>LR738715.1:671747223-671924602 GCA_902687465.1 Secale cereale | reverse complement strand
AAAAAAAAACTCCTCTACAAATCGCTGCTGCTTCCGCCGGCTGCACCTGCACAGTCACGCACACCTCACGCATTTCCCCCACTTTCCTCCCCGACACGGGCACGCACGCACACGGCTGCCCTGCGCCCACACACGCTTCGCCTCTTCCTCCCCAAATTCTAAACCCCACTCCGACCGCCCCCCTCCGGCGATGCTGATGCGTCGCCGCCGCCTGGGCCTGGTCCTCCCCCGCCTCCTCGCCATCTTCCTCCTCGCGTCGGCCTTCGCATTATTCCCCCGTGCGTCCGGCGACGCGGCCGAGGCGGGCGACGAGGGCCGCGTGGGCGAGGCGGTCGCGGCGGTGGAGCGCGCGGACGCCATGGCCGCAGCCCTGGGGACAGCCGAGGCCGGCGGGGATGCGGCGCAGGGCAATGCCACGACCAAGGAGAACAGCCTCGCCGACATGATCGACCGCGCGCTGGAGAAGGAGTTCCCTGACTCGGAGGGCGACCAGGGCGGCGGAGGTGCGTGGATCTGACTCGCACCCGCCGTCTCCTCGCGATCCGCCTCGCGGGCTGCGTGGCGCTGGATCTGGTTTTGGCGCGCCCTGGCGTGTGCCGGCGGCCGGCTGCCTAGATCTCGCCCCCGCGCTTTGCTGGGAATTGGCGAATCCCGCCTGTTTCTGGGTGTTTGCATTGAGCTGGCCTGTGCTAATCCCTGCTGCTATGTTTTTGCAGAGACGGACCCCGGCAGCTTCAACAACACGGTCGCCGAGAAACAGGTGATTCATCTTGCACAGTTTTGTACTTTTGTTTGTGTGGGGTCGGATTGTTCGTTTACAATGATCGATTATGGAACCTGGTTAAAATTTAGCAATATGATGCTCATGGAATGGTTCTTCAGGCCTTGCTTGACTCCATAGATTTAGGAGATTAGTTCATTATATGCACGATTTAATTATTAAATTGGTCTCCTTTTACATCGCCGTTTAATTTCAAAATATAACTAAACTAGTATTTGATACGACTGAGTATGTATTGCACTGTGTGGAAAAATATTTGATATCATCGATGTCTTGGCTGGAGTTGACATTTGGACAGAGGTTACACCATTGATAATGACGAAGCTTCACTAGCTTCCTTAGCGTATGCAATTTCCAGGCATTCAGTTATTCTTCCATATGTCATTCTGTAGGTTTTGCACCTGTTGACCAATTATTCGGCCCACTGTCCTTTTGACTTGGTGAAATTAAAGTAGTTGATGTTTTCCTAATGCTGACTACAATATCTTGGTTAGATTATGAATCAAAAACTAATATTTGCTTATGGTACCTGACTAACTTTGTGAAAGAATTGTTGTGGTGTAAGTTACTAACTCACTAATAGAACTCATTTGAGTTTTGCATAAACCCTTAGTGCTGGGTCCCAGCTGGTATTCATTTAGTCATTTGATCTTCTACATGATACACCCATGAGCTACAGCTACTTCGACTTGCATCCGACTATCCTATCATATTTTTCAATTCTGTATTCGATCCTATCAGTTTCTCAATTCCGTATTCGGTTACGTTCTCAATTTGTAGATACACCACCGTTCCATTTTGAAGCAAATAAGCACATTTGCCAGATGATCTAAACGATGCACACATGGCTCAAGGAAACAAACACATGCATCTAACAATATTGTGCTTTATGTGGATGTAATTTAAAATTTATTGCATTCGTACTTTATATCTCCAGTTGCACTGCACTTTGCACGTGTTGCTCTTGTCTGTACAAAATTGCCGGTTACACTTATCTTCTGTTCTACCCTGCCAGGGAGTTCTGGAAACTGTGGCCAGAAGAGTAACGAAGAAGAATGAGACCAAAGACAATAAGTATGTTCCTATTATATATTTGACTATTTTTTCTTTGTTAAGTGGAATTAAGTATTTAACTTTTACGAGTAATTTCACAATCAGTAGCAAATATCCCAAGTTTACGGTTATTCAATCCCCAGGTCATTCCCATTCAAGGAAGTTTTCTTGGAACGGTCAGAGCAAGAGGATGTTCCCACGTTGATTGATCGGAAGGTACAGGCGCTTCATTGCTGATTTTTTTGTTCAGTTACACCTTATGTGCTGTGAATGCAATAGTGTTGTTGTATTTTACTTTATTTTTCCTGTGTGCTGTATTAACGCAACTGCAATTCCAGGATAATGTTTTTATTATATCAAATCGGAAGTCAAAGTACCCCGTACTGCAGCTGGACCTTACGTATGTGACCTAATTATTGCTGAGGACGAGTAAAAATAAAGTATCTGCCTTACTCATAACTTGGTCTGTATGTGAATTACTGTAGGTTGATATCAGATCTTGTTGTCGTTATTGTATCTGCTACATGTGGTGGAATTGCCTTCGCTTGCCTTGGACAACCAGTGAGTGCTTCTTTTGTCTAAAATTTCATTTCTGCCCCATTATGTGTAAGACATAAATTTTATAGGGCTATTTATGATTTTTTTTAAGATTATGAGTGACCTAAAGAAATTCTAAAAATACTTTGCAGGTCATTACAGGTTATTTACTTGCAGGTTCTATAATTGGCCCTGGAGGTTTTAGCTTTGTGAACGAACTCGTGCAAGTAGGGTGCTTTTGCTTTGTTGGTTGCTTTTCTTGATGCTTAGTTGACATCTCTCATTGTTAAATAAGCTACTGTCCTTATTAAATGCCCTATTAATATATGACAGTAGGAGCCTCTCCTACTGTCCTTTGAAGTTCCAAAAAAAGAACATAATTGTTAAATGAAAAATTGCATACGCCTTTATTCAGCCATTTCACTGCTTCAGCAGACGATCAGATCATGCCTGTTATATTATATGCAATTAATCTTAAGTTTCTTAAACGTAGGAATGAATGTATACTTTTGACTTATTTCTGCACTTCCGTTTTCATACCCTACCAAGTTTACAAGAACAGTTCGTAATGAGTACATGTGTTTGTGTTTATTTCGCACAATTAATAACATGATTTCTGCTTTTTCTTCCAGGTTGAGACAGTAGCTCAGTTTGGTGTGATATTTCTCCTTTTTGCTCTAGGACTTGAGTTCTCTACAGCAAAAGTATCAATCTTTGTTTTTAATACATTTATTAGATATTTGTACCAATGTCATTATTCAGTTAACTAAATAAATGGTGTTTCAACTTTGTCTCAGCTTCGAGCTGTACGAGCGGTTGCCGTTCTTGGAGGATTGCTCCAAATTATACTGTTTATGTTCCTTTGTGGTATTTCTGCTACGGTATGTTTCTTTTTTGCTGTTCATGCTATGATGACATTATTTGAATTGCAATTTGGTGCACCAACAAGGTTTATTGTTGAGATTCATTTGCATGTTCTGCAACTGACGTGAAGAGATCACTAGTATATGCCATTGATGTAGTCAAGATGTACCAACAAAATCACCGGATCAGTTTTGTAGCTTTTGGCTTTCTGGCATTTGTTTGATACAAAATTAAGGTCAGGGTTGTCAAGGCATTGCCTTTGCATTGTCAAGTTTTCCAGTCTGCTGTAGGCAGATGCCGGGAGCCTTTGCCCATTCCTTAGCTTTGCGAGCCTGAGCTTGTCAGATCTGGAGCCTGGAGGAGGGTTAAAGGGTCCATGTCACTTCCGCTGACTTGTGCTGCTGCCTCTATCCAGCTGACTTGTGCTGCTGTCGCTTCCTCTTCCTCTCTCCCATCTGTAGCAAGGTGAGCCATCAGGCATTATAGGAGCTGGAGGCGCGAGGCAGAAATATCAGGAGATAATGTGGTGGCAACAGCGGAGGTGGTTGGGGTGTGCATGAGGTGGTTGAGAAGACGCTAGTGTGACAGGGGATGGAGAGTGGATATTGGAGATGCAGGAGAGAGGCAAGGAAGTGCAGTTGCCGCTGTGGTAGCCAAGTAAAAATTAGTGAATGGGAGAAGATATTTGAACTTGGCTTTTGGGATTTGGAGAAGTAGTGTGATGAGTATGTAGAGGCCCATATCTCGTCTGTTTCTCACTGATACATGTGTGTGTGTGTGTGACTGTTTCATTAGCTAATACTTACCATCATCTAAATATCGCCATGGTGTGCGACATGTTGTCATGTCGCCCGGCTCGCTAGAGTGCCGTGAGAACTTTGTTTATGCTGTTCCTTTCCTTTTCCCTGGGTTTACATATTTCTTTGATTTTCTAATTCTGTCTTAGAAAGCATATGCCGAACAGTTCTATTCTATTTTTCTTATTTTCATTATTGCATTGCAGCTATGTGGGGGTAAAACAAAGGAAGGTGTTTTCGTTGGAGTTCTTCTTTCTATGTCTTCGACAGCAGTGGTAATTTCTAAATATCACCCACACACTCCCTTGCTTTTGAACAATGATCTATTCCCTCCGTTCCCAAATATTTGTCTTTCTAGAGATTTCAACAAGTGACTACATATGAAGCAAAATGAGTGAATCTACACTCTAAATATTTCTACATACATCCGTATGTTGTAGTCCATTTGAAATGTCTATAAAGACAAATATCTGGGAACGGAGGGAGTACAATGTTATGCTCCTCATTGGTTCACCATGGAATGTTAGTTTGTTTTAGCCTTGTGCCACATAGCCTCTCAATGCGTTCTCGCCTTGGTGTAAACAAACTTAATTCTTGCTGGTTTCTGGCAGAACAATTAACTATACCATACATGATGGATGCCAGAAGGCTTTTCATTTTAGGACACCCTAATTTTGCATGTGATATTTGACGCCCTACATTTATTTATCCTTTGAATGTTGTATCCATTGCTATTTGCTCATGCTCATTCTAGATCCGTTTTGCTCTGCTCAGCATTAATGCATTTCTTTTCTTGGCTGCAGGTTTTAAAATTTTTGATGGAAAAAAATAGTATCAATGCCCTTCATGGCCAAGTGACGGTTGGCATACTCGTATTGCAGGTATGCTAGACGTCTTCTATCTTTTCTGTTGGCATGAATTTGTAAAGATGCATATTTGCTTGATTCTGTTTATGAATTGAATGGCCTCCAGTTCCACAAAAACAAGTTGAAAGATACTGAATGATAAAGCCTGGGTCAAGACCTGTGAATTTTATCTGATCTATGTCAGTTGCTATGTATTGACATCCCTTCCTCAGGATTGTGCTGTTGGTCTTCTGTTTGCACTTCTTCCAATTTTGAGTGGCGCCTCTGGTCTTCTTCATGGAGTTGCGTCAATGACAAAATCGTAAGTGCAGTGTATTTCTGCCTGAAAAATTCTAGTGATTAAATATTTATTTTATCGGAACTCGAATAATGTATCCACAATAAGTATGAATTGCACAGTAAATTCATCTAATCTCAATGTCTAATTGGCGGGTGTATTTTACATAGCAGAGCCTGCTTGAGTCTAGTGTCAACAAATATAACCTTTCTCATATCTTGTCACATGACTTAACATACTGTCCTATGTATATTTGGTCTACCTGTACCGTCCTTATATAGAAGTTTGCTACAGCATAATTAGGTATTGAATAATTTTTTTTTATCATGACATAATTCCAATATTCTCAGGCTTGTGCTATTAATATCATTCCTTGGAATTCTCTCTATCCTCTCCCGTACTTGTGTGCCTTGGTTTCTTAAGCTGATGATAAGTCTTTCGTCTCAGGTGAGTATAACTGTGGGTAAACAGAACATGTTTGATGCTTTGAGTTTTCTCTAGAACATTACATTGAAGTTATATTATACTAATGTTCATTGCTGCATCGTGCAGACAAATGAACTGTACCAGCTGGCAGCAGTTGCATTCTGCCTGTTATTTGCTTGGGTGAGTCTTTTTACTGCATGTAGGCTATTACCTGGCCAAAAATTTTGCTTTAAAGAATCCAGTAAAGGAGGGCCGAAAATGGTTAAATTATTGAAAACCAGACAGAACAGTAAAACACAAGTATTTTTCTGGACTTGTCTTTTGAACTACACTGTTCTAGATGGATGTGACACATGGATTTTGATGGACATGTAAGCTTATATTCAGTCCAACACCATGCTGCAGTATTTTCACTCTGTTTTGCACATGCTCCTTCAGTTTGTCTTAATCATATATTTGTTATTATTTGTTTATTTGCACTTTTTAAAGAAATTTACTTGCATATGTGTCTCTGATAGTTGTGCTCTTCTATCTTGAAATCATCTCTTTTAGGAGTATCTCGATATATCTGTTACTTATATGTGGCCTTCCTTCCATGGTGCAGTGCAGTGATAAATTGGGTCTGAGTCTTGAGTTGGGCTCATTTGCAGCTGGCGTAATGATATCAACAACCGATCTCGCGCAACATACACTTGAACAAGTAATTCCTCGCTAATATATTCTACACTTTGTTTACGTTTTGTAAGGTTTTTCCAAATTTCTTTATAGGGAAGAGGAACAACCAGCTAGTCTTTGCTTTGATGTCCTACTCACAGCTAGACTCTTGTAGTTAGTAATTCATTATATTGTTCTCTTATTTCAGGTTTGTTCTTTCTGCAGATTGAACCAATTCGAAATCTCTTTGCTGCCCTTTTCCTTGCCAGCATCGGGATGCTAATTAATGTCCATTTCCTGTGGAACCATGTGGATATACTTCTTGCAGCTGTAATTTTGGTGATAACCATAAAGACATTTATTGTCTCTATTGTCGTAAAAGGGTTTGGCTATAACAACAAAACATCTCTTCTTGTAAGTCTTTTTAATCTCTGTTAGAATGGGCTCCCATCCACTATCGCTCATGCAGTCACACACTTAACTCGTTTTTTCTGCAGGTTGGCATGTCTCTTGCACAAATTGGAGAGTTTGCTTTTGTTCTTCTTAGCCGTGCTTCAAGCATCCATCTGATTGAGGTTATTTCTCCATATATTTGTTCCTCATGTGTTGCGACATTACCCTCGTTGGCTATGCTGCTTTAGTCATAAAGCACATATACGCCTTGGTACTTGTTTCTGACAGTTACCTACTTTTCTGTTCCCTCTGTAAAGAAATATACACTCTTGTATTTCTTTACAGAGCGTAATCAATACTAAATGTCTCGTGCTGAGGATTTAAATGTCCTGTAAGTACTGGTGTTCCATTGGGTATAACTTTTAAGACGTCAAATTGTAATATATCAAAATGAAATTAAGCGGTTGGTATTCTAACTCTTTATTTTGCTCGGCATTGTTTGTTGGCAGTACCTGTCTTGTCTTCTTTGGTCACCGCGAGACTACTGCTTCTCAATTTAGATCCATCTGTGCTTCCATTTGACAGCTGCACTGCTTTTCTTCAGGGCAAGCTATATCTGCTTCTTCTTGGAACCACAGCGCTTAGCTTGGTATGTACCTAATCTCTTCATTTTTCTTGCAAGCGACATTGTGTTATCTCTGTCAATGGTAGATATCAAATATGCGGCAGAGTCCCAAACGAGTTGATGGTCACTGAGCCTTACTGTCTCTACCTTTGATGACATTACGTTGTGATGAATTATGTATTTTTGTGCAACTGTGCAGGTAACAACACCCCTGCTATTCAAAATGATCCCAGCTGTGGTCCACCTTGGTGTTCTTTTGAGATGGTTTTCCGTCGATAGCAATCAGGTGGAGGTACACGTTCATCTCAACTGAGTTCATCTAGCAATTGTTTTACTCTGGAAATGGTTGTCAATCAATTTCGGTTCTTCCATTTCAGTTGGGCCTAAAAGGCGATGTCCTGCGCATTGATAGCGGCAAGCGCATAAATTTGATAATCCAAGGCCCACACGACTCATGACACACTTGGCACACCGCAAGCTACTTTTAGTATGGCTTAAGTTAACAAGCTCTGTAAAGTGTTTCCGCACGTAACGAAGAGTTTATAGCACGTATGCACCGCCGGGCGGGAGTCGGAAGCAGAAGAAATCAGATCTCGTTCAAGGTGTGCGAGGTCGACCCTTCCCCGTAGTGCTGGCCAGAAATGCAAGGGGAGGATTTCGCCAGCTTTGTGAGCAGTGGATGATGCGGGCAGTGAGTGCACTGCTCGCGGTGTGATCCCTCTAATGAGGGTTTTCTGTAGTATAAGAATGTAATCTGATTGATTGATTGGATTAGCGTGATAGGATCTAGGCTTGACCGGTACACCTCTGTATTAATTTCAGTGTGCGCAGAAAAAGCCTCCTGATCATGAATTTTGCTGTGCAGTGAGTTTGCCATCGTCATTTCCCAGTGCAAGTTCCCACATCTGCAGTCAAGGAATTCATTTTGTATGTGTTCCCATTTTTGGTAAGACACCTAAATTGTAACGTTTGAATGTTGGCCGCTGGATGCCATCTTGGAGCTCTATATTTCTCGTACTGCCTCCCGCCTTGGTTTTTTTAGTTGGGGTCTCTTGCCGTGTAGTTGGGTTTTAGTTGTTTTTCTTTTTAGTTGGGGTCTCTTGCCTTGTACTTCCTCCGTTCCCAAATATTTGCCTTTCTAAAGATTTCAACAAGTGACTATATACACTCTAAAATATGTCATACATACATCCGTATGTTATAGTCAATTTAAAATGTCTAGAAAGACAAATATACATCCGTATGTTGTAGTCAATTTGAAATGTCTAGAAAGACAAATATTTGAGAACGGAGGGAGTAGTAGCTTGCTTCCTGAATTGCAAAGTTACTCACTAGAGGGTTCGAATTTATCAAATTTCGTATCTCTGGCGGACACAATGTGACAATGATGTGCCCTCGAGATCAACTTCATTTATTCGGGAATCACACATCATATTATTGAGAAATGATTTGTAATTGAGGGCTGACCCCCCCCCCCTCCCCACACACAAAATCATAATCAAATCACAAAAATTGCACATCAGCCAACCATTTCTCAAGGTAATCTTACATTCAATCAAACCAAAACTGAATAAAAAAGAAAAGGGCGATGCTTTATCTCATTGCCATTTATGATCCATTCTAGGACTGGGAAGGCACCCCAATTCCGCCCACTGTCGGGACAAAGCGAGGAGAGGCAATGTCGTGGCCCTTCCAGTCTTCTTCTTTGGTCCCTTCACCGGGGAGCATTGTAATCTTGGTGGGGGGAGGCCGCTGCTTGCATGCAGTGGCATAGAGTTTGGCACCATTATGTAAGACTCTTCGCTAGCAGGATGTATGAAGGGTTGTCCTAGACGGTGGCGGTCGGCCATCGAAGGTGCAACAACTGTTCAAGTTACCGGATCCTTCTCCAAACTAATGAAATTAGACGCAGGGTTCGAGGCACAATCCATGTCGTTGTCGATGGGGAGTGGGGACAGTCGAAAGCTGTCAAAGGCAGCACTACAGTGAGGGACATGAGGCGGCAATGCGAGGAAATGTTGCTCTTGCCAAACCGATTTCCGGATGGATTGCATTTCAAATATCCCCCGCAAGGTCACAACCACCAAAAATGAAGTCTCGCGGTCTCGGTTTGGAATGTCCTTAAAAAATAATGGTGATTGAATGACAAACTCTGTGAGTAGCCCTTTTGATCAACACCGTCATAATGGCGATTATTATGACGATCACGCCGATATGCCGACTCACTAGAGTTGCTCTTAGAGTGGGTATTTTCCTATGCATGCTGACATAGTGGGTTAACATAATTGCATATTAAAAGAATTATAGTTTGCAAAGATCAACTATTATTATTTAGGTATTTATGATAGAGTGAAATGTGTCATTTGTCCATTAACTCAAACTAATTGCATGCTTTAGGCCAACAACTAGGGAATCAATCTATTTAGGTCATAAACTAGTTTTTTTTTGACATTTAAAACACTTTTTATTGCATGGTAATCAACATAGCATCGTTTACAAGCAGGCTAACAATACCATCTGGTGGTTCTCCCATCCACGCACTACCTAGATAGACTAGCTAACTCATGAGCCACCTAATTAGCTTCTCTAGGTGTATGCTAAAAATGACATGAGGGAATTCACATGCACTATGATAACAATCATCAAATATTACAGTTGACTCTCCATATGATCGCCCACCATTAATCATCGTCTCAATCCCCTTGACATTATCAGAGTTAACTTGCAAGCAGTTACACCCCAACGTTGGAGCCAGATTAAGACCAAATCATAGGGCTATTGCTTATGCCATGAGCACAACTCCATACCATTCAAGTTTCCCGTTTCCAGCGCCAATACATTTACCAGTAGAGTCCCTCAAAACAGCTCCATATGCCCCTTGAAGCAAACCGGGATCAAAAGATCCGTCAACATTTAACTTTACATAACCTCTCTTTGGTTTCACCCATCCATGGCGTTTGATCTTTGCACCAGGGCTACTAGCAGTAGATAAATTTTCAACCAAAGCTCTTATAACCATAGCAATATGTTTCGACTGTTGCGTCTCTTCCCTGTGCACCATATTTCTCCTTTCCCACCATAGGTACCAAGAACCAATAGCTATAACTTCAATGAAGTTTCCCATGCCAAGCACCATAACTTCTTCGTACGGCTGCATAAGTAGAAACTCAAGAATTGCCTCACCCGCCAGATCAACTCTCAATGCATTGTTAATGGCTTCCTCGACACCCAATAGTCTCCACATTTCTCTTGCTTTCTGACAAATAAACAACAAGTGTTTGGTGTCCTCAGCTCCAACATCGCATGCTGGACATTGTCCCGTGACCTTAATGTGCCCATTTGCCAGATTGACTCGGCAAGGTAGAGAACCCAAAAGAGTTCGCCACAGGAATATCTTAACCTTAGAAGGGCAACGCAAACTCCATACCTTCTTCTATTCTGGCGCATTTCTAGACGTACCAATTAGGTCATAAACTAGTTAATTTGGTAAAATAAGGCCAAACGTATCAGAGAGGGTAAAAACGACCACATGGTTGCCAAGTTAACCTCCCTATAACTTTTCAAGTTTGAGTTAATACGTAGTAGGTATTGTTTACAAAATTTGTATTTCGCCCGCTTATAAAAAATAAGCAACATTGTGCTCAATGGGGTCCAATGCCCGGGCATCTCCAATGTGGACACTCAAATTGCCCGCATACGTCTAGACCGCGCTGTATGAACGCGTTTTGTCATACAACATAGTTCTGTATCTATGTACTGGTCGGTCCGGACATACCTTTTCCCACAAATCGGAAGCAAACGGAAGGGGGAGGGGCGGGGGGGGGGGGGGGGGGGGGGGGGGGGCTTTGCGGGCGCCGGGATCGCTGCCACGCAAGCCCCCGACAACCTGACCCCACCCAAAAACCTCTCTCTCGCCCGCTTCCTTTCCTGCCCAAAGCGGTGAGAGCCGCATTCATGCCGACCTAGAGCGGACGCGACCTCACACTGGAGCCGACATTGAACCAGCCCGCCGCCTGACCCAGAGCGGACGCAACCTCTAAACGGTGCTCCACATTGAAACACCATCCGTCCGCCCACCTACCTCCATTCACTACTAGGGAAAAATCTTATACACATAACCTTAGCAGTAGCGCTGGATAAAAAGGGGCGCTACTGATAATTAGCAGTAGCGCGTGCCAAAACCAGGCGCTACTGCTATTTACTTAGCAGTAGCGCAGCACAGAAAAAGAACGCTACTACTAAAACCGCCCCACCGTTCCCGCCACGTTAGGTTTAGCAGTAGCGCGCCTCAAATAACCACACTACTGCTAATTTAATAGTAGTAGCGCGTATTTTGGGTAGGGCGTTACTGCTAAGTTTGAACCTGGCCACATAGCGGGCCCCACTTAGCAGTAGCGCCTCTAGCAGGGGCGCGCTGCTGCTATATTATTTGCAGCAGCCCGTTTTACACACCAGCGCTACTGCTAAACCGCAGCCACCACCTTTTCCCTCCCCCTCCCCCTCCTCTCTTCCTTCACTTTCCCCTAGCTCCCACCTCCTCTCTCCCTCACTTTGCTTCTTCCTCACAACTTCTCCCCCCATTACTCTCCTTCTTCTACCTCTCTTTCTCTCTCTTTATTGCTCCTAACTAACTACACCACCTCCATTAATGCATCTTCTTTCTCTTTTTCCTTCCCCCTCCACTATTTGAACTTATCTCCTTCCCAAACTAGCTAGGTAGATCTAGCATTTAGTGAAGTGACCTATGTACCTCCCTAACTAGATCTAGCCTTGTCAAGAAGTAAGCTTTGTCCACTTCTGATCATTCCATAGGTGTGTGGCGACACCAATCGACATCATCATCACCGTGCTCGATCTAGAGATAGGTGATAAAAAATTTATGCTTATGCAAGAATGGAAAAAATGTGTATGTGTGCGATATGATGGAAATTGTGTGTGTGGCATGAGTTGCCGCCGAATTGTGCTTGAGTTGCCTATGTTTTGCCGAAATGTCGATTCATTTCTGTTTCGATGAATTTCGGGCAAACTCTATATATCCTATTTTTAGGGAAGGTCATGCCGAATTTTTGTATGACTTTGATGCATGCATGCATTTTTATAATCAATTTGTTTATTATTACCGTGCAGGCATTCATGATGGTCAGTGGAACAATGGTGGAAAGGTGGTTGCGGTCGACGGTGCAGGACATGAATGAAAATAACCGGACATAGATTATATGTCTGTGTCGAAGATGCAAAGGAGGAGTTTGGCTCGACCCCTATGAGGATGGTAGTGTGATGGCGCACCTGCTAATGAATGATTTCATGGATGGCTATACTCGATGGATAATTGAAGAAGAAGATGATGATGATGATGATGATGATGAGGACGCCGATGAGGCAGGCAATGACGACACGGGGCAAGACGGAGAGATGACCGATAATGGCGGAGGGGAAGAGGCCGGACATGTCGGTAGAGAAGGGGCCGGACATGGCGGCCGAGAAAATGTGGACTCCACGCCGCAGACTTCGTCGGTACTAAGTTCAATCGTGCGGGACCCTCATGTTCAAGAACTGCTTCGCAAGGAGACGAGTACTGACAGAGCTGCTTCTAGAGAGGAGGCCAAGATGCAACAACTGGTGGTAGACTCGAACACTCCATTGTATGATGGTTGCGATCCCGAGGTGACCCGCTTGAGTTTCACGCTCAAACTTCTGAAGACAAAGGCTAAAAAGAAATTGACCGACACTAGCCTCGATGAGCTTCTAAAGTACTTAAAGGATGTTCTTCCCGTGGGGATCTATGTCCTACTAGTGTGGATGAAGCCAAGAAGATCGTGTGCCCTCTTGATCTGCCGCACGTTAGATACCATGCATGCATCAACGATTGCATAATTTATCAGAAGGAGCACACGAAAAAACTGGCTGTCCAATGTGCAATGGTTCTCGATACAAGAAGGCCGGGAAGAAATCTCCCTAGAAATTTGTATGGTACTTACCGATCACTCCCCGTGTGCAACATTATTTTGTAGATCCCAAGGAAGCAAAGCTCACGCGTTGGCATGCGGAGAGGAAAAAGCCCGATGATGGAGATGATCCGAAGCTGAGACACCTCGTGGATGGAAGCCAATGGAGAGCGTTCAATGACGAATATCGATATTTCGCATGTGATGCAAGGAACATCGTTCTTGGTGCATGTACCGATGGCATGAATCCATTTGGCAACCAGAACACCAGCCATAACACATGGCCCATGTTTGTATGGATGTACAACACCCCCCTGGTTGTGCATGAAGTCGAAGTACATACTCATGAGCATGCTGATTCAAGGGCCAAAACAACCAGGAACCAATATTAATCTGTATCTGGGTCTACTTCAAGAGGAGATAGACACGTTATGGAAAACACGGGCCAAGACATGGGACACCAGCAAAGGCGAGTATTTCTATATGAGAGCCGCGCTAATCACGAGGGTGCACGACTATCTCGGTTACGGTTATGTCGCATGACAGGTGTGCCATGGATATTGCGGATGCACGCGGTAGATGGATACGACATCTCAGTAGCTAACGTCAAGGAAAGATGGATCGAGAAGGACGACCCATGGAGAAACCGTGGAGATCTATTCAATGGTGAGGCTGAGCATCGAGGACCACGTAAGCAGAGCGACGCTGAAATTGACGTGTTGTTGAAAAACTGGGAACAGTGCCCCGCGTTGGGAAAGATGATGAAAAAGGCGTTGGAGTCGCTGCTCAAGGTATGGAAGACGAGGTCTTTTTCTGGGACTTGGAGTACTGGCACAAACTCGACATGCCTCATCGCCTTGATCTGATGCATATCTGTAAGAATGTCCTTGAGAGCTTGCTTGCGACACTGATGAACATGCCGGATAAGACCAAGGATGGGCCGAAGGCAAGAAAAGACTTGCAAGATTTGAATATTAGGGTAAATCTGCACATGCCACCCCGTAAAAAGTCAAAGGAGACAGAGACGGATGCAGAGGCATGGGAGAAAAAGGGCAAAAAAGTAAAGTAAGAGGATTATTGCCCCCCTTCTTTCTTCACCTTAAGTCCGGCTGAGACCGATCAATTCTTCAAGTGCCTTACTGGAATCAAAGTTAGTTTCAGTTACTGTGGGAAGATAAGCAGATTTCTAGACACGAAAAAGAAAATGTTCAGCGGGATGAAGTCCCATGACTGTCATGTGATGATGATGCAGATATTACCTGTTGCCCTTGGAGGGATAATGGAAAAGCACGTCTGTGACACACTTATTGGCCTCTGCAACTTTTTTAACGTCATCTCTCCAAAGGCAATCAGTGTGAAGCAGCTCCGAAGGCTACACGAAGAGATCGTTGTGATACTAAATGAGCTTGAGATGTGATACGTCTCGAACATATCTATAATTTTTGATTGTTCCATGCTATTATATTATCCTTCTAGGATGTTTTATGGTCTTTAATATACATTTTTATATGAGTTTTGGGACTAACCTATTAACCCAGAGCCCAGTGCCAGTTTCTGTTTTTCTCTTGTTTTAGAGACTTAGAGTATCGCAGAAAAGGAATATCAGACGGAGCCCAATTGACCTGAAACACAACAGAGGTTATTTTTGGACGAGAAGAGGCCCAGGAAGTGCCGGAGGGGGACCAGAAGATCCACGAGCTGCCCACGAGGGTAGGGGGCGCGCCCCCCCCTCCCTGGACGCGCCCCCCGGAGACCCCCTTTACTTGGCCCCGACTCCAACACCTCCTATATATAATGAAACCTCCAGAAAGTAACCTAGATCGGGAGTTCCGCCACCTAAAGCCTCTGTTGCCACCTAAAACCAATCTAGACCCCGTTCCGGCACCCTGCCGGAGAGGGAATCCCTATCCGGTGGCCATCTTCATCATCCCGGCGCTCTCCATGACGAGGAGGGAGTAATCAACCCTCGAGGCTGAGGGTATGTATGAGTAGCTATGTGTTTGATCTCTCTCTCTCTCTCTCTCTCTCTCTCTCTCTCGTGTTCTTGAGATGGCACGATCTTGATGTATCGCGAGCTTTGCTACTATAGTTGCATCTTATGATGTTTCTCCCCCTCTACTCTCTTGTAATGGATTGAGTTTTCCCTTTGAAGTTATCTTATCGGATTGAGTCTTTAAGGATTTGAGAACACTTGATGTATGTCTTGCGTGGGATACCTATGGCGACAATGGGGTATTCTATTGATTCACTTGATGTATGTTTTGGTGATCAACTTGCGGGTTCCGTGACCTGGGGAATCTATGAATAGGGGTTGGCACACGTTTTCGTCTTGACTCTCCGGTAGAAACTTTGGGGCACTCTTTGAAGTTCTTTGTGTTGGTTGAATAGATGATTCTGAGATTGTGTGATGCATATCGTATAATCATACCCACAAATACTTGAGGTGACAATGGAGTGTCTAGGTGACATTATGGTTTTGGTTGATTTGTGTCTTAAGGTGTTATTCTAGTACAAACTCTATGATAGATCGAAAGGAAAGAATAGCTTCGTGTTATTTTACTACGGACTCTTGAATAGATCGATTAGAAAGAATAACTTTGAGATGGTTTCGTACCCTACCATAATCTCTTTGTTTGTTCTCCGCTATTAGTGACTTTGGAGTGACTCTTTGTTGCATGTTGAGGGATAGTTATATGATCCAGTTATGTTATTATTGTTGAGAGAACTTGCACTAGTGAAAGTATGAACCCCAGGCCTTGTTTCCTATCATTGCAACACCGTTTATGCTCACTTTTACCACTTGCTACCTTGCTGTTTTTATTTTTTCAGTTTACAAAAACCTATATCTACCATCCATATTGCACTTGTATCACCATCTCTTCGCCGAACTAGTGCACCTATACAATTTACCATTGTATTGGGTGTGTTGGGGACACAAGAGATTCTTTGTTATTTTGTTGCAGGGTTGTTTGAGAGAGTCCGTCTTCATCCTATGCCTCCCACAAATTGATAAACCTTAGGTCATCCACTTGAGGGAAATTTGCTACTGTCCTACAAACCTCTGCACTTGGAGGCCCAACAACATCTACAAGAAGAAGGTTGCGTAGTAGACATCAATCTCTTTTCTGGAGCCATTGCCGGGGAGGTTAGTGCTTGAAGGTATATCTTTAGATCTTGCAATCGAATATTTTAGTTTCTTGTTTTATCACTAGTTTAGTTTATAAAAGAAAACTACAGAAAAATGGAATTAAGGTTACCTCATATGCTTCACCTTTTTAATATCTTTCGTGAAAATGATGGGAAGGAAAATTGTGCTCAAGTACTAGAAGAAGAATTGCATAGAATGCTTGGCACTAAAAACTTGAATGATGAGCATGATTGCAATATTGTTAGTGTGAATTCTTGAAATATCCATGGCACTAATGATGATTGCACTAGTCATGATGAAAATATCTCTTATAAGCATGTCGATTTTTGTGGAGTGTATAGAGTTTGCAAGTACGTACCAAATAGGGAAGATAGATTTTGCAAGAGGCATAAGTATTTAGAAACTAAATGGTTGCTAGAGAAGCTAGATGATTGTGCTGAAAATTTAAAATTTCTTTGCCATCCTTGTGAACTTTGCAATGAACGTGATCATTTAAATCCCCAATGTGAATTGTTTCATGATCGAATCGTGTCCAAAAATTGTGATGACTTGATTTCTCTTACACATCATAATGAACTTAGTTTGTTTGTGGGTTATGAAGAAATGAAACATTTAACTAAGGATCTTCCAGAATTTGTTCTTGATAAAGTTCTTGATTTTTATCTGGAGGAAATTTATATGTATTGTGCTGTGAATTGCATTGAAAATCCTTATATTGCCAATTACATAAAGTCAAGAAAACAAATAGAAGATGAAGCGAATACTAATGAAGGGGAAGAGATTTCCCAATATCCTCCTATTCTTTCTTATGATGAATCAGGTAACGAGGAGGAGCCTTCTATTCCACCAATCTCATTAATAAGGAGCTTCAAAAAGAAGATTAAACCCATACTTAATGTGAAGAAGAAAAAGAAAAGATGGAGAAGCAAAGATAAAAAGGTATCCCTCTCAAATGATTTTGCTCCTATTACTCATTGTGATGATGATAATTGCTATACTATTGGTGCTATCCATACTATTAATGATGAGAGTGATTATGCTTATGATATGAAAAGGCCCAAGCTTGGGGATGCTATGTTTTATGAGGATAAAATGTTTGAGAATATATTTGCTGCAATTAATGTCTGTCCCAAGCTTGGGGATGCTACGTTTAATGAAGATGATATTTTTAGTCCACCAAGTTTTGATATGCAAATCTATTATGATGATAGCATGCCTCCTATTTATGATGATTATTGTGATGACACTTATGCTATAAAAAGTAGTGATGATTATATTTATAAAACTTGTCATGATTATGACTACCATTTTTCTGAACATTACTCCTTTAATGTGGAAACAATCTATAGTATTCAAGTCTTTTATGATACTCCCACTATTCCGAATGAGAAGAAATTTGCTTATGTGGAGAGTAATAAAATTTATATGCTTGGGGATCATGAAAAGAATGCTTTATGTGATAGTTATATTGTTGAATTCATTCATGATGCCTCTGAAAATTATTATGAGAGAGGACCATATGCTTGTAGGAATTGCAATAGTATCAAGTTTCCTCTCTATGTGCTTAAATTTTTGAAGCTATGCTTGTTTTGCTTTCCTATGCTAGTTGATTATTGTTCCCATAAGTTGTTTGCTCACAAAATCCCTATGCATAGTAAGTGGGTTAGACTTAAATTTGCTAGTCATATTCTTCAAGATTCTCCCTTTATGTTTCAATTCTTATCTTTTATGCGAGCATCATTGAAATCATCATGCCTAGCTAGGGGCGTTAAACGATAGCGCTTGTTGGGAGGCAACCCAATTTTATTTTCTTTGCTTTTGCTTCTGTTTAGGAATAAATATTGCATCTAGCTTCTGTTTAGATGTGCTTTTGTGTTTTAATTAGTGTTTGTGCCAAGTAGAACCTTTGGGAAGACTTGTGTGAAGTTTATGTGATCATGCTGTAAAAAACAGAAACTTTAGCCCTCACGAGATTAGCTACCATTTTTTTTACAGAAGAGTGCTTTTTAGTTTATTCTTTTTGCAGATGATTAATAGACAAATTCCTCACGTCCACCAATTTATTTAAGAAATTTTAGAGTTGCAGAAGTATTCGAAAGTTACAGATTGCTACAGACTATTCTGTTTTGGACATATTCTGTTTTCTATGTGTTGTTTGCTTATTTTGATGAATCTATGAGTAGTATCGGAGGGTATGAACCATAGAGAAGTTGGAATACAATAGATATTACACCAATATAAACAAATAATGAGTTCATTACAGTAGCTTTGAGTGGTGGTTTGTTTTCTTATACTAACAGAGCTTACGAGATTTTTGGCTAAGTTTTGTGTTGTGAAGTTTTCAAGTTTTGAGTATGGCTTTGATGGACTATGGAACAAAGAGTGGCAAGAGCCTAATCTTGGGGATGCACAAGGCACCCCAAGGTAAAATTCAAGGACAACCAAAAGCCTAAGCTTGGGGATGCCCCGGGAAGGCATCCCCTCTTTCGTCTTCATCTATCGGTAACTATACTCGGGACTATATTTTTATTCACCACATGATTTGTGTTTTGCTTGGAGCGTCATGTATGATTTGAGTCTTTGCCTTTTATTTTGCCACAATAATCCTTTCTAGACACACCTTTTGAGAGAGATAAAAATGATTTAGAATTTTTTAGAATACTCTATGTGCTTCACTTATATATTTTGAGCTAGATAGTTTTGCTCTAGTGCTTCACTTATATCTTTTAGAGCACGGTGGTGATTTTATTTTGTAGAAATTGTTGATCTCTCATGCTTAACTTATATCCTTTTGAGGGTCTTTTAGAACATCATGGTAATGTGCTTTGGTTATAAAACTAGTCCTAATATGATAGGCATCCAAGATTGATATAGTAAAAACTTTCATATAAAGTGCATTGAATATGATGAGAAGTTTGATACTTGATGATTGTTTTGAGATATGGGGATGGTGATATTAGAGTTATGCTACTAGAGTAATTATGAATTTGAGAAATACTTGTGTTAAAGTTTGTGATTCCCATAGCATGCACGTATGGTGAACCGCTATGTGATGAAGTTAGAGCATGAGGTATTTATTGAGTGTCAACCTTTGTGTGGAGGTCGGGGGCGCGCGATGTTAACTCCTACCAAACTCCCCCTAGGAGCATGCGTTGATTGCTTTGTTTTGATGACTCATAAATTTTTGCAATAAGTACATGAGTTCTTTATGACTAATGTTGAGTCCATTGATTATACGCACTCTCACCCTTCCACCATTGCTAGCCTCTCTTGTACCGCGCAACTCTCGCCGGTACCATACACCCACCGTATACCTTCCTCAAAACAGCCACCATATCTACCTATCATGGCATTTCCATAGCCATTCCGAGATATATTGCCATGCAACTTTCCACCATTCCGTTCATATGACATACTTCATATTGTCATATTGCCATGCATGATCATGTAGTTGACATCGTATTTGTGGCTAGGCCACCATGCATAATTTTTTATACATGCCACTCTTGATTCATTGCACATCCCGGTACACCGCCGGAGGCATTCATATAGAGTCATACTTTGTTCTAGTATCGAGTTGTAATATCGAGTTGTAAATCAATAGAAGTGTGATGATCATAATTATTAGAGCATTGCCCCAAAGAAAAAGAAAAAAAGAAAAAAAGAAGGAACGTCCAAAGAAAAAAAAGAAAGGCCCAAAAAAGGGAAAAAAGAAAAAAAGAAAAAAAAGAAAAGAAAAGAAAATAAAAGGGACAATGCTACTATCCTTTTCCACACTTGTGCTTCAAAGTAGCACCATGTTCTTCATGATAGAGAGTCTCTTATTTTGTCACTTTCATATACTAGTGGGAATTTTCATTATAGAACTTGGTTTGTATATTCCAACGATGGGCTTCCTCAAATGCCCTAGGTCTTCATGAGCAAGAAAGTTGGATGCACACCCACTTAGTTTCTTTTGTTGAGCTTTCATACATTTATAGCTCTAGTGCATCCGTTGCATGGCAATCCCTACTCACTCACATTGATATCTATTGATGTGCATCTTCATACCCCATTGATACGCCTAGTCGTTGTGAGACTATCTTCCTCCTTTTTGTCTTCTCCACAACCACCACTCTATTCCACCTATAGTGCTATATCCATGGCTCACGCTCATGTATTGCGTGAAAGTTGAAAGGTTTTAAAAAATTGAGTATGAAAACAATTGCTTGGCTGAAACCGGGGTTGTGCATGATATGAATATTTTGTGTGATGAAG
This sequence comes from Secale cereale, assembly GCA_902687465.1. Taxonomy (NCBI): domain Eukaryota; kingdom Viridiplantae; phylum Streptophyta; class Magnoliopsida; order Poales; family Poaceae; genus Secale; species Secale cereale. The sequence continues at coordinate 671,903,979 of LR738715.1, read as the reverse complement.
AGAGAGCATAGCCAGACTATATAATTTTGTAGGGATAACTTTCTTTGGCCATGTTATTTTGAGAAGACATGATTGCTTTGTTAGTATGCTCGAAGTATTATTATTCTTATGTCAATATAAACTTTTATCTTGAATCTTTCGGATCTGAACATTCATGCCAAAACAAAGAGAATTACATTGAGAATTATGTTCGGTAGCATTCCACATCAAAAATTCTATTTATATCATTTACCTACTCGAGGACGCCCATGAATTAAGCTTGGGATGCTTGATACGTCTCCAACGTATCTATAATTTTTGATTGTTCCATGCTATTATATTATCCTTCTAGGATGTTTTATGGGCTTTAATATACACTTTTATATGATTTTTGGGACTAACCTATTAACCCAGAGCCCAGTGACAGTTTCTGTTTTTCTCTTGTTTTAGAGTATAGCAGAAAAGAAATATAAAACGGAGCCCAATTGACCTGAAACTCAACGGAGGTTATTTTTGGACCAGAAGAAGCCCAGGAAGTGCAGGAGGGGGACCAGAAGATCCACGGGCTGCCCACGAGGGTAGGGGGAGCGCCCCCTCCCTGGGCGTGCCCCCTGCCTGGTGGACAGCCCGGAGACCCCCTTTAATCGGCCCCGACTCCAACACCTCCTATATATATTGAAACCTCCGGAAAGTAACCTAGATCGGGAGTTCCGCCGCCGAAAGCCTCTGTTGCCACCGAAAACCAATCTAGACCCTATTCCGGCACCCTGCCGAAGGGGGAATCCCTCTCCGGTGGCCATCTTCATCATCCCGACGCTCTCAATGACGAGGAGGGAGTAGTCCACCCTCGGGGCTGAGGGTATGTATCAGTAGCTATGTGTTTGATCTCTCTCTCTCTCTCTCTCTCTCTCTCTCTCTCTCTCTCGTGTTCTTGAGATGGCACGATCTTGATGTATGGCGAGCTTTGCTACTATAGTTGGATCTTATGATGTTTCTCCCCCTCTACTCTCTTGTAATGGATTGAGTTTTCCCTTTGAAGTTATCTTATCGGATTGAGTCTGTAAGGATTTGATAACACTTGATGTATGTCTTGCGTGGGATACCTGTAGTGACAATGGGGTATTCTATTGATTCACTTGATGTATGTTTTGGTGATCAACTTGCGGGTTCCGTGACCTTGGGAATCTATGCATAGGGGTTGGCACACGTTTTTGTCTTGACTCTTCGGTAGAAACTTTGGGGCACTCTTTGAAGTTCTTTGTGTTGGTTGAATAGATGATTCTGAGATTGTGTGATGCATATCGTATAATCATACCCACGGATACTTGAGGTGACAATGGAGTATCTAGGTGACATTAGGGTTTTGGTTGATTTGTGTCTTAAGGTGTTATTCTAGTACGAACTCTATGATAGATCGAACGGAAAGGATAGCTTCGTGTTATTTTAATACAGACTCTTGAATAGATCGATCAGAAAGAATAACTTTGAGGTGGTTTCGTACCCTACCATAATCTCTTCGTTTGTTCTCCGCTATTAGTGACTTTGGAGTGACTCTTTGTTGCATGTTGAGGGATAGTTATATGATCCAGTTATGTTATTATTGTTGAGAAAACTTGCACTAGTGAAAGTATGAACCCTAGGCCTTGTTTCCTATCATTGCAACACAGTTTATGCTCACTGTTACCACTTGCTACCTTGCTGTTTTTATATTTTCAGTTTACAAAAACCTATATCTACCATCCATATTGCACTTGTATCACCATCTCTTCGCCGAACTAGTGCACCTATACAATTTACCATTGTATTGGGTGTGTTGGGGACACAAGAGACTCTTTGTTATTTGGTTGCAGGGTTGTTTGAGAGAGACCATCTTCATCTTACGCCTCCCACGGATTGATAAACCTTAGGTCATACACTTGAGGGAAATTTGCTACTGTCCTACAAACCTCTGCACTTGGAGGCCCAACAACGTCTACAAGAATAAGGTTGCGTAGTAGACATCAAGATGTACTTCCTGCCCACGTTCTTCGACGTCATGGTGCATGTGTGTGTCCATATTGTGGACGACATAACAGACTTGGGGCCGTCATTCCTGCACAACATGATGTCGTTCGAGAGGATGAATGGGATCATCAAAGGATTCGTTCGTAACATGTCCCGTCCAGATGGAAGCATCGTCCACGGCTATCTGACACAAGAGTGCATCTCTTTCTGTGAGAATTATCTATATGGCGGAGACCGGCCTGGTGTTGGTTTGCCCGTTAATAAGCACGTTGGGAGGCTTGAACGAGAAGGTCACTCCAACTGTCGCAGGGAACTACATGTGGCCTATTAAGATCGATGCAACGACTTTGACAGAGCAAACATAGTAGTGCTACAACACCTAGACGAGGTAGATCCTTTAGTGACACTACACAAAGAAACCATCGCAAAGAAGTATCGTGACCGGGGGCTATGCAGGATGGATGCCGAAGTTACTAGAGAGCACAACTCCACTTTCTTGCATTGGTTCAAAGAGCATATTCTTGCTAATCCCCCGAAAGAGGGCTCTAAGGATGGATTGCTCATATACGCCTTAGCACATGGACCCTCGCCCAACCTCGTGACCTATCAGGCATACAATATCAACGGATACACGTTCTACACGGAGGCCAAATATATGAATAGTGATTTTCAGAACTCAGGGGCGACGATGAATTGCATGACCGACAGCGACAACGACGCAAGTGAGAGATTTTATGGAAGGGTCGAGGAGACCTGGGAGTTTGACTACTCTGGATTGCATAGCGCGACGATGTTTCGTGTCAGATGGGCTAAAAACGTCGAAAGATAAAACCAGTATTTCACTACCAAGACTATACCCGATGCCAAGAGTGCAACCATGAACGCCATCGCAAAAAACAAGCCATGGGTACACGCTAAGCATGTGACACAATGCTTCTTCATAACCGACCCGAGCAATCCCAGCCGTGTTGTCGTGAGGAGAGTCAAAAGGAACATAATTGGAATGGATGGAGTTGCCAACGAGGAAGACTACAACCTGTACGGCAACCCGATGAGGGAAGATGACGATGACGATGAAGTATACGTCAAAAGAAGAATCAATACTACATTACCTAAGAAAGATTGTACTCCATGGAAAAGGAAAAGTCACAATGAGGGGCTCAATTATTCGTCAACGAACAAGAAGGGAAAGAATCTCACTCAAAAATGAAAATGTCGACGCTGAGAAACCTTTATCGGTCAAATGATGAAATATATATGTTCCTATTTTGTGTAGACACTTAACCGTTATGCATGGGTCAAATTTTGTAATATATATGTTCCAATTTTCTATACACACTTAACCGTCAAATGATGCAATATATGTCGCCTTACTTATATAGATATATTGTATCACCTTCCCTTCGTTCCTGCTCTCGGAAAAAAGGAACAAAAAAGAAAAGAAAAATAAAATAGAAAAACAAACAGGAAAAGAAAAGAAGAGTAGTAGCTCTGGTTGAAGAAAAGCGCTATAGCTACTGGTGATAGCAGTAGCGCGTTTCTAGAAACACGCTATAGCTACCAGAATAGTAGTAGCGCTTTTCCCTAAAACGCGCTATAGCTACCTTAGCTAACAGTAGCGTTTTTCTTAAAACGCGCTATAGCTACGTTAGCTATAGTGCGTGCTTTAGAAACGCGCTACTGCTATCTTGACATAACCCCTCGCGCGGGCTTACCTCCTCTGCGTCCTCCCCCAATCCCCTACTCCTCCCTCGTCACTGGAGCCCCTGCCCCTGCCCTCGTCGGAGCCCGAGCGCGGCCCCGACCCCGACATCACACGTCTCCCTCGTCGTCGCCCGGCCCCGGCCCCGACGCTGCGCGCCTCCTCCCTTGGCCCCGGCCCCAATGCCGCACGCCTCCATCGCCGTTGCTCGGCCCCGGCCCTGACCCCGACGTCGCACGCCTCCCTCGCTGTCGCCCAGCCCCGACCCCGACGCCGCGCACCTCCTCCCTCGGCCCTGGCCCCGCCCCGACGTTGCATGCCTCCGTCGGCGTCACCCAGCCCCGGCCCCAACACCAATGCGGTAGGCCTCCCTCCTCTACTTCCTCCTCTCCCAACCTCGGCCGTCGTCGGGCCTGCCTCCTCGCCCTGCACCCTCTGTAAGCCCCCCACCGCTCCTCTCTCTCTGCCATTAAGTTCTAGCTAGTGTTCTTAGGTTAATTTACTTAGGTTTTAGTTAGGGCGGTATGAAACCTAGGTGTTAGTTATGGTAGTATGAAACCTAGGAATTTTATTGGTATTTAGCTAGGTATCAAATTTTATTCAAGGAATTTTTATTGGTATTTAAAGAAAAAAGAGAATTTTTTCTATTTGATTTTTTTAGTTAAAGCTATTGTTGCTACATGAACCCTATATGATATGTAGACATGTGATTCAAACAGGGCCGTGGTGGAACAACCCCCCACTAGCTAGCTTATATTTGAAGTGGACATGTGATATTTGGAAAATGATGGTTATGTGCAAGGTCAATGATCCGAGTGGCCTATGTTTCGCTAGAATGTTGATTCATTTCCGTTCTAGTAAATTTCAGGCACTCGATATGTCCACTTTTTTAGCAAAGGTCATGCCAAAATTTCCCGTGAATTTTGGCATGACTTGTGCTAGAAAGTAGGCATATCGAGTGCTGGGATTTGTTGCGACGGGAATGAAACGACATTCCGGCAAACCATATACCTTTTTATGTCATTTCTCATTTTATTGCAATTTAAGAATTAAACAAGGAGACTTAATCGTAGGAAACATTTCGAACAATGAAGAAACCGGGCCTTCTGATCACGATGCAGATGCGATGGATTATGAGGGTGAACAACAATACCTCGACTTTTTGTCTGCTAAGGACATGCAAGGTTTGCAGGGCGGCCTCGATGATGGTACTGACGTCGACATCGACACCGACGACGCCGGCACCGATGGAGGTGCCGAGACCGGCGAGGAAGGTATCGGCGCCGAAGTTGCTACCGAAAATAAGAAGCAAAAGAAGCAGAGGATACGAAAGCCTAACAGACTCGGCATCGGGCAACTGGTGATCACAAAGATGGCCCCTGGCAAGTTTGAGCCATTGGAGCCGGAAGAACCTCGCAAGTGCTATGGGAACCAAGTCAAATGCATCCTACGTGAATGCGCGAGCATCAACGACGATGACTTAAGGGGTAAAGAACATTTGAGGCAGTTGCTCCTGACAAAGTTGGACAAGAGATTCAAGTTCCCCGACCGAGATGGTGGCATAGAACACCCGTGGGATGATCCGAAGATGAAAAAGAGTAACAATCACGCCATGGGCATGTTCATCTATGATTTAGCCTCCTGGAAAGGGAGGGTGAAACGAGCTATTGAGGCTGATAAACCCCCGTCCAAGATTCTGGAGGACAATCTGACACTTACGGAAGAGGAGTTCCAAAAGTTCAAGGACACTTGCACTACCGAGGCAGCCAAGGCTAAGGTTGCGAAATTCAAGAGCCTTCAACAAAGGAACATGGGGAACCAACGCCTCAGAAGCTGTGGCTACCTTGGCAAAAGGCCCATATGGGATAAGGAGGATGCGGAACGTGAAGCCGCGGGTCTCCCAGACCCCTTCGCGAAGTTCACCAACCCCTTGGAGCATGACTCATCAGGGCCCGCTACAAGTGGGACAAGGAAAATAAGGTTTTTTGCACGGATCCGATCATGAGGTAATTGATTAGAATACTGGTAATTATTCTTTTACCACCTTACATTTAGCTTCTGATCATGTCGACTACACATTCGTAAACGGTTCACGTTCCTTCTGCAGGACAAGCAACACAAGCTTGCAGCCGAAAGCCTGTCTTCGTCGATGAGGCCCAAGAGGGACACCCCTGTCAACCGGGCCTTGAACGAACTTAAGGGACTCCCTTTGGACCAGCGGCCGCAATATGGACGTGTGCACGGCGCCGGAGACAGCACCACGTGGAAGGTCTTTTACAACGAGGGCCTGGAGGCCAAGAAGTAGAAAAAGAAGTTTAGTCAGGCGGACATCGATGAGAAGGTGAAGCTTGCATGCGAGAAAAAAGTAGCCGAGGACGCGAAAAAGCAGCTGAGGAGAAAAATGAGTTGCTACAACAGGCAGTCGCTGCAACTGTAGATGCCTGCAGAAATGATTTCGCTACTAACTTGATCCCAGTATCATCAACTGGATGAAGGAAAATCTAGACAAGACGGTAGATGATTTCCCCATGACCAGCTTCGTTGGGAGCAACTCGGTGAACAACACAACGCACCATCACATGCTCATGCAACCGCGTCTGCTCCCGCACCCTCACCCGCACCCGCACCCGCTCATAGCAGCTCGTCCTTAGTCTCTGGAGCGCTAGGCGGGCCTTCATCTTTGGCTGAGCTGACGCCCTCACGGTAATTACATGTCATACCAACATATATCTAGAATTATTTTTTCGTTGCCTTTCAGATGTTTTACGCCGCAGACATGTGTTTGCATGCCGACGAAACCCCGTGCACCATACTCTACTTGATCAAAGGCCAGAAGGTGGACGTGGGAAAGGCGGTGATAACAAAGCCCTTGGAACTCACGTTCCCCGGCCAACCGATGCCTGGTTGGCATTTCAGGGTTACCTTGTCGAGTGTGAAATCGGGGCACGAGGATTTGCCTCCTCCAGTACGGCTAGGGGGAGAGGATGACGGGACCTCGCTGCGGCTTGGAAACTGCAAGGGTTGGGTGCTTCTATGGCCGAAGAATCTTCTTTGTCTGGAGCCGGCCAAGAGCACACCAATAACCACAGATCAGCAACCAGGTATGAACACCACCACCCGACCTACGCAATTACTAGCGCCTGTAGTGCCTGGTGAGAGCGGCGGACGACGCGAGGAAGGGGGTCCAATAGTGGCTGATGTAATCGCCCCCGTAGAAGAAAGAATGGATGAGGAGATGGGCGAGGATGACCATTTTCAGTTCCTCAATACATGCACCTATGACATCTTAGAAATGATGAGTCGGCCGTATGATGACTCGGGTTATCAACATGCTGGTGAGGAGACGGATGATGTGCCCACCGGGCAGGAACATCCTAGCAGGGTTGATTGCAAGAAGTATCACTTCATGCAATCCTCACAGGACACGACTGAAGATGCCGCCTCAACGCAGGCTCAACTAGGCGAGGGTCGTATGGTGCTTAGCCCGACAACATTGGGGCAGGGGTTAAGGAAGGGTCTGGAAGGTCAGCCCAAGAAAAAGGAGAGGAAGAGACCGGCGAAGAAAGGCTCTGCTGCCTACAAACTAGCCAAAGCATATTGCAGCCAGACGACGGATTTTGAAGAGCGTGTACCCTTCAAAGGTGCGGCCATGTTCCATATCACGAGCGAGCCGATGCTACCGCCGAAACCGCTGGAGGCCATATCAGGGGATCTCAGTAGACTGCACGACCATGTGCTATCGACTGAGATAAGCCTACTAGCCTGGAAGGATCCAGGATATCTAACATACGCGGCTTGTGTGCCTGAGGGGGAGTGCTACGTCGACGCACGGCCTGCAGAGGTGTTCTTCCTGTGGTTTGAGCATATCTTTGAGATGTTTCTGACAAGGCGGCTCGATTTTACAATCGTCCGCCTTTTTGCGCTACATATGAGCTTCGTCATGAAGAGAGAACAAGTCTCGCAAATCTATGTGGTGGACCAATACTACATGCATGAGTCCTTCTTGGGTCTCGGTGACTTTGAGCGTAAAACTGCTAGGGAGTACCTCGAAAACTTCATGATAAGGAATCAAGACCTGTTAATTGTCCTCCTGCCTTATCATCCAAGGTAAGTCAGTGTCGGACAACCCTTTCGTACATTTCAATCATTCCTTCTCGCTCATATGGAGAATAATTTGAGGTGTTTTTTTCCAGCAGCAACGGGCGCGCCATCCTTATTGTTCTCTACCTGTGAGTCTCCCATGCCATGTATTTCTACTGTACCAGAAACTACGAGTGGAAGGACTACACCCACATAAAGAATATTCTAGATGATACTCTCCAAGGCTTCAGCTTGAGGGGTGGCCACCTGCAGATCAGGAAACAAAGGAACAAGAAGACGAGTTTCTTGCATAAAACTAACTTCTGCTGCATCCATGTCCAGAAACCAAGAAGGAATGGTGGATTCTACCATCTCCATCTCATGATGGAGCTCAGAAGGGATCACCAAAATCTTCGCATGACAACTAGAAGCGATTATCATATCCACAAGTGGGTAGAATCCCAAGGGGAAGTGGATTATAAACTTAGAGATGACTTCTTTCGCGTCCAGAGGGACATTGCGACGATCATCATGAAATAAGTCGTCGAAGAGAAGGGGATGCTCCACCACAGCCCTATATCGCAAGGTGACGTCCGGACTCGCATAGGGATGCAATGTCAGGACCTCACGCCATTCAAGAAGCTAGGGTGCATCCTCGATGATACCGAAGGATGGATGTTCTAGTGATTTACGATGCCGATGCTGGTGATATGTGTTGGTTGAACTTGTATACTTTCTGTACCGATGAAACTTTGTGATGTCCTCGGTCCCTGCCAAACTTCCGTAATGCGACTTTGTTATTTTGGGTATGATGACCCCCATACCTCTAGTTTATTATGATGAAACTGCATTGTTTATTTATGTTTACTATATGTTGCATCTTGTTGCTAACACTTTCTTTTTCGTGTTGCTCAAGTATGTTTTGTTGCATATGATTGTACATTCTCTTGATGAAGATGCATCTCTAACAGGTACCTAGATCCTTGATGGCGAAGAAGCAGTGCTATGTCATGTACACATGGAAGGTTCCAGGAGTGTACGACGAGTGGCACGAGTGTCAGGCGCAAGTGGAGTGGGTCTCGGGCGCCAGCCATAAAGGCTTCAAAAGCAGACAAGAAGCAGAAGCTAGTTACTTCAGGTTCACGCTAGCGCGAGAGAGGACTCATAACCGCCGCCTCATGTACTGCATAGTTTCGCTCTCACTCATAGTGATAGCTCTTCTCGTGCATATCATTGTTTAGATGGATGACAATGTAGTTGCAAGTATTCGAGACGATGGCGAGAGACCACTTTGTGTTGGATGATGATTATTACGATGATATGATTTAATGAGACTATTTGTATGTGTATGCTATAATTACATTTGTATGTGCATGATATGCTAGAGATTATTGTATAAAGCCTGTAAAAATACAAAAGAAATATACTAAAAAATATATCAGAAATTAATAAAACTAGCAGCAGCGAGGGGAATGAAGTTAGCAGCAACGTGCACTTAGCAGTAGCGCTGCTTATGGTAACACGCTACCGATATTAGCAGTAGAGCGCTTGGGAGAAGCCCGCTACTGCTACGTTTATATAGCAGTAGCGCGGTTCAACACGTGCTATTGCTAGATGTTAGCTGTAGCGTCATATCAGTAGCGCGGGACCCCGCGCTACTGATACATCTTACACCCGCGCTACTGCTAGGCTTTTCCCTAGCAGTGATTAAACGCGGGCGTGTGCCGATGAACCTACTTCGGCACCCCGAGCGCCACACATCCATCTGCATGCCGACCTGCATTAAAGACCCCGCCTCTTGGTGCGTGGCATCCGACCGCTATTTACACGTGGCCAAGTGCAGGGCAGCAGCCGCACCACACCTCCATCTCCTCTTTGCAGCACACACGCCATGGCCCCAAGCTCCAAAGCCCCGTGATACGATCTCTCCAATGAGCAGAAGAAGGAACTCTCCGACATTGGAGCTGACTGGGTCGCTAGCCGAGCCAACCAGATAGAGGCTGGCTTGCCGGCAAGCTCTCCAGAGCTGGCGCCACAGCCATCACCGATCCAAGCGGGCATCACCATGGGCCGTCCACAACTGTTCACACTGGCCTATGCCACCGCTAACTAAATCCGCCATGAGCGATGGTGGCACTGTGTCTGACAGATGAAGAAATAAGCCATGTTTATGGAGGTTGACACGGCGGCGGAGGAATTTGATTGGGGGAACCGATGACGATGTTGCCAACTCCACGTCGGCCATGCCCTGGTGCCACGACAATAAAGCCGACATATCCGCGTCCGCCAACGAGGAAAAGTAGACCATGGGAGGCCGTCGCCGCCTGGTATCTAGGAAGGCCACCACCACCGTATCCCAGGGTTACACAGCCGGTTACTTGCTTGGTTTGCGGGGGCGTAGGCCACGACGACCATCTTTCCTCGTCCAAAAACCAACTGTTGATCCATGCTTGGTTGAGTTGGAGGCCACCCTCCCCCTCCTCTGAAGCATTTAGCTCCGCGGCTCGCGGCGGCCCGGTGAGCTTGCTGCCGGACATGGGGAAGACATTTCGTGGGAAATGGGCTCCGCCGCGGCCGGCGATAGACTAGGTCAGAATAGCCTAGCCTAGTGCGCTATAGTTTAGTTGAAATATGTACGAAATGTAAATGTTTGTGTCTAGTTTATACCAAAAATCATCCTAGTTACATGAATTTCGGTCGGTTTATTGAAATCCGCTTTAGGCTACGGTTGGATGGCTGGCTCCTGTGTAACACCCCGAGAATCATGCTACAATAATCTCCCACTAATGGTGCCATGTCATCAAGTTTGACTAATCCAAATTGCCGCTCGATATAATCAAAGTCAAATTGAAATTTAAATTGCACATCAAATTATTATTTGTCCAAACAGAGAAACAAAAATGTCCGAGATGTAGCAAATATTCACTTACTATTTGTCATGTAGAAACCAACATTATTTAAGTTGCTAAATGCCCCTAGGAAATAAACAGTGGAAAAAACATCCATTTATAGGACCTTTCCTTTTTTCAAAAAATTACTTAAACTATTCCAAGTGCCTTGAATCTTTTTGTGCAACACCACAGTATTGTACATAATTTATGTGACAAGTTTCATATATATAAAAATTGATTTGGTGGACCAGTTAAAAATAAAACAGTAGCTAGAGCATAATACCATCAAGATAAAGGAAAAGGTCCAAGTGCCTACTGTACACTTGAGCCAACTAGCTACAGTACCGACCCACGCCATGTGGAGGTCATCTCAACCTCCTGTTCATGCCTGTCACCGTGGAGGCAGCGTGCCCGTTCGAACCGCCGATGAGCACGCGTTAATCATCCGCGACCCTAAGGAGGGGATAAGGTCTCTCTCAACGCTCCTCGACCCCTTGCAACCCTAGACCGCCTCACTTTCCCCCTCTCCCATCCTCTCTCTCGATTTCGGCGACGCCTGAGACACCCATCACCATGGTCGACCTCGCTCGCGCTCTCCTCGTCCTTATTGCGCTGCGAGGATAAGTCCGGGAGCTCGGTCGTTGTCTACCACCTCGAGCACACCTGCTGGATTGGCGTGGGAAGCCACAATGCCGCCGACCGCGAGCTCTTCTTCTCCGTCACCGATGCGAGTGCTCGCCTCGATTTGCACCACCCCGGCGAGCCCCGGCTTCGTCAAGCCCGCCTTCAGCTCCGATGTGAGCAACCGCTTCCTCCTCTTCTCTTTCCCGTCGATAGATAGCACTAGAAACCCCCACGCTCACCGTCGCCTGCCACCATGTCGCTGCTCGCCACGGAACCCCGGCCCCAGCCCACGCCGCTCCCATGGCCTCTTCGGCTGCTGCCCACGCCGGCGCCCTGCAGTCCTGCATACCTATGCCCTCTCCCACCCAGACCGCACGCCCGGCTCGCCCGCTAGCCCCGCCGCGCCTGCCTACAACTGTCTTGTTGCCGCTGCTGTCGGCTGCAGCTAGAGCCGCACTGGCCCTCTGGTGCTAGCGCCTCTCCGCCTCGCGCTCACCCACACCTTCGCTGTAGCCGCCGCCCCTACCCCACACCCAAGGCTTCCCGCTATCACGCTCCTCTGCTGCTGTGCTCCGTCGCAGCTACCGCCGCTGCCGTCGGGCGTCGTCGTAGCTACCGCCACTGTCACATCCCTAGCTTCTGGCAATGCACTAGTGCTAGCCTTTGGTGATGCATCATGCTTACTTTTTACAGAAAGTTGAAATGGGGATTGCCTAAACCCTAGCATTAAAGGAATTCACTAGGTTCACCTAAAATATTTTCAGTTAGTCCAAATGGCTTTCAAAAATGTTCATCATTTATGGAAAATACTGTAGAGGTGATGCACATTTTTCCATGACATATTTGGGCTCTGAATTAAATCATACTCTATTTGAATTTGGGCATTTAAATACTATAAAATATTAAAATGTCCAAATAATCCTAAACTGAATTGTTCCATGTTGGATATATTCCAAACAGTGGCCATGAGAAGTTTGGTGATTTTTGAGTGTGCCTAAGTATTTTTAATAAAGCCCAGAACAAAATAACAAAATAGAAAACAGAAAGAAAATAAAGGGGAAGAAACTAACCTGGGCTTCTTGCCTGTAGCAGCAGCCCATCTGGCCCACAGTGCTAGTCATCGCCTACCTCGCGCCAGAAGGACGCGAGGCGTGTGGCCGCCGTGCGCGCACACTCGCCCCGGCCACCTTCTGCTTGCCGCTTCGCCCCCGCTTCTTCGGGTGGCGCCATGCACGCCCCTGGAACCCCCTCGCACTCTCCCTCGCCCCTCCCCCCTCCTCTGTTTCTCTTACGTGTGGCCGCCGAGCACAGCCGTCGCCGCCGACAAGCACCACCGTGGCCACAACCACTGCCTCGCCTCGCCGATGTGCTCAGAGGCTCCGCCTCGACCCCTCTTCCTCCTCACCGAGCCACGCCCCGCGGGAGCCCCTACAACGCTGCCATCGGCTCCATCTTCTTCCTCGGACTCCGGCGATCGTCGTCGCCGTTCCGACCGCACCAGCCTCTCCCCCGAGCTAACTCCGGCACCATCGCGCCCGCTGTGAGCCTCTCCATTTAACCCCGCTCTTTGTTTCCTCCCTGGTACGCAGTAGTCGTTGCTCCGGGGACGTCTGAACGCGCCGCCGCCCGTGCTCGTCGCCGGTGGTGCTCCGGTGACCATATGGTCCCGGGCTTGTGCCCCTTGCACTCCCCGCATCACGTTGGAGACGTAGGTGCTAGAGCCTCCCCGCCTAGGCCACTACAGCAACGAGCCCGAGCCCGACCGAGCTTCGGCCGCTGCCGAGCTTGTCGCCAGCGCCACTCCGGCCACTCCCCGGCCGTGCCACCACCACGGTTGGATGCGGACGAGCGTCCGCATCCCGTAGTTGTGCTTCGCGCGCCAAATGGCGCTCCATAGACGAACCCCGTAGCGCACCGCCGCGTTTGGACTCGTTGGCGGCAAACGCCGGCGACCGCTGACCCGTTGACCGGCGTGGATTGACCCCACTGCCCGGTTTGACTTCCCCCTCTCTCTCACCGACTTGCGGGCCTCGCCCGACTAATTACTCTAGTTAGCACTAATTAACTAGTTAGGTTAGTTACTACAGCCACTGGCTAGTGGGCCCTGCCCAGTTAGTTAGGGCTAACTAACTTAGTTAGTTTACTGAGCCACTGACGTGTGGACCCCACACGTCAGGTTTGACCTGGACGGCGCCCTGTTGACTTGCTGATGTCAGCATGACCTAGCGCTGACGCAGTAACTATTTTCTGGGATCTCAAATAAATCAGAAATGATTTATTTATTTCAGAAAATAGCTAAAACTTCTAAAAATCATAGAAAATAATCTATAACTCCAATGGAAATAATTTATATATGAAACATTATCAGAAAAATTCAATGAATCTGTTTATGGCATTATCATGCATGTTTTAGAAACTTTTGTCTGCTGATCAGGTCAAATCAATTAAATGTCATTTGAATATTAACATATGGAGTTTGAATTTGAATCTTTGGTTCAAACCAACTTCATTTAATATGGTTGCTAGTTGCATTAGCTCAATCAACAACATATTGCCATGTCATGATCATGCATCATATTGTCGCTTTGCATCGATTGTGTTCTCTCTTGTTTGCCGGTGTTTGTCCCCTCTCAGTAGACGTCCGACGATGTGACCGATGACGCTGATGAAGACATAGTACCATCTTCAAAAGTGCCAGGCAAGCAAAACTCCATTGAGCATTCTGATACAATCCCACTCTCTCGCTCTTGCTCTCTTTTACTGCATTAGGACAACAACGCTTCAACTGTTACCTGCTGCGGTAGTTGAACCCCTTTCCTCTGCATGACCTGTCCTTGCTGTTGGGGAACGTAGTATTTTAAAATTTTCCTACGATCACGCAAGATCTATCTACCAGATGCATAGCAACGAGAGGGAAGAGTGTGTCTACGTACCCTCGTAGACCGGAAGCGGAAGCGTCAAGTGATGCGGTTGATGTAGTCGAACTTCTTCGCGATTCAACCGATCAAGCACCGAACGTACGGCACCTCCGCGTTCAGCACACGTTCAGCTTGATGACGTCCCACGAGCTCTTGATCCAGTTGAGCTTCACGGGAGAGTTTCGTCAGCACGACGGCGTGGTGACGGATATGATGTATTCACCGGCGCAGGGCTTCGCCTAAGCACCGAGACGGTATGACCGAGGTGTGTTTCTGTGGAGGGGGGCACCGCACACGGCTGGAACAATTCAACTTGTGTGTCTTTGGGTGCCCCCTGCCCCCGTATATAAAGGAGCAAGGGGGGAGGCCGGCCGGACCTTGTTTGGTGCGGCTAGGGGTGCAATCCTACTAGGAATAGGATTGCAATCCTATTCCTAGTAGGAACCACCAAAGAAGGAAGAGAGGGAATAGGAAAAGAAGAAGAGGTGGCGCCCCCCAACTCCTAGTCCAACTAGGAACCCTAGGTGGGGCGCCGGCCAGCCCTATGGGCTGCCTCTCTCTTTTCCATAAGGCCCACTATGGACCATCCCCCTTCGTAGGGGGTTCCGGTAACCCCCTCCGGCAATCCCGTTAAATCCGAAACTTTTTCGGAACACTTCCGGTGTCCGAATATAGTCGTCCAATATATCAATCTTTATGTCTCGGACATTCCGAGACTCCTCGTCATGTCCGTGATCTCATCCGAGACTCCGAACTACCTTCGGTACATCAAAACTCATAAACTCATAATACCGATCGTCATCAAACGTTAAGCGTGCGGACCCTACGGGTTCGAGAACTATGTAGACATGACCGAGACTCATCTCCGGTCAATAACCAATAGCGGAACCTGGATGTTCATATTGGCTCCTACATATTCTACGAAGATCTTTTATCGGTCAAAACCGCATAACAACATACGTTGTTCCTTTTGTCATCGATATGTTACTTGCCCGAGATTCGATCGTCGGTATCTCCATACCTAGTTCAATCTCGTTACCGGCAAGTCTCTTTACTCGTTCCATAACACATCATCTCGTGACTAACTCATTAGTCTTTTGCTTGCAAGGCTTATTGTGATGTGTGTTACCGAGAGGGCCCAGAGATACCTCTCCGACACTCGGAGTGACAAATCCTAATCTTGATCTATGCCAACACCACGAATACTTTCGGAGACACCTGTAGAGCATCTTTATGATCACCCAGTTACGTTGTGACGTTTGATAGCACACAAGGTGTTCCTACGGTATTCGGGAGTTACATAATCTCATAGTCATAGGAACATGTATAAGTCATGAAGAAAGCAATAGCAATAAAACTAAACGATCAAAGTGCTATGCTAACGGATGGGTCTTGTCCATCACATCATTCTCCTATTGATGTGATCCCGTTGATCAAATGACAACTCATGTCTATGGCTAGGAAACATAACCATCTTTGATCAAAGAGCTAGTCTAGTAGAGGCATACTAGGGACATACTGTTTTGTCTATGTATCCACACATGTACTAAGTTTCCGGTTAATACAATTCTAGCATGAATAAAAGACATTTATCATGATATAAGGAAATGCAAATAACATCTTTATTATTGCCTCTAGGGAATATTTCCTTCAGTCTCCCACTTGAACTAGAGTCAATAATCTAGATTACAAAGTGATGATCCTCACACCCATGGAGTCCTGGTGCTGATCATGTTTTGCCCGTGGAAGAGGCTTAGTCAACGGGTCTGCAACATTCAGATCCGTATGTATTTTGCAAATCTCTATGTCTCCCTCCTTGACTAGATCGCGGATGTAATTGAAGCGTCTTTTGATGTGCTTTGTTCTCTTGTGAAACCTGGATTCCTTCGCCAAGGCTATTGCTCCAGTGTTGTCACAAAAGATTTTCATTGGACCCGATGCACTAGGTATTACACCTAGATCGGATATGAACTCCTTCATCCAGACTCCTTCATTTGCTGCTTCTGAAGCAGCTATGTATTCCGCTTCACACGTAGATCCCACCACGACGCTCTGCTTGGAACTGCACCAACCGACAGCTCCACCGTTCAATAAAAATACATATCCGGTTTGTGACTTAGAGTCATCCGGATCAGTGTCAAAGCTAGAATCGACGTAACCGTTTACGACGAGCTCTTTGTCACCTCCATATACGAGAAACATATCCTTTGTCCTTTTCAGATACTTTAGGATGTTTTTGACCGCTGTCCAGTGATCCACTCCTGGATTACTTTGGTACCTCCCTGCTAGACTTATAGCAAGGCACACATCAGGTCTGGTACACAACATTGCATACATGATAGATCCTATGGCTGAGGCATAGAGAATGACTTTCATTTTCTCTCTATCTTCTGCACTGGTCGGGCATTGAGTCTTACTCAGTTTCATACCTTGTAATACAGGCAAGAACCCTTTCTTTGACTGATCCATTTTGAACTTCTTCAAAATCTTATCAAGGTATGTGCTTTGTGAAAGTCCAATTAAGCGTCTTGATCTATCTCTATAGATCTTGATGCCTAATATATAAGCAGCTTCACCGAGGTCTTTCATTGAAAAACTTTTATTCAAGTATCCTTTTATGCTATCCAGAAATTCTATATCATTTCCAATCAACAATATGTCATCTACATATAATATTAGAAATGCTACAGAGCTCCCACTCACTTTCTTGTAAATACAGGCTTCTCCAAAAGTCTGTATAAAACCATATGCTTTGATCACCTCATCAAAGCGTATATTCCAACTCCGAGATGCTTGCACCAGTCCATAGATGGATCGCTGGAGCTTGCATACTTTGTTAGTACCTTTTGGATCGACAAAACCTTCTGGTTGCATCATATACAACTCTTCTTGGAGATATCCATTCAGGAATGCAGTTTTGACATCCATTTGCCAGATTTCATAATCATAAAATGCGGCAATTGCTAACATGATTCGGACAGACTTAAGCATCGCTACAAGTGAGAAAGTCTCATCGTAGTCAACTCCTTGAACTTGTCGAAAACCTTTCGCAACAAGTCGAGCTTTGTAAACAGTAACATTACCGTCTGCGTCGGTCTTCCTCTTGAAGATCCATTTATTTTCGATGGCCTGCCGATCATCGAGCAAGTCAACCAAAGTCCATACTTTGTTCTCATACATGGATCCCATCTCAGATTTCATGGCTTCAAGCCATTTTGCGGAATCTGGGCTCATCATCGCTTCCTCATAGTTCGTAGGTTCATCATGGTCTAGTAACATGATTTCCAGAACTGGGTTGCCGTACCACTCTGGTGCAGAACGTACTCTGGTTGATCTACGACGTTCAGCAGAAATTTGATCCGAAGTTTCATGATCATCATCATTAACTTCCTCACTGATTGGTGTAGGAATCACTGGAACAATTTTCCGTGATGTACTACTTTCCAATCCGGGAGAAGGTACAATTACCTCATCAAGTTCTACTTTCCTCCCACTCACTTCTTTCGAGAGAAACTCTTTCTCTAGAAAGGATCCATTCTTAGCAACGCATATCTTGCCTTCGGATCTGTGATAGAAGGTGTACCCAACAATCTCTTTTGGGTATCCTATGAAGACACATTTCTCCGACTTGGGTTCGAGCTTATCAGGTTGAAGCTTTTTCACATAAGCATCGCAGCCCCAATACTTTAAGAAACGACAACTTTGGTTTCTTGCCAAACCATAGTTCATAAGGTGTCGTATCAACGGATTTAGATGGTGCCCTATTTAACGTGAATGCAGCTGTCTCTAAAGCATAACCCCAAAATGATAGTGGTAAATCGGTAAGAGACATCATAGATCGTACCATATCCAATAAAGTACGGTTACGACGTTCAGACACACCATTAGGCTGTGGTGTTCCGGGTGGCGTGAGTTGTGAAACTATTCCACATTGTTTCAAATGAAGACCAAACTCGTAACTCAAATATTCTCCTCCACGATCAGATCGTAGAAACTTTATTTTCTTGTTACGATGATTCTCTACTTCACTCTGAAATTCTTTGAACTTTTCAAATGTTTCAGACTTGTGCTTCATTAAGTAGATATACCCATATCTGCTTAAATCATCAGTGAAGGTCAGAAAATAACGATACCCACCGCGAGCTTCAACACTCATTGGCCCACATACATCAGTACTACCTCCTTTCCGGTTTATAAGGCTTGCACGTATATCTAGGTTAAAAAATAAACCAATGTAATACAAGTTATATGTCACAAAAAATATATCATTAGAAACTTCAGATCTTCTAGTTTCTAATGGTGTAATTTTTAGACTATACAACTCATTTTATGTTGGTCAAATTATAGACCTAGGGATACGCGCAAGCCTTATAAACCGGAAAGGAGGTAGTATGTATGATTTCCAACAAATCTGTTGCTCGCTCCATAGTTCCGGAGAACGGAGTTTTAGTCATCTTGCCCATGAGGCATGGTTCGCAAGCACCAAGTGATTCATAATCAAGTGATTCCAAAAGTCCACCATTATGGAGTTTCTTCATGCGTTTTACACCAATATGACCTAAACGGCAGTGCCACAAATAAGTTGCACTATCATTATTAACCTTGCATCTTTTGGTTTCAATATTATGAATATGTGTATCACTACAATCGAGATCCAATAAGAATAGACCACTCTTCAAGGGTGCATGACCATAAAAGATATTATTCATAAAAATAGAACAACCATTATTCTTTGATTTGAATGAATAAACGTCTCGCAACAAACAAGATCCAGATATAATGTTCATGCTTAACGCTGGCACCAAATAACAATTATTTAGGTCTAATACTAATCCCGAAGGTAGATGTAGAGGTAGCGTGCCGACGGCGATCACATCGACTTTGGAACCATTTCCCACGCGCATTGTCACCTCGTCCTTAGCCAATCTTCGTTTAATCCGTAGTCCCTGTTTCAAGTTACAAATATTAGCAACCGAACCGGTATCAAATACCCAGGTACTACTACGAGCATTAGTAAGGTACACATCAATAACATGTATATCACATATACCTTTGTTCACCTTGCCATCCTTCTTATCCGCCAAATACTTGGGGCAGTTCCGCTTCCAGTGTCCAGTCCCCTTGCAGTAGAAGCACTCAGTTTCAGGCTTGGCTCCAGACTTGGGTTTCTTCGTGGAAGTAACAACTGTTTTGCTATTCTTTTTGAAGTTCCCCTTCTTTCCCTTGCCCTTTTTCTTGAAACTAGTGGTCTTGTTAACCATCAACACTTGATGCTCCTTTTTGATTTCTACCTCCGCAGCTTTGAGCATAGTGAAGAGCTCGGGAATTGTCTTTTGCATCCCTTGCATATTATAGTTCATCACAAAGTCTTTATAGCTTGGTGGCAGTGATTGAAGAACTCTATCAATAACACTATCCTCGTCAACTTTGCAACCAAGTTGAGTCATATGATTGTAGTACCCAGACATTCTGAGTAAGTGTTCACTGATAGAACTATTCTCCTCCCTCTTGCAGCTGTAGAACTTATTGGAAATCTCATATTTCTCAATTCGGGCATTTGCTTGAAATATTAACTTCAACTCCTGGAACATCTCATATGGTCCATGACGTTCAAAATGTCATTGAAGTCCCGGTTCTAAGCCGTAAAGCATGGCACACTGAACTATCGTGTAGTCATCAGACCGCGACTGCCAGACGTTCAAAGCGTCTACATTAGCGGGAGGGGGCTTGTCACCTAGCGGTGCTTCAAGGACATAATTCTTCTGTGCAGCAATGAGGATAATCCTCAGGTTACGGACCCAGTCCGTGTAATTGCTACCATCATCTTTCAACTTAGCTTTCTCTAGGAATGCATTAAAATTCAAAGGAACGGTAGCACGGGCCATTGATCTACAACAACATAGATATGCAAAAACTATCAGGACTAAGTTCATGATAAATTAAAGTTCAATTTAATCATATTAATTTAAAGAACTCCCACTTAGATAGACATCCCTCTGGTCATCTAAATGATCACGTGATCCAAATCAACTAAACCATGTCCGATCATCACGTGAGATGGAGTAGTTTCAATGGTAAACATCTTATGTTGATCATATCTACTATATGATTCACGCTCGACCTTTCGGTCTCCAGTGTTCCGAGGCCATATCTGCATATGCTAGGCTCGTCAAGTTTAACCTGAGTATTCTGCGTGTGCAAAACTGGCTTACACCCGTTGTATTTGAACGTAGAGCTTATCACACCCGATCATCACGTGGTGTCTCGGCACGACGAACTTTCGCAACGGTGCATACTCAGGGAGAACACTTATACCTTGAAATTTAGTAAGGGATCATCTTATAATGCTACCGTCGTTCTAAGCAAAATAAGAAGCATAATAAGATAAACATCACATGCAATCAAAATATGTGACATGATATGGCCATCATCATCTTGTGCTTTTGATCTCCATCTTCAAAGCACCTTCATGATCATCTACGTCACCGGCGCGACACCTTTGATCTCCATCGTAGCATCGTTGTCGTCTCGCCAACTATTGCTTCTACGACTATCGCTACCGCTTAGTGATAAAGTAAAGCAATTACATGGCGATTGCATTTCATACAATAAAGCGACAACCATATGGCTCCTGCCAGTTGCCGATAACATTACAAAACATGATCATCTCATACAAAACCGTATAACTCATCATGTCTTGACCATATCACATCACAACATGCCCTGCAAAAACAAGTTAGACGTCCTCTACTTTGTTGTTGCAAGTTTTACGTGGCTGCTACGGGCTTTAGCAAGAACCGTTCTTACCTACGCATACAAAACCACAACGATGTTTCGTCAAGTATGTGCTGTTTTAACCTTCACAAGGACCGGGCGTAACCACACTTGATTCAGCTAAAGTGAGAGAGACAGACATCCGCCAGTCACCTTTAAGCAACGAGTGCTCGTAACGGTGAAACCAGTCTCGCGTAAGCGTACGCGTAATGTCGGTCCGGGCCGCTTCATCTCACAATACTGCCGAAGCAAAGTATGACATGCTGGTAAGCAGTATGACTAGTATCGCCCACAACTCATTGCGTTCTACTCGTGCATATCATCTACGCATAGACCTGGCTCATGATGCCACTGTTGGGGAACGTAGTATTTTAAAATTTTCCTACGATCACGCAAGATCTATCTACCAGATGCATAGCAACGAGAGGGAAGAGTGTGTCTACGTACCCTCGTAGACCGGAAGCGGAAGCGTCAAGTGATGCGGTTGATGTAGTCGAACTTCTTCGCGATTCAACCTATCAAGCACTGAACGTACGGCACCTCCGCGTTCAGCACACGTTCAGCTTGATGACGTCCCACGAGCTCTTGATCCAGTTGAGCTTCACGGGAGAGTTTCGTCAGCACGACGGCGTGGTGACGGATATGATGTATTCACCGGCGCAGGGCTTCGCCTAAGCACCGAGACGGTATGACCGAGGTGTGTTTCTGTGGAGGGGGGCACCGCACACGGCTGGAACAATTCAACTTGTGTGTCTTTGGGTGCCCCCCTGCCCCCGTATATAAAGGAGAAAGGGGGGAGGCCGGCCGGCCCTTGTTTGGTGCGGCTAGGGGTGCAATCCTACTAGGAATAGGATTGCAATCCTATTCCTAGTAGGAACCACCAAAGAAGGAAGAGAGGGAATAGGAAAAGAAGAAGAGGTGGCGCCCCCCAACTCCTAGTCCAACTAGGAACCCTAGGTGGGGCGCCGGCCAGCCCTATGGGCTGCCTCTCTCTTTTCCATAAGGCCCACTATGGACCATCCCCCTTCGTAAGGGGTTCCGGTAACCCCCTCCGGCAATCCCGTTAAATCCGAAACTTTTCCGGAACACTTCCGGTGTCCGAATATAGTCGTCCAATATATCAATCTTTATGTATCGGACATTCCGAGACTCCTCGTCATGTCCGTGATCTCATCCTGGACTCCGAACTACCTTCGGTACATCAAAACTCATAAACTCATAATACCGATCGTCATCAAACGTTAAGCGTGCGGACCCTACGGGTTCGCGAACTATGTAGACATGACCGAGACTCATCTCCGGTCAATAACCAATAGCGGAACCTGGATGTTCATATTGGCTCCTACATATTCTACGAAGATCTTTTATCGGTCAAAACCGCATAACAACATACGTTGTTCCTTTTGTCATCGGTATGTTACTTGCCCGAGATTCGATCGTCGGTATCTCCATACCTAGTTCAGTCTCGTTACCGGCAAGTCTCTTTACTCATTCCGTAACACATCATCTCGTGACTAACTCATTGGTCTTTTGCTTGCAAGGCTTATTGTGATGTGTGTTACCGAGAGGGCCCAGAGATACCTCTCCGACACTCGGAGTGACAAATCCTAATCTTGATCTATGCCAACACCACAAATACTTTCGGAGACACCTGTAGAGCATCTTTATGATCACCCAGTTACGTTGTGACGTTTGATAGCACACAAGGTGTTCCTACGGTATTCGGGAGTTACATAATCTCATAGTCATAGGAACATGTATAAGTCATGAAGAAAGCAATAGCAATAAAACTAAACGATCAAAGTGCTATGCTAACGGATGGGTCTTGTCCATCACATCATTCTCCTATTGATGTGATCCCGTTGATCAAATGACAACTCATGTCTATGGCTAGGAAACATAACCATCTTTGATCAAAGAGCTAGTCTAGTAGAGGCATACTAGGGACATACTGTTTTGTCTATGTATCCACACATGTACTAAGTTTCCGGTTAATACAATTCTAGCATGAATAAAAGACATTTATCATGATATAAGGAAATGCAAATAACATCTTTATTATTGCCTCTAGGGCATATTTCCTTCACTTGCCACAGTAAATAGTTGAAACCCACTAGCATGAGTAGGAGTTGTTTGAGCCATGTTTTGCCTACTCGTTCATGCTTTCTGGTTATGCCTGCTATTGCTTAGAGTTGTGTCAGGTCTGATTCATCGGGGATGAATTGGAATGTGGTGAACATGTCCTACTGTTGAGAGCTAAGGGTGTGAACACGATTTGGTAAAGGTAGCGATGAGAGGCCATGTAGGAGTACATGGTGGGTTGTCTCATTGCAGCCGTCCTCAGGAACTGAGTTCTGTGTTTGTGATCCATGAAATAGCTACTACCACACATTGGGATCCTTAATTGACTCTCTCGACTTATGAGTTGCAACTAGTTTATGGTGTTTGTAGTTTACTGGAGGTCGCGCGCAGCGCTGACCCTCGGGGTGGGCTATGACGCGGCAGGTACGTGGCCCGGTGTACCGAGTCGCCCGTTTGGTGGCTCGGGAACCCTGTACACATCGTTTGGGTCCGTGAGCGACACCCCGGCCGGATCTCCCCACGGATGGAACCCAAATAGGCGATATACCTGGACTAGGGACTTGTGTGGTTAGTCAGGTCGTGGCCGACACCCTCGCTGGGCTTCCGCTTGAAGGTTGCCGTGTACATGTCGTGGTGGGAGCGTGTGTGAAGAAGTACACCCCTGCAGGGTTATATATGATCTATTCGAATAGCCGTGTCCGCGGTAAAGGACTTCTGGGTTACCTGTACAGTTCATAGACAAGTGAAAGTGGATACTCTAAAACACGCAAGATAAGCATGAGTGCTATGGATGGCCTTCTCGTAGGGAGACAGGAGCGGGTCCATAGTGGTGTATTGGTTGGTGAATATGTGGACTCGTGTGCGCCACCTCAAAAGAGTTACTTGCAGTCGTAGTTCAGGATAGCCACCGAGTCAAAGCTGGCTTGCTGCAATCAAACTCCACCACTCCCTTTGTTGATACTGATGCATATGTAGCTAGTTCTGATGTAAGTCTTGCTGAGTACCTTTGTACTCATGTTTGCTTAATTTGTTTTTTTGCAGAGAGACTACAGTCTCACTAGTGGTTCCGCGTGGACTTCGACGTTTAGCTTGTTACCTCAGCTACGGTCTTGTACCCTTGGGAGGGTCTTGTAGATAGTCAGGCTTCTCAGCCTTTTTCATTTGTAGTTGTCTGTACTCAGACATGTTATGCTTCCGTTGCCTGTATGCTCTGTATGTTGGGTCATGAGACCCACTGCTTGTAATAAATGCTATGATGGCTCTTCTAGGCCTTATCTATATGAGTTGTTGAGTTATGTTGTAATGCCATGTTGTACAACACATACTTGCATGTTATGCGCACGTGTAATGTGTATTGCTATGTGTGGGATCCGACACCTAGTTGTTTACCCTTGGTAGCCTATCTTACAGGGAAATGTCTCCTAGTGCTTCCACTGAGCCTTGGTAGCTTGCTACTGCTCCGGAACACTTAGGCTGGCCGGCATGTGTCCTTCTTCGTTCCTGTGTCTGTCCCTTAGGGGAAATGTCACGCGTTGTTCCTTTAAGTCCTTGTAGCTTGCTATGACTTGGGTTCATACGTTGATGACCGACACGTTCGTTGTTGGGTCATGTATGCCTGTCTCTGTAATTTATCGCCACTTTTGGTTTATAACTAGTCATGTCGGCCCGGGTTCTCTGTCATATGGATGCTAGCGACACTATCATATACGTGTGCCAAAATGCGCAAACGGTCCCGGGCCAGGTAAGGTGGCACCCGTGGGGATACCGTGCGTAAGGCCGCAAAGCTATATGATGTGTTACATGCTAGACCTGTGTGACTTAGGATCGGGGTCCTGACAGTCGCTGCCGTCGGGTGTCGTCGTAGCCGCCGCTCCGGCTACCCCCGGCATGGGCCAGTGGTGCTGTGCGCCGCCGCGCCCGCCCGCGTCCCCTGACCACATCGCGGCCACGCCCCCGAGCAAGCATGCTCGTTCATGGCCGCCGCCGCTGCCCCGCATGCCCCGGTCGCCCGCTGCATGCACCCCCCAGCGCTGCTGCTTGTGGTCGGCACCGTCCGCAACTCTTCCCCCCGGTCTAGCCTCGCCCGTCGTGCACCCCGCCGAGCCCTCGCACTGCGGCCCTGGCTGGCCGCCGACCAGGTACGATGCCCAGTTCTGTCGCCCGCGTGTGCGTCAGGCCTACGCTCGCACCCACAAGCCCGATAGCACCACCCTATTTGGCCCCTGTGCCACTGCACGTGGGGCCCACCCCCTGAAAATAGAGGAGAATTTAAAATAATAAAGTTATAAAAATATAATAAACTGATTTTTTTAATTAGTTAAACTTAATTAACCTATTTAACTAGTTAGTTAAATCTGTTAGAATGACATGTGGACCGTGGGCCCAGTTGACCAGTCAATTGGTCAAAAGTTGACCCGGTGAACGTGGCCACCATCAGCCTCTGGTGGCCCTGCTGTGTGCACTCAGCCATGTGCACACATCAATTTTTGCCTGTTATTTTGAGTTAGATCTAACTCCAGAATATTGTTTTACCTTTGCAAATTAATATAAAATAAACCGTAACTCGGACGAAAATACTTTGTACATGAAAGTTGCTCAGACGACGAGACAAATCCGAATACATAGTCCATTCATTCACCACACGTCCCTAGCATAACGAACATGCAACTTTCCCCCTCCGGTCCGTTTGTCCGAAAACGCGAAACACTGGGAATACTTTCCCGGATGTTTCCCCCTTCGCCGGCATCGCCTGGTACCACGTTAGTGCATACCTAGCATAGTGTATTGCCTCGTTATGTTTTGTGATGCTTTGTTTGCTCCGTATTTACTGTTCTCCCCCTCTTCTTTTCTGGTAGACCCTGAGACCGGCGCTGATGACACTGAGTATGACTACGTCACCGATGACCCTTCTTCATGTGCAACAGAGCTTCCAAGCAACCCCCCCTGATCAAAATATCACCCATTTCTCCTCTCTACTGCTTGCATTAGAGTAGTGTAGCATGTTACTGCTTTTGCTTAATCCTATTATGCTGCATAGCCTGTTATTGTTGCTACAACTGTTGATACCTTTACCTGCTATCCTAAATGCTTAGTATTGGATGCTAGTATTCCATCAGTGGCCCTACATCCTTGTCCGTATGCCATGCTATACTATCAGGGCGTGATCACTTTGGGTGGTGATCACGGGTTTCACTACATACATATTATACATGATACATAATGTGACTAAAGTCAGGTCGGCTCGTAGAGTACCCGCGAGTGATTCACGGATTGGGGGCTAAAAGGACTTTTCCCGACGCGCTCTGTGTGGATCTTTGTGGCGGAGCGACAGGGCAGGTCGTGACCACCTAGGAGACAGATGGGCCTGGTCCATGGTCATTGTCCGCAGTTATTTCATAATAACACGCTTAACGAGTTTGGATATTTGATCCGAGTTGGGTCGTTGGCCTTATACGCACTGACTACCATGCAGGACAAGATATGGGTAACCGGTGTAGTGGTATCAGCTGAAGCCTTCCGGACGTCAGCGACTTAGCGGTGCGCGCCGGGCTGGACTGGAACGTCTGCACTTGTATAAGAGGGCTAGGTCTGCTCACCGGCCGCGGTTGCAATGTGCAGGAGTGCAAAGGGTGATGGCCCATGACCCCTGCGTGCTTAGGATTTAGACCGGCTTGCAGACCTCTCTGTCGGGCCTAGGTAGGGTACGACGTGTTGATCTTCTGAGGCCGGGCATGACCCAGGAAAGTGTGCCCAGCCAGAGGGATCGAGCATGTCAGATTATGTGGTGCACCCCTGCAGGGAAGTAAACTATTCGAATAGCCGTGTCCATGGTAATAGGATGACCCGGAGTTGTATTCCGACCTCATGACAACTAGAACCAGATACTTAATAAAACACACCCAGACAAGTTCCAGAGACAACCCGGTGATCGCTTTCCCATTGGCCAACGAGGGGAGGATCGCTGGGTAGGATTATGCTATATGTTGTTACTTGGTGAACTTACCATCTACTCTCTTCTACTAATCCAAGATGGAGGCTGCCAGAAGCATAGTCTTCAATATGATTAGTTATCCCCCTCTTATTCTCGCATTCTGCAGTCCAGTCCACAGATACTACCCATATCATTGTTACCATTGCATATGTAGTATAGATCCTTCTTGCGAGTACTTTGGATGAGTACTCACGGTTGCTTTGCTCCCCCTTTTCGCCTTTTGTCCCTTCTTCTCGGATGATGCAACCAGATGGTGGAGCCCAGGAGCCAGACGCCGCTGCCAACGACTCCTACTACATCGGAGTTGCTTACTTCTATGTGCAGTCTGCCGACGACGATCATGAGTAGTTTAGGAGGATCCTAGGCAGGAGGCCTGCACCTCTTTCGATCTATATCCTAGTTTGTGCTAGGCATCTTATGGAAACTTGTTTAACTTTATGTCTGTACTCAGATATTGTTGCTTTCGCTGACTCATCTATGATCGAGCACTTGTATTCGAGCCCTCGAGGCCCCTGGCTTGTATTATGATGCTTGTATGACTTATTTATTTTTAGAGTTGTGTTGTGATATCTTCCAGTGAGTCCCTGATCTTGGTCGTACACATTTGTGTGCATGATTAGTGTACGATCAAATCAGGGGCATCACAAGTTGGTATCAGAGCCGACTGCCTGTAGGAATCTCCCTTTCCAACTTCTTGGTAGAAGTTGAGTCTAGTCATTGCAAAACTTTTACTAACATGGTTGTGTGGCTTACGGGCCCACGTCGCCATTGGGTGGTATTAGGATCTTTTATTTCTTGTCTATACTCTGGGACTCTAATCTCTCTTTTATTGGGGTTAAATCATTTTGCTAACTCTAACTCTAGGTTCTCATAAATACTTCCTCTTGGAGAGCCCCTCATTCCCGACGATGGCTTGAATCGCTAGAAGATTCTGAAGATACTCTTCGATGTTCCCCTGAGACTTTGTACCTTTGCTTTGCAATTACCTTCCACCGATATATCCTTATGGATAACTTCTTACACTGCCATTCATACATTTGTTCCTAGTTGCTCTTGTTAGTACAAGATGCCCCGAAATACTCTACTTTGTCTCGAGAATCCTTTGTGCCTACTGCCTTGTACTTCTTTACCGCATGAATACCCCAAAGGATAATTCCTTGTACTTATCGAGTATCCATTCATCCCTAGTTGTTCGCGTGTTTCACAAAACTCTTTGGAATATTATTCGATCTTCCGAAAATCCTCTATAGCATATTGCTCTTGTTCTTCCCTACCTGCTTGCATTATGGCTAATTCCATATGTCAAGCAATATTTGTTAAACTCCTTTGCGATTGTCATTCTTACCCTATTGATTCGACATGTGCGTGAATGCACATAATCATTAGTTATTCCCTGGTAATTAATTCATCCTTCCGGCTCATACGTCATTTTAAACATGAGCTGGATTTTTACCAACCAAACTGCTATCGATTGTACCCCTAAGCCTACTCAACTTATCCATCCTTAATCAGAGCATTTGCTTCTGATCCCTTGATTTGGAAATCATAATTCCTTTGCATTTGAGCTTTGAATTAGCCAGTAGTTTTCAATAATCCAATGCCTTTTGCATTGTTTCTTCCTCTGGTTGTGTCCCGATGCTCACATCAACTCCATTATGGACCGTCAGATCCTTGGTTGAATTATCATGCGACAGTGTCCTTCGTATGCAAAAACCTCGAGTAGTTCTTTCCATGATACATCATGCCATTGGTAATTCCTATTCTCTGAATTGGCCAACCATGCTCTGCTTTTGAGCCTGTGATATTTACTCTTCAAGCTTGTGGCATATGTTTCTAAGATGCCTCGATGGGTTGAACCTATGCCTTCTTTAATCAGTGTGAACAGAAAAGTTTTCATGGGTCATACTCTGGTAGTTCACTAGGTAGGTTTTCACACTCAAATCATTTTTAATGGAGCAATGAATGAATGGTCATGCATTCGAGAAGTGGGAGTCGACTTTGAACTTTGTGTTCATGCCCATAGACATGATGTAGATCTTCTCATGGAAGCTCCTCTTAAATTAATTATTCCCTTGGTATAAGTTCATCTTATATCTAGGATCTGGTCTTTTGCAATCGTGGTTCCGACCATATTGATATTCCTTGATTCTTATTCTCGGGCAAGTTATAGTACTTGTCTTATGCAGATCATTACCCCTGTCCAACCTTTATTCTGTCCTACTTTTGAGTATTACCCCCTGGAATCTCAAGGATATCATGCTATTGCCCTACCTCTTTTGAACTTAAGGTAAAGTAGTACCCTTTTCCTGTCATAGTCACTCCACGAGTTCTGGGTTGTCGCCAACCAAGAACACCACATAGTGAATCGAATCAACCTGTGATTCGGTAGTCCTAGTACTTTGTTGTTGGGAAGTTTAATACTCCATCATGTCATTCCTAGCCTGATCGGCTACATCATTATCATGCTAATTTTAACTGTGCTACCTGGCCCTTCTTCCCGGAGAACAATTTTTGACGATGAGCTAAACTTACGTCGATCTTCCTCATCATATCGTTTCGACTTGAACATCAAGCTTGATTCCGAGTTTGTGTCGTATCCGTGGTTCCAATAACCCTTCGCTTCACCATTGCTTTTGCTTGATGTTGTAGCTGATCGATTACATCTTCATGAAAACTTTCGACAAATGTATCATGATCATCATCAACATTCTGTGCTCTTCCAGAATATCAATCGAATTCTTGATGAGAAATACCGTCCTTGCCCCTCGATGATTTGTGTTATCAATGGCAACCTTATTGCCTCCCCTCCATCACAAACTTGTTCATGATATGGATGCAACTTGCTATCCAGCTTGCAATATGATCTACCTTGAAGTATTACTGTCTTTTATGTCAACGGTGATGTGAGAGTTTCACCACCTCTTAAGGATTCTTGATAGTGCTTCCCGCCATCACCATTCTTTTCTTGGTCCCCATGTTCCGACCGAAATACCAATAAGTGAACTCTGCTGTGAGAATTTAATATTACTAGCAACACTATTGCTTCGGCTTTAATGGACAATAATTCCAATTTAGTGTGCTGGTTGCTAAATCACCATTCTGACATTGGTCGTGCAACCCAGCACATACCTCTAATGCACCTTTCAACCAATGTCGGGGGAAACTGTCCACCACGAGCACCTATGGGACCGGAGCCCCTTGTACGTTGCGGTAAGGGAGCGGAGGGAGCACGAAGAGCAGATCGAGGAGAGCACGCGGGCAGTTTACCCAGGTTCGGGCCGCGCGGACGCGTAAAACCCTACTCCTGCCTCGGTTGGTATTGAGCTCGGGAGCTTGAAGAGCTACAGTACTAGCTACACCGAGCGTGAGAGTTGCTAAGGATTTGAACCTCCTCTACGTTGTGCATGGGCCTCCTTTTATAGCTCAAGGGGTCACCGACAGGTGTCAACGTAGAGGAGGGTAAAAACGTAACTTTGGTGGTAGTTGTAATAGTGCGGGAATAGTGCGTGAACAGTGGATGAACAGTGGTCATCACCTACTTTGACAGTGGGGGACAAGAGTATTAAATGCCCGTCGCCGTCGACCCCAAAAGTGCCCGCCCATGCGTCTCCGTTCGCCACGGCGGTAGCCTCGTCACCATGGAGTGCCACCGTGTCCCCCAGGCTGCACAGCCATCCGCCACGCGTCCCTGGAAGGGCCTCAGGGCGACGCGTGGGCCGATGGGCTGGAGCGCGGGCACACAGTGCAGGCTTCCCCCGGCAAGCACCTTGCCGGGGTCTTGATCTTGCCGGACCCTGAAGCTTGTCGCTCCCCGGGCCCTGCCGGGGTGCACGCTACGCCAAGGCATGCCTTCCGAGATGCAATCTCCTGGTCTTCCTGGCAAGCTCCTCTTGCCAGGGTCTTGTGTTAACGTGATAGTCTTGAGCCTGGAACGGCCTTCCCGGCAAGCTCCACTTGCCGGGGTCTTGATCTTCTGTCTTGTATACTTTGTTTTTGAATGGCTTAATAAGGACTGGAAAGGTTTCCGGCGAGCGCGTGGTGAGCCCTGCCGCGGGAAGCTGCTACTGCCCGTGCACAAGTTGGGGTATTAAGGTACCCCTATCTTAGTACACCGACAGGAGCCCCCGGGCCTGGGCCACACACGGTGCCGAGCGCTGTTGGGCCAGGCCCAAAGCAGTGCACGGGCACGCGCGGCCCACGGCAAGCCGTAATTCCCCTTCCGCATCCGCCGCGTCCCTCCCTAACGGCACGCCTCGATTGCGGCGTCGTGGGAGAGATCGTGGCCACGTTCTTTAATGGGAAATGCGGAGCGTCCCCCACTTCCCCCTTAAAAGCAGAGGAAGCAGGGGCAGTTTCCCTCCTTCGCTTTCATTGCGTCTTCAACCTCCAGAAATCCCCCGCCGCGCTTTGCCTCCACACCTCCTCCGCCTTCTTCCGCACCCGCGGCGCCGTCGAGCTCCTCGCCCCTTCCCCCGCCGCCTCCGCCATGGCTCCGAAGGCCGAGAAGGCGAAAGCGGACAAGGCCAAGAGGGAGAAATCCGAGCAGGCGGCGAAGCTCGCCGCCCTGCGGAAGAAGAACGTAGTCTTCGCGCCGAGGCTCAGCGCGAGGGAGCTCTGGAACAAGTACTACCTCTTCTGGGCCAAGGAGACCAAAGCTCATCCCCGGACCAGAGTCTACCCCGCCGTCGCCAAAGATCTGCTTCCCGGATGGAAGAGGCCGCCGCAGCTGCAGCGGCAGGAGATTTCGGATTCACTGTCGACGAGGCAGATGCTGCGGACGCGTCGTGCCAAGCAGAGGAGGCAGAGATCCGCAGACTGCTCAAGCTTCCGCCCGACGAGCTCGCCGGGGTTCCTTCCCTGAGGTATGCTGGGATTCCCGGGATCGTGAGTGAAGCCGCCGCAAGAGGCGAGGTTGCCGGAGGGAGCAGGACCACCGGAGGGAGCGGAGCCGCCAGAGGGAGCGGGGCCGCCGGAGAGAGCGAGGCTGCAGGGCAAAGTGCTGGGCCCAGCGAGCCTATCGAGGAGGAAGAGGAGGACGCCAGGGCCGACGAGGATACCGGTGGATCTCTGGGGCTCGACGACGACGCCTCCTCGTCCTCGGAGAACTCCCCACCTCCGGCGAGTCCCAAGCAGGCGCCGGGGAAACGCCTCCGCAAGGCGCTACAGCGACGAGGACGCAGGCACCCCGACAGCAGCCTGCTCGCCGGGCGGCGCGAGCCACCAGAGCGAGCCAAGCCGCGACGGAGGCGCCCAGCGCACCAGCCGCGGCGGAGGTGCCCCGCGCGGCAGCCGCGACGGAGGCGCCCCGCGCATCAGCGCCAAGCGGAGGGGGATCCTCCCAGAGCGGAGCGGCTGCTCCGCCTGCTCCCCGGGCCTCGGCGCCAACGGAGGCTGGGTCTTCGCAGCCCCCAGCCCCGGAGACCGCCAAGCGCCCGAGGGAGCCTTCTCCTCCTGCTCCTCGCGCGGGAGCGCCTCAGGTGGAGTTCGATTTCTCCGCCCTCAGCGACGACGACGAGGAAGAGGAGTAAGTGTTTGTAATTTGTAACTTCTTCGATTTTGTCTTGATTCCTTTTTTGATGATTCTGATCTTGTTCTTGATTTGCTTGCAGGACACTGACTCAGCGAATGGCGAAGAGGGCCAGGGTCCCCGTGGTTGAGGTCGACGACGACTCGCCCGTCGCGGCGACAGGGGACGCGCCGACGACGAACTTGCCGGATCCAACCGCTGCTCCGAGGAGCAGCCCCCAGCTTAAGTCTGGTCTTGAACTTCCTACTTGTCGGGCGCGCTTGAGGTTTTTGCTTCGTACTGATATCTTGCTGCCTTGTTTGTTTTGTTTGTCTTGCGCAGAAGTGGAGCCGCAGCCGCAGGAGCAACCGGAGGTCACTCCCGAGGAGCTGCAGATTCCACCCTCCCCGCCAAGGGCGAACTCCCCGGCGAGGGAGAATGCTCCGACGAGGACGGGCACCCCGCCAAGGACGGGCTCCTCGCTAAGAGCGAGCAGCCCGACGAGGGCGACCACCCCGCCAAGGGAGGGCACAGGCGGCCCTCCGCCAGCAGGGGCCACCACTCCACCGCCAAGGCAGGATTCCCCGGCGAGGGAGCCAGTCGTCGAAGACGTCCGCGAAGGTAAATTTTGCAGCTTTATCTTCTTGAACTTGTCTTTTTGGATATTTGCTTGAGTGTTTCTTTTCTTCTTCTGCTAGATCCTCCCGCGCCGGACCGGATGGAGACCGAGGCCACCGGCGAGGAGGGCGCGCAAGGCGACGGCGACAACGCCACTGTCGTTGAGGACATGGCAGGAGCCGACGAGCCCGCCGCTGAGAAGACTGCTCCAACCGCAGACGCCGCGGCCGGGGAGGGGGACGGCGACCACACTGCCGGCCCGGAGGCAGCAGGAGCGTCGAGCGCTGCGCCGGCCGCCGACCCCTCCGCCGCTAAGGAGCAGCCAGGCTTCTATCTTGAGGCCCCCAATGGCGTCTTCATACAAGTGCCGTGGGGGTCCTCGTCGCGAGCCCCCGTGGAGGGCGAGACCTTTGATGGAGAGGTTCTCGCCTCCGCGGGGCTGAAGATCGTTGAAGCGCCCAGCGGGAGCGACGAGCCCGAGGAGGAGAAACTGCTTCGCCGGCTCCTGGCCCTTTACCGGGCCAGGCAGGCGAAACTGGAGTCTCGGGAAGCCCTCACCGCCAAGGCTGCAACAGACTTGGAGAAGCGCGCCGCGGAGCTCCGCGCCGCCAACCAGGCGGCCCTCCGCGACTTGGCGGAGGAGCGCGAAAGGCTTGCGGAGAGCAGCAAGAGTTCCTCCTGGAGAAAGCTAAAGCCGAGGAGCAGCAGCGACTAGTTGGCGAAGAGCTGTCCCGGCGAGAAGGAGCACTCAACCAGCGGAAGGTTGAGCTCGACGCCCATGACGACGAGCTCACCGTCCGGGAGCAGGCTCTTGGCGGGGCCCTGAAGGAGGCGAAGGAAGCTACTGCCGCCGCGGAAACCGCCAAGAGGGACTTGGAACTCAAGGTGCAGCAATTGGAGCAGTACCTGAAGGCGAGCGAGGACAGGGTCACCGCGCTCAACATAGAGCGCGAGAAAGACGCCCATACCAACTCAGAACTCCAGGTACGCCTCTCCAAGAAGGGCGACGAGCTCACCGCCGCCAAGGACTCGATTGCTGACCTAGAGTTGAAGGTTTCCACATTGAAAGATTCACTCGACGCCGCCCGGGACCACGAGACCAAGCTGAAGGAGGAGGTTCGCAAGGAGCGGGAGCTGGTGGAGAGCGCCGTCACCTCCGCAAACCACTTCAACCAGGCGGTGGAGCAATGGACGGAGGAGCTGGTCGATTCTGCTGCCAAGATCGACAAGGAGCTGATGGCGCTGAGGGCGGAGCACCTTGTGTATTCTCCGGACGAGAACCTCCCCCACAGCGCCAGGTTAAGTCTTTTCTTCAGAGGGATCGCGCCGGCGCTTGCACGGCTGCAGGAGAAGCTCCCCGCGCAGCTGGCCGAGGAGTCGCGCCAGCTCTGCGTGGGTACCTTGGAGCGCGTCCTGACCAAGATTGTCTACCGCAATCCCGGCATAAATCTCGTCAACGTCCTCCGCAGCTTGCCGGCCGACGCAGATATGGAGGCGCTGAAGGCGCAGGTCGCCCACATCATCGCCAAGGTGAAAAAGATCTCCAGGCGTGAAGGCGATCGCGTAGATTAGGCCTCCTTCTCTCTATTTCCTTTGCTGCTACATAGTGTGTCATGAACATGAATCCATTAGCCATTGCGACAAGTTATCCCTTGTAATATATTATCTTATTTTGATCAATCGATGCAGTGTTATCTCCCTTGCTTTGGTCCTTTACTTTGTATGCTTTTAACCCTACGCTTCTAGGGGACTTGCCAGCAAGGGGCCCTTGCCGCGAGCGCTGAGTGCTGGACTCTGAGCAGCCTGCTGGCAAAGGCCTTACCGGCAAACAACCTTGCCGCAGCTAGTCGCAATGCACTTAGCTTGCCGAGCGAACTCGAAAACGAAGCAAGGGCGCGACACTTGTCGCAGCTCACTTAAGTCGTTGAGCGTACTCGAAAACAAAGTAAGGGTGCGGCTAGCCACGGGTAGGTTCCTCCGCGCACAGGTTTTCCATACAAAGTGTGGTTGTTCAAGGAAGATAACAAAAATTAAAAAATTTGAACTGCTTAAATTCTGGTAACTTAGCTTTCATATATTGCTTGTTCCCCCGACAAGGTTTCTCTTTCTTGGACAGCACTTGGCTCATCTTCCATCTCCTTCCCCCCCGGCAAACTTGTGCGCGAGGAATATTCCTTCTGCTTAAGGGGGAAAGAAAAAGAAGAGGGAAAACAAGTATAGGGCCTTTCGGCGTGCTATTGCTTACCGGGTATGTGTGTTGCACAAGATGCCAAACAATGCATGCGAATAACAAAGAAAAGCATGGAAAAGGCAAATAGTGCAAAACACAAAAGCTTTACTGGTGCACGGGATCTGCGCCCGGCTTTGTACAAAGGTTTACATGCAACAGCGGCAAGACTCGTACAAAAGGTGGTTGCCGGAGCGGATCACGGCTACCGCGCCTTATGGGTGAAACTTGCGAAGATGCTCTATGTTCCAGGAGTTGCTCACCGGTAAGCCTTCTTCGGTCTCAAGGCGGACAGCGCCGGGCCTTGTAACTTGTCTCACCCGATAAGGGCCTTCCCACTTCGGCGTCAACTTGTTGGAATTCTTGGCGGACTGAACACGCCGAAGAACAAGGTCGCCTTCCTCGAGACTCCTGGCCTTGACCTTGCGGCTATGGTAGCGACGCAAGGCTTGCTGGTATCGAGCAGCTCGTATAGCAGCCTGGAGACGTTCCTCCTCGAGGAGCAATGCATCATCTTGTCGCAGTTGCTCTTGCTCGAGCTCATCATAAGCGAGCACTCGAGGAGATCCGTATACGAGTTCCGTGGGGAGAACTGCCTCTGCTCCGTAGACTAGAGCAAAGGGTGTCTGTCCGGTGGCTCGACTTGGTGTCGTTCTGATTGACCAAAGAGCCGCCGGCAACTCCTCTATCCAGTTTCTTCCGCACTTGCGTAGCCTGTCGAAAGTTCTTGTCTTGAGTCCGCGCAGCACTTCAGCATTTGCCCTCTCCGCTTGACCATTGCTCCTCGGGTGAGCAACAGAAGCGAAACAGACCTTGGTGCCAAGGTCTTGGACGTACTGCATGAAGGTGCGACTAGTGAACTGTGTACCGTTGTCGGTGATAATCCTGTTAGGGATTCCGAAACGGCAAACAATTGACCTGAAGAACCTGACTGCTGACTGTGCTGTCACCTTTCTCACTGGTTCCACTTCTGGCCACTTTGTGAACTTGTCGATTGCAATGTACAAGTACTCAAAGCCCCCGACAGCACGGGGGAAGGGGCCGAGGATATCGAGCCCCCAGACCGAGAAGGGCCAGGACAAAGGGATCGTCTGGAGAGCTTGAGCTGGCTGATGAATTTGCTTGGCATGGAACTGGCACGCTTCACACTTGGTTACTTGTGCAGTTGCATCTTGGAGGGCTTCTGGCCAGAAGAACCCTTGCCGGAATGCCTTTCCGACAAGTGCCCTTGCGCTAATGTGGTGGCCACATATACCTCCATGTATCTCTGCCAACAGCTTCTGTCCATCTTCTCTGGAAATGCACTTCAACCTGACACCATTGAGTCTTCTTCTGTACAGTTCATTGTCGACGAACTGGTACATACTTGATTGCCTGGTTATTTTCTCTATCTCTTCTGGGTCGTCGGGAAGTTCTCCAGTTTGCAGAAAACGGACGATCTGTTGTGCCCATGCCGGAGCCCGAGGCTCAACGGCAAGGACTAAAGGCATGAGGGCCGCTGCGGGAACCTCAGCTTCTACGGCAAGAACCTCTGGCTCCGCCGGAGCTGAAGGTTCCCCGGCAAGCCTGTCGGGGCAAGGCTTGTCGGGAACGCTTGCTTCAACTGTACAGACCCTTGGATCTGCAGGAGCAAACTGTTCCTCAGCGTTCTGGTTGTTGATCTTGGGGACCTTGACGGCGGCTTCAGGAAGATCCGCCGGCAAGTAGTCGCCGGAGACCAACTTTCTCTTCTTGTTCTGCCCACTTGATGGTGTAACGGATGGCTGAGTTAGCTTGAGCAGGAAGGTCCCTAGTTCCACAGGTAACTTCATTGCAGCACACTTTGAGAGGCCATCTGCGATATCGTTCTGAGCTCTCGGGACATGCTCCATTTACAGACCTTTAAAGTGTTCTTCAAGCTTCCTCACTTCATCTACATAAGCTTCCATCAAAGGGCTCTGGTAACTCTTGTTAACTTGTCGGACCACCAACTGAGAATCTCCCCGCACAATCAACTTCTTGATCCCAAGTTCGGCTGCAATCCTGAGGCCGGCAAGCAACCCTTCATACTCAGCAGTATTGTTTGTCGCTTGTTCTTTGGGAAAGTGCATCTGAATAACATACTTGAGGTGCTCTCCGGTGGGCGCTATGAGTACCACGCCGGCACCGGCGCCTTGCAGCGAGAAGGCACCATCAAAGTACATTACCCATTCACTGCTTTCTTCTTGTACGGGGACGCTTGTCTCTGGAACTTCTTCATCGGGCGTTGGGGTCCATTTTGCTATAAATTCTGCCAAAGCTCTGCTCTGTATGGTTGAAGTACTCTCAAACTTGAGACCAAAGCTTGACAGCTCCAGTGCCCACTCGACGATCCTGCCTGTTGCTTCTGGATTGTGCAATATCCTCTTCAATGGAAAGCGAGTGACCACTGTTATCTCGTGTGCTTGGAAGTAATGGCGCAGCTTTCTCGAGGCCACGAGGAGGCCGAAAAGCAACTTCTGCACCCCAGAGTATCTTGATCTAGCCCCCTGCAAGAGGGAACTCACAAAATACACTGGGCGCTGCACCATCTTCTTCCGCACTTCTCCTTGCTCCTGCGCAGAGTTGTCCTTGTCGGTGCCAGAGCTTGTCGGGGGAGCCCCCTGCTTGTCGCTGGATTCGCTTGCCGATGATGTAGACTCCTCGTCGGCCTCCCTCTCCGCTACTAACGCAGCACTAACCACTTGATTGGTTGCTGCTAAGTATAGCAGCAACTTCTCTTGTGGCCTAGGTGCGACAAGTATTGGAGTGGAGGACATGTATCCTTTCAAGTCTTGCAGCGCTGCCTCCGCTTCCGGAGTCCATTTCATAGGACCTGCCTTCTTCAAGATTTTGAAGAAAGGTAGGGCGCGTTCTGCAGACTTTGAAATGAACCTACTGAGGGCAGCTACACAACCTGCAAGTCTCCTTACGTCCTTGACGCGCTTCGGGGCTTCGATCTGCTCGATGGCTTTTATCTTGTCGGGATTGGCTTCAACCCCCCTCTGGGACACGAAGAACCTGAGAAGCTTGCCGGAGGGGACTCCAAAGACGCACTTCTCGGGGTTCAACTTAAGCTGGATCTTGCGCAGATTCTCAAAAGTTTCCTCCAAGTCTTGGATCAGGGTATCTTTGCTCTTGCTCTTGACCACTATGTCATCCATGTAGGCTTCCAATTTCTGTGAATCTGTGGCTCAAAAGCAGTGTACACCACCCTTGCAAATGTTGAGCCTGCATTTTTCAATCCAAAGGGCATGCGTATGAAGCAGTATGTGCCGCATGGAGTGATAAATGCAGTCTTCTCTTCGTCTTCCTTGGCCATGAAAATCTGGTGGTAGCCTGAGTATGCATCAAGGAAGGAAAGCAGCTCGCATCCGGCGGTGGAGTCAACAATCTGGTCAATACGCGGCAAGGGAAATGGATCCTTGGGGCATGCTTTATTCACAACAGTGAAGTATATACACAGTCTCCACTTCCCGTTGGCCTTACGCACGACTACTGGATTTGCCAACCACGTTGGATGGATGACGCCTCTAACCAGGCCTGCTGCTTCTAGCTTCTTAATCTCTTCGGCAATGAATTCTTGGCGCTCCACGGCTTGCTTCCTGACCTTCTGCTTGACAGGCCGCACATGAGGACAAACAGCAAGCTTGTGCTCAATTACCTTCCTGGGAACGCCGGGGATGTCAGATGGTTGCCATGCAAACACATCGACATTCGCCCGCAGGAAGGCAACGAGCGCGCTTTCCTATTTGCTGTCAAGCGTAGCACTGATGGTGAAGGTACCACCAGTGCCGTCCTCCTTGGCGGACACCTTCTTGGTTGCCGGTGGAGCGGCCATTCCCTTCTTGCACTTGCCGGTGGAGCTCGATGGAACGTCCTCGACGGCAGCGCAGCACTCCGAAGAGGTGTGTTTGCCGGTGTGGGCCCCAGAGCTCTTGCCGGACTTGGTCTTGGTCTTCTTCCCCCCGGGAGCTTCAGCGGCAAGTGTGTTGCTCTCCGCCGCGGCTGCTGCATCCCGGTATATCTTGTCGGCGCAGATAAGCGCGTCCTTCTTGTCGCCAGGGACAGAGATGACGCTTATCGGCCCCGGCATCTTGAGGATATTGTAGGCGTAGTGGGAAGCTGCCATGAACTTGGCGAGGGCAGGACGGCCAAGTATCCCATTGTATGGCAATGGAATATCGGCAACGTCAAAGGTTATCCTCTCCGTCCTGAAGTTAAGTTCCCCGCCAAAGGTCACCGGCAGAGTGATCTTCCCCTTGGGCTTGCTCCTTCCCGGGTTTATTCCTTGGAACGAACCGGTTTCTTCGAGCTCGCCATCTGGGATCTGGAGTTTCTTGACCACAGCTGAGGAGATCAAGTTTAGGCCGGCCCCGCCGTCAACCAACATTTTGGTGACCTTGAGGTTGCGGATAGTTGGTGAGACCAACATCGGCAAGCACCCGACCGCAGTGGTGCAGTCAGGGTGATCCTCAAGATCAAAAATGACGGGCGTGCTGGACCACTTCAGGAGCCTGCGTGACTCAACGGGCGGCTCAGCTGCATTTACTTCCCGCACCCACTGCTTGAGTTGGCAGTGGGAAGTATGCAGAGAAGCGCCCCCGTCGACACACATGACTTCTGTGGCCTTCTGGAACTCCTGCTCGCTGTTATCACCTTCCTCCTTGTCGTCGTCGTCGTCCTCTTCCTCATCCTTGTCGCGGCCCCGGGGAGGTCGATCACCTTGCCGCTGCTTGGCCTTGCCGCGGCGTCCTCCCCGGCCATCGAATGGACGCTTCTTGCTTGGCTCTCCTCCGCCACCTTGGGCCTTCTCCTTGTCGCGCCGTTCGTATTCAGCTTTCTGCTGCTCTACGAGGTACTCGACGCGCTTGCAGTTCGAAAGGTCATGACCCTTAGTGCGGTGGATCTTGCAGTATTGCTTGTCGGAGCCGTCCTGCTTGTCGGCTGCCGCTACAGGGGCAGGCTCCTTGCCGGAGCCGCCAGCCTGTGCTGTCTTGGCAGGAGCCTCCTTGCCGGACTTCTCGACGACCAGCACCTCCTTGCTCTTCTTCTTCCTATTGTTCCGCCGCCGGCTCTTCTTTGCCGGGGCGGCATCCTCGCTGTCGCTTCCTCCTGCGCCAGCATCCTCCCCGGGGAGTCTCCTCCCCTCTTCGGCGCGCGCACACTTGTCAGCCAGAGCGTAGAGCTCGCTGACATCCCGTATCTTGGTCATGGCCATCTCTTCTCGCATGCGGCGGTTACGCACGTTCTGATGGAACGCGCTGATAACCGCGGCAGGGTGGACGTCGGGGATGTTGTGTTGTACGCGGCTGAATCGTTGGATGTACTTGCGCAAGGACTCTCCTTCCTTCTGGGCCAAGATGTGGAGATCACTCTCCTGGCCGTGGGGCTTGTGGCCGCCTGTGAAGGCGCCAACAAACTGATGGCACAAATCTGCCCACGAAGAAATAGAGCCTTCCGGCAAGTGCAAAAGCCAAGAACGAACGTTCGGCTTAAGCACCAGCGGGAAGTAATTCGCCAGTATCTTCTCGTCGCGTCCCCCGGCAGCCTGCACCGCGATGGTGTAGATGCTGAGGAACTCCGAGGGGTGCGTCTTGCCGTCGTACTTCTCGGGTACGTCGGGCTTGAAGTTTTTCATACTGGGCCACTGGACACGCCGCAGCTCGCGGGTGAACGCAGGGCAACCTGCCGCGTACGGCAAGTCGCCTGGTTCACCGGGCGCGTGCGTGTCGACAGCGGTCCCATCACGCTGATCAGATTGTCGCCGAGCTTCTCGGCGGCGCTCGATTGTCGTCCGAGCGTCTTCTTGTCGCCGGTCGTCAAGGACTTGGCGCTGGTCCCGACGAGCCCGCGGATCCGACGACGCAGTGGAGTCGTCGTCGATGTTAATCCGGCGGGGAGGCGTCTTCTGCTTCCGCGGCGGGGAGTGCACGGTGGTCGCACCCCCGGCGGTCTTGTCGCCATCGGCCTTCGTCCTCTCGACTTGCCGTGGCCGCGATGTCGCCGGCTGCTGCGCCGTGTCGTTGTTGGCGAAGGCGATGAGGCTTTGTATCGTCGCCCTCCAGTCATCGGCCTTGTCCGCCGCTGGAGGGAAATCGAGGAGCAGTTGCGCTCTTGCGAGTGCTTCTGCTGGAGAGGAGGGGAGCGGCGGCGAGCGGTGAGAGGAGCGGGATATGCTCGGACTCCTAACGGGGTTAGAAGGAGCAGTTTCCCGCCCCGGCGACCGCGCCTTGCTCGTGCCAGGACGGTGGCCTGGAGCATCCCGCAAACCTCCGGTCTGTCCTTGGCCCAGCAAGCGGATGGTACCTCCTGTACCACGGCGCTGCTGGCCTGTCGTCTGCTGAGATGGACGTGGTGCATCTACGGAGGCCGAGGCCTTGGAATTGGTCCGGTCGTCCGCCTTGTCTTTGGATTTGGTGGTGCCATGGGTTTCCTCGCCGGCGACCACCCTTCCGCCGGCGTCTCCTCCACCCACCGTTGGTTCTGGTGGCGGTGGAACAGACGCAGACGGGCCTCCGACCTCCGAAGCCTTCTTCTTCGGGGCCATGCTGTTGTCGCTGACGAAGTTGGTGAAGCTGGAGAGGTTGATGAAGAATGCGCCCGCGTGAGCGCCGGATCAGGTTCGCACAACCTCGACGCCCCCTAACCTGGCGCGCCAAAGATGTCGGGGGAAACTGTCCACCACGAGCACCTATGGGACCGGAGCCCCTTGTACGTTGCGGTAAGGGAGCGGAGGGAGCACGAAGAGCAGATCGAGGAGAGCACGCGGGCAGTTTACCCAGGTTCGGGCCGCGCGGACGCGTAAAACCCTACTCCTGCCTCGGTTGGTATTGAGCTCGGGAGCTTGAAGAGCTACAGTACTAGCTACACCGAGCGTGAGAGTTGCTAAGGATTCGAACCTCCTCTACGTTGTGCATGGGCCTCCTTTTATAGCTCAAGGGGTCACCGACAGGTGTCAACGTAGAGGAGGGTAAAAACGTAACTTTGGTGGTAGTTGTAATAGTGCAGGAATAGTGCGTGAACAGTGGATGAACAGTGGTCATCACCTACTTTGACAGTGGGGGACAAGAGTATTAAATGCCCGTCGCCGTCGACCCCAAAAGTGCCCGCCCATGCGTCTCCGTTCGCCACGGCGGTAGCCTCGTCACCGTGGAGTGCCACCGTGTCCCCCAGGCTGTACAGCCATCCGCCACGCGTCCCTGGAAGGGCCCCAGGGCGACGCGTGGGCCGATGGGCTGGAGCGCGGGCACACAGTGCAGGCTTCCCCCGGCAAGCACCTTGCCGGGGTCTTGATCTTGCCGGACCCTGAAGCTTGTCGCTCCCCGGGCCCTGCCGGGGCGCACGCTATGCCAAGGCATGCCTTCCGAGATGCAGTCTTCTGGTCTTCCTGGCAAGCTCCTCTTGCCAGGGTCTTGTGTTAACGTGATAGTCTTGAGCCTGGAACGGCCTTCCCGGAAAGCTCCACTTGCCGGGGTCTTGATCTTCTGTCTTATATACTTTGTTTTTGAATGGCTTAATAAGGACTGGAAAGGTTTCCGGCGAGCGCGTGGTGAGCCCTGCCGCGGGAAGCTGCTACTGCCCGTGCACAAGTTGGGGTATTAAGGTACCCCTATCTTAGTACACCGACAACCAATGTTTAATTATGGATGTTTTTCCTCGAACGTACATCCTAGCAAGACGCTTCCCGATCAAGGAGGTGCCATCGCCGCTGCGTATGCAGTCTCTGCATCTGCATCCACCTACGCCTCCACCGCGTCTTCATCTTCCGCCACCGCCAACGGATCTTTCTAACGCTCCAACATGTGGTAGAGGATGGATTGGACGATAATTCTAGCGTCGACATCCAAAGATTCGATATTCATGGTCAACATCTTGGCGTCCTCGCATTGGCGGCGATATTCACCCTGTTTTCGTCGAACACGAGCTTCGTCTCCTTGAGTGCTGCCTTCCTCTCCTCGATCATGGTCCTCCTCTTTTCGAGCTTGATCTTATTCTCTGTCGCATCCATCAACTGCTTGAACCTCTCCGCCTTCCGCTTCTCCTTGATGTCCGAGCACCTCATGCATGCCTCTTCCTTCTTCACGAAGATCTGCTCGAACCTCTCCGTTAGCCTGGCCACATCACCTTCTCGATTCGCCCTCTCCTCCTCCCACTTCTTTCCCACAAATTTCTTCTAACCTTCTTCAGTGTTTCTTGGGTTGGTTCGGTAGGGTCATCCGTTTCTTCCTCATTGCTTCGGTGGCGGTCTTGCCAATGAAAATGTTCCACTTTGGCTGCCCATTCAACTTCAACCAACAATGCATGTGTTGGAAATATGCCCTAGAGGCAATAATATTGTATTATTATATTTCCATTATTCATAATTAAGAGTTTATATTTCATGCTATAGCTGCCATGATCCTGGAATATGCGATTTAGTGGAAAACTCAGATGCATATGTGAAATGATAAACAGATAAAGAAAGGTTCCCGATCTTGCCTCTAAGACTGGCTCAAGTGTTGTTGGTGATCACGTTTTTCGGACCTGAGGATATCATTAAGTGTAATGATAGTCCTAAAATAACATTGAGGGTATGACGTTAGAAGAACGATCATATTGAATCGACCCAAACTTGTCTGTTATACTTTGTGATTATATCGTCTGAAACCATATGTTATAACATGGAGTGTTAGCATGTGTTTTAGTTCCTCAGACCATGAGAGTGTCTCAGTCACTTCCTACCAGACAGTGGGCATTGGCGTTGCTCAAACGTCATCTGTAACAAGGTGATCATAACACCAACTTTCAGGCTCACCAGAAAGTTTCATAAGTGACCTGTG
Organism: Secale cereale; assembly: GCA_902687465.1. NCBI lineage: Eukaryota > Viridiplantae > Streptophyta > Magnoliopsida > Poales > Poaceae > Secale > Secale cereale. The sequence continues at coordinate 671,859,764 of LR738715.1, read as the reverse complement.
GGATTTTGCTCCTCCGACGATGGAGCGATATTCTTAGGGCCCTCTCGGGGTGATGGCATCGAATATCGTCTGGCCAGACATAGGTGACTATGTCACGGGGATGCCCGAACACGTTAACGAGAAAGAAGAACACAACCGATAACAGGAGCAACGGTATAGTGGGCATGGTCATGGCTCAGTAGGATATCGATGCACACCAGGTTTTGTAAAGTATCGCGAAGCAAATGGAACATCACAAGATAACCAAATAATTACTCGAATATCATTCGTGTAATCATAGAAACCGATATGGATGTCCACGGTTCCGCTATCGGTCATTAAACGAAGGGGTTTCGTTCATATCTATGATTTACCGAACCTACGGGGTCTCAAGCTTAAGGTAATCACGATATTTTGAGTGCTAGTGGAGAGGTAGTTATTAGAAAAAATGTTCTCAGAATAGTTCCGAGAATGTATGAAATATTTTCGAGAGACTTCCAAAAGTGTTTTGGATGTTTCCAGAAATGTTTTGGGAAGTCTCAGAAAGGTCCTAGGAACTTTTGGTGATGACTAGAAGGTTATAGAACCTACCAGATAAATGCAAAGGGTCCTTGGTGCGAGGAAACCTTGGTAGGCCAAGGGGTAATGCCCATGAGGCCTAAGACAATGCACAAAGGTTTTTTCGGAGGGAAGGGGCTAGACGCTAAGGTTCCTAGCGTTTACCCCTGGGACAGACGCCGGAGTCCGTGGCATTTACGTAAACTCCAGGAACCGTGACGTTTAGTCCTGGAGTCCGAGAAGGGCTCTTCTTTGAGGTCCAAACCGACTTTGAGTAGGCCTCCTCCCCAAGTTACGACCCCAGGGCTCAGCATATAAATAGAGGGGCGAGGGCAACCCCTGGAACATAAGTTTTGAAGCCTCCTCTAGTTCTCTTTGACCTAGCTCTTGTCTAGTTTGATATAGACTAGATCTAGCACTAGTTCTATCTAAATCCTCATAATAGAGAAGCCCTGTGTGGTTCTATTCTTCTCCCTCTAATTCTCCTGGGACGACTAGCTCTGGGCGGCGAAGTGCTGCCGGATCATGAAGACCGTATGCTTGCAACCAAGTAAAGAGGCTTTAATTTCGGTCTTCCATTCGAGGGTGGTTCACACGATCACCATCAACGTTCGAGGGACTTCAAGTACGATCTACACCGACTCATCGACTTCCGCTGCACTCCGGAGACGGTAATGATCACAACCCGGTATGCATCTTTGTATTGTTCCTAGTTGATTGTAGGGTGATTTTTTGTTTTCTAATATGTTTGCCAACAATGGCATCATGAGCGGTTCTATGAGTAGATGCAGGCTGCGATATGGATCACATGTGGATGTGAGGGTGATGTTCTTTCTAGGCTTCCCTCAAGTGTTGGTTCGGTTCAGTTCATTGATGGCATGGTGTCTCTTTTCACAAGGTTCTGACAATCGATCGGCTCTGGCTGTCTACGATGTGCTAACAGTTCCTTGGGATTCACCATAGTCAAGAGTAGTGAACCGTCGCATATGCAAGGGGGCAATGAAGATGGATGATCTTCTAGGGGGTCACACGTATTAGAGAAGTTTAGTGTGGGGGAATGAGATTTTTAATTAAGCCTCTTATTTCGCACAGCCCTAAAGTTAATCTAGCAATACGGATTATCACTTTATGGTGTGCACCTAGGTAGCTAGGTTTATCCGAAAACCCTAGAAGCCACGTAATTAAAATTTGCCAAACCAATTAGAGGACGTCTAACTTGGTTTTGCAGGGTTTGCATATGATGTGGTATAGCCTTCGTCATGATAATGAGTTTATGTATGAGATGGTTATATGTTGTGTAATGTTAAGTGGCCTGCACATCACGGCATGATGGCTGGAGCCACGGGATTGCCACCTTAATGTAAATATGGTAGTGATAGGTTACATGTGATTGTGGCAAGATGTACACGGAGAACCCCGAAAAGAAGAAGGTGTACCAAGGCATGGGACGAGGATCTATAATTTCGTTCCATGGTAGAATTTCAGATGTTGGTGCCACGACAACGTTTTTTGAAATGGTCGCGAGGGCAACATTTTCTATGATTGCCGCCATGGCAACGGTTTTGAAATGGTTGCCACGACAACGAATATTGGCCGTCATGTCGCTTCAACTGCAGATTGAAGACGATCACGGAGAACTCCCGGCGCCCAGGGCTATACCATATCATGTTATTATGTATTGCGTGAGATGTTTATCCCTTTGTTGTTTACACCCTTTGATTGCGCAGTATTTAATTATTAGGGTGATCACTCATAGTAAATATCAAGTTAAAAGGTGCTCTTCCTAGTGTTGCAGCCGTCCATAACACGCAACGTTCCGGAGTGGGTCATGTCCACATGAGCACAAACGGGACGTGTGGTGTAAGACATGGATGGTTAGAACATGTCTGCAGATAGCACTCGGTTGTCTTTAAGTTCTAGTCAAATCGTTCTGAGCTCGGAGCACAAAGCATTGAAATATGAAGAAGAGTCATATGGAGATAAGATCGGCAAAAGTTTGCCCATCGGTCAAAATTCTTGTCATTAGTGATGTCCACATCAATGGCTGAGAACTAGGCTTGGATCTTGAATCACTCACTATCAATTAAGAGAGATATTTATTTCAGCGGGAGCATAATTATGTATTAATTAAGTTTAATAACTAGTGCATATTAATTATGAACATTGACTATGTGTAGTTTGCATCATAGTTGTAGAATTATGGCTCACAGTTCCACCTTTGTTGTTGAAATTAATTGACTGTTATTTATCTGTTTGAATTTTTATGATTGATAGGGTCGTCCTCTTAGATTGCCAAGAAGATTTTTTGTCCTACTACATGCTCGCAATGCTCTCATGCTAATGCTATGGACAATGAGACTCAGGTCCTTTGATCCAGAATTTAATATTGCATTACGGTCTACTTGCTTCTGAGAAAGCCGAACTTCAAAATGTTTGGGATAGTTATGTGATATTCTCGGAACTGAAAATTGTTTTCAGAAAAAAACAAAGATTAAAAGATATGAGATATCTAAAGAAGTGTTTTGTTTGCAATTTCAAGTGAAGCGTTCAACTGTGTTTAAGACTGAAATATGTAAGATCCGGAAGAACATCAGTCATGAGTTGATGGTGAAAACTCAAAGAGAAAGAACAAAACCGAAGGATGTAATGAGACTTACATGCCTAGGGAAGTTCAGGGCTCACGCCACTCTTAAAAGTGACGATTCTTCTGTTGAGCGGGATAAATATTGAAAGTAAAACTATAAGAAGTTTAGAGGCAGAAAGAAAAGAAGACTAGAGTGTCCAGTTCAGGTATGAATGTCATACAAATTATAAGATGTAGAGAAAGTTGGTCATGTAAAGTGTGATTCTTGAGAATTGTGGTTAAATTGTTAAACACTAAAATTCTTCAGGAATTGCGGTTAAAAGTTGATCACAAGGATACCGACTCAATTGCATGATGTTGCGAATCAATGCAAAAATTACTATGGCCCGATGACCAACAAATTAATGAGGTTAAAATATGTGTTGAATTTTTTTCAAAAGTTATGATACTTTTTCATCAACATATTACCTCTGAATTAATTGTAATAATTCATTTTAGAGTTTTGTACACTCTAACCCATTGCATATAAGTTGAGAGGAGATTATTCATAAGAGAACAATAGTTGTTCGATGTAATGAACAAAAGGGCCATACTCCTGTTGTGAACATGATGTAAGTTATGAATATTGATGATATAATTGAACATCTATACACTGACGTTAAATGTCGCAAGACTAAAAAAATACCAGATACGGTTGTGGCACTGCATTTAGTCATATTGGAGAAACCCGCATGGAGAAGTTCCATAGTGATGGATTTTGGGGTCATACGATTATGAATCATCTAACACTTGCAACTTTCGTCCAAATAATGAAGTAAACTAAAATATTGTTAGGAGGCCATTAATAACGAGCAACAAAATAATTAGAACAAGCGTATTTATGTGTGCAGTCCAACAAGTGTTGTTGCATGCAGTGGATTTATCTATCTTCAATGATGGCTCAAGTGGATATCTATATTTACTAATTGAGACATAAATATGGATATATTAAAATGGTTCAAAAGATTTTCAGAATGAAGTAGAAATTATTGTAACAAGAAAATTATGTTTCAACAATTCAATTGCCGAAAAGAATATTTTAGTTACGAATTTAGCAAGTGTGTGATGAGCTATAGAATTGTTTTTTAGCGTACAACTACTAGAGACACTACTGCGAGTAAGAGTGTTTTAAGTAGATGTAATCTATAACATCCCAAAATTCTAAATTTTGGAATGTTATATTAAATAAATTGTTTTGATTGTTTCTTTGATTATGGTGTGGTTGCTGGTGTGAAATTGAGTGAAATTTGAAACTTTTGAAAGTTGAATGAGAGGGAATGAAATGACTTTCCCAAACTTTTACCTTGCATTTATGATCTCCATGAATTGAAATTCATTTCATCATAAAACCCTAGAGTGAAGATGATATGACTTCTTCCATTTAAATAAATGAAAAGGGTTTTGAAAAGATTTGAATTCTATTTGAAAATATTTCAAATTTGGAACCTTTATGCAACTCAATGAGTTTCACGAGAGAAGATAAAATGACTTCTTCAAATACTAAGAAAGAGTGTTGGAAGTTTCAAAGAATCAAATTGAAAGTCCCTTTGAAGTTATTTTGAAACCCACTTTCAAGTTGGAGTTATTTGGTTTTTATTCAAAATTATTTTTCTCCAAAAATAAAATATATGGAAAATAGGTTAAATGATTCCCTATAGTAGAAAAGTGGAGAAAAATGAGTTTGAAACCATTTTTCTATTTTAAAATATTTTTATTTGGTTTTTAAATGAACCAACGGCTCTGTTTGCTTTTTTTAAATTTTTATGTAAATTATTTGCTGCTGAAAAAATGTTCAACCTTTATTAAATCTTTTTCTGAAAATTTATATGTATAATATGGCTATATAAAATTTTATTTATTTTTCTTTTTTCAGTTTTACTTTTCTGTTTCTATATAAAAAAGAAAAAAAATTGCGCATGCGCCTGGAACTAACCGCCGCGCCTATGCGTAGGATAATTACCGCGGGCGCACCATTTTTTCTTCCTACATGGGGCAGACCCAGCCAGCCTTTTTTTTCTTCCCAGTTTTCTTTTCACTTTGGCCGATTTTTTTTAAGAAAAATGTGGCGCATAGTATGCGCGCGACTCGTCCGAATCTTTTAGCATCTTCTTCACATTTTATTTGCGTATGTATATGTTTAGTCGCACATTGCCTAGCTATAGACATATAAGCCTCCTTTCCATTTATAAATATAGACCCATAGAGCTTTCTAAAAAATCATCCGATTCGGGTTAAATCAATATTTTGGTTTGACTAGATTCAATAAAGAAAAATATATTTTTTCTCTCCGGCGGGGCTTTTGGAAGTTGTCTAATTTCTCCGAAGTCGTCTTTTCTCTTCCTATAAAAGTATCTTTCTTCGTATTTTTTCATACTCCCGTAGCTTATTATTTCTAGATTAGTACGGTAGAATAATTAGATTCATAAACTAGCCATGTATTCATAATTTAAGCCTAGAATTCTTTTAACTGTAGCTAATTTTTTTCTTCCGTAAAACAGCTTGGCCTTGATTTTTTCAAATAGCCATAACTTTTTACTCGTTCAACCAAATTAGATGAAACCAACGCCTAGATTTTCGGCTTTATCTCACCTATCGAGTGAATCTATCAAATAAACTTTTTGCAACTTTCAAATTTCGAATTTTGTTTAAATTCATATTCAAACTTCTTTTGATCATATCTTTTTAATCGTAACTATGTTTCCGATAAATCCAATTGCGTCAGATTCGTACCGAAGTAATCTTTCCATTCGCTCAATTGGTGTCATCTTTCCAACATATAATTTTGATCTTTTCAAATTTGAACGATTCAAATTTGAACTCGAAGCTTCACTTGATCATATCTTGTAAACTATAGCGCCTTTTCAATTGATTCTTTTTTCAAATTGAACCCCTAGGCGTAATCTAACATCTTGAGCCACCACCACATTTTTTCACCGAAATTAGGATCTGATCTTGCAAAATAATTTGATTTGGTTCTTTTGGAGTTTTCGTAATCTTCCTTTGCATTTTCTTTTGGGTCTTTGAGTGATTGTTTATGTGTGGATAAAATTGCTTGCTTACGATAGATTGATCGGAGTGTGACGAGTAGAACTATCAGGAATTATGAGTGCAAAGAATCTTCATCAATAGTACAAGGCAAGTTCACACTTTGATCATACTCTCCAATACCCAGTTTTACTTGCATTAGTTATACCCTCAAAGATTTGCATGAGTGGGACTTGGATACATGTGGGATTGCTTTGTAGTTCATGAGGTAGGAACCTATGACTTGTGATCAACCCCGGGAATATACGCTTTGTTACTTATTTCTTAGCCATGCTCGTAGACGTGGATTGGTATGTGAGATTCATGAAAGTTGCGAGAGTACTAATAATTAAGGGAAAGTTTAAGGTGGCAACATTAACACACATCTGGGTGGAAATGTTGGGGCACCCTGGAGAAACCAGTGGCTTGCCTGGACACCTGGATAAACCAGTGTTTGCCCTAGGGGATCCCGGAGGACCCGTGTGATCACCCTATGGAATGCCACCCAGGCTCAAAAGGCTCATATGATATTTCATGCCTAGAATCTTCTATCTACAGCCACAAGCCATTATGGGCTCTGGCATAGTTGAGTAAGTTGTGGGAAAGCTTTCCATGATGGGCTAGCAGATGTAGGGGGATTGTAGGTGTACCGGCCTATCTATCGATTAAGGGGACCTCTTCGGAAAGACTGTCTCTCGATCATCCGGTTCTCAAACATCAAGCAGTGCGAGGAATTCAATGGAGGAGATCGAGTCTTGTGGGGAAAAGTGCACAAACCTCTACAGAGTTTACATACTATTCATGAATAGCCGTGTCCCCGGTTATGGACAACTTTGAGTATATAGAAGTGGATTATTTGTTGCTCTCGTCACTCTATTTAATGAAATTGTTGGGTTACTAATGAACTGATGATGATGTTTTGGGATTGAGTTGGAGGAACCTTATCAATATGGTTAATTTAAGTTAGTAATAAATAAAACTTACTCCTTTATTGTAGGGAAGAGCTAGTTTTATGCAAAATAAACCTTACAGCCTCCACCAGCCAAATATGCATGTAGTGATAGATATTGTTCATCATTATTCTATGGTGTGAATTTGCAAGTACACTAAATGTACTGACCTACATGGCTGCAACGTCTCATGTTGCAGAAATTATTTCGACAACTAAGTGATACGTTAGGGTTGCGATGTCTACACTCAACTTTGCCGTTGGTGTTGATGGCACTCCATAACCTTGTTGTTACTTCCTCTATGCTGATTGAGGTAATAGTATTTTTGTTACTTTATATATGTGATTTACCTCTGTTATAAATCATTGAGTACTTTGTGTCAGCATACCGATCCAGGGATGACACTTAAGCACAGAGGCTTCGATCCATTCGGGTCGGGTCGCTACATAAACAAACTACGTATGACATGGTGAGATCATAGATGACACTGATTATTTTGTCAATATACTTTTTAATGCGATGCATTAGAGACTATGGCTTTTACACTAAAAAGAGTGCCATCAAATTTATTGAAATAAGTGCTACTTTGTAGTTTATCCCAGATAGTTGAGTATTCCTCTATCACTATGTCGAGGCAAATTGTTTTGCCATAGAGTGCAGAAGTTTTGAATAAGATGTTTTCTACAAAAGAGTAAGTGGGAGGAAAGTGCAACTTGACAAGATTGCAGATTTTTCGTAATCGGCTCAAAGAAAAGAAACACTGGAAGTAATTCTAGAATTTCTTACTGTGACTGATATGAATAGCCTCTACAGGAGGTATAAAGACTACAGTCAAACTTGAAGCTGAACTATATAGGTTAGGAAAATTCGCGCAAACCTTTGTGGTATGCAGACAAAATATTGTTGAGCGATCATTGAACCTATAATTCACAGAGAAGCGTTGATGACAGGCCCTGACTACGGAATTGGCTATACGCCAAAATAATCCGATATAGCATCCATAGACATAATTCAAGTTTAGAACTTGATAGACCCTCTGAAAGACTTAAAGTTTAAAGTGTAGTGATGGATCTATAAATTGACAAAGATAAAAATGTTTTATAATGCTTGACTTGTTGCGAATAGTTTATGACAATTTCAAGGAGTTGATTATGACGAGATTGTCTCATCATAATAATACTTAAAGTCGGTTAGCATTAAACTAGCAACTACTAAATATTTCAATTATGAGATATAACAGATGGATGTCAAAATGATTCCCATGAGATGGAAATAGAACCAAGGATGTATATTTGATACAGTCCAAGGTAATTTTCTCGATCCGGAGGATGCTAGTAAGTGTGCAAACTTCAAGAGATCCTGTAATGATCTGAAGCAAGCATAGTGGAGTTGGAATATTTGTTTTGATGAATTGATCAAATAATATGATTTCTTTGATAGAAACAAAGATGCTTGTATTTACAAGAAGTAAGTGGGAGCATGATGTTATTTCTAAACACTGTGTGTACATGACACATTGTTTGATTGGAAATTATTAAAACTCTTGACACATATTAAGACTTTATAAAAAATAGTTTTTCAGTAAATTTCACACGCAATATAGTCCTTGGATTAGACATAATAATCTATGGAGACAGTAGTGTCTAACCGGACTTAGCCAAAATACATATTGACAAAAGTACTAAAGCAGTTTAGTATGAATAATGTCAAGAAGAGTTTTATTGTCAAAGTCACATGGAAGGAGTTCTTAGCAAGAATCGATATCTTGAAATACTGATGAGTGAAATGCATGATTTCAGTCACACTTGTGTTAATTCCATGGTATGTTCAATAATTTGATACGTTCAAGTACTCCAAGTAAGTTGTGAGTAAAGTTACCAGTATGGTCAAATGTTGATCATAGTAGGACAATAGTGAAAATATCGTCAAGTATTAACGACATGTTTATCACATATGGAGAGAATGAATAAATTGTTGTAAATAGTTACATCAATGCATGCTTGATGTAAATAGTACATCCACAAAAATCTTCAATCGTTGCTCCAAGCGAATTTCAATTTTATTTAAATGGTTTATGGTGGCAAAATAAGTTGGAATAGGTCCAAGAAAGTTACTGTAATGCCCAGGATGCGACTATATCTCATATGTGTCGAGGCATGAGTTAGAGACATAAGCACATTCTGGAATGATCGCAAGCGTGGTATCTTTGCACAACTCATGTAATGAACATGGATGAAAGAGTAAAATAGTTGGCTTACACTCGCCACGTCACACAATTAATACAATTTTCATACATTCATCCAAATAACAAAAGGTCCGGCTACGGACGAAATCAAACGAGAGAAGATACCACAACCACAAGGCCTGATCGGCCGTAGTAGGAACCACTACTGATCGTCGGAATACGTCACATACACACGGCCACGCTCTTCATCGAACTCCCAGTGAAGTTCTTGTCCATCTCCCGCGTCGCACTCAGTTGTACCTGCATCTGGTGTGTGTTGTAATCTGTGAGTCACAAGGACTCATCAATCCCATTCCCGGGTATCAAAACTAATAAATCCTTTAGGTGTGGAGAGGTAATAAAGTGATTGCAGCAAGCACTAAGCAACTAGCTTACGAATTCAGAGCGAGAGGAGAATATGTGCCAACGGTCGCCAAAGATGATCAATAAGTGATCCTAGCTACTCACGTTCATGCATAACCCCACCATGTTCAATTTCCGAAACCCCTTCGAAAAGAGACCGTCACGGTTACTCACATAGGTAGTGTATTCTTAAGGATATCGTGTCAAGTTATCTACAACCGGATATTAACAAATTCCCATCTGCCACATAACCGCGTGCACGACTTTCGAAAGTTCATAACCCTGCAGGGGTGTCCCAACTTAGCCCATCACAAGCTCACGATTCGAGAAGTCGCAACTCCATGTTGGGATGACCCGAGTATTCTCGAAATCCCGTGCTCAAGATATTTCGACAAAGGTAAAACTAATCCAGCAAGACCTCCCGGCGTGCCGACACCCTAATAGTAGCCGCGCGTATCTCGTCTCAGGCCAGGACTGGATGAGCACAGTGTACAGTGACCAAAAACCCAAGTTGCCAAGGGGAAGGGGGGGTACCGCACACGACTCTGGGTTGGACCGACACTCAAGACGAGCATTGGCCTGGGGGTTGATTAATAAATCCTCGGGTTAATTACTCCCTCGGCAAGTTTTAGTTATTAGGCAAATGGTAAAACCAAAGTTGGGCCTTGCTGGAAAATCTTTAAGCAGTGTGAATTATCGAGGGAGGCCCATAAACCCCAACCGTGTTAGGAACGCAAAAATCAAGGAACATAACACCGGTTTATCGGGTCCTAAGGTGGCATGGGTGGAACAAAACACCAAGCACAAGGCCAAGCCTTCCACCCATTACCAACATATATTTGCATTATTAAATAAAATATATATTGTGTTATGGCGGCCGCTACGCGTCTTCCGGTGGATGTTTTAGAAACATCCGCGGCATGGAGCACCGTTGGATTAGCTCCTAGACAGCCGTACGATCACACGCGTGACCCCTCCCTACTTCCTGCAATAGGCACTCTGTTTCAGGAACCGAATCCCCCTGTACGCTGTCCTGTCATAGCTCCGCCCAGCGCGGCGGCAGTTGCCACCACCGCAGAAATTGCTGCTGCCGGCCAACGCGCGTGGGGACACATTTTCCTGCAACTGGAGCTATGTTTCTGAAACATGGGTCATGTTGCGATGTTTCATCACTCACTCTCTAACGTCGGGCGCTCCTCCGGGCTGCAACTAGGGCTATGTTTTTGAAACAATACCCTTTTTGCAGAAAAAAAATCCCTTCACAACTGAAACATTTCTTTTCTTCCTGAAACAAAAGACATGTTGCAGAATTTTTTTGAAACAAGACCCCAGTTGCAGAAAAAAATGTAGTAGTAGTGTGCTACCATGTTTAGTTTGTCCTAGGGACAAATCGGTGCAGTGTGCGCGCCATAAAAGAAAGAAAGACGAGGACGCAAGGGCAGGCGCACAGGAGACGTGTTTGGCTAAGAAAGTGGTGGATCGCTGCAAGACATCAACCGGTTGAAGGTAAGTGTTTTCCTTGTGTTATCCCAATAAAGAAGTCCAAACATGGAGCAATCTTCAACTTCACCTGCAACTAACAACGCTATAAGAGGGGCTGAGCAAAAGCGTACTTAGCCAATCAACGGTTTGCTAGGAAGGCGATTAGAGTGTTTCATGGCAACATAAGACGCTGACAAGGCAAGAATAGGCATCAAGGCATAACTATAGAGCGAGACAACTAGCAAGGCAAAGATAGAGGTGATATCGGGGAACGCTCATCTTGCCTGTTATCCCGCAAAGGAGAAGAACGAGTCCATGAAGTAGTCGAACAAACATAGTCGAGCGAATCCTCACAACTCCGGAACAAAACCGAAGCTAACAAGAGAAGCAACCGGAAAGAAGCAAACAACATGGTAAACACACAAGCATAAACATGGCATATGATGCACAAACAATTATGATGCATGTCCGGTTTAAATATGCATGGCATGGCAAAGTGCACAAACAACACTACAAGTTAAGTGGAGCTCAATATGCAACAAGTTGCATATTGACGACACACGACATGCAATTATTTAATTTGATCCCGGTTATGTACTCAACAATATTAAATGTTATTAACATGGCAAGAGGTGAAGCATGAGCAAACCACACTACCTAGGCATTTTAAATGAGGCCGGAAATAACAACAACAATTTCGGAAATCCCCATGTCATTTAGCAATTTTAATGCAAACGACAATTTTAGTCATTTAAATGTTGTTATCATGATGCGGATGACATTTGCAAGCTTTATGCAATTTTTATTAAAAGTTGACATGAAGATGATATGGAGTACTTGTCGCCATGACGGAAAGAAGGGGGTATAATGGCGGCGGAAACGATGTCACGGCAACATTTCGGGTTTCAACAACTCGTTGAGATGTCGAGAAAAAGAAGGGCGGAGAGTGTGTCATGCAAGATGGTGGGGTGCTCCCGGATACCGGGTTCCCACGAGACGGTGGCATGGAAACGAGTGGCAAAATGGACACGGTGCAAACAACGGGTGCATCTGACACAACTCAAGCATTCATTCACGGGCGTCGTCTCGGGGTCATACCTTCGAAGTGTTCGTTTTTGAAGTGGATCGATTTCGTTGAGGGGCATAGTCGAACATGTTTCGAAGAGTAATTAGTCGTTCACGTTGCGGTGGTAGTAGTCGTTCACGGGGTCTTCGAGGGTCAACGGTAGTGGTACACACGTCGTAGAGGGACTTGTCGTTTCGGTCTGTAGTCCTTCGGGTGTAGCGGTACTCGTTTTTGTAGATGTTCATGTCCTCGTGTCGTGGTACTTGGTGATTCCGAAGACCGCGGTAGATGAACTTGGCGTCCACGAGGTCGATGGTAGTCGTACACGTATCGAACACGAACTTGGTGCATCCAACGTCTTCGGGCGTAGAGGTACTTGCACGGGGTCGCGGGTACTTGCGGTCTGCCAGGGTGGCTGCGGCTGCTCGCCGGCGAGGCGAGGGCGAGGGTGACGAGGTGGAGGAGGAGCTGCAGCGGACGCTTGGGAACGAGACCGGGGCGAGGCGGCGACGACAGAAGCGAGGAGGAGGCCTTCGGGGCCTCGGCTTGGCAGAGGAGAGGTCACGAGGAGGCGGGGAGGGCCGAAGACAGGATGTCGACGACGGGGCCGCCGGAGAGGGCCGCCTGGTGGTGACGCGGGAGGCCAGGCGCGGCGCCAAGGCGAGACGCCAGTGCGGAGGAGGCTCGCGCGAAGGACGAGTTTGACGTCGAGGAGGGTGGGGCGCAGGCGAGCTTGGACGGTGATGGCGGCTTGCTCCGCCGCGGAGCGCGAGGCACGGGCGCGCTTGGCGATGAGGCGAGGCTGTAGACGGTCTTGGAGGAGGCGGCAGTGCTGGAGATGGGGGTGGAGCCGCGCGGCTCGGCGAGGAGGAAGGAGGCAAAGGAGCGTGGAGGAGGTGCGGGGGCGCGGGGTCGAGGCCGAGGGGATCGGGCGCTGCCTGCGGGATCGGGTGTGAGGGAAGCTGGGGCGCGATGCGGCGGCACTCGATGGGAATGAGAGGATCGAGCGAGAGGGAGAGACTATGACGGGATCGGGCTAGGGGTTTGGATTAGGTGGGCCTTGGGCCAAAAGGAGCCTGCGGGAGGCCTTGGATCGAGAGGAGCAAAAGGGCGAGGGAGGTGGGCTGGTTCTTGCTCCTTCTCCCTTCCTCTTCTATTTTTCCAGTTACAGAATAATAGCAAGAAGAAAAGAGAAGAAAGGAAGGGTTAGATATGAAATTTGGACACGAAGATAATTTTTTCGAACTCGCAAAAAGCGCTGGTTCCAAGAAAAAATAGAAAAGAGGCATGATTGAAAGATGTAAATTCAAACACATTTGAATTTCATTCAAATGGGTTTGAACTAGGACTTGGTTTTTGATGTGTCCAAAAATGCTGGGAACTTAGGAAGAGCCTCGATAAAAGAGAAGGAATTGTTGGCAAGGTTTGAAGTCAAGCTTGAAGTGAAATAGGCATGGGGAATTTTGCAAGTGTGTTATGGTTAATTTCGAAAGAATGGAATAATTATAATAGCTCCATAAATATTAGGAGGATATGTTATAAAGAGAAATCATCATCTGAAATCCCTCGATTTAAATGGATCGAAGATCCATACAATTTATTTAGTTGAGTTTAAAAAAAAATGACATGATGCAATGGAAAATAAATTGAGCAAGCACAAAAGAAACACACGGTGAAACCTGGAATAACTGGAAGTCTTCTGGAACGTCGGTCTCGGGGCGTCACAGTTACTGTGTTGAATTCTATAATAGAAGGCTGAGTATATTGTTGCTTTAGAAGCAACAAAAGAGAGAAATGAATTAGATGTTCATTTATGAACTTGGATTGGTTTCCACATGATTGTGCAAATAGAACATTGTTCTCATTAGTGGTTCTATAGCTCAATCTAAGGAATCAAACGTCCTGCCAGTGATTCAATACATACAAAGCCAGTTTCACAAAAATTATAAATTTATGTGAAAGCATGACAGATGCATTGAAATGCAAATTATACACGCGGATCTGAAGTTGTCAAGATCTGATAGGATGAAGTCTATACCACAAGCAAAGCATGGACTGACACCGGATTGCCATTGGTGTTAAAAGTGCTAACTAGATATTGACTCTAGTGCAAGTGGGAGACTATTGGAAATATGCCCTAGAGGCAATAATATTGTATTATTATATTTCCATTATTCATAATTAAGATTTTAATTTTCATGCTCTAACTGCTATGGTCCTGGAATATGCGATTTAATGGAAAACTCAAATGCACGTGTGAAATGATAAACGGATAAAGAAAGGTTCCCGGTCTCACCTCTAAGACTGGCTCAAGTGTGTTGGTGATCATGTTTACCAGATCTTAGGATATCGTTAAGCGTAATGATAGTCCTAAAACAACATTGAGGGTACGATGTTAGAAGAACAATCATATTGAATCGACCCAAACTTGTCTGTTATACTTTGTGGTTATATTGTCTGAAATCATATGTTATAACACGGAGTGTTAGCATGTGTTTTAGTTCCTCAGACCATGAGAGTGTGTCGGTCACTTCCTACCAGACGGTGGGCTTTGGGGTTACTCAAACTTCATCTGTAACAAGGTGATCATAACGGCAACTTTCAGGCTCACCAAAAAGTTTGATAAGTGACCGGGCAGCTCAAGAATGAGATTTTGCTCCGCCGATGATGGAGAGATATTCTTAAGGCCCTCTCCATGTGACGACATCCATTATCGTCTGGCCAGACACATGTGACTATGTCATGGGGATGACGGAACACATTAACAAGAAAGAAGAACAAAACCGGTAACAGGAGCAACGTTATAGTGGGCATGGTGATGGCTCAGGAGCATACTGATGCACACCGGGTTTTGTAAAGTATCGTGAAGGAGAGGGAACATCACATTATAACCAAAGGTTCACTCGAATATCATTCATGTAATCACAGGGACCGATATGGATGTCCATGGTTCCGCTATCGATCATTGAACGAAGGGGTTTCGTTCATGTCTATGATTTACCAAACCTATGGGGTCACAAGCTTAAGGTAATCACGATCTGTTGAGTGGTTGTGGGGTGAGAGTTATGAGCAAATGTTCTCAGAATAGTTCCGATAATGTAATAAATAGTTTTGGGAGAGTTCCGAAAGAGTTCTGGATGTCTCCAGAAATGTTCTGGGAAGTCCCGGAAAAGTCCTAAGAGCTTTTGGTGATGACGAGAAGGTTATAGAACCTACCAGATAAATGCAAAGGGTCCCTGGTGCGAGGACACCTTGGCTAGGCCAAGGGGTAAGGCCCATGAGGCCTTGAGAGAGTGCACATAGGTTTTTTTTCGAAGGGCATGGGCTAGACGCCAAGGTTCCTGGCCTCTACCCCTAGGACAGATGCCAGAGTCCATGGCGTTTATGTAAACGCCAGGAACCGTGGCGTTTAGCTCTGGTGTTTGTGAGGGACTCTTCTTTGAGGCCCAAACTGAGTTTGGGAGGCCCCTCCCCAAGTTACGACCCCAGGGATCAGCATATAATAGAGGGGCGGGGTTAACCCCTGGAACATAAGTTTTGAAGCCTCCTCTAGTTCTCTCTTGACCTAGCTCTTGTCTAGTTTGATCTAGACTAGATCTAGCTCTAGTTCTATCTAAATCCTCATAATAGAGAAGCCCTGTGTGGTTCTCTTCTTCTCCCTCTAGTTCTCCGGCAGCGACTAGCTCTGGACGGTGAAGCGCTGCCGGATCGTGAAGATCGTATGCTTGCAACCAAGTAGAGAGGCTGTGCTTTCGGTTTGTTTGAGGGCGGTTCCTGCGACCGCCATCAAAGTTCAAGGGACTTCAAGTATGATCTACACCGACTCATCTACTTCCGCTGCACTCCGGAGTCGGTAACGATCGTTGATCACAACCCTTTATGCATCTTCATATTGTTCCTAGTATATTGTATGTCGATTTTTTTTGTTTTCTACTACGTTTCCCAACAGCATGACGGTGAAGGACTTATTCTCCAACTTTTTGTACACCACACAAGCACGAGTAGGCTCCAAAAGTGAAACAATGCATACCCGTCTAGTGAGCAACAAAACAATACATGTTCAGCCAGTGATCAACCAAACTAAAGCATATCTGGCTAGTGATCAACAAAACTAGAGCATAACGGGCTAGTGATAAACAAACTAGAGCATATCAGGTTAGTGATCAACAAAACTAGAGCATACCCGACTAGTGATCATTAAAACTAGGGCATATCCGGCTAGTGATTAACAAAATTAGAGCATATCCGTCTACTGGTTAACAAAACTAAAGCATATCTGGCTAGTGATCAACTTACTTGCTCGGTGGTTTGTGCACCGCTAGGCCACTGTCGGGGAAAACCACGGCCACCTATGGGACCAGGAGGTCCCTTACTGGTTCGGCGGGGGGACGTCACGTTGCACAAAGAGCAGACGAGCGTGGGACAGCACGACAGAGATCACGCAGGCAGTTTTACCCAGGTTCGGCCGCCATTGTGGCGTAAGACCCTACTCCCGCTTTGGTGGATTGATGGTGGAAATGAGGTGGTGAAGCGTAGTACACTTGCTCGGCAAGCGTTGCCTCAGGACAACAGCGACTACACGCGTATGGATGTGTAAGTTCTCCAATCTTCTAACCCTGTCTACGGTTGCCATGGGCCTCCTTTTATAGATCAAGGGGTCACCACAGTGGCAAAGTAGTCATTATGCACTGATATGATAGCAACAGTGCTATCATACCTAACTCCGCGGGCTGACGGGGTGCATTAAATGCACCGCTTAGTGTCACATCACTGGTTGCCCGGCAAGGCTTGCCGGGCTATCTTGCCAGCTCCGCGCCTGCTTGCTTGACACATCGCAGGACGGGTGTCATCCGCGGGTTCTTCCTGTAGGGAGAGGCTGCCATGTGGCTAATGGCTGTCACTTAGTCACTTTGCGGCTTGACACCGCACTGATCGACGACGTGAGTCGTGGAGGAGCGGTTGGTGAGGCGGTTTAGCCTCCGTGAGTCCCGGCAGGCTCTGCTGGGACGCTTTGGTTGTCTTTCTCTAGGGGTGGCCTCGCCCCTTGCCGGGCTCGCCTGCCTGGCATGGGAGGCCTTTCTCTTGGTGACATCTTGCTTCTCTGGCTTGGCCTTGGTCTCTCTGATCTGCTTTCTAGTTCCTCGAACCTTTTGGTTTCTTGTACTCTGACTTGGGTTGGTGCTTCGATCTTTCTCCCGTGCATGTGCACAGTCAGGGCAACAGGCCCAGGGTTTGTTGCACTGACAGAAGCCCCCGGGCCTGCCCCACACGCGCTGTCGAGCGTCGTCGGGGTAGGGCCTAATAAGTGCATAGGCGGGGTTGCTGAAGAGGCTGGTTTCTTGAGGTCTTCTTTGCTTCTTCATGAGTCTTGAATCCGGGCCAGTTTCCGGTTTCCCCGCACGTCGTGCACAACGTTACGGGAGAACTTTGATCATGGCATGCGGATTCTCCTCGCCCCACGATCACGAGGCGGAAACTGCCATCCCACTTGCCTCCCGATCCACACACACCCGCCACCTGTTCCGCATGCATTGGGAGTGGTAGGTGGTGGATGCGGTGGGCACGGGGAGGTGTGCCACGGCCGAAAACCGGGCGCTGATGGTTGGTGCAGAGGGTTGGCCTTGATTCTCAGAGCCGCAGAGGGTGCAGGGAGGCCGCGTTGGAGGAGAGGGGCGGCCACTTCCTGTATGAGGAGCCAGCCCCCTGCCTCGTCCTATAGATACTGACCAGGGGGTCGTCGAGGTGCTCCGCACGTCTTCCTCCTTCGCAGCATCGCCGCCCATACTCTTCTTTTCCCACTGCGCTACCTAGGATAAGAGGAACGGGGCGAGGAGTTTACGGAGCACTTATCTTTTTTCAATCTTAAATCTGCAGGCACTTGCCAAATTTTAATTCAAATAATGTAATCCTCGAGTCCATACTTGTGTTCTGTAATGCTTATACTTGTGTCAACATGCTAATGAAAAAAGATGAAACTTGCCGGGGACCCATGCATGTGTATGTCCATGCAGAGGTGAGATGCCTCTTTATGCAAATAAATGAGTTTTCCCGGCAAGCTACCTTGCCAGCACCCTTTTTGTCTGCCGGCGAGTCCTGTCTGCCGGGGAACAGACAAAGGTGCTAGCCCCCCGCCAATTTCTTTTCACCAAGGGCTACTACAACCATCCGGATCGAAGCAACGTTCGAGTCTAATATGGGAGCTCCCAAGTCAAGAGAGTGGCGAGGTTTTCTTATGCACAAGTTATAGCTTACAGAACACTAACAAACATGAGGTAGAACTTATCTGTTTGGCTTGCTGAGGATCACACTGCCGGGGAACCTTCTCAACTCCTTGTCGAAGCCAAGTTCACGGCAGGAACCCGCAGCTTCGTGTAGATGAGAATGAATGCAGGATGCAATCCTATCTATATGCATATGCAAATGCTTATGCAATGATCTTGGAACGCTCATGCATGCATGCAATCTTGGTTGCCACCCCTGCAGTGCTTCTTTATTTTTCTCTTGCACGGGGTCCTCTTCCCGGCTTGTACAAGGGGTTACATGCAACTGAGGCATGGCATGTACAATGGGTGGCTGCCGGGCAGGGCCCGACAGCCACGCCTTACAGGTAAAACTTACGGAGATTCTCAATATTCCATGAGTTTTGCAATTTAATGCCATCTCCGGTCTCCAGAAGGACTGTAATAGGTCAGGAGACTCCTACTACCCGGTAAGGGCCTTCCCACTTCGGTGATAACTTGTGTGTACCCTTGGCAGATTGAACGCGCCTAAGGACAAGGTCACCTTCCTCAAAACACTGGGCATGAACCCTGTGGCTATGATAGCGATGCAGGGCTTGCTGATAGCATGCAGTACGCATAGCAGCCCTGAGACGTTACTCCTCGATTAGCACAGTGTCGTCACGCTGGTGCTCAACTTGTGTTACTTCATCATAGGCAAGCACTCGAGGCGACCCGTAAATGAGTTCCGTGGGGATAACTGCTTCTGCCCCGTAGACCAAGGAGAAGTGAGTCTGCCCGGTAGCTCGGTTTGGTGTCGTTCTGTGGGATCAGAGAACTACCGGCAGCTCCTCGATCCACCACCTGTCGTGCTTCTGCAGTGTATCAAAGGTTCTTGTCTTGAGTCCACGCAGCACTTCAGTGTTTGCCCTCTCAGCTTGCGAATTGCTCCAAGGGTGTGCCACAGTGGAAAATGAGAACTTGCATCCGAGGTCATGAACATATTGCATGAAGGCGCGACTCGTGAACTGGGTGCCGTTATCGATAATGATCCTTGCCGAAAATCCAAAACGACACACCAGATCTTTCAAGAACTCGATAGCTGATTGAGCAATCCCCTTTATGACGGCAGCTACTTCGGGCCACTTTTTAAACTTGTTGATGGCAACGAACAAGAATTCAAAGCCCCTGGCAACTCAGGGGAAAGGGCCGAGGATATCGAGCCCCAAGACTAAAAACGTCCATGAGAGAGGGATTGTTTGAAGAGCTTGGGCATGCAAGTGGGTTTTCTTAGAATGGAACTGGCAGGCCACACATTTCGCGACGAGCTCGACCGCATCTTGGAGGGCTGTGGGCCAATAGAATCCTTGCCGGAATGCTTTCCCAACTAATGCCCTTGATCCAATGTGGGAGCCGCACATGCCTTTGTGTATTTCAGCCAGCAGTTCCTTTCCTACTTCCTGGGAGATACACTTCAATTTAACATAGTTGGGCCTCCCTCTGTGCAGATTGTCATTGATAAACTGGTACATACTAGCCCTCCGGGCTACTTTTTCAGCTTCATCTTGATTGCCGGGAAGCTCTCCGGTTTGGAGGAAGTGGACAATGTCCCTTGCCCAAGTTAGAGCCTCGGGCTCGGCAATAAGGACTAGCAGCACATCCTCTGCCGCGGGAGCACAAGCCTTGTTCGTAGGGTCCATGGACCCGGCAGGAGGGGGTGGTCCGACAGGCTGTGAGGAGTTGTTTCCTGCAGGGTCTTTCCCGGGAGCGGACATCTCTACCGGGAGAGGCTTACCGGTGTCCAACTCTCTCCTTTTCTGGGCCATTGTTGCTGGGGATACAGGGGGTGTTGGTAGATGAAGAACAAAAGTTCCTGGTTCCACATGAAGCTTATGCGCAACACACTTTGACAGATGATCAGCTATGTTGTTTTCCGCACGGGGTACATGCTATGTTTGCAATCCGACAAAGTGCTCCTCCAATCTCCTCACTTCCTTGGTGTATGCCTCCATCAATGGACTTTGATAATCCTTGTTGATTTGTCTCACCACAAGCTGTGAATCTCCTCGAACGATTAGTTTCTTAATTCCCAATTCCATTACAATCCTCAGCCTGGCAAGGAGCCCTTCATACTCAGCTGTATTGTTGGTTGCTTCTTCCCGGAAAAAATGCATTTGGACGATGTACTTCAAGCGCTCCCCGAAGGGGGCGACGAGAAGCACGCCAGCTCCTGCACCTTGTAAGGAAAAAGCACCATCAAAATACATAATCCATTCTTGGGGTGATTCCTTGCCAGGGATAACTGTCTCTGTTATGTCCTCATCAGGGGTTGGCATCCATTCTGCAATAAACTCTGCCAATGCCCTACTCTGAATAGTTGATGTGCTCTCAAACTTCAAACCAAAACCGGATAACTCCAAAGCCCACTCCACTATTCTGCCGGTAGCCTCTGGGTTTTAGAGTATCCTTTGAACGGGAAACGAGTGACAACCGTAATCTCATGGGCTTGGAAGTAGTGGTGCAGTTTCCTTGAGGCCATGATCAGGCCAAAGATCAACTTTTGCACGCCAGAGTACCTCGATCTAGCCCCCTATAACAGGGAGCTGGCGAAGTACACTGGGTGCTGCACCACTTTCTTCCTTGCCGCGTCCTTGGGGTTGCTCTCGCTGTCGTGCTCACTGTTGTCCTGATCCTTTACTGACCCTGCCGGCCTTTGCTCACTCTCTGCCCCATCTACTTCTCGCTGTGCTAGCAAGACTGCACTAACCAATTGGTTTGTTGCTGCTAAATACAGCAACAACAGCTCCCGGGGCTTGGGAGCAACCAAGGTAGGCACAGAGGACAAGTAAGCCTTCAACTCTTGCAAAGCTGCATCTCCTTCCGGGGTCCACTCCATGGGTCATGCCTTCTTCAAAATATTGAAGAACGACAGGGCGTGTTTGGCAGATGATACGTATCCAACGTATCTATAATTTTTGATTGTTCCATGCTATTATATATGATGTTTTGGATGTTTAATGGGCTTTATTATACACCTTTATATTATTTTTGGGACTAACCTATTAAACCGAAGGCCCAGTCCAGATTGCTGTTTTTTTTGCCTATTTCAGGGTTTCGCAGAAAAGGAATATCAAACGGAGTCCAAACGGAATGAAACCTTCGGGAGAGATATTTTGGGAATGATATCTTCACGAGAGACTTGAGAACCAAGGCAGAGGGGACACATGGCGTCCACGAGGGTGGAGGGCGCGCCTCCTGCCTCATGGGCCCCACGTTCCTCCCTCGATGCCCTCCTTCCTCCTATATATACCCATGTACCCAGAAAACATCAAGAAATAGAGAAAACCCTAATTCCACCGCCGCAACCTTCTGTTCCCGTGAGATTTCATCTTGGGGCCTGTTCCGGAGCTCCGCCGGAGGGGGGGATCTTCCACGGAGTGCTTCTACATCAACACCATCGCCTCACCATGAGTTGTGAGTAGTTTACCACAGACCTTCGGGTCCATAGTTAGTACCTAGATGGCTTCTTCTCTCTTTTTGGATCTCAATACCAAGTTCTCCTCGGTCTTCGAGTAGATCTATTCGATGTAATATTTTTGCGGTGTGTTTGTCGAGATCCGATGAATTGTGGGTTTATGATCAAGATTATCTATGAGAAATATTTGGTTCTTTTCTGAATTCTTTTATGTATGATTATAATATCCTTGCAAGTCTCTTCGAATTATCGGTTTGGTTTGGCCTACTAGATCTATAGTTCTTGCAATGGGATAAGTGCTTGGCTTTTGATTCAATCTTGCGGTGTCCTTTCCCAGTGATAGCAAGGGCAGCAAGGCATGTATAGTATTGTTGCCATCGAGGATAAAAAGATGGGGTTTATATCATATTGTTTGAGTTTATCCCTCTACATCATGTCATCTTGCTTAAAGCATTACTCTGTTCTTATGAACTTAATACTCTAGATGCATGCTGGATAGCGGTCGATGTGTGGATTAATAGTAGTAGATGCAGAATCGTTTCGGTCTACTTGTCACGGACGTGATGCCTATATATAATGATCATGCCTAGATATTCTCATAATTATTCGCTTTTCTATCAATTGCTCGACAGTAATTCGTTCACCCACTGTAGAAATCTACTATCATGAGAGAAGCCACTAGTGAAACCTATGGCCCCCGGGTCTATTCTCAACATATCAATCTACAATCTACTTTACTTTGCTGTTTTTACTTTCTGTTCTTATATCCAAAAATACCAAAAATATCAAACTATCCTATCTATCAGATCTTACTTTCGTAAGTGACCGTAAAGGGATTGACAACCCCTTATCGCGTTGGCTGCGAAGTTCTTATTTGTTTGTGCAGGTGCGAGGGACTCGCATGTGGTCTCCTACTGGATTGATACCTTGGTTCTAAAAAACTAAGGGAAATACTTATGCTACTGTGCTGCATCACCCTTTCCTCTTTGAGGATATACAACGCAAGCTCAAGAAGTAGCAGCAGACTTGGAGATGAATCTGCTTAGCGTGGCAACTCATCATGTCAGACGCCTCACATCCTTAACTGTCCTTGGCGCTTGGATCTGCTTGATAGACTTAATCTTGTCAGGGTTGGCTTCAATCCCACGGCGGGATACAAAGAACCCTAGTAGCTTGCCGGAGGGAACACCAAATACACAGTTCTCCGGGTTGAGCTTCAAATTGATCTTGCGCAGGTTAGCAAATGTCTCCTCCAAATCCTGAATAAGGGTGGCCCTATCCTTGGTCTTGACCACGATATCATCCATATAGGCTTCTATATTTCTGTGCAACTATGGCTCAAAACCAATCTGGACTGCCCTTGCAAGAGTGGACCCGACACTCTTTAATCCGAATGGCATGCAGACAAAGCATTAGGTGCCACATGGAGTGATGAAACGACGTCTTCTCTTCATCTTCCTTGGACATGAAAATTTGATGATATCCAGAGAATGCATCCAGGAAGGAGAGAAAATCACAACCTGAAGTGGCATCCACAATCTGATCAATATGCTGCAAGGGAAATGGGTCCTTCAGGCAAGCCTTGGTGAGATATATGAAATCCATGCAAAGCCTCCACTTTCCATTAGCCTTCCGAACTACCACTGGATTTGCCAACCATGTTGGATGTAGCACTCCTCTGACCAAACCAGCTGCCTCAAGTTTCTTGATCTCTTCTGTAATGAACTGTTGCCTCTCCAGGGCCTGCTTCGGGACTTTCTGCTTGACAGTTTGGGCATGTGGGCAGACAACAAAGTGGTGCTCGATTACCTCCCTGGGAACACCGAGAATATCAGATGGTTGCGAGGCAAACACATCGATATTCGCCCGCACGAAGGTAACAAGCGTGCTTTCCTATTTGTCATCGAGGATGGCGCTGATAGTAAAGGTACCATCAACGCCAGCCAGCCCTGTCGGGACCTTCTTAACTTGGGGTGCAGCAACCCTGGATCTCTTGCTGTAGGAACACCCCGGCACATCGTCAATGGGTGTCATGCACTCGGTGGGTATACGCTTCCCGGACTCCTTGCCAGAGGTCCTACAATCCTTCTTCTTTCCTTCACTTTCCTTGGCGGGAACTGCTGCTGCCACTGCCTCTGGTGCGACTGCGTCCCGGTAAATCTTGTCCACACAAATGATTGCATCCTTCTCATCTGATGGGATAGTGATAACTCCCAGTGGCCCAGGCATCTTATAGGTGTTGTAGGTATAGTGGGATGCCGCCATGAATTTAGCCAGTGACGGGTGTCCAAGAATCCCATTGTACGATAGGAGGAGATCAACCACATCAAACACAATTCTAAGTCCGGTAGTTCAACTCTCCCGCAAATGTTACCGGCAATGTGATCTTTCCCTTAGGATGACTCCTGTCGGGATTAACTCCTTGAAATGTGTCGGTAACCGCTAGCTCTTCCTCTGCTATCTGAAGCTTGCTGATAACTGCTGGGGAAATCAGATTCAACCCGGCCCCGCCGTCCACCAACATCTTTGTGACCTTGAGGTTGCAGATTGTTGGGGAGACCAACAACGGCAAGCATCCTACTGTAGTGGTGCGGCTAGGATGATCCTCCTCGTCAAAGATGATGGGCGTACGGGACCATTTGAGCGGTTTCCGGGCCTCTCGCGCTGGCTCCATGGCATTGACTTCTCGTGCCCACCGCTTGAGTTGACAGTGAGAGGCGTGCAGAGATGCACCTCCGTCAATGCATAGGGCGTTAGTGGACTTCAGAAACTCTTGCTCACTGGTTTCCTCTCCATCCCCTCCATCACTCTCATCATTACAGACTCCCTTTTCTCTACCTATGGCGGGCTTTCCTTGGTCCCAAAGGGGTTTGCCACAGAGATTTACTTCACCACCTCGACCCTTACCGCCATCAACATTCTGACCCTTTTCCTTATCACGCTACTCATATTCTGCTCTCTTTCTCTTGAGAAGCTGCTCAACCTGATGACACTCTTTATGGCCGTGGCCCTTGGTTCGATGAATCTTGCAATACGGCCCATCACCTTTCCTGGCTTTCTCGCCAGCAGCGGCTTCCCGACAGTTAGTGCACACGACAGCTTCCTTGCCGGGGGCCTCAGCTTTGGCTTTCTTGTCGGTACTTGGTGTACCCAATCCTTTGACAGTCATCACTGCCTTATCTCTCTGCTTCTTACTGTGCTTCTTGCTCTTCTTCTGACTGGTTGATTCATCATCATCCCCTGAATCAGCATTGAGGCAATCTTCCTGTCTGGGCAACTTCCTTCCCTCCTCCATCCATGCACACTTATTCGCCAGGGTGTAGAGCTCCTTCACAGTCTTGGGCAACTGCACGTTCATCTTAGAACGAGTCCAGCGGTTGCGCACATTGGACTAGAAGGCGGCTATCACAACTGCCGAATGGATATTTGGGATATTTCTATGAACTTAGCTGCATCTTTGTAAATACTTACGGAGGGTTTCTCATTCCTTCTGTTGGAGAACCTGCAGGTCGCTGGCCTGCCGGGTTCTTGGTGGCCACCGATGAAGGTGCCTTATGGTTGTCTCCTTATTGTCTGAAATGCATACGCCATGTAATTGCTTTACTTTATCACTATGAGTTTGCGATTGTCGTAGAAGCAATAGTTGGCGAGACGACCATGATGCTACGATGAAGATCATGGTGTCAAGCCGGTGACACGGAGATCATGACGATGCTTTGGAGATGGAGATCGAAAGCACAAGATGATGATGGCCATATCATGTCACATATTTTGATCGCATGTGATGTTTATCTTATTATGCTTCTTATTTTGCTTAGTACGGCGGTAGCATTATAAGATGGCCCCTTACTAAAATTTCAAGGTATAAGTGTTCTCCCTAAGTATGAATCGTTGCGAAAGTTCGTCGTGCAGAGACACCACGTGATGATTGGGTGTCGTAAGCTATATGTTCACATACAACGGGTTCAAGACAGTTTTGCACATGCGGAATACTCGGGTTAAACTTGACGAGCCTAGCATGTACAAACATGGCCTATGAACACTCGAGACCGAAAGGTCGAACGTGAATCATATAGTATATATGATCAACATAGAGATGTTCACCATTGAAAACTACTCCATCTCATGTGATGATCGAACATGGTTTAGTTGATTTGGATCAAGTATCATTTATATGGCTTGAGGGATTTCTATCTAAGTGGGAGTTCTTTAGTAATATGATTAATTGAACTTAATTTATCATGAACTTAGTCCTGATATTTTTTGTATATCTATGTTGTAGATCAATGGCCCGTGGTACCATTCCCTTGAATTTTAATGCGTTCCTAGAGAAAGCTAAATTGAAAGATGATGGTGGCAACTACATGGACTGGGTCCGTAACTTGAGGATTATCCTCATTGTTGCACACAAGAATTATGTCCTTGATGCACCGCTAGGTGAAAGGCCTGCTGCAGGAGCAGATGCTGATGTTTTGAACGTCTCGCAAGCTCGATCCGATGACTACTCTATAGTTCAGTGTGCCATGCTTTACGGCTTAGAATCGGGACTTCAAAGATATTTTGAACGTCATGGAGCATATGAGATGTTCCAAGAGTTGAAGTTAATATTTCCAGCAAATTCCCGAGTTGAGAGATATGAAGTCTCCAACAAGTTCTATAGCTGCAAGATGGAGGAGAATAGTTCTGTCAGTGAACACATACTCAGAATGTCTGGATATCATTATCACTTGAATCAGCTGGGAGTTAATCTTCCAGATGATAGTGTCATTGACAGAGTTCTCCAACCACTGCCACCAAGCCACAAAGGCTTCGTGATGAACTATAATATGCAAGGGAGGGAGAAGACAATTCCCGAGCTCTTCGCAATGCTCAAAGTTGTGGAGGTAGAAATAAAAAAGGAGAATCAAGTGTTGATAGTTAACAAGACCACTAGTTTCAAGAAAAAGGTCAAGGGAAAGAAGGGGAAATTCAAGAAGAATAGCAAGCAACTTGCTACTCCCGGGAAGAAACCCAAGTCCGGACCCAAGCTTGAAACTGAGTGCTTCTATTGCAAAGGGACTGGTCACTAGAAGCAGAACTGCCCCAAGTATTTGGCGGATAAGAAGGATGGCAAACTGAACAAATGTATATTTGATATACATGTTATTTATGTGTACCTTACTAATGCTCATAGTAGCGCCTGGGTATTTGATACTGGTTCGGTTTCTCATATTTATAACTCGAAATAGGGGCTCCGGATTAAACGAAAATTGGCTAAGGACGAGGTGACGATGCACGTGGGAAATGGTTCCAAAGTCGATGTGATCGCCGTTGGCACGCTACATCTACATCTACCTTCGGGATTAGTTGTAGACCTGAATAATTGTTATTTGGTGCCAACATCGAGCATGAACATTATATCTGGATCTTGTTTGATGCGAGACGGTTATTCATTTAAATCAGAGAATAATGGTTGTTCTATTTTTATGAGTAATATTTTTTATGGTCATGCACCCTTGAAGAGTGGTCTATTTTTATTAAACTTGATTGTGGTGATACACATATTCATAATAGTGATGCCAAAAGATGCAAAGCTGATAATCATAGTGCAACATATTTGTGGCACTGCCGTTTAGGTCATATTGGTGTAAAACGCATGAAGAAACTCCATACAGATGGGCTTATGGAATCACTTGATTATGAATCATTTGATACTTGTGAACCATGCCTCATGGGCAAGATGACTAAACTCCGTTCTCCGGAACAATGGAATGAGCTAATGACTTATTGGAAATAGTACACACCGATGTATGCGGTCCGATAAGTGTTGAGGCTCGTGGCGGGTATCAATATTTTCTAACCTTCACAGATGATTTGAGCAGATATTGGTATACCTACTTGATGAAACACAAGTATGAAACATTTGAAAAGTTCAAAGAATTTCAGAGTGAAGTAGAGAATTATCGTAACAAGAAAATAAAGTTTCTACGGTCTGATCGCGGAGCCGAGTATTTGAGTTACGAGTTTTGTCTTCATTTAAAACAATGTGGAATAGCTTCGCAACTCACGCCACCTGGAACACCACAACGTAATGGTGTATCCGAACATCGTAACCATACTTTATTAGATATGGTGTGATCTATGATGTCTCTTACCGATTTACCACTATCGTTTTGGGGTTATGCATTAGATACAGTTGCATACAGGTTAAATATGGCACCGTCTAAATCCGTTGAGACGATATCATATGAACTCTGGTTTGGCAAGAAACCTAAGCTGTCGTTTCTTAAAGTCTGGGGTGGCGATGCTTATGTGAAAAAGCTTCAGCCTCATAAGCTCGAAACCAAATCGGAGAAGTGCGTCTTCATAGGATACCCAAAAGAAACTGTTGGGTACACCTTCTACCATAGATCCGAAGGCAAGATCTTTGTTGTTAAAAATGGATCCTTTCTAGAGAAGGAGTTTCTCTCGAAAGAAGTGAGTGGGAGGAAAGTAGAACTAGATGAGGTAATCGTACCTACTCTCGAATGGGAAAGTAGCTCATCACATAAATCCGTTCTCGTGATACCTACACCAACTAGAGAGGAAGCTAATGATGATGATCATGAAACTTCGGATCAAGTTACTACCGAACCTCGTAGGTCAGCCAGAGCATGTTCCACACCAGAGTGATTCGCTAATCATGTTCTGGAGGTCATGTTATTAGACCATGATGAACCTAAGAATTATAAAGAAGCTATGATGAGCCCAGATTCCGATAGATGGCCATGAAATCTGAGATAGGATCCATGTATGAGAAGAAAGTGTGGACTTTGGTGGACTTGCCCGATGATCGGCGAGCCAAAGAAAATAAAAGGATCTTCAAGAAGAAGACTGACGCAGACGATAATATTACTGTCTACAAAGCTCCACTTGTCGCGAAAGGTTTTCGACAAGTTCAAGGAGTTGACTACGATGAGATTT
Organism: Secale cereale; assembly: GCA_902687465.1. Lineage (NCBI taxonomy): Eukaryota > Viridiplantae > Streptophyta > Magnoliopsida > Poales > Poaceae > Secale > Secale cereale. The sequence goes on along the minus strand of LR738715.1, from coordinate 671,830,860 downwards.
TCTCACCCGTAGCGATGCTTAAGTATGTCTGAATCATGTTAGCAATTGCCGCATTTTATAATTATGAAATCTGGCAAATGGACGTCAAAACTACATTCCCCAATGGATTTCTTAAAGAAGAGTTGTATATGATGCAACCAAAAGGTTTTGTCGATCCTAAAGGTTCTAACAAAGTGTGCAAGCTCCAGCGACCCATCTATGGACTGGTGCAAGCATCTTGGAGTTGGAATATACGCTTTGATGAGGTGATCAAAGCATGTGGTTTTATACAGACTTTTGGAGAAGCATGTATTTACAAGAAAGTGAGTGGGAGCTCTGTAGCATTTCTGATATTATACGTGGATGACATATTATAGATTGGAAATGATGTAGAATTTCTAGATAGCATAAAAGGATACTTGAATAAGAATTTTTCAATGAAAGACCTCGGTGAAGCTCCTTATATATTAGGCATCAAGATCTATAGAGATAGATCAAGACGCTTGATAGGACTTTTACAAAGCACATACCTTGATAAAGTTTTGAAGAAGTTCAAAATGGACCGGTCAAAGAAAGGGTTCCTGTCTGTGTTACAAGGTGTGAAGTTGAGTCAGACTCAATGCCCGACCACTACAGAAGATAGAGAGAAAATGAAAGTCATTCCCTATGCCTCAGCCATAGGTTCTATCATGTATGCAATGTTGTGTACCAGACCTGATGTGTGCCTTGCTGTAAGTCTAGCAGGGAGGTACCAACGTAATCGATGAGTTGATCATTGGACAGTGGTCAAGAACATCCTGAAGTACCTGAAAAGGACCAAGGATATGTTTCTCGTTTATGGAGGTGACAAAGAGCTCGTCGTAAATGGATACTTCAATGCTAGCTTTAACACTGATCCGGATGACTCTAAGTCACAAACCAGATACGTATTTTTATTGAATGGTGGAGTTGTCAGTTGGTGTAGTTCCAAGCAAAGCGTCGTGGCGGGATCTACGTGTGAAGCGGAGTACATAGCTGCTTCGGAAGCAGCAAATGAAGGAGTCTGGATGAAGGAGTTCATATCCGATCTAGGTGTAATACCTAGTGCATCGGGTCCAATGAAAATATTTTGTGACAACACTGGGGCAATTGCCTTGGCGAAGGAATCCACGTTTCACAAAATAACCAAACACATCAAGAGACGCTTCAACTCCATCCGCGATCAATTCAAGGAGGGAGACATAGAAATTTGTAAAAATACATATGGATCTGAATGTAGCAGACCCGTTGACCAAGCCTCTTCCACGAGCAAAACATGATCAACACCAAGACTCCATGGGTGTTAGAATCATTACTATGTAATCTAGATTATTGACTCTAGTGCAAGTGGGAGACTGAAGGAAATATTCCCTAGAGGCAATAATAAAGTTGTTCTTTTATATTTCCTTATTTCATGATAAATGTTTGTTATTCATGCTAGAATTGTATTAACCAGAAACTTGATACATGTGTGGATACATAGACAAAATACCAAGTCCCTAGTAAGCCTCTACTAGACTAGCTCGTTAATCAAAGATGGCTAAGTTTCTTGACCATTGACATGTGATGTAATTTGCATCATTAGGAGAATGATATGACGGACATGACCCATCCATTAGCTTAGAATATTGATCGTTCAGTTTTATTGCTATTGCTTTCTTCATGTCAAATACATGTTCCTCCGACTATGAGATTATGTAACTCCCGGATACCGGAGGAATACCTGTTGGGGAATGTAGTATTTCAAAAAAAATCCTACGATCACGCAAGATGTATCTAGGAGAAGCATAGCGACGAGTGGGGAGAGTGTGTCTACGTACCCTCGTAGACCGAAAGCGGAAGCGTCTAGTGACGCGGTTGATGTAGTCGAACGTCTTCACGATTCAACCGATCCAAGCACCGAATGTACGACACCTCCGCGTTGAGCACACGTTCAGCTCGATGACGTCCCACGGACTCTTGATCTAGTTGAGCGTCATGGGAGAGTTTCGTCAGCGCGACGTGATAACCCACAAGTGTAGGGGATCGCAATAGTTTTCGAGGGTAAAGTATTCAACCCAAATTTATTGATTCGACACAAGGGGAGCCAAAGAATACTCTCAAGTATTAGCAACCGAGTTGTCAATCGAACCACACCTGGAAACTTAATATCTGCAGCAAGGTAATTTAGTAGCAAGGTAATATGGAAGTGACGGTAACGGTAGAAAAAGTAGCGATAGTGGTTTTGTAGTGATTCTAACAGTAGCAACGGAAAAGTAAATAAGCAACAAGAAATATGTGAAAATCTCGTAGGCATTGGATCAGTGATAGATAATTATGTCGGATATGATTCCTCATGTAATAGTTATAACATAGGGTGACACGGAACTAGCTCCAGTTCATCAATGTAATGTAGGCATGTATTCTGAATATAGTCATGCGTGCTTATGGAAAAGAACTTGCATGACATCCTTTTTCCTACCCTCCCGTGGCAGCGGGGTCCTAGTGGAAACTAAGGGATATTAAGGCCTCCTTTTAATAGAGTAGCGGACCAAAGCATTAACACATAGTGAATACATGAACTCCTCAAACTACAGTCATCATCGGGAGTGGTCCCGACTATTGTCACTTCGGGGTTGCCGGATCATAACACATAGTATGTGACTATTTACTTGTAAGATAGGATCAAGAACACACATATATTTACGGAAACATAATATGTTCAGATCTGAAATCATGGCACTCAGGCCCTAGTGACAAGCATTAAGCATAGCGAAGTCATAGCAACATCAATCTTAGAACATAGTGGATACTAGGGATCAAACCCTAACAAAACTAACTCAATTACATGGTAAATTTCATCCAACCCATCACCGTCCAGAAAGCCTACGATGGGATTACTCACGCACGGCGGTGAGCATCATGGAATTGGTGATGGAGGAAGGTTGATGATGACGATGGCGACGATCTTCCCTCTCCGGAGCCCCAAACGGATTCCAGATCGGCCCTCCCGAGAGAGATTAGGGCTTGGCGGCGGCTTCGTATTGTAAAACACGATAATTCCTTCCCTCTGATTTTTTTCTCCCCAAAAGTGAATATATGGAGTCGGGGGAGACGTCGGTGGAGCAACAGGGGGCCCATGAGGCAGGGGGCGCGCCCAGGGGGGCACCCCCACCCTCATGGACAGGGTGTGGGCCCCCTGGTCTGGTTCTTTCCGCAGATATTTTATATATATTCCAAAATAATTCTTCGTTGAATTTCAGGTCATTCCGAGAACTTTTATTTCTGCACAAAAATAACACCATGGCAGTTCTGCTGAAAGCAGCGTTAGTCCGGGTTAGTTCCATTCAAATCATGCAAGTTAGAGTCCAAAACAAGGGCAAAATTGTTTGGAAAAGTAGATACGTTGGAGACGTATCAACTCCCCTAAGCTAAAACATTTGCTTGTCCTCAAGCAATTCAGTTGATAAACTAAAAGTTATAAAGAAAAACTTTGACAAACTCTGTTTGTTCTTGTTGTTGTAAATATGTAAAGCCACCATTCAAGTTTTCAACAAAGATCATGAACTAACCATATTTACAATAACTTTCAGGTCTCACGTCTACTCATATCAATAGCATAATCAACTAGCGAGCAACAATAATAAACCTCAGATGACAACACTTTCTCAAAACAATCATAATATGATATAACAAGATGGTATCTCGCTAGCCCTTTCTGAGACCGCAAAACATAAATGCAGAGCACCTTTAAAGAACAAGGACTGACTAGACATTGTAATTCATGGTAAAAGAGATCCAGACACAATCATACTCAATGTAAATTAATAGCAATACAGGCAAATGACAGCAGTCGTCTCCAACTAGTGCTCTTTAATAAGAGGATGATGACTCAACATAAAAGTAAATAGACAGGCCCTTCGCAGAGGGAAGCATGGATTTGTAGAGGTGCCTGAGCTCGATTTTGAAATAGAGATGAATAATATTTTGAGTGGTATACTTTCATTGTCAACATAGCAACCAAGAATATCGATATCTTCCATGCTACACACATTATAGATGGTTCCCAAACAGAATGGTAAAGTTTATACTCCCCCAACCACAACAAGCACACTCCACTGCTAGCCCGAAACAACGGGTACCGTCCAAACCAGCAACAGCCCTGGGGGAGTTTTGTTTAATTATTATGATTTGAGCATGGGACTGGGCATCCTGGTTACCAGCCATTTTCTCATAAATGATGAGCGGAGTCCACTCATCGTGAGAATAACCCACCTAGCATGGAAGATATAGACAGCCCTAGTTGATACATGAGCTGTTCGAGCATACAAAACATAATTTTATTTGAAGGTTTAGAGTTTGGCACATACAAATTTACTTGGAACGGCAGGTAGATACCTTATATAGGAAGGTATGGTGGACTCATATGGAATAACTTTGGGGTTTATGGAAGTGGATGCACAAGCAGTATTCCCGCTTAGTACATGTGAAGGCTAGAAAGAGACTGGGAAGCGACCAGCTAGAGAGCGACAACAGTCATGAACATGCATTAAAATTAATCAACAATGAGTCCAAGCATGAGTAGGATATAAATCACCATGAACATAAATATGTGGAGGCTATGTTGATTTTGTTTCATCTACATGCGTGAACATGTGCCAAGTCAGACCACTTGAATCGTTCAAAGGAGGATACCACCCTATCATACCACATCACAACCATTTTAATATCATGTTGGCATGCAAGATAGACCATTATAAACTCTTAGCTAATTAAGCATGGCATGAGCAGCTATGTTCTCTAATTGTTATTGCAAGCATGTTTCATTCATAATAGGCTGAATCAGGAACGATGAACTATCATATGTAAAAAACCAAGAGAGGTAGAGTTCGTACCAGCTTTTCTCATCTCAATCAATTCATATATCGTCATTATTGCCTTTCACTCGCACGACCGAATGGTGTGGATAATAATAATAGTGCACGTGCATTGGACTAAGCTGGAATCTGCAAGCATTTAATACAAGAGAGAAGGCAAAGTAATATGGCTCAAGGTTAAATCGGCCATAAAGCATATGAGAGCCACTAAACATTTTCATCATGGTCTTCTCCTCTTGACCCCCAAAGAAAAGAAAAGAAACTATTTACACGAGAAGGCTCCCAACAAGCAAAAGAAGAACGAGAAATGTTTTTGGGTTTTCTTTTAATTACTACTACTACAGGCATGAAAAGTAAACTAGATAAAAAGTTGCAACTAATTTGTTTTGTTTTTCTTAAGGTTTTTCTAACACACAAGAAAAAGACTTAAGAAAAGAAATGAAACCAGCATGGATAGTACAATGAAAGAGTGTGAGCACCGACTACTCGAATAAGTGTGTGAACATGAATGTAATTTCCGTGAGAAATACGTACTCCCCCAAGCTTAGGCTTTTAGCCTAAGTTGGTCTATGGCCAATATTGACCTGATGGATATCCAAAGTCGTAGTTGGGGTTGTACTGAGATACAGCGGCCACCGCCTGACGAGCTGCATCCTGAAGGTGAGCTGCCCTTGTCGTCTCCTGATACTCATTTGCCTCCTCCATGGTTATAGTATATCTCCCTTTTGCCTGAAAGTCAATGAAGGTAGGAGCAGGGAGAGCAATATGGACAGTGCAATGCTTGCCAAAGATTAGTCGATACTGGAGGGACTGTTCATCCCTCTCAACAAATTGATGGCGAATCATGGCATTATAATCTAAATAAGCACGAGGCAACTCCGCATCATTCTCGTGTATGGGCACATGAAGATAATTAGCCAATCGAGTTGCATAAATTCCACCAAACAGATCGCCATTTAAACCATTATGATGTAACCTACGTGCAACAATGGCCCCCAAATTATATTGTCTATCACCTAATAATGCACTTTTGAGGACACTAAGATCTAGTACACACATGTGGCAAGCTTCATCTTTACCGTTATTGCATCTTCCAATGAAGAGAGCAAAATAATGTATAGTAGTAAAATGAATGCTCCCTATGGTAGCTTGGGTGACTTCTCTTGATTCCCCCACAGTTATACTAGCTAGAAAGTCCTTGTACTCAGATTTGCGAGGTTCACCAACATTACCCCACTGTGGGAGTTTACAAGCATCATTAAAATCTTATAAATCCACAGTATAAGATTTATCATATAGACCAAACAAGATAGAGGGAGAATTACGTGAAGATGTAAATTTAAACCTTCTCACAAAGGTATCAGTTAGGTATTGGTATTGAGGGCACTTATCTGACTCGAAGTCCTCAATATCCGCATTATGCACATATGTGTAAAATTCTTCCTTGATACCTTCCTAGATCATAAACTCCTCTGACGGCCATTCGCAGGGCCGCACTTGAGCTTCCCTATGTAACTCATCATCTGGCTCGCATATCGCGAGCCTTGGTACTTGCTTCCTTGAGGAACCACCTTGAAAGATTTTCCTATGCATTTTTCTGGAATATTTCTGAAATTTTTAGTGACTCAAAATAAAATTGAACCAAACTCAAAAAGATTGATAGCAACTACTCCTACAAGTGCCTACAGACTATATCATGCATTAGAACTACTTGGAACCACATAAATTTGACATGGAAGCTCAAGAACAGGGTCACCTAAGCAGCAAAAATTTGCAATAAATAAAGCACTAGAACAAAAACTAATTGGACCAATGGAGGAGTCGCATACCAAGAAACAATCTCCCCAAACAGTTTTGTGAATGGAGCTTTGAGCAAGGAGATCTAAAATGGCAGCAAGATGAGCTAGAACTCGTGCTTGAGCTGGATAGTGATTTTTTGGGGAGGAAGAAGGAGTGTGTGGGTGCTGGAGTAAGTGGAGGGGTGCCACGTGGAGCCCACGAGGCAGGGGGCGCGCCCAGGGGGTGGGTGCACCCTGCACCCTCGTGGCTAGGTGCTGGCTCCCCCTGTTGTTTTCTCAGTGCCAAATATTCTGGAAAAAAACATATTTCATTTTCGGGGCATTTGGAGAACTTTTATTTTCGGGGTATTTTTTATTGCACGGATAACTCTCGAAACAGACAGAAAATACTATTTTTGCTTTATTTAATCTAATTAACAGAAATTAAATGGGGGGGGTACATAAAGTTGTGCTGTCTAGATTCACCTATTTCATGCTCATCAAAAGGAATCCATTAACAAGGTTGATCAGGTCTTGTTAATAAACTCTTTTCGAATAACATGAAACCTTAGAATTTTCGAATAACACTTAACTCAATGGGCATATGTATGTCCCCAACAATAAGAATATCATATTTCTTCTTGACAGTAGGAAGAGGAAATTCAAAACCTCCAATAGTAATAGTTGAAATTTTTCCAGTAGAATTGATACTATGGACCTGAGGTTGTTTCCTCGGAAAGTGTACCGTATGCTCATTACCATTGACATGAAAAGTGACATTGCCTTTGTTGCAATCAATAACAACCCCTATAGTATTCAAAAAGGGTCTACCAAGGATAATAGACATACTATCGTCCTCGGGAATATCAAGGATAACAAAGTCCGTTAGAATAGTAACATTTGCAACCACAACAGGCACATCTTCACACATACCAACTGGTATGGCAGTTGATTTATTGGCCATTTGCAAAGATATTTCACTAGGTGTCAACTTACTCAAATCAAGTCTACGATATAAAGACAGTGGCATAACACTAACACCAGCTCCAAGATAACATAAAGCAGTTTTTACATAGTTTCTTATAATGGAGCAAGGTATAGTAGGTACTCCTGGGTCTCCTAGTTTCTTTGGTATTCCACCCTTAAAAGTGTAATTGGCAAGCATGGTGGAAATTTCAACTTCAGGTATCTTTCTTTTATTGGTAATGATATCTTTCATATACTTAGCATAAGGACTTGTTTTAAGCATATCAGTCAAACGCATACGCAAAAAGATAGGTCTAATCATTTCAGCAAAGCGCTCAAAATCCGCATCATCCTTTTTCTTGGATTGTTTAAGGAGGAAAAGGCATGGGTTTCTGAACCCATGGTTCTCTTTCCTTGCCGTGCTTCCTAGCAACAAAGTCTCTCTTATCATAACGTTGATTCTTTGATTGTGGGTTATCAGGATCAACAACAGGTCCAATCTCTACATCATTATCATTGCTAGGTTGAGCATCATCATGAACATCATCATTAACATTATCACCAGGTTCATGTTCATTACCAGATTGTGTCTCAGCATCAGAGATAGAGATATCATTGGGATTCTCAGGTGTGTCAGCTACAGGTTCACTAGAAGCATGTGAAGTCCTATCATTTTTCGTTTTCTTCTTGTTAGAAGAACTAGGTGCATCTATATTAGCTCTCTGAGAATCTTGCTCAATTCTCTTAGGGTGGCCTTCAGGATACAGAGGTTCCTGAGTCATTTTACCACCTCTAGTCACAACTCAAATAGGATTATCATTTTTCTTACTATTTAATTCATTGAGCAAATCATTGTGTGCTTTAAGTACTTGTTCTACTTGAGTGGTAACCATAGAAGCATGTTTACTAATGAGTTTCAATTCACCTTTAACTCTAGACATATAATCACTCAAGCGTTCTATTATATAAGCATTACGTTGCAATTGTCTACCAACATAAGCACTGAAGTTTTCTTGCTTCACAATAAAATTGTCAAACTCATCTAAGCATTGGCTAGCAGACTTATAACGAGGGATATCACTTTGATCAAATCAATAAAGAGAATTTACCTTTACTACTTGTGTCGGGTTATCAAGACCATGCATTTCTTCAATAGGTGGTAAATTATTAACATCTTCAGCTTTAATACCTTTTTCTTTCATAGATTCTTTGCCTCTTGCATATCTTCAGGACTGAGAAACAGAACATCCCTTTTCTTCGGAGTTGGCTTAGGGGATGGTTCATGAAGTGTCCAATTATTTTCATTGGTCAACATATTATTCAATAGTAATTCAGCTTGATCAACTGTTCTTTCCCTGAGAACACAACCAGCACAACTATCCAGGTGGTCTGTGGAAGCATCGGTTAGTCCATTATAAAAGACATCAAGTATTTCATTCCTTTGAAGAGGATGATCAGGAAAAGCATTAAGTAATTGGAGAAGCCTCCCCCAAGCTTGTGGGAGACTCTCTTCTTCAATTTGCACAAAATTATATATTTCCCATAAGGCCGCTTGTTTCTTATGAGAGGGAACATATTTAGCAGAGAAGTAATAAATCATATCCTGTGGACTACACACACAACCAGGATCAAGAGAATTAAACCATGTCTTAGCATCACCCTTTAATGAGAACGGAAATAACTTAAGGATATAGTAATAACGAATCTTTTACTCGTTGGTAAACAGGGTGGCTATATCATTCAGCTTACTAAGATGTGCCACAACAATTTCATATTCATAGCCATGGAAAGGATCAGATTCAACCAAAGTAATTAACTCAGGATCAACAGAGAAATCACAATCCTTATCAGTAATAAAGATAGGTGAAGTAGCAAAAGCAGGGTCATATTTCATTCTAGCATTCAAAGACTTTTCTTTCAGCTTAGCTAATAATTCCTTAAGATCATATCTATAGTTGTAAGCAAGAAAGTCTCTAGCAGTTTCTTCATCCATAACATAACCCTCGGGAATAACAGGCAATTCATAGCTAGGGGGAGAATCTTCATCATCATTTTCATCAATATTATCAGTTTCAATATTTGCATTCTCCCTAACCTTAGCAATTTGTTCATCTAGAAATTCACCTAGTGGCACTGTATTATCAAGCATAGAAGTAGTTTCATCATACATAACAGAAGTGGCATCATCAAGAACATGCGGCATATCAGATTGAATAGCAGGAGTAGGTGTCGCAAATTTACTCATAACAGAAGGGGAATCAAGTGTAGAGCTAGATGGCAGTTGAGGGAAAGATTTTGGTTTTTGAGTCCTTCAAGTTCTTCATAGTGATCAACAGATATAAATCCCAAGTGACTTAAAGAATATAGCAATGCACCCCGGCAACGGCGCGAGAAAATAGTCTTGATAACCCACAAGTGTAGGGGATCGCAACAGTTTTCGAGGGTAAAGTATTCAACCCAAATTTATTGATTCGACACAAGGGGAGCCAAAGAATACTCTCAAGTATTAGCAGCTGAGTTGTCAATTCAACCACACCTGGAAACTTAGTATCTGCAGCAAGGTGATTTAGTAGCAAGGTAATATGGAAGTAACGGTAATGGTAGCAAAAGTAGCGATAGTGGTTTTGTAGTGATTGTAACAGTAGCAACGGGAAAGTAAATAAGAAACAAGCTATGTGTGAAAAGCTCGTAGGCATTGGATCAGTGATAGGTAATTATGTCGGATGCGATTCCTCGTGTAATAGTTATAACATAGGATGACACATAACTAGCACCAGTTCATCAATGTAATGTAGGCATGTATTCCGAATATAGTCATACGTGCTTATGGAAAAGAACTTGCATGACATCCTTTGTCCTACCCTCCCATGGCAGCGGAGTCGTAGTGGAAACTAAGGGATATTAAGGCCTCCTTTTAATAGAGTACCAGACCAAAGCATTTACACATAGTGAATACATGAACTCCTCAAACTACGGTCATCATCGGGAGTGGTCCCAACTATTGTCACTTTGGGGTTGCCGGATCATAACACATAGTACGTGACTATTGACTTGCAAGATAGGATCAAGAACACACATATATTCACGGAAACATAATATGTTCAGATCTGAAATCATGGCACTCGGGCCCTAGTGACAAGCATTAAGCATAGCAAAGTCATAGCAACATCAATCTTAGAACATAGTGGATACTATGGATCAAACCCTAACAAAACTAACTCAATTACATGGTAAATCTCATCCAACCCATCACCGTCCAGTAAGCCTACGATGGGATTACTCACGCACGGCGGTGAGCATCATGGAATTGGTGATGGAGGAAGGTTGATGATGACGATGGCGATGACCTCCCCTCTCCGGAGCCCCGAACGGACTCCAGATCGGCCCTCCCGAGAGAGATTAGGGCTTGGCGGTGGCTCCGTATCGTAAAACGCGATAATTCCTTCCCTCTGATTTTTTTCTCCCCGAAAGTGAATATATGGAGTCGGGGGAGACGTCGGTGGAGCAACAGGGGGCCCACGAGGCAGGGGGCGCCCAGGGGGGGTGCGCTCCCCACCCTCGTGGACAGGGTGTGTTCCCCCTAGTCTAGCTCTTTCCGGAGATATTTTTTATATATTCCAAAATAATTCTCTGTTGAATTTCAGGTCATTCTGAGAACTGTTATTTCTGCACAAAAATAACACCATGGCAGTTCTGCTGAAAACAACGTCAGTCTGGGTTAGTTCCATTCAAATCATGCAAGTTAGAGTCCAAAACAAGGGCAAACGTGTTTGGAAAAGTAGATACGTTGGAGACGTATCACGACGGCATGGTGACGGTGATGATGAAGCTACCGGTGCAGGGCTTCGCCTAAGCACTGCAACAATATGATCGATGTGTGTAACTGTGGGGAGGGGCACCGCACACGGCTAAAATCAACTTGTGTATCTATGGGCTGCCCCCTGGCCACATATATAAATGATGGAGGGTGGAGGAGGCCGGCCCTCATAGGGCGCGCCCAAAGTGTAGAGTCCTACTAGGACTCCCTAGTCCTAGTAGGATTCCACCTCCCACATGGAATAGGAAAAGGGGAAGGGAGAAGGAGAAGGAAGGAAGGGGGCGCCCCCTTTCCCTAGTCCAATTCGGACCAGTCCATGGGGAAGGGGCGCGGCCACCCTTGAGGCCTTTCTCTCCTTTCCTGCATGGCCCATTAAGGCCCAATACGAATTCCCGTAACTCTCCGGTACTCCGAAAAATACCCGAATCGGGCAAGAAGAAGAAGAAGACCAAGACGCCGACGGCAAGAGGTCCGGGGTTCTCAAGATTTGAGAACATCTAGTTTGTCAAAGCTTGGTTGCCCACAACGATGGTTCCAATATGCGGCACAGAGCAAAAGGGGGGGCACCTATTGGACGAAGATTTCGAAGGAGTATCACAAGCAAAAGGAGTATGTGGAGCCGCATCCTATGGTGACCACTCGCAATGTGGCATCTCTCCAACATCGTCTGGAAACATTCAAGGGAAAGTGAACAATTACGCCGGCTACTACTCACAAAGTGACGAAACGCCCACAAAGTGGAATGGGAGTGGCAACTCACGTAAGCTCAATTGACCGTACAGAGTACGAGGCGGCGAGGGCAGGTGCAGCCAGGATGTAGGCGGAGGAGGCAGGTCGGCTGCAGGCGGAGCAGGCTGCCCAAATGCAGGCGGAGCAGGACGAGCAGGCCGCATTCCGCCTGTAGGAGGACGCATTCCTCTCGAAGCAGGCGCCCAACCAGTGATTTGTGGTCATCCGTCATGCTCAGACATTTATTTCATTTTGCCATGTTCGTTTGTTGAGCTATGATTTTCTTTGTTTCGAACTTTAACGTTTGGATAATTTGTACCGTATAATCGACGTGCATAGATTGTATGGATTTAGAGCAACTCCAATGGGGCGACCCATTTCGTCCGCCACCGTCCGTTTGGGTCGGCGCGGACACAAAAGGCGGCCCAAACGAAGGCGCGTCCGCTTTTCGTCCGCGGGTGACCCATTCCCGGCCTATTTTTGAGCCAGATTTGCGTCGGCGCGGACACGCGATGAAGGTGCGCGCGCTCGCCTTCTCCTTTCCCCGGGCCCGCTGGTCGGTGACACATTGGCCTCCCCTCTCACCCCCAGCCAACAGCAACCCTCGCCCGCATCCTTCGTCGCCGCCGCCGCCGCCCATTTTTGCCGGCGACTCTGCCAGCTCGCGCCGCCCCCACATCCACCCAGCAACGCCGCTGATACGTCTCCAACGTATCTACTTTTCCAAACCCTTTTGCCCTTGTTTCGGACTCTAACTTGCATGATTTGAATGGAACTAACCCGGACTGACTCTGTTTTCAGCAGAACTGCCATGGTGTTGTTTTTGTGCAGAATAAAAAATTCTCGAAATCGCCTGAAAATCAACGGAGAATTATTTCGGAAAATATAAAAAATACCTGCAAGAAGATCCACACCAGGGGGCCCAGGGCCTGTCCACGAGGGTGGGGGCGCGCCCCCCTGCCCAGGGCGCGCCCCCTGCCTCGTGGGCCCCCTGGTGCTCCACCGACGTACCCCCAGATCCTATATCTTCTGTTCCGGGGAGAAAAAAAATGAGGGAGAAGGAATTATCGCGTTTCACGAGACGGAGCCGCCGCCAAGTCCTAATCTCTCTCGGGATGGCTGATCTGGAGTCTGTTTGGGGCTCCGGAGAGTGGAGATCGTCGCCATCGTCATCATCAACCTTCCTCCATCACCAATTCCATGATGCTCACCGCGGTGCGTGAGTAATTCCATCGTATGCTTGTTGGACGGTGATGGGTTGGATGGGATCTATCATGTAATCAAGTTAGTTTTGTTAGGGTTTGATCCCTAGTATCCACTATGTTCTGAGATTGATGTTGCTATGACTTTGCTATGCTTCATGCTTGTCACTAGGGCCCGAGTGCCATGATTTCAAATCTGAACATATTATGTTTTCATGAATATATGTGTGTTCTTGATCCTATATTGCAAGTCTATAGTCACCTACTATGTGTTATGATCCGGCAACCCCGAAGTGACAACAATCGGGACCACTCCCGGTGATGACCGTACTTTGAGGGGTTCATGTATTCACTATGTGTTAATGCTTTGGTCCGGTACTCTATTAAAAGGATGCCTTAATATCCCTTAGTTTCCAATAGGACCCCGCTGCCACGGGAGGGTAGGACAAAATATGTCATGCAAGTTCTTTTCCATTAGCACGTATGACTATATTCGGAATACATGCCTACATTGCATTGATGAACTGGAGCTAGTTCTATGTCACCCTAGGTTATAACTTCTACATGATGAATTGCATCCGACGTAATTTCCCATCACCGATCCAATGCCTACGAGCTTTTCCTATAATGCTTGTTGCTTATTTACTTTTCCGTTGCTACTAACACAAAAACTACAAACACTATCGTTACTTTTATTGCTGCTACCACCACTATCATATTACTTTGCTACTAAACTATCTTGCTGCAGATACTAAATTTCCAGGTGTGGTTGAATTGACAACTCAGCTGCTAATACTTAAGAGTGTTCTTTGGCTCCCCTTGTGTCGAATCAACAAATTTGGGTTGAATACTTTACCCTCGAAAACTGTTGTGATCCCCTACACTTGTGGGTTATCAAGACTATTTTCTGGCGCCGTTGCCGGGGAGCATAGCTCTATTCTTTAAGTCACTTGGGACTCAAAAACCAAGATCTTACCCTCAACTACGAGGGGAGGTAAGGAACTGCCATCTAGCTCTGCACTTGATTCTCCTTCTGTTATGAGTAAACTTGTGACACCTACTCCTGCTATTGAATCTGATATGTCGTTTGTTCTTGATGATGCTACTTCTGCTATGTATGATGAAACTACCTCTATGCCTGATACTGTGCCACTAGGTGAATTTCTAGATGAACAAATTGCTAAGGTTAGGGAGAGTGCAAATGTTGAAAATGATGATATTGATGAAAGTGATAATGAAACTACTCCCAATAGATATGAATTGCCTGTTGTGCCTGAGGGTTATGTTATGGATGAAGAAACTGCTAGAGACTTTCTTGCTTGCAATGATAGATATGATCTTAAGAAGTTATTTGCTAAGCTGAAAGAAAAGTCCTTGAATGCTAGGATGAAACATGACCCTGCTTTTGCTACTTCACCTATCTATGTTACTGATAAGGATTATGAATTCTCTGTTGATCCTGAGTTAATTACTTTGGTTGAATCTGATCCTTTCCATGGCTATGAGTCTGAAACTGTTGTGGCGCATCTTACTAAGCTGAATGATATAGCCACCCTGTTTACCAACGATGAAAAGATTCGTTACTACTATATCCTTAAGTTGTTTCCGTTCTCGTTAAAGGGTGATGCTAAGACTTGGTTTAATTCTCTTGATCCTGGTTGTGTGCGTACTCCCCAGGATATGATGTATTACTTCTCTGCTAAATATTTTCCCGCTCATAAGAAACAAGCTGCCTTACGGGAAATATATAACTTTGCTCAAACTGAAGAAGAGAGTCTCCCACAAGCTTGGGGGAGGCTTCTCCAGATACTTAATGCTTTGCCTGATCATCCTCTTGAGATGCATGATATACTTGATGTCTTTTATAATGGACTAACCGATGCTTCCAGAGACCACCTGGATAGTTGTGATGGTTGTGTTTTCAGGGAAAGAACAGTTGAACAAGCTGAATTACTATTGAATAATATGCTGGCCAATGAAAATAATTGGACACTTCCTGAACCAGCCCCTAGGCCAACTCCGAAGAAGAGAGGTGTTCTATTTCTCAGTCCTGAAGATATGCAAGAGGCAAAGAAATCTATGAAAGAAAAAGGTATTAAAGCTGAAGATGTTAAGAATTTACCACCTATTGAAGAAATACATGGTCTTGATAACCCGACACATGTAGTAAAGGTAAATTCTCTCTATAGATTTGATGAAGGTGATATTCCTCGTTATAAGTCTGCTAGCCAATGCTTAGATGAGTTTGACAATTTTATTGTGAGACAAGAAAACTTCAATGCTTATGTTGGTAGACAATTATAACACAATGCTTATATGATTGAGCGCTTGAGTGATTATCTGTCTAGAGCTAAAGGTGAACTGAAATTTATTAGTATACATGCTTCTATGGTTACCACTCAAGTAGAACAAGTACTTAAAGCTCAGAATGATTTGCTCAATGAATTAAATAGTAAGAATAATGACTATGTTGTTAGAGTTGCTACTAGAGGTGGTAAAATGACTCATGAACCTCTGTATCCTGAAGGCCACCCTAAGAGAATTGAGCAAGATTCTCAGAGAGCTAATTTATATGCACCTAGTTCTTCTAAGAAGAAGAAAAAGAAAAATGATAGAACCTTGCATGCTTCTAGTGAACATGTAGCTGACATACCTGAGAATCCCAATGATATATCTGTTTCTGATGCTGAGACACAATCTGGTAATGAACATGAACCTAGTGATAATATTAATAGTGATGTTCATGACGATGCTCAACCTAGCAATGATAATGATGTAGAGATTGAACCTGCTGTTGATCTTGATAACCCACAATCAAAGAATCAACGTTATGATAAGAGAGACTTTGTTGCTAGGAAGCATGATAGGGAAAGAGAACCATGGGTTCACAAACCCATGCCTTTTCCTTCGAAACCATCCAAGAAAAAGGATGATGAGGATTTTGCGCGCTTTGCTGAAATGATTAGACCTATCTTTTTGCGTATGCATTTGACTGATGTGCTTAAAACAAATCCTTATGCTAAGTATATTGAAAGCTATTATTACCAACAAAAGAAAGATCACTGAAGTAGAAATTTCCACCATGCTTGCCAATTACACTTTTGAGGGTGGAATGCCTAAGAAATTAGGAGATCCAGGAGTACCTTCTATACCTTGCTCCATTAAGAGAAACTATGTTAAAACTGCTTTGTGTGATCTTAGAGCTGGTGTTAGTGTTATGCCTCTCTCTCTATATCGTAGACTTGACTTGAGTAAATTGACACCTACTGAAATATCTTTGCAAATGGTTGATAAATCAACTGCTATACCTGTCGATATTTGTGAGGACCACTACAACAGGAACCACCCTTTAGCAACACATGCTTTGCAACGTTCTATTGATGTGTTGGAAAGTAGCAGCCATAGCTACACATATATGCGTTGGGATGTCTATGTGTTGTTGTTGATGTGAAGAACAACGGATGCTATCTGATGCACTCTTTGTGTTGCCATTTACACATGTGACATCTATAGAACCATTTTCTAGTGGGCTATGTGTTGTAAAGATATATATAAGAAACTATTTATATCTAATAAATTGTTATTATTTCTAAAATTCTGACATCATCCATACGTGCCATAAAACTAATAAAAACTGGACAACCGAGTACTCGAACCTGTAACCTCAGGCTTACGACAAAAAGGAGCCAACCAACCGGGATAAGTAGAGAATGTGATTAGTTTAGGATTTTTCCTCCTCTATCTACGTTCCCCACTGTGAGCAATTAACCAACTCCGCTCAGCTGGGCTATACAAAGCAAGGGCCCACTGTGCGCACCAGGGAATTAGCGATGAATCGAGCCGCCGTTGATTAATTTTTAATGTCTCTTGTCAAAAAATAAAAATTATTAATTTTTAGTGTCAAGCAGTTGTTATTTGTACTCTCCTGAAAAAATGTTATTTGTACTCGATTCTAATACATATTCTCAAAATGTAATGCTACTTGTACGAAGTAGCTGTACTTGCTACTTTTACGTTTCACTAGAAAAATGATTGCTATTTTTATGTTGATTAGAAATAGAGCCATAAGAAATAAAATATTTTTGTTGCTAATTTTATATAAATAGGTCAAAACTAATAATTGATTTTTTCTCAGGTAAATAAAAATTAAATGTCATTTTAAAATGTTTTTACTTTTTTGAAAAAAATCATGGAAGTTTAGAGTGTTCGCCCATATAAAAAGCAACAAATCCGTGTATTTCAAGAAAATCAATGTGTATTTACAAAAATCATTTACTACATAAATGTTCATCATGTTACAAAAAAATGGTCATCGTGTTTTTCAAAGACATGCATTGTGCATTCTAAGAAAATCAAAGTGAATTTAACTGTTCATCATGTACTCCGCACAATGTGTATAGAAAAGGTCACTGAGACACATTGTGCGGAGTACATGATGAACAGTTAAATTCACTTTGATTTTCTCAAAATGCACAATGAATGTCTTCGAAAAACACAAGCAACATGGTTTCACGCTTTTTGAAGAAAATCATGGACTTTGTAACTAGGGAGCAAAGAACATAGACTTTGTAACCTAAGCTTCATCGGGAATATTAGGCAATGTGAGGGTGAAATAGAAAAAACCTACGAGCGGTACCCTCACTATGCCGCCAGGAAGAGAGAATGGTAACTAGGAAAACATATCTTATTGGTGACCACATTGGTCCCCAGGGACCATCGTGGTAAGAAACACACTACTAGGAAAACCTTCTATAGGTAGCCACTTAGTAGTGGTGCGGGTTGTTTGGAACGCGCTACTGCTAATTAGGAGCAGCGCGGGGTGAAACAACATGCTACCGGTAGGTCATAGTAGTAGTGCGGCCATAGACGACCCGCGCTACTACTAAGTGGTCCCCGCTGTCCTCTGGTACAAGCCATAATAGTAGCACGGGTGCAAAACCCACGCTACTACTAATTTGATAGTTGTAGCACGGGTGTGCGACCCCGCGCTGCTACTACGGATAGACAGGGCCAGCTGATGGGCCTTGTGTAGTTGTAGCGCGTCTGCCAGAGGCTGCGCTACAACTACTGTGCTTAGTAGTACCGTGGCCTCGATGCCCCGCGCTACTATTAAGTTCCACTTGTTACCATAGCAGCCGCCCGTCCCCCCATGCCACCTCTCGTAGCACACACATTCTACTATGCCATGCCGTAGCTGCCCTGGACCTGCCCGCCATTGCCGCCGTCCCCGCGTACCTAATCAACACCCCTCTAATCTAGTGTTGCCCTCAAATTTGTCGTATTGTCTTCCTTTCCCACATCCACCTCAAGGCCACATCTTGTCTGCTCCCTGGCACTGTCCCTGCTTGAGGTCATACTAAACCCCGTCCACTCCAAACCCTAAAGGTTGGGTCGACTGCAGCAACGAGAGCCACTACGATGGCCGGTGATAGTGACATCGAAGATAACTTCAGTGACCTTGTCGACTTTGGCACCGTACCACTGGACAACCGGCATGGCGCAACAATGACATCAACAACTAACAACCCTTTTATCTTCCTTTTAAGCGATATAAAGATATATTTATCTATCTTATTTACTTTCTCTGTCCCCAAATAACTCTTTGATTTAGTAAAAGTTCGTAGGGAGTATCTTCTTCATTTGAGCATGTCTTAAAATTTCCTAATACTTGTAATTAATAATTTAAACAATTTTTAAAGAGTTTAATCATCTTAGTTTTAGATAGAAGCACCAAGAACTATTTTCCTCATCTCTTATTCCCTTCGATTATCTATTTTTTCTCACATTTTCCTTTCTCTTAACATGTCGATTGTTTTTTTTTCGAGACTCACATGTCAATTACTTATGGGACGGAGGGAGTAGTTTTTTCTGAGCCACACAAGTCAATTAGTTAACCAGTTTATTGGGGGGGGATGTTAACCAGTTAGTTTACAAAAAGGTCACCCGAATTCAGTCCCGCCATTTTTTTCTTATTTCCCTCCATTTTTCCCACGTCAACGATTCCCCTCCATCTAAAAAATAAAAACTGAAACTGCTCGGTTGTTCCACAAAATCTGCCCCTCATGGCCTCATCTACCCGATCATCGTGTGCACGGTTCCATCTTCCCCGTCAACACCTCCACTCATCACGAACCCCGCCGCCATTGGAAAGCTCATATTCCTCGATGCGCCATCTCTCTCTCTCCACCTAGCAGTCTTCTGTCGCTGCCCTCTCTCCACCTAGCTGCGCCAGAGGAGAGCCTTCTGCATATCATGCCTCCGGTGGCAGCGTGACCGACCACGCCACGGAGGCGCTGCAGCTCGTCGTCCCCAACCCCATTGACATGCTCACCTACCTTGCGTGGAAGATCCCCACGGAGTTCCCAGTGTGTCGCATGATTGGCCCTGTCACCAACTTGCACTCATCTAAGTTCAGACCTCATCGCCGAGCACCTCGACGTGCAGGTAACTCAGTTAATCTTCCTGAATGTAACCATGAATCCATGATCAATTACCTCGATCGAGCTTGAGTTGGAGTGGTGGGTGGATAATTGTTCCAGCGCATTACCTGCACATCTTCTACCTAGAGGCTGGTTTATTTTCTCCCCACAGAAGCGAAGGACCCTCCCCTGTATTGTCTTCTTTTTTTAGCCCTCCTATTCTGAGTAGAATAGCAAGTACACATCTGTAGTAAGCATCTCACGGCTGCACATTCTTCCTCATGTCATGCAACTTACTGTACTAATCGTAGAATTGTCATGTCCCAGGATCGGATTGTAAGTGGAGGCAGAGGCGAACCGAGGAGGATGAGGACAAGATTATTAGCTCGGATAGATGTAAGCAATTTTGTCGCATTCTGAAAAATAGGTACTACGTTTTTGTCCCTTAATTAAGGTTCAAGCTTCAGGCTTTGAGATATTTTGTTGTTTGTATTAAACATAAGAGTTATGTTTTTATTCTCGATATATGTAAGCCTACATATATTTCTGAAATATATCATGTAGTATCGTTTCTTATTTTACTCAAGGACCTAACTTCACGCTTTGACTTTTTTTGTAGCTGTGTGTTAAACAAAAGTAGCTCCGTTCTTGATATATGCATGCAGAACTACATACATATGCTCAGGCCCGGGCCCAAGAGGGTGCAGCCTGTGCGCTTGCACAGGGCCTCCCAACTTTCAGGGGCCTCAGATTTTTGAGCTGGCCTTCTATTATCTATAGATGGACCTCTGCTTTTTGGTTCTGGGCCACTGTTGTCCCTCGCGTCTGCGCCTGAAGCAGGCCCCAATCGCGACGCCTCCTCGCCTGAAGCAGGGCCAGCGATCGAGATTCTCTCGGAAAACAAATCCAACGATTGAGGGATCGAGAGGAGCAAGCAACATCTCTTCCTTTCTTCGTGCGGCGGCTAGGACCAGCGCCTAGCGATGCAGATCAGATCGCTTGATCAGTTCTTCTACTTCGGACTTATAAGGAATAAGGAGGGCTGGACCAGGAACAACCGGCAGGAAGGCACGGAAAGGGCACAACATCTCTGATTTTTAAGCATCGTTGCTAACTGATGATCCCGTGAGCCCTTCAACTCGGACTTCCGATTTATAGTTTTGCTAAAATATTGCAACTATTTTTAATCTTTTTATCTATCTGATGTTTAATATCGCAAGATCCAAGCCATGTCTTCATTTAGAAAACATGAATCTAGTTACCAAATGCGTTTGAAGAAACAAAAACAAAAGAATCGAGGTTTTAACAAGGTCTTACTGTCTCAATAGCTTTTGAGTGAATTATTGAAGAACGCTAAAAGAATGATGTTATTTTCCAAGGATAGGTACGATTCCTGATATTTCCACCTTTATGTAAGATATTATATCTTTTATATGTTAGGGATCCTTTATATTATTATAGTTATATTTATTATGTACTTCCTCCATCCCATAATATAAAAGCATTTTTATACTAGTGTAATATAAAAAAACACTCTTATATTATGGGGCGGAGGGAGTATATTTTAGAGAAGTAGGGCCTATTTTAGGATTTGGCACAGGGCACCAAATTTTGCCGGCCCGGCCCTGCATATGCTTGTGAAAACAGTGTAATATGAATCTTTTACTTAAGGACCTACTTTCAGGCTTTGAGCAATATTATGTATTCAATCTGTAAAATAGTCTTGCCCTGGAAATGCAATATTGATATAATATAAGAAAGTGAACACACAATACAAGCAATTGTGCAACGCCTACGTACTCTTATGCATAATGAAATAGTTATGATCTGTCTTTGATATGTAGAATGATCTTATAAGTTATAACACCACAACCTCTTATTTAGCAAAAAGTGTTCAACCTAGACTTCCGTGACATACAATTTGATGATCCTGAAGATGCACTCTGGACAGCGAAGCAGCTTCTGTTACTTCGAACACATGGTGATTTGTATGCACCTTCTTTTTCTATTAACTATTGTAGGATGCAATTTGTATGGTGTGCTCATGCTTCAGAAGAAAGTCAACAGAACAAGCAATAGATGTCTTCTGTTTCACTACAGACCAAGAACAATACCAAACAAGTGTATGTTATGCATGATTCTTTGCATATTAAATTTATGTTATGGATGATTCTTTGCAGGTTTTAAATTGCTTACGTTAGAAAATCTTTCTCATCTACTTTCTTTTATGTAATAGGTTGGCACTATATTATTTTGAAGAGCTTGGGAAATAAAAACAAGAATGTTTCTCTTGCTGCACACTAAAGTACCAACTAGAATATAAAACTGATGTTGTTAAACTTGCTAATAAGTTCTGAGTAGTGCAAGTTGATGTTGTGTTGGCAAAATATGATATGTTGATAATAAGAACACTAAAAGGGTTAATTATTGGTCAGGCGACAAAATTAATTATTGCATGGCCTTCAACCTTTGTATGTTGCCCGTCTAATATTTACTGCTCTATTAACTTGATCTCATCTAACGGCTCGTTATTAACATCATTCTCTATTGTTGCAGATTGCCAGGTAAATTGACGATGCATGTCTCACATTGACTGAAGGATCAGGAATAGGGCTATTTCTAAATAGTTTCACATTATGTATTAGAATGTCGTTCCTAGAGTTGATGTTTGAAGCATTAATATTTAGAATGGACGAGACACTTATTGCAAGGATGAGAATCAGACTACTACTAGATAGTTTCAGTCTTGTAATCTTTGGATCGTGTTGTTTGTAATGCAACAAAGCCAATTTTACATATGAGACCTTTTTATTTACTAAATTTTGGTTCATATGCACTATCAACATTGACTGAATAATATGGATGAAAGTATATAAAGTAAAATTAATTGTTCATGCCATGTGGCAATGCCTCTCGGCATTGTAATAATCTGGTATGTGCATTTTGGAAATCCTTTTCTGGATGGTATGCGCCAACGCATATGAAGTGTTGTTAAGCTCTAACTATATACATTGCTATGTTACAATGCTTATTCACCTCATTTACCAACGCATCTATATGTGTTGTTCTAGACCCTTCCAACGCCACCAACGACAACACATACTAATCCGTTGGTGTTGCCCCTAGCAACACTTATATGGACATACGACAACATATCAATGCGTTGCTAAAGGAGGGTTCCTGTTGTAGTGGACGTGCCCGTTGTAGTTGCAAATGTTACTATTCTAACGGACTTTATTATACTTGATATTCCTGAGGACGATAGTATGTCTATTATTCTTGGAAGACCCTTTTTGAATACTGTAGGGGCTATTATTGATTGCAACAAAGGCAATGTCACTTTTCATGTCAATGGTAATGAGCATATGGTACACTTTCCGAGGAAACAACCTCAGGTCTACAGTATCAATTATATTGTAAAAACTTCAACTATCACTATTGGAGGTTTTGAGTTTCCTCTTCCTACTATCAAGAAGACATATGACATCCTTATTGTTGGGGACATACATATCCCCATTGAGGTAACCTAGTGTTATTCGAAAATTCTCTAGTTTCATGTTACTCGGAAAGAGTTCATTAACAAGACCTGATCAACCTTGTTAATGGATTTCTTTTGATCAGCATGGGATAGGTGAATCTAGATAGCACCACCTTCTGTACCCTCCTTTTACTTTCTGTTAATTAGGATAAATAAAGAAAAATAGCATTGTCTGTCTGTTTCCAGACTTATCCGTGCAATAAAAAATATCTCGAAAATAAAAGTTCTCCAAATGCCATGAAAATGAAATATGATTTTTTCTAGAATATTTGAGGAAATATGACACTGAACACACAGCGAGGGGAGCCAACACGTGGCCACGAGGGTCCAGGGCGCACCCCCTGCCCAGGGCACGCCCCCTGCTTCGTGGGTCCCACGTTGCCCCCTCCACTTATTCCTGCACCCATGCTCTTCTTTTTCCTCCCAAAAAAAATCCTCAACTAGCTCAAACCCGACTTCTAGCTCATCTTGCTGCCATTTTCGATCTCCTTGCTCAAAGCACCATTCACCAAACTGTTTGGGGAGATTGTTCCTTGGTATATGACTCCTCCATTGGTCCAATTAGTTTTTGTTCTAGTGCTTTATTTATTGCAAATTTATGCTGCTGTAGTGACCTTATTCTTGAGCTTGCATGTCAAATTTTCTTGGTCCCAACTAGTTCTAATGCATGATATAGCCTCTTGGCACTTGTTGGAGTTGTTGTTATCAATCTTGTTGAGTTTGGTTAACTTTTATTTTGAAGTTCCTAAAAAATTCAGAAATTTTCAGAAAGGGAAGATGTTAAAAAGATTATTGAGGGGCTCCTCCATCAAGAGCTCAGAGGAGAAGAAGAAAGCAGAAAATAAGAAGCCCAAGTATAATCTTCCTCACATGACGGAAGTTCGACCGGTGCGAATGGCCTTGTAATAATTTCATGATGTCCGCTGGTATTTACAAAGACTTTTATTGGTTGACGAATAATGCAGGCCTCACCGACTTACTCAACGACCCGAAAGAACAGTATCTCTTACTCACCAATATTTTCACGCAAAGCTTTCATTTTCATTCTAGGAAAAGACCACCTATGGTGGAGTTTCGCTTATATGATGTGGTTAAGGAGATATCACTTTTAGATTTTTGTAAAATATGCAAAGTACCCTTTGGAGTTGACTTGATGAACCACGTCGTGAGGACGTTGAAGGGTTCATTGACATGATAGCCGTAGGTGAAACTAGACAAGTTTCAGGGGCAAGAATCACTAGTATACACTTCCCTGTTCTGCGCTACTTTGCTTTATTTGCTAGTAGGTGTTTAATTGGTCGCGGGAACAGTGGGAATCTCAGTGCCCCTGATATTATCATTTTACGCCATGCTTTTTTTAAAGACACAACTTTTAGCTTTGGCGTCGTTGCCAAACGATTGAGTCTGAACCGCTCAAAGGGGCCCGTCTTTGGAGGCATCTTTGCTTCTCGCCTTGCTGAATATTTTAATATGACTATTAGGCATCATGAGAAGGAAGAAAAATTGCTTACCCCTATTTATATAGACTACAAGAGCATGGTAGCTCATGATTTTATTGTTAAAGACAAGAATATGCAGCTTAATTATAAATTAAGATTTGATGAAATATACTGTGAAATTGTTACCTTGCCTGCACCATTTTTGTTTGATCTGTCCACAGGCAAGTATCTCATTACATCACATGCCTTCTACAAGTACCAAGGCCAGGCACAAGCTTCAGAGCTTGAGCCAGAACCACTACTTGATCCTTCCCGTCAATCTGTTTATGGGTGGGAGCTGGATGAGCTCGCCAACCAGTGGCATCCAGAGGACACATCTCAGTACACTGGAGGGAGTGGCTTCGATCCGTGGCCATAGACCAACTTAGGCCAAAAGCCTAAGCTTGGGGGAGTACGTATTTCTCACCGACTTACATTCATGTTCACACTTATTCTAGTTGTCGGTACTCACACTCTTTCACTGTACCATCCATGCTTAGTTTCAATTTCTTTTTCTTAGTCCTTTTCTTGTGTGATAGAAAAACCCAAAAAAACAAAAAAAAATTAGTTGTAGCTTCTAGCTAGTTTAGTTTCTTTACTTGTAGTAGTAGTTAAAAAAATGAAAACCCAAAAAGATTTCCCCTTCTTCTTTTGCTTGTTGGGAGCTTTCCCGTGTACATAGTTTCTTTTCTTTTCTTTGGGGGATAAGAGAAGAAGACCATGATTGAAATTACTTAGTGGCTCTCATATGCTTTGTTGATGATTTAACCTTGAGCTATATTACCTTGTCTTCTCTCTTGTATTAAATGTCTGCAGATTCCAGCTTAGTCCAATACACGTGCACTATTATTATTATCCACACCGTTCGGTCGTGCGAGTGAAAGGAAATAAGGATGATATATGATGAACTAATTGAGATGAGAAAAGCTGGTATGAACTCGACCTCTCTTGTTTTTGTAAATATGATGGCTCATCGTTCTTGATTCAGCTTGTTATGAATGAAACATGCTTGCAATGACAATTAGAGGTCATAGCTGCTTATGCCATGCTTAATTAGCCGAGAGTTTATAATGGTCTATCTTGCGTGCCAACATGATATTAAAATGGTTGTGATGTGGTATGATGGGTGGTATCCTCCTTTGAAATATTTAAGTGACTTGACTTGGCACATGTTCACGCATGTAGTTGAAAAAAATCAACATAGCCTTCACGATATTTATGTTCATGGTGATTTATATCCTACTCATGTTTGCATTCATTGTTTATTAATTTTAATGCATGTTCATGACCGTTGTTGCTCTCTAGCTGGTCGCTTCCCAGTCTCTTTCTAGCCTTCACATGTACAAAGCGTGAATACTGCTTGTGCATCAACTTCCATATACCCCAAAGTTATTCCATATGAGTCCACTATACCTTCCTATTTGCGGTATTTACCTGCCATTCCAAGTAAATTTGTATGTGCAAAACTCTAAACCTTCAAATGAAATTATGTTTTGTATGCTCGAACAGCTCATGTATCAACTAGGGTTGTCTATATCTTCCATGCTAGGTGGGTTATTCTCATGATGAGTGGACTCCGCTCATCATTCATGAGAAAATGGATGGTAATCCGGATGCCCAGTCCCATGCTCGAAATCATAATAATTAAACAAAACCCCCAGGGCTGTTGCTGGTTTGGACGGTACCCGTTGTTTCGGGCTAGCCGTGGAGTGTGCTTGTTGGTGGTTGGGGGAGTATAAACTTTACCATTTTGTTTGGGAACCGCCTATAATGTGCGTAGCATGGGAGATATCGAGATTCTTGGTTGTTATGTTAACAATGAAAGTATACCACTCAAAATGCTATTCATCTCTATTTAAAAATCGAGCCCTGGCACCTCTACAAATCCCTGCTTCCCTCTGCGAAGGGCCTATCTATTTACTTTTATGCAGAGTCATCATCCTCTTATCAAAGAGCACCAGTAGGAGAGCACATCTGTCGTTGCATGTATTACTATTAATTTGCATTGAGTATGATCATGACTGGATCTTATTTTACCATGAATTACAATGTCTATTCAGACCTTGATCTTTAAAGGTGCTCTGCATTTATGTTTTGCGGTCTCAGAAAGGGCTAGCGAGATACCATCTTGTTATATCTTATCATGATTGTTTTGAGAAAGTGTTGTCATCCGAGGTTTATTATTATTGCTCGCTAGTTGATTATGCCATTGATGTGAGTAGTCTTGAGACCTGAAAGTTATTGTGAATGCGATTAGTTCATTCTCTTGTGGAAAATCTAAATGCCAGCTTGCATATTTACAACAACAAGAGCAAACAGAGATTGTCAAATTTTTTCTTTATCAGTTTCAGTTTATCAACTGAATTGCTTGAGGACAAGCAAAGGTTTAAGCTTGGGGGAGTTGATACGTCTCCAACGTATCTACTTTTCCAAACCCTTTTGCCCTTCTTTTGAACTCTAACTTGCATGATTTGAATGGAACTAACCCGGACAGACGCTGTTTTCAGCAGAACTGCCATGGTGTTGTTTTTGTGCAGAATAAAAAAATCTCGGAATCGCTTGAAAATCAACGGAGAATTATTTCGGAAAATATAAAAAATACATGCAAGAAGATCCACACCAGGGGGCCCAGGGCCTGTCCACGAGGGTGGGGGTGCGCCCCCTGCCTCGTGGGCCCCCTGGTGCTCCATCGACGTACCCCCAGATCCTATATCTTCCGTTTCGGGGAGAAAAAAATGAGGGAGAAGGAATTATCGCGTTTCATGAGACATAGCCGCCGCCAAGCCCTAATCTCTCTCGGGAGGGCTGATCTACAGTCCGTTCGGGGCTCCAGAGAATGTAGATCGTCGCCATCGTCATCATCAACCTTCCTCCATCACCAATTCCATGATGCTCACCGTCGTGCGTGAGTAATTCCATCGTAGGCTTGTTGGACGGTGCTGGGTTGGATGGGATCTATCATGTAATCGAGTTAGTTTTGTTAGGGTTTGATCCCTAGTATCCACTATGTTCTGAGATTGATGTTGCTATGACTTTGCTATGCTTAATGCTTGTCACTAGGGCCCGAGTGCCATGATTTCAGATCTGAACCTATTATGTTTTCATGAATATATGTGTGTTCTTGATCCTATCTTGCAAGTCTATAGTCACCTACTATGTGTTATGATCCGACAACCCCGAAGTGACAATAATCGGGACCACTCCCGGTGATGACCATAGTTTGAGGAGTTCATGTATTCACTATGTGTTAATGCTTTGGTCATGTACTCTATTAAAAGGAGGCCTTAATATCCCTTAGTTTCCAATAGGACCCCGCTACCACGGGAGGGTAGGACAAAAGATGTCATGCAAGTTCTTTTCCATAAGCACGTATGACTATATTCGGAATACATGCCTACATTGCATTGATGAACTGGAGCTAGCTCTGTGTCACCCTAGGTTATAACTTCTACATGATGAATTGCATCCAATGTAATTTCCCATCACCGATCCAATGCCTACGAGCTTTTCTTATACTGCTTGTTGCTTATTTACTTTTCCGTTGCTACTATCACAAAAACACTATCGTTACTTTTATTGCTGCTACCACCACTATCATATTACTTTGCTACTGAACTATCTTGCTGCAGATACTAAGTTTCCAGGTGTGTTTGAATTGACAACTCAGTTGCTAATACTTAAGAGTATTCTTTGGCTCCCCTTGTGTCGAATCAACAAATTTGGGTTGAATACTTTACCCTCGAAAACTATTGCGATCCCCTACACTTGTGGGTTATCAGCCGCCCACTCCCCCATCGCCTGCCACCGTCTTTTTGACGCCGGGGAGCAAATTGTTTCCCACCGCCGCTTCCCCACCGCACAGCCGCCCACGACTAAGAAGCCACCTCGCCACCCCGGCCAGATCCAGCCAGCACGCTCGTCGGACGCCGGATCACTCGTTGGACGCCGGCAGGGCAGCCAGCTTGTCCGTGCGCGTCGTGACTCCCCTCGTCGGTCGTCTCCTTCTTCGACGCCCGTAAGTTGTTCGACAGTTTGCCAAGGTACAAAATGGACTCTGCCGACGAGTTCTTTTTCCACAATTTCCTTTGCGACTACGGCGATTCATCGTCCGACGAGGAGAAGGATATATTGGCTACCGTGTTGGTCCATCGCCACCTCAACAGCCAGTGGCCGTTGTTCCGCGGCTCCATTCCGGGCCACCTTCCGGCATTGAATCACAACCGAGAGAGCGGGCATTTCCTTCTCTGGAAAGACTACTTTGATACAACAAACCCAGTGTTCAAACATCAAAAATTCCGCCGCCGTTTCCGTATGAGTAGGCATGTTTTCAACCGTATAAGAGAGGGGTTGGTCAGCTATGATGACTATTTCGAGTGTAAAGAGGATGCCGTCAGCAAGATTGGTTTCTCCTCTTATCAGAAATGCACTACCGCCATCCGAATGCTTGCATATGGAGTGCCCGGTGATCTCATTGACGAGTACGTCCGTATGAGCGAGTCTACATGCCTAGCGTCTCTGTATAAGTTCTGCAAGGCTGTTATTGTTGTGTTTGGCCCTGAGTACTTGAGAGAGCCGACAACTGAAGATACAGCCCGTTTGTTGGTGATGAATGCCAGAAGGGGCTTCCCAGGGATGCTTGGCAACATAGACTACATACACTAGGAGTGGAAGAACTGTCCGTCTGCTTGGCAAGGGCAGTACAAGGGTCATGTCAGGGCTTGCACTGTCATACTAGATGCCGTGGCTTCTCAAGATCTCTTAATCTGGCACTCTTTCTTTGGCATGGCTGGATCACACAATGATATTAACGTGCTTCAACGCTTGCCGGTGTTTGCTAGGCTTGCCGAACGCAACAGCCCACCAGTGAACTTTATTGTCAACGGCCACAACTACGACAAAGGGTACTACCTGGGTGACAGTATCTATCCTCAGTGGACCACTATTGTCAAGACAATACCCAACCCCGTCGGAGAGAAGAGGAAAAGATTTGCCCAAGAGCAAGAGAGTGCTAGGAAGGATGTCGAGCGTGCTTTTGGTGTTTTGCAATCTCGATGGGGTATCGTTCGGTGCCCTGCTAATACCTGGAGCACGCAGAAACTGCGGGAGGTGGTGACTGCTTGTGTGATCATGCACAATATGATCGTAGAAGACGAGCACCCGAAACGTCTGTACGATCAAGGCTTTCAGTTTCAGGGCGATAATGTTGTGCCTAAGCATGGAGTAGCGGCAACGTTTGAACAGTTCACCCAATTTCTTGAAGACATGCGTGATTGGGAAACTCACGTGCAACTGCAAAATGATTTGGTTGAGCATATGTGTGTTAGAAGGGAGAGAGATATTGGTGGAATAGTTGTTGTATTGCTTGAGCCTCGTGGGCATATATATAGGAGTACAATGATCTACTTGGAGTATAAGACAAGCCAGAACAAATCCTAGTCTATCTCTTCTTTCCTAATAAACATTATACTCAACATCCCCCTCCAGTCACAACGGTAGCGACGCCGACGATGAGACTGGAGAAGAATCCGAAGGCAAGCCGACGGACACCCCCCCACACACACAGTCCGAACGGTCGACGCATCGCAGAGTCGTGACTGGAGTGGAAACCGACGAGGTTGCTCAAGCAGGCGGTAGCCCTTTGTGCCGTTTGTCGATGTAGCCGAGAACGTATGTGGTGGAGCCATGGTCGAGGTAGCCGTGCGAAGAATGTCGTGGTCGATGTCGAGTCGGGGTAGCCGGTGTCGAGGAAGTCGTCGTGGAGCCGCGGGCGCAAGGGGACGCCGAGTTAGCATGGGCGCTATGGTGTCGAAGTAGTGGTGCGCCGGGAAGATGTTGTTGACGACGCGTCGCGGCGGGTTTGCCAAGCCCGGGGACACATCGTAGACGAAGGCACGCACCGGTGTTACCAGCATCGGGCATGCGTAGACGGACGAAGACGAAGTTGACGAAGCATCGACCAGGCTTGCCAGGCCTGGGGACACGACGTGGATGAAGGCACGCAACGGTGTTGCCAGTACCAGGCATGCGTAGACGAGGGACCTGGACGAGCTGTACGCCATGTCGGAGAAGTCGGAGGGGCTAGCAGAGAAGAACTCGACGACGATTGTGGCGTCCATCGACGCGACGCCGATGTCACCAACGGTGGTCGGAGTAGACGAAGTGGTCGGGGTAGATGACGGCGACGCTGGCGACGGGCTGGTGTTTGGACGAAGACGAAGGGGGTGGACGGGCGACGGCGGCGGCCAAAGAAGAGCGGCGGCGGTGGCCTGACGGCGACGGCGGCGGCTAGGTTAGGAGTGCGGCGGCGGTGCTTGAAGTAGGCGAAGAACCCTGACAGTGTGACAAAGACCGGCGCGGACGGTCACGTTCCCGCGCCAAGGGAGATGGCGCGGCGCATACCACAGGAAGTCAACGTGTGGTGACGGCGGAGTGGACCGCGGGCCGCGGCGCTATAGCCTGAAGGGACGACGCAGCGGCGGCAGGTGGCAGGCGGGTCGGGGCGGGCGAGGACCACGGGCCGCGACCCTGCGGCCCGAAGGGGCGACACAACGGCGGTTCGCGAGTCGGTGCAACCACGGGGACGACCTCGGTGCGGCGGCGGGGACCGCGTATCGCGGCACTACGACCCGAAGGGGCGACGCAGCGGCGAAGCACGAGTCGATGCAGCCCCGAGGAGAACCATGGGGCGGCGGCGCTGCGGCCCGACGGGGCAACGCAGCGGCAGCCCGATGCTCGATCGGCGGAGAGGCGCGCAGTACTCGGGATGATCTTCACGGGACCTGCGGAGGCGCGCGCAACCGACGGGCATGGTCGGTCGCACGGCGTAAATGTGGCAGATCGCGGCGGCGGGCGGGTGATCAATCCGACCGCGCGCGAGGTCGGGGACGCCGCTCGGTGAAGACGGGGTGGCGGCGGAGTCCGAGATGAAGTCGGCGAGGACAGACGGCGTGGGACGTCGTGCGACCGGCACCCGGGCTGCCAAGCAGCGCCGGTGCCCGGGCAGTGAGGTAGACCGTCGAGCCGCCGTGTAGACGCGGCGGAGGCGGGTGACGTGGATCGATGGGCGGGTCGGCGTGCGAGTGACGGCTATGATTGGCCGTCGCATGGCGCGAGGTCGTCGGGTCGGGGCGATGAAGGTGTTCCGGTCGAAGCAGGGCGGTGACGGCCGGCGCAGGTCGACGGGCGGACCGACGCACGGACGACGGCTGGCCCGACGGGCCGCCTCGGCGCGCGTGGCCGCCGGGTCGGAGGAGAGGCCGGCTGATCGCGTCGGGGTCGGAGTAGAGGCCCATGGGATCGACGGCGGCGGCGGGCGATGCAAACCGATCAAGGTTAGATCGGAAAACCAAAAAGTAAACGCGGATCAAAGCGACCGACGAGAGAGAGAGAGAGAAAAACCCGAGTAAGGGCTCGGGAAAAAGACTCTCTAGGGCAGCCGGCCAACACGGCCGGCGGACGAACCCTAGGTACGGGCGGCGGTCATGGAGGCCGATCGCCCCGGGGACGGCGCGCGGGTGCGGAAGCGACGGCGGCTAGGGTTTAGAAGCCGGAAACTGATACCATGTTAGAAGGGAGAGAGAGATTGGTGGAATAGTTGTTGTATTGCTTGAGTCTCGTGGACATGTATATAGGAGTACAATGATCTACTTGGAGTACAAGACAAGCAAAAACAAATCCTAGTCTATCTCTTCTTTCCTAAAAAACATTATACTCAACAATGTGGACTCATGTTGGCGACCAATAGATGTATCTTCTTTTATTCGTTTACAAAACTATGTGAAATATTTTTATTTGTATTCGGCTTGTAAAACTATACTATGTCATTATTCGATCTATTTGACAATATATTTGAATGCAAAATGAATGTAAAATTAGACGGCCAGCCGGCCACGCCGGCACATATGGGTCGGCGCGCTGGGCGCGCTGCCGACCCACATCAAAAACAGGCGGACGACGGACGGACGACCGATCCAAACAAACAAAAAGCGAATGAAATTGACGTCCGTTTGGGTCGCCCCATTGAAGCTGCTCTTAAGGATCAAAATTGCCGTATGTAGATGTGCGATGTAATATTTGAGGGGTGTTCAGTTAATATCCACGGATATATGAGGAGCCGGATTTGTAGTCCGGACCTAGATTCTCTAAGGTGGCTCCTTGCACTCCAGGAAGTCAGGCCGCGCGCGGAAGAGCAGAGGCAGCAGGGCCTCCTGGCTCAGCCACCCCAACCGCACAGATAATTCCAAACCAGTGACACCACCATGCTTTCACTCTGCGTGTAATAAAGTCGGTCTCTCCTTCGTCCTTGAAAGCCAAAAGTTGGTTTTCCCTTCATGTGCAACACTGGTCCTTCACAGAGTGACCCACGTGCTCCAACTTGTCCTGCTAAGCATGTGCATAAACTGGACAATCGAAGTTCGTCAGGTGATCCTAACTTCCTCTTTGACTGTTTCCTGGCACTGGAAAATAAAACCTTCGGCTTAAAAGGAAAGTTGCACAATGGAGTTCTGCTTGCTCCTCCTCGAAGAAAAAAGGAGTAACTTTTCATTTTTATCTTCTACTTTGATATTTTTTTACACTAAGAGTATCTATAACTATGATGGGCTAATTTGGTCGCCTATACGTCCACGGACATGTTCAAACGGTGTTCGGGCGTGTTTGCTTCGAACGCGTATTTGCCCATGCGCATATCCATGTCTCCTAAAGTATCCAGGCAAATGCGTATGATTAGTGAGGATGGTTCGTGATTTCAGCAAAGAGACGAAAGAAAGAGAAAATGTGGTCCGAGTTAAGCCAAATTCGACGTGGCGAACTGCCTGGACACTCGCGGACACAGTCATGTCCTCCTCATATATGGGCCATGTTTGAGGGTTTGCGGACAGCTCGGACATATGTGCACGAAGTGAGGATCTGATTGGGGATGTTTTTTCTTTTTTACTTTCTTCTATCAGGGCACTGTCTGGGTTGTTCGCCTGGACCTATAGGGAGGAAGTGGAGTCCATCTATTTTTGGATGCTCTAATGATCTCATTTAATAACTTTTCATTTGCATTACTATACTTAACAAAAAAAAAATCAGTTTTTACCCTCTTCAAAGTATTTTAGGTTGTCGATAGCTCATCTACTGGTTTGTTTTTGCTAGACAAAGCGTCGATAGAGTTATGTATAGTACTTCCTCTGTACAAAAATACTTGTAGTTGGGAGAACTTGTACTAGTTTCTCCAAACTACAAATATTTCGGTACAGATGGAATACGATGCAACATCCAGAAGTAAATGTTCCGACGAAGAATGAGGTGAAAACAACGAACAAAGAGTTGTGTGATGTAAGCAACCGACTCATCAAGACAAAGGCCCTGTTTGGATACTTTAACTTGGTTAGAGGTTAGAGTTAGTTTCTAACTCTGGACTAACCTCAAACTAACTCTAGCCTTTGGTGGTGTTTGGATGAGAGAGTAAGTTTGACAATAAATGTACCTTTTTCAATTATTTGACTATTTTAGCTAGGATCTGCTTTGGCCGGCTCTTGTGTGGCCTCCACCGGGATTGAGGCGGACAGGGTCGGCGGTGGCGGGCGGACTGATGCGGCGGGATGGTGGCGGACCGGGCCGGCGGTGGCGGGTGGACGGGGCAGTGGCGAGCGGACGGACTGGTGCGGCGGGATGGAGGCGGACAGGGGCGGCGGACGGGGGCGGTGGGACGCGACCGGCGGGGACGAGCGGACGGGGCGGGCGAACGCGGCCGGCGGGGACAAGCGGACGCGGCCAGCGATGCAGGACGGCATGGGCCAACGAGAGGAGGAGAACGAGATGCAGCGAGGGGAGGAGAACGAGAGGCAGCCGGGCGAATGGATAGGATCCGGTGCGGCTGCATGTGACAGAAAAGGAATTTTTTTAGGGCCCCACCACAACTAGCTCCAATTAGCACATCTCCTCAGGGATAGTTTTTTTGATGGGTTAGTTCCAATCTAACTCAAACTAACACATGTGTTTGGATACTTTAAGGGTTAATTCAGCTCCAACTAGCTCAAAGTAGCTCCAGCCCTGGGATCCAAACAGGGACAAAGCTGTGCGTACATACACCGAACGGCTATGCGATTTTTTGTTGTTGCTTTCGGCTAAGCCATTCAGCCGGTTCTGGCGCAGGGAAAACACATGAGGTAAAATTACAGGATTGCACGTCATATGTACCCGACAATTGGGGCTCACCAATGGATCACTAAATGAGATAAAACTTATAAAACTTTTGCTAAATGATGTAAAGCTAACAAAACTTTTGCTAAATACGGTAATATGGATGAAAAAACTATAAATGGAGAAATTTGTGTAAGAAATGCCAAATATAGGGTAAAACTGAAATTCACTTAAAAATACGAGGTTACTTCTGTTGTGGAGGCTTATTTGAAAGTGTTGCATCTAGGGTTGCAAATGGCATCCCGCTTTTTGTATGTGTTTGTAAGCAGGTCTGAGGCCATATATTAAGTATCATATATCCTTACAAATACATCTATACAGAAAATAAAATTACATTCAAACCCTTTGGGCGTCGAGACTATATAATAAGTCTTCTTTCTTCTGCATCTACCGGTGGCGCACCTCTGAGCTTCCGCGTCGACATAGTAAGCCTTTTGAAACAAAGGCTCCCATGTTACATGCAAAAAAGACAAAGCCTTGTACCTTTTCTTTATCCTTTTACGAAACAAGCCCTTGTACTTAGTATAATAGTTAATTGGCTATGCGTTGTAGCGACGACATACATATTTCAGTGGTTCAGCATTAATTGTGTCTCACATATATCTTACACCCCTCATATTCAAATTTTGGTAAGATTGATTTGATTTGAGTATGGATATGAGAAGAAAATATATTTTAATCTATTTAGTTGAAGTATTTGTACTCCCTTCAGTCTTTGTTAGTCTGCATATAAGTTTTGTCCGAAGTCAAAATATCTCTATTTTAACTAAACTTATAGAAAAAACTATCAATATTCATAATGTTGAATCAACATTGTTAGATTCATTATGAAATGTAGTTTCATATTATATATATTTGATATTGCAAATCTTGACATTTTTTAATAGTCAAACTTTGCAAAGTTTGACTTGACACAAATCTAATAGATGGAGTAAAAATGACCGGAGGGATTACGATTTTATTTGAGTTGGGTATGGGTAGAGGAAAACAAGAGAAGTTTTGATTTAGTTATAATTTTGGTAAATTTTGATTTAATTGAGTTAATGCATGATGTGGAGGAGTGGCGGCGTACTGGAAAAAAATTCTATGAGACCAGGTCTCACGGATTAGCAGGTGAGACCCATCCTGATGAATGACACGTGGCAATTCACAAATCACAAAGCACCTGCCCCACCCCCACCTGAAATCAGGGGGGAGAGATTAGATGCTTTTTTATTTGTGAATGTCACGTGTCATCCATCAAGGAGGGTCTCACCTGCATTATATGAGACCTGGTCTCATATAATTTTTTTCCGTACATGAGGGGGGAAAACAGGAAAAGGGCAAGGGAGGAGGGATGATTTCACCACAGGAAAGCTAATCATCTATGCTACGCTCAGTTCACATGACGAACTGATCTTTAATCAAAAATAGTAGAGATAACGGTTAGCAGCTACGCACGCATACAGCGCATCTTTTCCGATCTTTTAGAGATTTTAATATAGACTACATACAAAACAAAATAGATTAATTTATACTTTAAACTATGTCTATATACATCTGTATGTAGTTTATAATAAAATTTCTAGAAAAAATTATATTTAATAACGGAGAAAGTACGTGTAACCTAGAGCCAAACAAAGGAAAGTTGGACAATACTGGTACTGCAGACAAAGGCTTCCGTGATCTACAAGTTTTCATGATCTCTGCACCCCATAATAAAGAAAGATCAGTGATCAGAGGCCTCCTACCACAGATCTCTTATTTGTCACCACATACGAGTACGTAAACAAAGCCAGGATGAGATTGGCAGTGAGGCAGGGACAGTGTATTTAGAATAGCTTACATATGCACAAACGTATCACGTATCACGGATGTCAGCGAGTGCCCTCTCTGATTGTAGAAAACTACTCCCTCCGTTCCTAAATATAAGTATTTTTAGACATTTCAAATAGACTACAACATACGTATGTATGTAGACATATTTTAGAGTGTAGATTCACTCATTTTGCTATGTATGTAGTCACTTGTTGGAATCTCTAGAAAGACTTATACTCCCTCCGTTCCTAAATATTTGTCTTTCTAGACATTCAAATGAACTGCAACATACGGATATATGTAGACATATTTTAGAGTGTAGATTCACTCATTTTGCTTCGTATGTAGTTACTTGTTGAAATCTTTAGAAAAGACAAATATTTAGGAACGGAGGGAGTATTTGGGAACGGAGGGAGTACTTAGCATATGGACATGGTTTTGACTTTTCGCGAATAAAAACTGCATCTGCACAAGTGGACGTAAGGAAGTATGGTGAGATTCGTCTTAGTTATTTCTTTCGTCCTCCCTCTCAACCCAAGCTTTGTTTCTGGGTTTTTTGTGACCATTTTCTTAAAAAAAAAGGCTAAACTGCCCCACGTCTTATTGGCTAACTAAATAAATTCATGTCGCGTTTGGCTACTCAATAAATGTTGATTCTTGTTCAAAAATATGGATTCAATTGGTATGTAATGTATATTTTTTTTTCATATGCAATCACATTACCAATAAAATGGCTCGCAAGATCACGATGATTCATACAAATATTTATGACTCCATTGCTATCTAGTGGGAACAGAAGAAACCCGAGGAATATTAGTATGCAGAAAATCAGAAGGATTAGAAAGTGCTTTCAAATACGAACCCCGACAGTATGAACTTGCATCATGCAATACTAATTATATTACTAGGCTCCATCACAAAACTTAAATATTCCCTCCAATTCAAAATAAATGCCTAGTTTAAAACTAAGGTTGAACTAAGCTTAGTTCAAAACTACGACACGGGGAGAGTATATTGTATTACTAGGCATCCTGCGATCAGTGTCAATCTTATCAAACCTGTGTAGGCACCTTACATCATTACAGAGAAAGAGTCCAGGCTCCACTTCTGCTTGGTCTGAATGCAAACACAATTTCTGAGGGGCAGGCTAAAGCACATGATCCAAACGACACGCTACCGAAGACTATGAGTTCACTATTCCTGGCTGCCAATCCAATTCTGTAAGTACGTTGATGTCAATGGCATGGGCTAGCTGTTGCTAACTTGCTACTCAGGCTTAACTAGCTCGTCGGCCACGAGTTGTCTCTCATGTTTCTTTTTTATTAGATCTATAGTAGATCGCAGCCCATGATGCAGCTTCACTGAATATGAAACCTATTGTCATCGTCAGTTCATGCTTTATAGGCACTCAACTGTTGATCACCAGGAATAGGAATAGTATATATAGGCATGTCTAGCTTTGATTTCTGGTCAACTTTGAACAACCTATAGCATATGTGCATGCTCTTCAACAATTAACTAATGAAATTAGGCGCGGAGCTTGTGCAAGGGAAAACGGACATGTAGTTTCTGTTTCCGGGTGCACATGCATCTAGATGAATAGTATAAAGAATAATAAAGTAGTAAAAGAATTTACAAAATCTGTTTTTTATATATACATTGATGAGTGTTTTATCTGCATGTAAATTTTTGTGATGAAATGACGTTTGTGAAGGTCTGGCAAAAAATGAGAAATTTGAAGCTACAAATGAACTATGTTTGGAGGGCTTATTTTGTTTTTGCCCACACATTCACGAAAAATTACATGCATGCAGAAATTAAGCAATATTTATTGCCAAATAATCAGATTCTTTTTATTAGTTTTTGATTTATTTCACTATTTATATAGCAGGAGTAATTGAGCTGGGACTAGAACGACCCTTCCGGTGAAAAACTTGGCAGTAGCTCGTGGAAAAACGAGCTAACCGTAGTCAGCTGCTAGGTGAGCGCAATCACGCCTGCCTGCATTGATTAGTCAAAAGCCCCGCTTATTTTTACCTTGGTCGATGGTAATGTGTAGCCTACTCTTCAATTCTGCAGACAGGTTCCACCTCTTGTCACTGCATAATTGTCGGCTCCTGTCAGAATGTCGTAACCAACGTCATCTCCACGTTGTTTATGTTTGCATCAACTTTCTCCTTGATTTTTTCGTCCCGAAATATCCGGTAGTACAACGATTGGTGCCCAAATGATGTGTAGAGGCCCTCCTCCCTAGCACGGAACGAGATCCCGACTAGTCATAGTGGAGAGTAACTTAGACTTACATTACTACTTTATATTAGTAAAAAGTAACATATATATGGTAACATACAACATTTTATCTATTAGGGTATGGATTCATCGGACGGGGCTTGCCTGCTCCCGTTCGGTACTCCTATCCGTGCTCCCTCTTCATCTATTATTAATCGAACGGCTGCAACATTTTCCCTCTCCACCCATTCCTTTTACAGCGAAAACAAAAGCAAAACTTCATGTATTTTCCTCGCGTATGTATTCTTGTTCCCCTATCCCATCTTGCTGACTCCGAGTCAAGCATGGAACGGCCGTCAGCTAACCACCTGAATCTATACCCGTCGCCGCTCCCTTCTGATTCCCTGAGTGAAGAAGCATGGACGACACTACGACTGTGAACTAGGCTGCCACAGCCGCCGGTCTGTAGCGCGAGGTCGTGGCATCGAGCATAGCCGCATGGTGATCGTCAGGCTAGGCGGTGCCCCAGTGGTGGCCGGCTGGTGGACGAAGACGACCATGCCGAGCGGAAGGTCGACCCGAGCACCCGGCGCAGCGGCGCTGACCTTCGCCGGTGCTGTAGTTAGATGGCGCTTCTCTGTCGCTGCATGCCAGCGGCGCGATTCAGGACGACGCGGCTGTTCGGGATCTGAGAGTACGATTTGAGATATGCCGCTCATCTCCTAGTTGTGAGATAGCAGCAGCAATATTCAAAAGCTTAACCCAAGTTCCATTTACAGGTTACAGCACACTTTGCAGGTACGTCACTTGTATGATCCTAATGATTTTAGTAAGGGGTTTGTTTCAGTAATTCGTAATGTTTGTAGAGCAATTGAATTTCATCATACAATGGCGACGCCTCGGCGAGGTCCAGGCCGAGGTAGAGTAGGAACCCGGCGCCTTGTCCGCACGCGCGTGAGGGCACGGACGACGGATGAGTCCAACGGCTTCGTCTCGGCGGAGGTGGTCTTGCAGCGGGAGAGGCCCGGCGTCTGGACGTGGGTGGCGCCACCGCGGCGGTGACGAGCCAGCGTACTGAAACTTCTCGATGCCCACGTTCCGCTTGCCAGACAACTGCCGGTCGGGGCCGCGACCCAGGGGATGAAAGGAAAATAGGAGGGGCAGCCACGGGAGGAGAAGGAGAAGCGGACGACACGGCCGGGGAGGAGATCGAGACAAGGGGGTTGCCCCGTCCATCTGCCTCCACCGTCCGGGGTGTCGCCTCTGTGAGACTCTGATGTTGAAGGGAATGGGGAAGATACGTGCTGGGAGAGAGGAGAAGTACAGCGTAGATGAAAATACGAGTTCTAATTTCTTTTTGTTTCGCTGGAAAAAGGAACGTCAGAAGGAGAAAACGTGGCAACCGTTGGATAGAAAATGGTGTGTGCGGAGCACCGATGGGAGCATATCCGGGGAGCAGGCAAGCCCCGTCCGGATTCATCTTACCTTGATATTTATTAGGCCCCTCCCAAATGCTTCATCTTATACATGTGCTAAGCCTTCCACGTACTTCCTTCGTCCGGTAATGAGTGAACGTTTGACTTCAAAATTTGTCCACAAAAGAGTGTGCTTCTATCTTCCTAATGCACTTTAAAGTAGAAAAAATACTTCTCTCTCATCACATGGTAATTAAGACCAATAACAAGCTACACATGGTCTTCTTAATTTCTACATGCACTTAGCTCATTGGGGTTGGTTAATTAAAGAGGGGAGAGATGATGACTTGCACTTTTCCAATGCATTTTTTACTTCACTCCATAATTTGTCCAAAAATCTCTAGATGTTCACTCTTCACCGGATGGAGGGAGTAGGTAAAAAATCTGATGTGGCAAGTTATGTAAGAGGAGAGAGATGGGTGTGGTGATCTCAGAAAGAAACAATGCTAAGCGCATGAACCTGGGCAAAACATTTAAATAAAGGAAGCCCATCAATATATGAAGAGTTTTAGTTGCTAAATCATTAAATGAAGCATGTTTAGCAATCATAAGCTAATCACCTATGCATTGGGAAGTATAG
Organism: Secale cereale; assembly: GCA_902687465.1. Classification (NCBI taxonomy): domain Eukaryota; kingdom Viridiplantae; phylum Streptophyta; class Magnoliopsida; order Poales; family Poaceae; genus Secale; species Secale cereale. Next base: position 671,789,811 of record LR738715.1, on the reverse strand, counting down.
TTGCTAAGCTACTTAATGTGCTTAGCACCTCATCTAAGCATCGATGCATTGACAGCAGCCTAACTAGATATGTTACCACATGTCTCTCTTTCTTCATTTATTGCTTGCCACATCATCTATTTTATCTAGACGTGTGTGATGTTACTACCTATGTTACTACCACCGTGGGTAGTCTAAGAATAGCCACAGTATGAGTAAGTTCAACAGCAACATCGAGTCAAACTCAGCAAATTTGCTTATGTGGCAATGAGTTAATGAGGAGAGAGATAGTTTGAGTAACTTAGCTAGTTACTGTAACATTACATGTCTCAATGCAATATGAGTTCATAACCTAATAAATGAAGCTTTACATAACACCACATGTTATACTACCCATTATGAAGGTAGTAACACACTCTGGGATATGTGTATATTACTAGTGTATGTTATTCTCCACTGAAGCTAGTCTAACATTCCAAGAGATGTTAGAGGGAGCTACAATTTACAAGAAAGCCTCTCGTGGACATGCTGGTAAAACTTACTCCTCCTATTTCAAACGTGTGCTATCTGTCATATCATCACAAATAAATATGTTATGTAAATGTACTTCTAGCATCAATCACGACATGGGGTTCGCAATGTTGGTATGGACTGACTAAGAGCATATCTAGCAGACCCTATATAATGACGACCTGCAAAACTTGCTTTCGCTGAAAAAAGGTTTTTCGGGATGACGCTGGCTGCGGTCGAGCAGACCCCGCGTAGCCGACCTGTAAAACAACATATTAGAATATGTTGTTTTATGGATCGACTACGAGGGGCCGAGTATGCTATTTTACGGGTCGGTTACGCGGGGTCTGCTCGACCGCAGCCCGCGTCAGCCGCAAAACCGAAAACTCCCAATTGGCGAATTTGACAGCGATCCGACAATTGAGTTTAAATTCGAAGAATAAATCATAGTCCATGCGCAAATAAAAGCATAGTTTTGTACGACAAACACAAACGTACTTAATGTAAAAGCGACGACCACGTCCATCATCATCTTGGTCGCTTTTCACCCATCATCATGATCTTCACTCCGCACTACCACCATCAATGCCATCTCCGCCCCTGAATCAATCACCGACACTTGTTCCAACTCCGGCACCGAAAACATCGTCGGGCGCACTGAATGCATCCACTGGCCGCCGCTAGCACCCCCACCCTCCTCAAGATGTCTCTCCTTGCCATAACATGCCATTCTTTGGTGATGTCGTCCATGTCATCGCAGTTCATTGACATGATCTTGTTCTCTTCGGCAAGAATCTTGACCATGGCTTTGGTCTTAGCAGCATAGAATCTTCTCTTCTCAATGGCCGTCTTGCGCAACCCCTCCTCATTGAGTAATTGTCACTTCTCTTGCTTCTCTCGTGCCTTCTTCTCGGACAACTGTTTCTTGCCTCCCATGTCTTCGACAACACCAACTCATTTGATTGCATCATGGCATCTATCTTGTCCCGCAAGCTCGATGCATCGTGTTCCCTCTTGATCTTCTCCCTTGTCTTCTTGTCTCCATCGGGCTTGTTCAAGTTTCTTGGGCCATCATCATCTTCATCTTCACCCATGTTCGTAAGTGAAAATCTCTTCGATAGGGATTCTCTGTCAATCAACTTCTACTTGTCACACCCTTTTAGTAGTTCCCAACAATGCTCTAGTTTAAAAAAATTGCCTTCGGAAGCTTCCATGTCTTTGTATCTTTGTTGGGTAATTTTCTTCTACACAATCAAAACAATGTCAAATGATGCAATCACTTCAAATGGTACAAATTATTTGCACAACTTGTGACGTGAAAACGAACTCACATAGTCGGATTTCATGGTTCCACTTGGAGGTGCATTGCGAACTTGTTCCAAGCAAGCAGCCCGACGGATACAACTCAGCTTGATCACGTCCCAACGAACTTGGAGTGACCGAAAGGTGTGTGGAGTCCTATTGGAATACTTTCTCATCATGCGGAAGTATTGATTTTTGATCCTTTGCCAATACCTCTTGGCGGTTTGAGATGTACCGGTGCAAGCATCGAGAGACACCGCACTCCAAGCCTTGATCCAGATTTGGTCTTCCAATATCGTGTAGTTCTTCGCTATCGCACCTTTTTTCTTGCGCTTGCTCATACACCCCCTTGTCTATCTCCTCCACTTCATCTTCACCGCCATGATCATCCATGCCATCCTCCATTTCAATGTAATCGAAATCAGCGAACGGGGCTTGATCGATGTCGACGGTGTTGGTGTCCAACAAGTTGACGAACTTGGCAGTGGCATCATTTGAACCACTACTACAGTAAGTGACATCAAGTCACAAGCTACCACAATGGCGAAAAGTGAAGCAAGTAGAAGGAATCGAATAAGCATACCTTGTGGCCATTTCATCGAACACCTCGCCTGCGCTGGAAGCAGCGCCGTTGAATGGCATCATCGGGCTACCTCTTGCCGGGGCGGAGGGATAGGATGAAGGCGCTGTCCTTTTCGTAGGAACCTTCTTGCGCTTCATGCCCGAAACCTTGTCAATCTTCTCCTGCGGCGGCTGGGCAGACCACGAAGCGACGGTGCGGCGGGCGCGCGTGCCTTCCCGGTGGGGCCAGCCGGATTTCCACCCTACACGACCACGTTGCCCTGCCGCTTGCGGGCAGACGCGGTGGTGCCTTGAGCGACGACGTGGGCGACATGGCCGGCGACGAGATCTGCCGGAGGGGATTGTTGGGGAACGTAGTATTTTAAATGATCCTACGATCATGCAAGATCTATCTACCAGATGCATAGCAACGAGAGGGGAGAGTGTGTCTTGATACGTCCAAAACGTATCTATAATTTCTGCTTGCTCCATGCCACTTTTGGGTGATATTGCTATGATATTCATACACTTCCATACACTTTTGATCATATTTGGACTAACTTACTAATCCAGTGCACCCCAGTGCCAGTTTCTGTTTTCGGCTGTTTTTGTATTTCAGGTTTTCACGTTTCGAGAACTGCCCAGAAAAATCCAGAAAAATTATATAAAAAATCAGCGATCTGGAAACAACACTGCGTCCGAAGGGCAGCCTGGGGGGGCACAGGGGCTCCAGGCGCCCTGTGGGCGCCCCCCCTGGGCCGCGCCGGGGGGCGCCTGGGCCCCCCGAGGCTCCCCCGGTGCCCTACTTTGGCATATATTTAAAGGGTCCTCCGTAACCCTCAGAACAGGAACTCTTTTCGCGATCCCATCTCTGTTCCGCCGCCGCCGCCGCTTCCAAGATCGGGAGCACCAGGAGAACTCTTCCCGGCACCCTGCCGGAGGGGAGGATCACCACCGGGAGCTTCTCCACCACCATGGACGCCTCCCGGATGACTCGTGAGTAGTCTCCCTTGGACCATGAGTCCATGACCAGTAGCTATGTGATGTTCTCCTCCCGTTCTTGTGCTTCACTAATTAGTCCTCGTGAGCTGCCCTACATGATCGAGGCACCTATGTAATCCTTATGTTGTTGCTATGTTGAGTTTGCTGGGATCCGATGGATTATGAGATTATGTTCAGATTGATCTTGAGTAATATATTTGATTCACCTCTTTTATATTTTAGTTCATAAGTAATTCTTGCATGTTCTCCGTTGTTATTTATTGCTTTGGCCGAGTAATAGGTAGTGACTCCAAGAGGGAACGTTATGCTCGATTGTGGGTTCATGCCCCTCGATGACTTTCTTGAGTGACAGAAACATGAGTCTAGGGGATGTGTTGTTGCCACAAGGGGGAAAACAACGGTGCTTGTGCCCGTGGGTGCAAGGATTGTTTACTTTACGCAAAGTTCTTTTAATGCACTTGTCTGTTGCATTGAGTTTACACTATGGGTGGGACTCGCAACTTAATACCAGCGAGATGTTCTGGATAGATATCTCAAGGTGGATGATTAGTAGTAGATATTGATGGATTTCGGTCTACTTACTTTGGCGTACCGCCCATGCTTTGAACCTCAACCTTTCTTGCAATGTAGTCAGCATTGGTTTGCGTTCGTGGTCCTGTCAATTGCCCAGCTGTAATTTGTTTACCTCACATGGCTGTTTTATCGTCTTTTGGGAGAGAGACATCACTAGTGAACATCATGAGACTCCGGTCCATATTACCATCGTTGATCACATCCACTATTTACTTTTCGTTATTTATTTACTATTGCAAAACACTATCTATCACTACTATCATTGCTTTTAACCCTTTGTGAACTACAAGGCCGGAGGGATTGACAACCTCTCTGTACTCGTTGGGAGAAAAGTTATTTGTATCTGTGTGCAGGTCCACGTTGATTGCTAATTGCGCCGTTAGCAGTTGACACCTACTTGTTGAACCTAGGAGTCTCTGGGGATTCGATCCTTGGCATCTTTGCTAGGGGAAAACACTTCTACTTACTGCATCTTACACCTTCCACTTGGGGTAACCAACGAGGGGTTCGAGGCCCATCAAGGAGTATTTTCTGGCGCCATTGCCGGGGACTCTACTCTTCAGGATAGGGGAGTTGCATGCTATCTTTTACCTTTGCTTTTTAGTCTTGTTAGTTTACTTTTCATTTTTGCTGTAGTTCCTTTTAATCAAAAATCACAAATTTTTTTTTGTCTTTTTATTAGTAGTCCTTTCTGTTTAGCCAAACATGTTAGGATTTGGTGCTTTGAGGGAATCAGAAGTTCTAGATTTCCATCAAAGGGATGGAGAAAATATGAAGAAGGCATGGGACAGAATTTCTGATGCACATAGGAGAATTATGCCTTGGATACCTATAAAAATTGTGCTTAGAAATTTTTACCATGGTCTTTTTAAATGGTGTAAACACTCCCTTGAAATAGCTGAGGAAGATTTCTTAGAATGTGATGAAGCTAGAGCTCTTGAAATTATACATGGTCTATCTAGTTACTTTGTTTATGATCATAACTTTGATACTATCATAGATAGACTTGCTACTATTGAGAAAAGAATGGATGCTCTAGACTTAATGAAGGTAGAGAAACCCAAACCCAATGAGAAAGATATTTTGGAAATAGATAATGACTGGGAGCCTTTTGTTAGGATTAGCATCTCTAATCAAGACTTCCTTGCTTATTGTGATATCGGATCTACGGTTTCTACTATGCCAAAAATTGTTCATGATTCCTTAAAATTTAACATGGATAGATTACCATCTTATCATGAACATACTAATGGAGATATTTCTGAAATCCAGGGAAAAATAAAAGACGTGCCAGTTAAATTCCTTAAAGGGATTGCAATGATTGATTTCTTCATCGTGGAGCCAAACCAAGGAAATATAGTGCTTGGGAGGGATTTCCTCCGAGCAGTTAAAGGCTTCATCGATATAGGTAAGGGACAAATCCTCTTACGCGGGAAGGCAAAAGGTGTGTACCCCTTTCCTAGAAGGAACAAGAATGAACTTGTTGAGGAATCATTTGAACCAATTTATAACTCCGATTATTATGATGATTATTGATTCCTCTATGCATTATGCCTAGCTTAAAGGCATAAAAGAAAGTGCTTTTGGGAGGCAGCCCACATGAAATAAATTTTTTGCTTTTGTTGTGTCTTGATGTTGTTTACTGCTGTAGCATCATCATTGTATCTTTGCTTTTCATATTTGTGCCAAGTATAGCCTCCGATTGCTAGAAAGTTCAAAAGTTGTGAGGTGCTGTCCAGGAAACAGATTCTGTCCTTGGATAGAAAAATTCGTATAGAATCACCAGATCATCTTTTTGGTCTGAATTTTTTCGACAGCGTTCTCTATATAATTGTCTTTCGTGCGTCAGTTCTGAGTTTTTTGATTTGAGTTGCAGAAGTATCCCGAACAGATCAATTACTGCCTGCTGTTCTATTTTTCACAGATTCTGTCCTGTTCTGCCTTACCTTTACTTTGCAAATTAAGAACTTGCTTTTTCTTTGCAAAAACCTTTTGGCAATCTTGAGAAACAGTAGAACTTCAAGAATATCCTTATTTCCAGCAAGGTATAATTATTTTATTAAGGGTACTAACTTCGCTAATCAGATTATGATGAGTTATGTATGAAGGGAGTTTTCAAGTGTGCGAGGGAAGATGGTAAAAAGATTCAGGAGTGTCAAGCGCTCAAGCTTGGGGATGCCCCCGTGCACCCCCAAGAAATATTCAAGGAGACTCAAGCGTCTAAGCTTGGGGATGCCCCCGTGCATCCCCTTCTCCATCAACATTATCAGTTCGTCTTTCGTTTCGCTATATTTTTATCACTTCATATGTTATGTGCTATGCTTGGAGCGTCTTGCTTTTAGTTTTCTTTTTAGCTTTTCATAACGAGTCGGAACCCAGCATTCCTTTATGTGGGAGAGAAACACGCTCCACTTCTACCTAGAACATAACATAGAATTTTCATGTCTATCTTTGTTGTGTGTGTTCTTTGTCTTTTAATAGCTACTATCGTGCTCTGCTCTTAGTATTCATGCTTATCTTTTCAAGAGCTTTTATTTAATTGGTTGCTTGAACTCTCTTTAATTACCATGCTCACCTTATTAAAAGAGTTTGCTTCCGTTGCATGGGTTAATGTGTCTATGATAAAGATGCTACTTTCATGATGGTGCTTAGTAGTTCAGGTTTTCTTATGGTTAATCTCAAATAGCTGGGAGGTTCCCAATGTGTTATTGGAGTACCAACTTGGTTTGTTTGCCTATGATATGGTATGGTTTAGTAATATCTTCCTTTGAGAATTTATTTTGATTGACTTGGCGTATGCTCACGCATATTCAAGACTGTAAAGAAAGTCTGTCAAGCCTTGATGATCTTTTATTTCTGAGTAGCGATATAACTACCATGTCTGATTCAATATTGCTTTGTCGCTCTGCATGATTATGACCGTCATTGCTCTCTTAGTTGGTCGCTCCCAGTCTTTTGCTAACCTCCACCTGTACTAAGCAAACTAACCATGCAATACATAGCTCATGGGAAAGTAGCCTAAAAACTATTGTGGTAAAGAATATGTTGCTTATGTATCTTATTTCTTATAAGTTGCTTGCTGAGCGGTAACCATGTTTCTGGGGACGCCATCAACTGTCACACTTTTGTTGAATATCATGTGAGTTGCTATGCATGTTCGTCTTGTCTGAAGTAAGGGTGATTTACCGTGGGTTGAATTAATATGCATATTGTTAGAGAAGAACATTGGGCCGCCAACCAAAGCCATGCATCATGGTGGAAGTTTTAGCTTGGACCTTAATCATCAATCTCTTATGAGAATATGCTTATGCATTAAAGAGGAGTCCATCATCTATTTTCTATGTTGTCCCGGTATGGATGTCCTCAAGTTGAGATCTATCAAAAACGAGAAATCAAATGCGATCTATCTCCTTGGACCTTTGTACAGGTGGCATAGAGGTACCCCTTTGTGACACTTGGTTAAAACATATGCAATGCAATGATAACCCATGGGGATCCGAGCTAATTAGGACATGGAGCGAGCACTATTGGTATTCGATGCATGAGGCTTGCAACTTATAGGATGTTTTATACATGACACATATGAAGTACTACTACCGTTGACACAATTGCTTCCATGTTTTCAAAATAAAAAGCTTTAGCACTTAACCTTTCTTTTACATTTATGATTGAAGCACCAACTACTGAGAGCATGATTGTCATTCTGAGTGTAATGTGCATTGTCCCAAAGTAGCATTGTCTTTTGCATGATTGTGATATCGTTTATTCTGAAAAGATTGTATCTAGTCATCACTTAAACCTTGAAGGTGCCCCTGCATTTATGTTTTGCATCACTAAAGGGGCAAGCTAGATATCACTTTATCATATTTGCACATCATGTTCATTGCAAATCTTTTTGATGTTTCAGTTTCATATTGTAAAACTTTCAGTCATTTGTGATTTTCTCTTGAGGCAACTTAATTACTATAGAATCATTGTCTCAGTAAGCTTTTGTCATATGACTATAAGAAAGTCCTACATGGTTAATAGCATGTCACCACAGAAATTATTCTTGTTATCATTTACCTACTCGAGGACGAGTAGGAATTAAGCTTGGGGATGTTGATACGTCCAAAACGTATCTATAATTTCTGCTTGCCCCATGCCACTTTTGGGTGATATTGCTATGATATTCATACACTTCCATACACTTTTGATCATATTTGGACTAACTTACTAATCCAGTGCACCCTAGTGCCAGTTTCTGTTTTCGGCTGTTTTTGTATTTCAGGTTTTCACGTTCCGAGAACTGCCCAGAAAAATCCAGAAAAATTATATAAAAAATCAGCGATCCGGAAACAACACTGCGTCCGAAGGGCAGCCGGGGGGGCCACAGGGGCTCCAGGCGCCCTGTGGGCGCCCCCCCCCCCTGGGCCGCGCCGGGGGGCGCCTGGGCCCCCCGAGGCTCCCCTGGTGCCCTACTTTGGCATATATTTAAAGGGTCCTCCGTAACCCTCAGAACAGGAACTCTTTTCGCGATCCCATCTCTGTTCCGCCGCCGCCGCCGCTTCCAAGATCGGGAGCACCAGGAGAACTCTTCCCGGCACCCTGCCGGAGGGGAGGATCACCACCGGGAGCTTCTCCACCACCATGGACGCCTCCCGGATGACTCGTGAGTAGTCTCCCTTGGACCATGAGTCCATGACCAGTAGCTATGTGATGTTCTCCTCCCGTTCTTGTGCTTCACTAATTAGTCCTCGTGAGCTGCCCTACATGATCGAGGCACCTATGTAATCCTTATGCTGTTGCTATGTTGAGATTGCTGGGATCCGATGGATTATGAGATTATGTTCAGATTGATCTTGAGTAATATATTTGATTCACCTCTTTTATATTTTAGTTCATAAGTAATTCTTGCATGTTCTCCGTTGTTATTTATTGCTTTGGCCAAGTAGTAGGTAGTGACTCCAAGAGGGAACGTTATGCTCGATTGTGGGTTCATGCCCCTCGATGACTAGCTTGAGTGACAGAAACATGAGTCTAGGGGATGTGCTGTTGCCACAAGGGGGAAAACAACGGTGCTTGTGCCCGCGAGTGCAAGGATTGTTTACTTTACGCAAAGTTCTTTTAATGCAGTTGTCTGTTGCATTGAGTTTACACTATGGGTGGGACTCGCAACTTAATACCAGCGAGATGTTCTGGATAGATATCTCAAGGTGGATGATTAGTAGTAGATATTGATGGATTTCGGTCTACTTACTTTGGCGTACCGCCCATGCTTTGAACCTCAACCTTTCTTGCAATGTAGTCAGCATTGGTTTGCGTTCGTGGTCCTGTCAATTGCCCAGCTGTAATTTGTTTACCTCACATGGCTGTTTTATCGTCTTTTGGGAGAGAGACATCACTAGTGAACATCATGAGACTCCGGTCCATATTACCATCATTGATCACATCCACTATTTACTTTCCGTTATTTATTTACTACTGCAAAACACTATCTATCACTACTATCATTGCTTTTAACCCTTTGTGAACTACAAGGCCGGAGGGATTTACAACCTCTCTGTACTCGTTGGGAGCAAAGTTATTTGTATCTGTGTGCAGGTCCACGTTGATTGCTAATTGCGCCGTTAGCAGTTGACACCTACTTGTTGAACCTAGGAGTCTCTGGGGATTCGATCCTTGGCATCTTTGCTAGGAGAAAACACTTCTACTTACTGCATCTTACACCTTCCACTTGGGGTAACCAACGAGGGGTTCGAGGCCCATCAAGGAGTATTTTCTGGCGCCGTTGCCGAGGACTCCACTCTTCAGGATAGGGGAGTTGCATGCTATCTTTTACCTTTGCTTTTTAGTCTTGTTAGTTTACTTTTCATTTTTGCTGTAGTTCCTTTTAATCAAAAATCACAAAAAAAAATATTATTTTTGCCTTTTTATTAGTAGTCCTTTCTGTTTAGCCGAACATGTTAGGATTTGGTGCTTTGAGGGAATCAGAAGTTCTAGATTTCCATCAAAGGGATGGAGAAAATATGAAGAAGGCATGGGACAGAATTTCTGATGCACATAGGAGAATTATGCCTTGGATACCTATAAAAATTGTGCTTAGAAATTTTTACCATGGTCTTTTTAAATGGTGTAAACACTCCCTTGACATAGCTGAGGGAGATTTCTTAGAATGTGATTAAGCTAGAGCTCTTGAAATTATACGTGGTCTATCTAGTTACTTTGTTTATGATCATAACTTTGATACTATCATAGATAGACTTGCTACTATTGAGAAAAGAATGGATGCTCTAGACTTAATGAAGGTAGAGAAACCCAAACCCAATGAGAAAGATATTTTGGAAATAGATAATGACTGGGAGCCTTTTGTCAGGATTAGCATCTCTAATCAAGACTTCCTTGCTTATTGTGATATTGGATCTATGGTTTCTACTATGCCAAAAATTGTTCATGATTCCTTAAAATTTAACATGGATAGATTACCATCTTATCATGAACATACTAATGGAGATATTTCTGAAATCCAGGGAAAAATAAAAGATGTGCCAGTTAAATTCCTTAAAGGGATTGCAATGATTGATTTCTTCATCGTGGAGCCAAACCAAGGAAATATAGTGCTTGGGAGGGATTTCCTCCGAGCAGTTAAAGGCTTCATCGATATAGGTAAGGGACAAATCCGCTTACGCGGAAAGGCAAAATGTGTGTACCCCTTTCCTAGAAGGAACAAGAATGAACTTGTCGAAGAATCATTTGAACCAATTTATAACTCCGATTATTATGATGATTATTGATTCCTCTATGCATTATGCCTAGCTTAAAGGCATAAAAGAAAGCGCTTTTGGGAGGCAGCCCACATGAAATAAATTTTTTGCTTTTGTTGTGTCTTAATGTTGTTTACTGCTGTAGCATCAACATTGTATCTTTGCTTTACATATTTGTGCCAAGTATAGCCTCCGATTGCTAGAAAGTTCAAAAGTTGTGAGGTGCTGTCCAGGAAACAGATTCTGTCCTTGGATAGAAAAATTCGTATAAAATCACCATATCATCTTTTTGGTCTGAATTGTTTCGACAGCGTTTTCTATATAATTGTCTTTCGTGCGTCAGTTCTGAGTTTTTTGATTTGAGGTGCAGAAGTATCCCGGACAGATCAATTACTGCCTGCTGTTCTGTTTTTCACAGATTCTGTCCTGTTCTGCCTTACCTTCACTTTGCAAATTAAGAACTTGCTTTTTCTTTGCAAAAACCTTTTGGCAATCTTGTGAAACAGTAGAACTTCAAGAATATCCTTATTTCCATCAAGGTATAATTATTTTATTAAGGGTACTAACCTCGCTAATCAGATTATGATGAGTTATGTATGAAGGGAGTTTTCAAGTGTGCGAGGGAAGATGATAAAAAGATTCAGGAGTGTCAAGCGCTCAAGCTTGGGGATGCCCCCGTGCACCCCCAAGAAATATTCAAGGAGACTCAAGCGTCTAAGCTTGGGGATGCCCCCGTGCATCCCCTTCTCCATCAACATTATCAGTTCGTCTTTCGTTTCGCTATATTTTTATCACTTCATATGTTATGTGCTATGCTTGGAGCGTCTTGCTTTTAGTTTTCTTTTTAGCTTTTCATAACGAGTCGGAACCCAGCATTCCTTTATGTGGGAGAGAAACACGCTTCACTTCTACCTAGAACATAACATAGAATTTTCATGTCTATCTTTGTTGTGTGTGTTCTTTGTCTTTTAATAGCTACTATCGTGCTCTGCTCTTAGTATTCATGCTTATCTTTTCAAGAGCTTTTATTTAGTTGGTTGCTTGAACTCTCTTTAATTACCATGCTCACCTTATTAAGAGAGTTTGCTTCCGTTGCATGGGTTAATGTGTCTATGATAAAGATGCTACTTTCATGATGGTGCTTAGTAGTTCAGGTTTTCTTATGGTTAATCTCAAATAGCTGGGAGGTTCCCAATGTGTTATTGGAGTACCAACTTGGTTTGTTTGCCTATGATATGGTATGGTTTAGTAATATCTTCCTTCGATAATTTATTTTGATTGACTTGGCGTATGCTCACGCATATTCAAGACTGTAAAGAAAGTCTGTCAAGCCTTGATGATCTTTTATTTCTGAGTAGCGATATAACTACCATGCCTGATTCAATATTGCTTTGTCGCTCTGCATGATTATGACCGTCATTGCTCTCTTAGTTGGTCGCTCCCAGTCTTTTACTAACCTCCACCTGCACTAAGCAAACTAGCCATGCAATACATAGCTCATGGGAAAGTAGCCTAAAAAATATTGTGGTAAATAATATGTTGCTTATGTATCTTATTTCTTATAAGTTGCTTGCTGAGCGGTAACCATGTTTCTGGGGACGCCATCAACTATCACTCTTTTGTTGAATATCACGTGAGTTGCTATGCATGTTCGTCTTGTCTGAAGTAAGGGTGATTTACCGTGGGTGGAATTAATATGCATGATTGTGATATCGTTTATTCTGAAATGATTGTATCTAGTCATCACTTAAACCTTGAAGGTGCCCCTGCATTTATGTTTTGCATCACTAAAGGGGCAAGCTAGATATCACTTTATCATATTTGCACATCATGTTCATTGCAAATCTTTTTTATGTTTCAGTTTCATATTGTAAAACTTTCAGTCATTTGTGATTTTCTCTTGAGGCAACTTAATTACTATAGAATCATTGTCTCAGTAAGCTTTTGTCATATGACTATAAGAAAGTCCTATATGGTTAATAGCATGTCACCACAGAAATTATTCTTGTTATCATTTACCTACTCAAGGACGAGCAGGAATTAAGCTTGGGGATGTTGATACGTCCAAAACGTATCTATAATTTCTGCTTGCCCCATGCCACTTTTGGGTGATATTGCTATGATATTCATACACTTCCATACACTTTTGATCATATTTGGACTAACTTACTAATCCAGTGCACCCTAGTGCCAGTTTCTGTTTTTGGCTGTTTTTGTATTTCAGGTTTTCACGTTCCGAGAACTGCCCAGAAAAATCCAGAAAAAATATATAAAAAATCAGCGATCCGGAAACAACATTGCGTCCGAAGGGCAGCCGGGGGGGCCACAGGGGCTCCAGGCGCCCTGTGGGCGCCCCCCCCCCTGGGCCGCGCCGGGGGGCGCCTGGGCCCCCCGAGGCTCCCCCGGTGCCCTACTTTGGCATATATTTAAAGGGTCCTCCGTAACCCTCAGAACAGGAACTCTTTTCGCGATCCCATCTCTGTTCCGCCGCCGCCGCCGCTTCCAAGATCGGGAGCACCAGGAGAACTCTTCCCGACACCCTGCCGGAGGGGAGGATCACCACCGGGAGCTTCTCCACCACCATGGACGCCTCCCGGATGACTCGTGAGTAGTCTCCCTGGGACCATGAGTCCATGACCAGTAGCTATGTGATGTTCTCCTCCCGTTCTTGTGCTTCACTAATTAGTCCTCGTGAGCTGCCCTACATGATCGAGGCACCTATGCAATCCTTATGCTGTTGCTATGTTGAGTTTGCTTGGATCCGATGGATTATGAGATTATGTTCAGATTGATCTTGAGTAATATATTTGATTCACCTCTTTTATATTTTAGTTCATAAGTAATTCTTGCATGTTCTCCGTTGTTATTTATTGCTTTGGCCGAGTAATAGGTAGTGACTCCAAGAGGGAACGTTATGCTCGATTGTGGGTTCATGCCCCTCGATGACTAGCTTGAGTGACAGAAACATGAGTCTAGGGGATGTGTTGTTGCCACAAGGGGAAAACAACGGTGCTTGTGCCCGCGGGTGGGATTGTTTACTTTACGCAAAGTTCTTTTAATGCAGTTGTCTGTTGCATTGAGTTTACACTATGGGTGGGACTCGCAACTTAATACCAGCGAGATGTTCTGGATAGATATCTCAAGGTGGATGATTAGTAGTAGATATTGATGGATTTCGGTCTACTTACTTTGGCGTACCGCCCATGCTTTGAACCTCAACCTTTCTTGCAATGTAGTCAGCATTGGTTTGCGTTCGTGGTCCTGTCAATTGCCCAGCTGTAATTTGTTTACCTCACATGGCTGTTTTATCGTCTTTTGGGAGAGAGACATCACTAGTGAACATCATGAGACTCCGGTCCATATTACCATCATTGATCACATCCACTATTTACTTTTCGTTATTTATTTACTATTGCAAAACACTATCTATCACTACTATCATTGCTTTTAACCCTTTGTGAACTACAAGGCCGGAGGGATTGACAACCTCTCTGTACTCGTTGGGAGCAAAGTTATTTGTATCTGTGTGCAGGTCCACGTTGATTGCTAATTGCGCCGTTAGCAGTTGACACCTACTTGTTGAACCTAGGAGTCTCTGGGGATTCGATCCTTGGCATCTTTGCTAGGGGAAAACACTTCTACTTACCGCATCTTACACCTTCCACTTGGGGTAACCAACAAAGGGTTCGAGGCCCATCATGTCTACGTACCCTCGTAGACCGAAAGCGGAATCGTTTATCAACGCGGTTGATGTAGTCGTACACCTTCACGACCCGTCCCGATCTAGTATCGAACGTACGGCACCTCTGCGTTCAGCACACGTTCAGCTCGATGACGTCCTCGCCTTCTTGATCTAGCAAGACGGGCGAAGTAGTAGATGAGTTCTGGCAGCACGACGGCATGGTGACGGTTGTTGATGAAGAATAATCTCTACAGGGCTTGATAAATAGACGGAGGATAAACTAGAGGGTCAGGGTAGCCGGCACACGGCTTGGTGTATATTGATGTGTCTTGGGTGCTAGCCCTACCCCTCTATTTATATGTTGAGCCTTGGGGTCGAAACTTGGAGTAAAAGCATTCACAAAGTTGGTTTCACCCGAAAGGCAAGAGTCCTTCTCGGACTCTAGGGTTCCCAGCGTCTGGACCTAGACGCCAGGGACCCTGGCATCTGGCCCCTGGACTCCTCAAAACTACCTTTTGCGCTTTCCAAAAACCTTGTGTGCTTTCCCTTTTGGCCCAAATAAAGTGTTCTCGTACCCAAACACTTCGGGAAACATCCGGAACCCCTTCCGGTGAATTCCGGAACCCTTCCGGAGGTCAAACACTATTATCCCATATATTAATCTTTATCTCCGGACCATTCCGGAGTTCCTCGTCATGTCCGTGATCACATTCGGGACTCTGAATAACATTCGGTCACCAACATACATAACTCATTAAATACTATATCGTCAACGAACGTTTAAGCGTGCGGACCCTATGGGTTCGAGAACTATGTAGACATGACCCAGACATCTCTCCGGTCAATAACCAATAGCGGAACCTGGATGCCCATATTGGCTCCTACATATTCTACGAAGATCTTTATCGGTCGAACCGCATAACAACATACGTTGTTCCCTTTGTCATCGGTATGTTACTTGCCCGAGATTCGATCGTCGGTATCTCAATACCTAGTTCAATCTCGTTACCGGCAAGTCTCTTTACTCGTTCCGTAATACATCAACCCTTGACTAACTCATTAGTCATTTGCTTGCAAGGCTTATTATGATGTGTATTAACGAGAGGGCCCAGAGATACCTCTCCGACACTCGGAGTGACAAATCCTATTCTTGATCTATGCCAACACCACGAACATCTTCGGAGACACCTGTAGAGTATCTTTATAATCACCCAGTTATGTTGTGACGTTTGATAGCACACTAGGTGTTCCTCCGGTATACGGGAGTTGCATAATCTCATAGTCATAGGAACATGTATAAGTCATGAAGAAAGCAATGACAGTAAAACTAAACGATCATAGTGATGTGACCCCGTTGATCAAATGACAACTCATGTCTATGGCTAGGAAACATAACCATCTTTGATCAATGAGCTAGTCTAGTAGAGGCATACTAGGGACACTCTGTTTTGTCTATGTATTCACACATGTACTAAGTTTCCAGTTAATACATTTCTAGCATGAATAATAAACATTTATCATGATATAAGGAAATAAATAATATCTTTATTATTGCCTCTAGGGCATATTTCCTTCAGTCTCCCACTTGCACTAGAGTCAATAATCTAGATCACATCACCATGTGATTAACACCAATAGTTCACATCACCATGTGACTAACACCCATAGTTCTCATCGCCATGCGACCAATACCCAAAGGGTTTACTAGAGTCAACAATCTAGTTCAAATCGCAATGTGATTAACACCTAAAGAGTACTAAGGTGTGATCATGTTTTGCTTCGTGATAGAAGTTTAGTCAGCGGGTCTGTTATATTCAGATCCGTATGTATTTTGCAAATTTCTATGTCTACAATGCTCTGCATGGAGCTAGTCTAGCTAATTGCTCCCACTTTTAATACGCATCCAGATTGATACTTAGAGTCATTTGGATTAGTGTCAAAGCTTGCATCGGCGTAACTCTCTACGACGAACTCTTTTGTCACCTCCATAATCGAGAAATATTTCCTTAGTCATCCAGTTACTAAGGATAATTTTGACCGCTGTCCAGTGATCTACTCCTAGATCACTATTGTACCTCCTTGCCAAACTCATGGCAAGGTACACAACAGGTTTGGTACACAACATGGCATACTTTATAGAACCTATGGCTGAGGCATAGGGAATGACTTTCATTCTTTCTCTATCTTCTGCCGAGGTCGGGTTTTGAGTCTTACTCAACTTCGTACCTTTTAACTCAGGCAAGATCTCCTTCTCTGACTGATTCATTTTGAACTACTTCAAAATTTGTCAAGGTATGAACTCATTGAAAAAACTTATCAAGCGTCTCGATATATCTCTATAGATCTTGATGCTCAATATGTAAGCAGCTTCTCCGGGGTCTTTCTTTGAAAAACTCCTTTCAAACACTCCTTTATGCTTTCCAGAAAATTCTACATCATTTTCGATCGACAATATGTCATTCACATATACTCATCAGAAAGGTTGTAGTGCTCCCACTCACTTTCTTGTATATACATGCTTCACCGCAAGTCTGTATAAATCTATATGCTTTGATCAACTTATCAAAGCGTATGTAACAACTTCGAGATGCTTGCACCAGTCCATAGATGGATCGCTGGAGCTTGCACATTTTGTTAGCACCTTTAGGATTGGCAAAACCTTCTGGTTGCATCATATACAATTCTTATTTAATAAATCCATTAAAGAATGCAGTTTTGTTATCCATTTGCCAGATTTCATAAAATGCAGCAATTGCTAACATGATTCGGACAGACTTAAGCATCGCTACGGGTGAGAAAGTCTCATCGTAGTCAACTCTTTGAACTTGTCGAAAACCTTTCGCAACAAGTCGAGCTTTATAGACAGTAACATTACCATCGGCGTCAGTCTTCCTCTTAAAAATCCATTTATTTTAAATGGCTTGCCGATCATCGGGCAAGTCAACCAAAGTCCACACTTTGTTCTCATACATGGATCCCATCTCAGATTCATGGCCTCAAGCCATTTTGCGGAATCTGGGCTCATCATCGCTTCCTCATAGTTCGTAGGTTCATCATGGTCCAGTAACATGACTTCCAGAACCGGGTTGTCGTACCACTTTGGTGCGGAACGTACTCTGGTTGATCTACGAAGTTCAGCAGTAACTTGGTCCGAAGTTTTCATGATCATCATCGTTAGCTTCCTCACTGATTGGTGTAGGAATCACTGGAACTAGTTTATGTGATGTACTACTTTCCAATTCGGGAGAAGGTACAATTACCTCATCAAGTTCCACTTTCCTCCCACTCACTTCTTTCGAGAGAAACTCCTTCTCTAGAAAGGATCCATTCTTAGCAACGAATATCTTGCCTTCAGATCTGTGATAGAAGGTGTACCCAATAGTCTCCTTTGGGTATCCTATGAAGATACATTTCTCCGACTTGGGTTTGAGCTTATCAGGTTGAAGCTTTTTCACATAAGCATTGCAGCCCCAAACTTTAAGAAACAACAACTTTGGTTTCTTGCCAAACCACAGTTCATAAGGCGTCGTCTCAACGGATTAGATGGTGCCCTTATTTAACGTGAATGCAGCTGTCTCTAATGCATAACCCAAAACGATAGTGGTAAATCGGTAAGAGACATCATAGATCGCACCATATCTAATAAAGTAGGATCACGATGTTCGGACACACCATTACGTTGTGGTGTTCCGGGTGGCGTGAGTTGTGAAACTATTCCACATTGTTTTTAAATGAAGGCCAAACTCGTAACTTCAAATATTCGCCTCCGCGATCAGATCGTGGAAACTTTTATTTTTCTTGTTACGATGATTATCTATCACTCTGAAATTTCTTTGAACTTTTCAAATGTTTCAGACTTGTGTTTCATCAAGTAGATATACCCATATATGCTCAAATCATCTGTGAAGGTCAGAAAATAATGATACCCGCCGCGAGCCTCAACACTCATTGGTCTGCATACATCAGTATGTATGATTTCCAACAAGTCAATTGCTCGCTCCATTGTTCCGGAGAACGGAGTTTTAGTCATCTTGCCCATGAGGCATGGTTCGCAAGCACCAAGTGATTCATAATCAAGTGATTCCAAAAGTCCATCACTATGGAGTTTCTTCATGCACTTTACACCATTATGACCTAAACAGCAGTGCCACAAATAAGTTGCACTATCATTATCAACTTTGCATATTTTGGCTTCAATATTATGAATATGTGTATCACTACGATCGAGATCCAATAAACTATTTTCATTGGGTGTATGGCCATGGAAGGCTTTATTCATGTAAACAGAATAACAATTATTCTATGACTTTAAATGAATAACCGTATTGCAACAAACATGATCAAATCATATTCATGGTCAACGCAAATGCCAAATAACATTTATTTAGGTTCTACACTAATCCCGAAAGTATAGGGAGTGTGCGATGATGATCATATCAATCTTGGAACCACTTCCAACACACATCGTCACTTCACCTTTAACTAGTCTCTGTTCATTCTGCAACTCTCATTTCGAGTTACTAATTTTAGCAACTGAACTAATATCAAATACCCAGGGGTTGCTATGAACACTAGTAAAGTACATATCAATAATATGTATATCAAATATACCTTTGTTCACTTTGCCATCCTTCTTATCCGCCAAATATCTAGGGCAGTTCCACTTCCAGTGACTATTTCCTTTGCAGTAGAAGCACTTAGTTTCAGGCTTGAGTTCAACTTTGGGTTTCTTCACGGGGGTGACAACTTGCTTGTCATTCTTCTTGAAGTTCCCCTTCTATCCCTTTGCCCTTTACTTGAAACAAGCGGTCTTGTTAACCATCAACAGTTGATGCTCTTTCTCGATTTCTACCTTCTCCGATTTCAGCATTGCGAAGAGCTCGGGAATTACTTTCGTCATCCCTTGCATATTATAGTTCATCACGAAGTTCTACTAACTTGGTGATAGTGACTAGAGAACTTTGTCAATTACTATCTCATCTGGAAGATTAACTCCCACTTGATTCAAGCAACTGTAGTACCCAGACAATCTGAGCACATGCTCACTGGTTGAGCTATTCTCCTCCATCTTGTAGGCAATGTGCTGTCAGAGGTCTCATTCCTCTCGACACGGGCATGAGTATGAAATACTAATTTCAACTCTTGGAACATCTTATATGCTCCGTGGCGTTCAATACCTTTTTGAAGTCCCGGTTCTAAGCCGTAAATCATGGTGCACTTAAACTATCAAGTAGTCATCATATGAGCTTTTGTCAAAACGTTCATAACATCTGCATCTGCTCCTGCAATAGGTCTGTCACCTAGCGGTGCATCAAGGACATAACTCTTCTGTGCAGCAATGAGGATAATCCTCAGATCACAGAACAATTCCGCATCATTGCAACTAACATCTTTCAACTTAGTTTTCTCTAGGATCATATAAAAAATAAACGGGGAGCAACATTGTGAGCTATTGATCTACCACATAGATATGCCAATACTACCAGGACTAAGTTCATGATAAATTAAAGTTCAATTTAATCATATTACTTAAGAACTCCCACTTAGATAGACATCCCTCTAGTCATCTAAATGATCATGTGATCCAAATCAACTAAACCATGTCCGATCATCACGTGAGATGGAGTAGTTTTCAATGGTGAACATCTTATGTTGATCATATCTACTATATGATTCACGCTCGACCTTTCGGTCTCCAGTGTTTCGAGGCCATATCTGCATATGCTAGGTTCGTCAAGTTTAACCCGAGTATTCTGCGTGTGCAAAACTGGCTTACCCCCGTTGTATTTGAACGTAGAGCTTATCACACCCGATCATCACGTGGTGTCTGGGCACGACGAACTTTCGCAACGGTGCATACTCAGGGAGAACACTTATACCTTGAAATTTTGTAAGGGATCATCTTATAATTCTACCGTCGTTCTAAGCAAAACAAGAAGCATAATAAGATAAACATCACATGCAAATCAAAATATGTGACATGATATGGCCATTATCATCTTGTGCTTTTGATCTCCATCTCCAAAGCACCGTCATGATCACCTTCGTCACCGGCGCGACACCTTGATCTCCATCGTAGCATCGTTGTCGTCTCGCCAACTATTGCTTCTACGACTATCGCTACCGCTTAGTGATAAAGTAAAGCAATTACATGGCGACTGCATTTCATACAATAAAGCGACAACCATATGGCTCCTGCCAGTTGCCGATAACTTTACAAAACATGATCATCTCATACAAAACCGTATAACTCATCATGTCTTGACCATATCACATCACAACATACCCTGCAAAAACAAGTTAGACGTCCTCTACTTTGTTGTTGCAAGTTTTACGTGCCTGCTACGGGCTTAGCAAGAACCGTTCTTACCTATGCATACAAAACCACAACGATGTTTCGTCAAGTATGTGATGTTTTAACCTTCACAAGGACCGGGCGTGGCCACACTCAATTCTGCTAAAGTGAGAGAGACAGACACCCGCCAGTCACCTTTAAGCAACGAGTGCTCATAACGGTGAAACCAATCTCGCGTAAGCCTATGCGTAATGTCGGTCCGGGCGCTTCATCTCACAATACCGCCGAACCAAAGTATGACATGTTGGTAAGCAGTATGACTAGTATCGTCCACAGCTCACTTGTGTTCTACTAGTGCATATCATCTACGTATAGACCTGGTTCATGATGCCACTGTTGGGGAACATAGTATTTTAAAAAAATTATACGATCACGCAAGATCTATCTACCAGATGCATAGCAACGAGAGGGGAGAGTGTGTCTACGTACCCTCGTAGACCGAAAGCGGAAGCGTTTATCAACGCAGTTGATGTAGTCGTACACCTTCACGATCCGTCCCGATCTAGTACCGAACGTACGGCACCTCCGCGTTCAGCACACGTTCAGCTCGATGACGTCCTCGCCTTCTTGATCCAGCAAGACGGGCGAAGTAGTAGATGAGTTCCGGCAGCACGACAGCGTGGTGACGGTTGTTGATGAAGAACAATCTCTGCAGGGCTTCGCCAAGCACTACAGAAACTAGACGGAGGATAAACTAGAGGGTCGGGCTAGCCAGCACACGGCTTGGTGTATCTTGATGTGTCTTGGGTGCTAGCCCTACCCCTCTATTTATATGTTGAGCCTTGGGGTCGAAACTTGGAGTAAAAGCCTTCACAAAGTCGGTTTCACCCGAAAGGCAAGAGTCCTTCTCAGACTCCAGGGCCAGACGCCAGGGTTCCCGGCGTCTGGACCCAGACGCTAGGGACCCTGACGCCTGGCCCCTAGACTCCGCAAAACTTCCTTTTGCGCTTTCCAAAAACCTTGTGTGCTTTCCCTTTTGGCCCAAATAAAGTGTTCTCGTACCCAAACACTTTGGGAAACATCCGGAACCCCTTCTGGTGATTTCCGGAACCCTTCCGGAGGTCAAACACTATTATCCCATATATTAATCTTTATCTCCGGACCATTTCGGAGTTCCTTGTCATGTCCGTGATCACATCCGGGACTCCGAATAACATTCGGTCACCAACATACATAACTCATTAAATATCGTCAACGAACGTTTAAGCGTGCGGACCCGACGGGTTCGAGAACTATGTAGACATGATCCAGACATCTCTCCGATTAATAACCAATAGCGGAACCTGGATGCCCATATTGGCTCCTACATATTCTACGAAGATCTTTATCGGTCGAACCGCATAACAATATACGTTGTTCCCTTTGTCATCGGTATGTTACTTGCCCGAGGTTCGATCGTCGGTATCTCAATACCTAGTTCAATCTTGTTACCGGCAAGTCTCTTTACTCGTTCCGTAATACATCAACCCTTGACTAACTCATTAGTCATTTGCTTGCAAGGCTTATTATGATGTGTATTACCGAGAGGGTCCAGAGATACCTCTCCGACACTCGGAGTAACAAATCCTATTCTTGATCTATGCCAACACCACGAACACCTTCGGAGACACCTATAGAGTATCTTTATAATCACCCAGTTATGTTGTGACGTTTGATAGCACACTAGGTGTTCCTCCGGTATACGGGAGTTGCATAATCTCGTAGTCATAGGAACATGTATAAGTCATGAAGAAAGCAATAGCAGTAAAACTAAATGATCATAGTGCTAAGCTAACGGATGGGTCTTGTCCATCACATCATTCTCCTAATGATGTGACCCCGTTGATCAAATGACAACTCATGTCTATGGCTAGGAAACATAACCATCTTTGATCAATGAGCTAGTCTAGTAGAGGCATACTAGGGACACTCTGTTTTATCTATGTATTCACACATGCACTAAGTTTCCAGTTAATACAATTCTAGCATGAATAATAAACATTTTTCATGATATAAGGAAATAAATAATATCTTTATTATTGCCTCTAGGGCATATTTCCTTCAGGGATTGCGCGTGCGCGACATCCACGGTGACGGGGGACGGCTGGGAGGCTTCTATGGCGGCGGAGAATGGTCGGGAAAAATGGACCGAAGCGGGCGGAGGCCGAGCAATGGTAGTGAAGGGGGTCGGAAGCGGGAACTGCCGCGTAGAAATTTCCCTCGCGCCAAATCTCGCTATGTATAGGGGGCGAGCTCGGATCGGCCTCCCACCCCATGAATCTAAAGGTTGAGAGCGAACTTTTGCTGCGCCCCACAATTTTTGTTACGGATCCGACGCGTTTGCGGGGTCTGATTGGGCTGCATTTTTCGCGCGGGCTCGTATTTTGACGGTTATTTTGCGGGTCGGAACATTATACGGACTATGGTGGTGTGCTTGAGATGCTCTAAGAATGAGCTAGTGTAGCTAATTTGCTACTCTGCATTCTTTTTCTTCGATGTAGAGGACAATCCTGCCTACCCCATGATTGAGCTTCACCAAAAATTCAACGAAATTGTCATAATCAGTTTATAATAACAAGATGTGAGCAGGTCATAATTAGAATTTAAATACTCCCTCTGATCCATATTAGTTGTCGCTCAAAGACATGTATTTTGTACTAAAATATGTCTAAATACATTCGTTTTAGCAACAATTAATACAGATCAAAGGGAGTATTAAATTTTATTGAGTTACGAAGAGAAAAGAGAAGCATGTCGTAGATAAGAGTCAACTGCAACATGTGTTCCGGTATACCTTGTGAGAGATGTATTAGTTAAAGTATTACATATTTATACTTCATTGTTATACTTGTTGGCTATAATACTGAACTCAATATCTCTACTCTTATAGAAAACAGAGTTGGTGATGATGATGTGCCTGCCATCCTGCAATATAGGCCGTTCCGATCTATATCTAACGGATAGGAAGGAAACTACGACAATTTTGCAAAAAGATACCAGCACTCCTACCTAAATTCACAGATAAGGCCTTCTCTCGTTCATCCTTATCTCGCACAAGATAAACTACTCGTATAAATGCATCTTAATGTTTCGTGCAACGCACGGGCATCTTGATGTTTCGTGCAACGCACGGGCATCTTGCTAGTATAACCAACACTTGACTCAGAAGTCCTCTTTTGCTCCCGGGCTCAAATGAACTTGGGATGAATAGCAAAATCAGAAGAAGAAAAATTCAAAAGAAAAACTGTTTTTTGGGAAACTTTGACGAATGTTTTGAGTGCTTGATTTTTTTTATCATGACATGACATTCATGAAAGTCATGGCACTCTAAAATGACTTCAAAAATAATATTTTAGAGCATCAATTTTTCTTCTCTTTTTGCCACGACTCCATGAATATCATTTCATGATGGATATTTTTGCAAGCACATAAAATATTTGTTAGATTTTGCTAAAAAATAGTTTTTTTACTAAATCTTATGATTTTATTTTTCATCAGAAAGCATTTTATCTCGAGCGCAGATACTTCACATCCGCACTTGACTTTGGCAGAAATGCAGAGTCCAGTCCAATCAACGTATGGCAACAAGCCAACACCGCATGTGAATCAGCGGAAACTTCGCCGGTAGCTAGACGTACGGCTAGTCTAGACGCGTCCACCATGGATCGGTTTCAGATCTATTACTTGGAACAAGCTAGCGTCGGTTCTACTTTGTCAAAAAAAAAAAAAAAACTAGCGTCGGTTCTAATTTGAGTTGGTATATATATGCATCCTCTTTAATGAAATAACTACAGTATCTAATAATGACATGAGATGCGGACCTTTGTCCAAGAAAAACTTGGTATAGAACCAGCTCGTGAAAAACGAGCTATCAGGGCGTGGATCGACTCATCGACGTCTCCCATTTCGATCGACAGCTCCCCAGTGCAGCCACCAGACGAGCGCAATCACGCTTGCTTGCATTGAATTGTGAAAGCACCCCGCATACTTCAATTTTATCGTTGGTGATCTGTGGGCGTAGGCCTCACTCTTCAATCCTGTCGCTGTATAATTGGCCCCCGGCTCCGGCTGTACGTAGGTTACGTAAGCGCCTCTCTCCGCTTTTTTTTTTTTTGAAAGTAGCGCCTCTCTCCGCTTGGATGGTTCCTCCCCAGCGGCCAGCGCAGGCAATGTCATTTCCGCGCTAGCTGTTTATATCAATCACATTTGCTTGATTTCGTGTCGACACATATAGTACAATGATAGTAATGATGGGTGCCCAAATAATGCGTAAAGGTGTAATGGAGGGCACCTCGAGGCAGAGAACGGGGGTGTTGTCCCTCCCTCAAAATATAATCAATTATCTCGCTATTTATCAACTTACTAAAACAAAATACATACGTATTTTGTTTGGTAAGTCATTAAGTTCTTACCAAATAAGTGCTTAACAATAAAATGATAGATAAATCATGTCGATTGTATACTTACTACTTAAAAAGAGCGTAAGGTTTTCATTTCACCTCTCTTTCGTCCAACCTTCCTTATATCATTTCACTATTTCCTTTTCTTTTTTGATTTTTTAACTCTCATTTCTGTTTTTTCTCTCCTCCATTCTCCTAAAATAGAATCAATTATCTCGTTATTTGTCATCAACTTACTAAAACAAAAACATACATATTTTGTTTGGTAAGTCGCTAAATTCTTACCAAATAAGTGGTTAACAATATAATGGTAGGTAAATCATGGTGATTGTATACTTACTACTTAAAAAATGCAAGGTTTCCATTTCACCTCTCTTTCGTCCAACCTTCCTTATATCGTTTCACTCTTTCCTTTTCTTTTTGATTTTTTACTCTCATTTCTGTTTTTTCTCCCATCCATTCTCCCTAAAATAGAATCAATTATATCGTTATTTATCAACTTACTAAAACAAAAACATACATATTTAGTTTGGTAAGTCATTAGATTCTTACCAAATAAGTGGTTAACAATAAATGGTAGGTAAATCATGGCAATTGTATACTTACTACTTAAAAAAATGCAAGGTTTCCATTTCATCTCTCTTTCGTCCAACCTTCCTTATATCGTTTCACTCTTTCTTTTTCTTTTTGGATTTTTTACTCTCATTTCTGTTTTTTCTCCCATCCATTCTCCCTAAAATAGAATCAATTATCTCGTTATTTATCAACTTACTAAAACAAAAACATGTGTATTTTGTTTGGTAAGTCATTAGATTCTTACCAAATAAGTGCTTACCAATAAATGGTAGGTAAATCATGGTGATTGTATACTTAGGGGCTGTTTGGATTGTGACTATATGTTTTCCTTTTGTTGCCACACTTGCCTAACTTGAGTTGCTTAAATTGTTAGCCAAACTTTGGCTTGCGTAAGAGAACCTTGCCATATTTTCGTGTCTATGACATGTGAGGTTCATTGCTCATAAAAAAAATCTTGTCTTAGGTGTGGCTAGAACCAAACACCCACCTAACATGGTCAAACTTGCCTAAAGTGAGGTATGGCAAAGTGTGGCAATATGCGACTGGAAACCAAACAACCTCTTATACTACTTAAAAAGAACGTAAGGTTCCCATTTCACCTCTCTTTCGTCCAACCTTCCTTGTATCGTTTCACTCTTTCCTTGTCTTTTTTGATTTTTTTACTCTCATTTTTGTTTTTTCTCACATCCATTCTCCCTAAAATAGAATCAATTATCTCGTTATTTATCAACTTAGTAAAACAAAAACATGCGTATTTTGTTTGGTAAGTCATTAAATTCTTACCAAATAAGTGCTTAACAATAAAATGGTAGGTAAATCATGGCGATTGTATACTTACTACTCCCTCCGTCCCAAATTTTTTGTCTTAGATTTGTCTAAATACGGATGTATCAAGTCACGTTTTAGTATTAGATACATACGTATCTAGAGAAATCTAAGACAAGAATTTTGGGACGAAGGGAGTACTTAAAAAGAACATAAGGTTACCATTTCACCTCTCTTTCGTCCAACCTTCCTTGTATCGTTTCACTCTTTCCTTTTCTTTTTTGATTTTTACTCTCATTTTTATTTTTTCTCCCATCCATTCTCTCTAAAATAGAATCAATTATCTCGTTATTTATCAACTTACTAAAACAAAAACATTCGCATTTTGTTTGGTAAGTCATTAAATTCTTACCAAATAAGTGCTTAACAATAAAATGGCAGGTAAATCATGGCGATTGTATACAAAAACTTCTGAAATTTTTAGCGCATCAGTATAATAATGGACGTGCAGTGATGGGCTAATCTACTAGAATGTTTATACTTCTACTGCAACGCACGGGCAATTGTCTAGAAAAATAAAAAATATCTTACTCAAAACATTTGCTCTCTACCCCCTACTAAGAGGACAAGCTAATCCTAGCCATCAATTGATTGAGGGTAATTTTTGACTATACAAATATGGTAAGTACGAGAACAAAATAAACAGAAGATATTCTTGATAGATTCAGCGATCTCACTTTCCAAGAATAGATTTGCTTGACATATCTTTCCCGATTTCCCTTCATGATTGCGCCATACTCTATTTACTTCCATATTTGCCGAAGAGAAAATCCTATACTAAGTTACTAACCACGCAAGATCGTCAACAAAATCTTACTCCACAAGTATTATTAAGGGTAATATACTCCCTCGATCCGAAAAAGCTTGTCCCATACTTATTTTCTCAAATAGATGTATCTAACACTAACTTGGTGCTAGATACATCTTTTAAACAAGTTTTTCCGGAGTATTAGCCTAGCCGTCGATCGGATAATATACGAAATTAACGGCTCGTATCGACATGGGACCATTTTATTCTTAGCTCGATCAGTAGCCACCTTCCCTGTCACGCCACGTCTGCGACGGAATGAATGCGCCTTGCCATGCCAGCCGTCCGTCGCCAGTCGCCACGTCACGCCATACGCAGACCAGCCGGGGACAGTGCCTGTACGAGGAAAACGACAAGGAGACGCCGAGGCCGCCAGCCTGCGACTTGCTCTTCTCCTTCTTCTTCTTCTACCCCCTCCCCCACGAGCTCGCAGCCGAAAGCGACGGAGGGCAAGTCCGAGTTTTACAGGCCGTCCTCCGGCCACCACAGGCCGGAGCGGTCTTCTCTCCCGCTATCTATCTCATTCTCAGATCCCCCGTCTGTCTTCCTGTCGGTACCCGCGTGCGAATATACGCGAACGCACGCATTGGACTGGTGGCTGGGCTGGTGCTGCTATAAACACAAGTGGCTTCCCTCCTCCTCGTCTCCTGCCCAGGAATAGGCGACGCGTCGGCCGCTGCATGCGAGACGCGGGGACGGCCGATAAGCTGGGCGATCCGGCCATGGCCTTTCTCGGTAAGGAGGAAGACGGGACGAAGCTCCCTTCCTCTCTTCTTGTAAACCCTTCCTGAGATTCTTGATGCTCCACGCATTCACCTTCGCTTAATTATCGCCGTTGCTTTGCTTGGATTGGATGTGCGTGTGGCAGGTTGGTCGCCCTCGTGGACCTGCGGGCAGGAGGATGGCGGCGGGCTCACCCTCGCGTCGCCGTGCGTGCAGAGGGGTCTCATCGACTGCGTCAATGTCGTGCTCCTCTTCGCCTACGCCTCCGCGCTGCTCGCGGCCTGCGTCAGGGGGCGGCGGGATGGGCGGGGGAGAAGCGGCGGCGCGAGGCTGCGCTGGGGGGTGGCCGCGGTCTCCGCGTGCTGCGTGGCGGTCGCGGGGGCGTACGCCGTCGCCGCGTTCAGGGGCTCCGCGGATGCGGCGGTCACCACGGCCTCCGTCGTCAGGGGGCTGGTCTGGGTGGCCGTGGCGGCCTCGTTGCACGTCCAGCCGACGAGGCTGGCGAGGGCCGTGGCCGTTCTCTGGTGGACGCTCTTCTCGCTGCTGATCACCGCGTTCAATGCGGAGGTCCTTGCCATGGGCCACGGGCTTGACCTCGCGGAGGCTGTCGCGTGGGCGGTCAACTTCCTCCTCCTGCTCTGCGCCCTCGGCTCGCTGCTGCTCCGGCGGAGCCGTGGCCGGCAGGGCGACGACGGCCTGTCGGAGCCCTTGCTTGACAAGGCGGTGCACGACTCGGAGCTGTACCGGGCCGGCCTGTTCAGCCAGCTCGCCTTCTCGTGGCTGAACCCGCTGCTCCGCCTCGGCCACTCAAAAGCACTGGACCTCGCCGACATCCCGCTCATCGCTGACGAGGACTGCGCAC
This sequence comes from Secale cereale, assembly GCA_902687465.1. Lineage (NCBI taxonomy): Eukaryota > Viridiplantae > Streptophyta > Magnoliopsida > Poales > Poaceae > Secale > Secale cereale. The sequence goes on along the minus strand of LR738715.1, from coordinate 671,760,931 downwards.
GGCAAGCCTCGCGAAGGTTCTCCGAGGCATGGAGCCGCCACCGGCAGGACAAGGCGCAGAGCGGGAGATCCAACAGGCTCGCCCTCGTCCTGTGCAAGTGCTTCCTCAGGGAGATCATGATCGCCGGCTTCTACGCCTTCATGAGAACACTGTCCATAGCCGTCTCCCCTATATTGCTCTTCGGGTTCGTACGGTACAGCTACCAAGAAGAGAGGGATCACCGCCTTGGCCTCTCGCTCGTCGGCTGCCTCCTCGTCATCAAGCTCGTAGAGTCGCTGTCCCAGCGCCATTGGTTCTTCGACTCCAGGAGGACCGGGATGCGCATCCGGTCCGCGCTAATGGCGGCCATCTTTCAGAAGCAGCTCAAGCTGTCCAGCCAGGGGAGGAAGAACCATTCCACCGGGGAGATAGTCAACTACATTGCCGTCGACGCTTACCGGCTCGGCGACGCTCTCAGCTGGTTTCACATGGCGTGGAGCTCGCCGCTCCAGCTCGCCTTCGCAGTAGGCACGCTCTTCTGGGCGCTCAGGCTCGGGGCCGTCCCGGGTCTGGTCCCCCTGATCATCTTCGGCTTCCTCAACATGCCGTTCGCAAAGCTTCTGCAAGGGTACCAGGCCAAGTTCATGGTTGCACAGGATGATAGGCTCCGGTCCACGTCCGAGGTGCTCAACAGCATGAAGATCATCAAGCTGCAGTCATGGGAGGAGAAGTTCCGGGCCATGGTCGAGTCCCTCAGAGACGCCGAGTTCATTTGGCTGAGGGAGACCCAGATGAAGAAGGCCTACGGCGCCGTCATGTACTGGATGTCCCCGACGGTCGTCTCCGCGGTGATGTACACCGCAACGGCGATCCTGGGGAGTGCCCCCCTGAATGCCAGTACCCTCTTCACGGTCTTGGCCACCCTGAGGGTCATGGCCGAGCCGGTGAGGTTCCTTCCTGAGATCCTGACAATGATGATCCAGTACAAGGTGTCGCTGGACCGTATCGAGAAGTTTCTCATAGAAGAAGAGATCAAAGAGGGTGCCGAGAGGGCGCCTCCGCATAACTCTGATATCAGGGTTCATGTCCAAGATGCAAATTTCAGCTGGAATGCGAGTGCTGCCGATTTGGCGCTAAGGAATGTCAACCTTAGAATAAACAAGGGAGAGAAGGTGGCCGTCTGTGGTGCGGTTGGCTCGGGAAAATCTTCACTCCTTTATGCATTACTTAGGGAGATACCTAGGACATCAGGATCAGTAAGTGACATAAGAGTATATGCTCTTTATGCAGATGGAATTTGATTAAACCATGCTCATTTCTCCATTTCCAAAAAAAGAATGTTAACATTGTGTTTTGCAGGTTGACGTATTTGGATCACTGGCATATGTTTCACAGAACTCATGGATACAGAGTGGCACTGTCCGCGACAATATACTCTTCGGAAAGCCCTTCGACAAGGAACTGTATGAGAAGGCAATCAAATCTTGTGCTTTGGACAAGGATATAGAAAACTTCAATCATGGAGACCTTACGGAGATCGGCCAGAGGGGGCTCAACATGAGTGGAGGTCAGAAGCAAAGGATTCAGCTTGCTAGAGCTGTCTATAGTGATGCAGATATCTACCTCCTAGACGACCCTTTCAGCGCGGTCGATGCGCACACTGCTGCAGTTCTTTTCTATGTAAGAGGGCTCTTAATCTGTAATACAGATAGCTTGTTTTCTGCCATGCAAAATTCTAATGTCAATGTTCTTACAGGATTGTGTAATGGCAGCACTTTCAAAGAAGACCGTTGTTCTTGTGACGCACCAAGTCGAATTTCTGACTGAAACCAACAGGATACTGGTAAGTTGATCTTCTGAAAGTAGCTGTGCATAATTTCGTAAAATCGATGATCCTTCTATATCATAATACTCGGTGATTGTTTCAACAGGTAATGGAAGGAGGTCAAGTTAAACAACAAGGGAAATATGCAGACCTGCTGGAATCCGGGACCGCATTCGAGAAGCTAGTTTCGGCGCATCAGTCCTCAATCACAGCACTGGACACCACCAGCCAAGAGAACCAAGTCCAAGGGCAACAGGTGCTCGATGACGGTATCATGCCGAGCCCATTGCTGGCGACGCGGCAGCCCAGCGAAATCGAAGTCTCGACGAAGGGTCCCTCAGTGGCCCAGCTCACAGAAGACGAGTTGAAGGGGATCGGCAACCTCGGATGGAAGCCATACAAAGACTACGTAGAAGTCTCCAAGGGCATTTTACCCCTCTCTGGGATGGTTGCAGCTCAAGTGCTTTTCACAGTCTTTCAAATCATGTCCACATATTGGCTGGCCGTGGCTGTTCAGATCAATGTCAGTAGTGCTCTTCTGGTTGGGGCATACTCCGGGATTGCCATTTTCAGCTGCTGCTTCGCCTACCTCAGAAGCTTCTTCGCTGCTACTCTGGGACTCAAGGCCTCCAAAGCGTTCTTTACGGGTCTAATGGACTCTGTATTCAAGGCCCCCATGTCATTCTTTGATTCGACGCCCATTGGAAGAATATTAACAAGGGTATATATGGTTACTTTACTGTACCACTCCCCAAATAATAGCATAACCATAGAAAGCTAAATGTGATTTCTCTAGTACTAGTGACGGGTCCCTGACCGAAGGTTTATTTATCTCTATGCAGGCTTCATCAGATTTAAGCATTCTGGACTTTGACATACCTTACTCCATGGCTTTTGTGGTGACTGGCGGCATCGAGGTGGTCACGACAGTGCTGGTCATGGGTACTGTAACTTGGCAAGTCTTAGTTGTAGCAATCCCAGTCGCAATATCCATGGTATATGTTCAGGTAAGTCGTCTACTTTGCTGTACATTGATCCAAGCAATTAAGCGCAGGAAATTAATCCCGAGGAGATGACAGATGAAATATGTCTTGTGAGTTTAAAATCTGATGCTCTTTGTTTTCAAATATTGAAGAGGTACTACGTGGACTCGGCCAGAGAGCTAGTCAGAATTAATGGAACAACGAAGGCACCTGTCATGAACTATGCATCAGAATCGATTCTTGGTGTGGTGACAATCAGGGCTTTTGCGGCAACAGACAGGTTCATCCACAACAACCTGCAGCTTATAGACAACGACGCGACAATGTTCTTCCACACGGTTGCTGCGCAGGAGTGGGTTCTTATAAGAGTGGAAGCACTGCAAAGCTTGACCATATTCACATCTTCATTGTTCCTTATTTTGGTTCCTCCAGGAGTAATTTCACCAGGTATCTACATAACCATTACAGCGAACAGATCCCTTTTTTTTTTAAACTCTGTCGGCAGATTTGATGAACACTTGCGAAATATATTTTCAGGCTTTGCGGGTCTTTGCCTCTCCTATGCTTTAAGCCTGACCGCGGCACAAGTTTTCCTGACACGATACTATTCCTACCTAGAAAACTATATCATTTCAGTCGAGAGAATCAAGCAGTATATGCACCTTCCATCAGAGCCTCCCACCATAATACCAGATAACAGGCCTCCAATTTCATGGCCACAGGAGGGAAGAATAGACCTGCAAGATTTGAAGGTAAATATAATCTCCTTTGCACATAATCATGGACATTGAGAATAATAATAATAATAGGTTGGAATAACTTGCACTTTTTTCTGAGCAGATTAAATACCGCCCAAACACGCCACTTGTTCTCAAAGGAATCACTTGCACCTTCCCTGCTGGAAACAGAATTGGGGTTGTCGGGAGGACAGGAAGCGGGAAATCAACACTTATCAGCTCACTGTTCCGTCTCGTTGATCCTGTGGGCGGGAGGATACTTATTGACAACTTGGATATCTGCTCTATTGGTCTCAAGGATCTAAGAACTAAACTGAGTATTATCCCCCAAGAACCTACACTTTTCAGAGGAACTGTGCGCAATAATTTGGACCCCCTTGGTCTGCATTCCGATGATGAGATATGGGAGGTGAGAAAAACGTGTTCATGCAAAAAAAAAAAAAGGATGCAAAGTAGTTCGAGAAAGGCGATAATAAGTCTTACTAGTATAGTTCTGAAAAAGAATCATGTTAAATGAACTTTGTATTATCATAATTCATAAGCAATAGAAGATCTAAGCTTTTCTTAAACAAAGACAGGTGAACATACAATGATGTACAATCTGATCATATTTAATTTTACTAGATTGCTAACACTTCAAGTTTGATGTATTTGACTAGACTGCTTACATTGAACATTTCAGGCCTTGGAAAAGTGTCAGCTGAAGAGATCAATTAGCAGCACTGCTGCTCTTCTCGATACAGTAGGTAAGTATTACAAAGATATTAAACATTCTATCAGAACAAAAGAATTACCATAGCAAACAGTTTGAGTTACCGGAAGGTTAAAATGATTTCTCCCTCTGGCCCATGGCAGTGAGTGATGATGGTGATAACTGGAGTGTTGGACAGCGCCAGCTCTTCTGTCTCGGCCGAGTTCTCCTCCGTAGGAACAAAATTCTAGTGCTAGATGAAGCAACGGCGTCCATCGACTCCGCAACTGATGCAATCCTACAGGGTGTCATCAGGCAGCAGTTCACTAGCTGCACAGTGATAACCATTGCTCACAGGGTCCCAACTGTGACAGACAGTGACAAGGTCATGGTACTTTCCTATGGTACGTTATACTATCACAAGTGATGAAATCCCTGGTCCATTCCCCATAGTTTCTAGTGATAAACCAGCAATGACATTAAATCTGATCTTTGTTAAGATAATACTAACTACAGTTACTAGATTTGATGACGAGTGCTGCTGACTTGTACAGGTAAGCTTCTAGAATATGACACACCCGCCAAGCTGTTGGAGGACAAACAATCAGCCTTTGCCAAACTCGTCGCGGAGTATTGGGCTAATTGCAAGCGGAACTCAACATGATTCTATCATTCTGTGTCAGGGCATGATAAATGAGATGAGCAATTCAGTTAATTGATTTGAGGTACTGAAAGATTGTTATCCCAGCTTCTTGAATTCCGTCTGTAACAAGACTGACCTTGTCCTCCTCCCTTGTTGGTTGGTTCGATTACTGGACATAAAGAAGGCATGGACAACAATGTGGAGCTGGTCAGTGATCTCCAAAACTTTGGAGATAGGATTGATGGAGAGAACTAGCTCAAGATGCATTGACTTGAGTCATCCAAGATAAGCATGTCAACAAGGATGTTGAGATTCATCGCATAATGGAATAGAGGATCCACCTTTAGCAAGATAAATGAATAAGTTCTAATATTGAATAACGAGCAAAAAAAAAGTGTCATGATGACAGTAAATTGCCCAAGGCATGCGACAAAAACTTATTACTGTGTACCTTGTGCTAAATAAGGTCTGTTGTACTGCGTGGAAGTGCATGTTGTCCAGAATGAACATACTGCCAACTGCCAAGTACTCCCTCCCTCTGATTGCTTTCTTCTTATGTTCCTAAATAATTCGAAATTATTGAGAATCATTGGGTAACACAAAACATTACTATCATCCATATATTCCTGAATAATTCGAGACTATTGAGAATCATTGGGTCACACAAAACATTACTATCATCCATAAGTTCCTAATAGTTCTCCACAGCAAGAACTATTACTGCTGAAGTGTTGATACTGCACAGTGGGCCGATCTCATTGGGCACGCAAAACATAATCACTGTCATCCATGGCTACCTCTGCACTGATTAATCTGTCCATACCTCACATGATTACAAGGTTGTGCAGTGTTTTTTCTTAAAATCCTTTTCAGTACCGTACGGCATAGACACATCATGTCTAGACATGTGCCCAGATTAAAACCAGTTTATTATGTGCATACTTACTGATTTCTTTGTCATGATGGTTTGGGCACCTAAACTCAACAAAAATGATTAACATCAAGAAGTGACAGATAGTAAACTGCATCATCTTTCACGTTTCAAATTCTTCGGCACTTCGTATAATGCACAACAGGACGAATTTCTGAAATTGGATTTCAGAACTCCAGAACGAGCAAAATGCAGGAGAGGTTGCGCACATCCGAAATATGTTAAACAAAAGGTAGTCAAATTGTTTCCCTGATTTATCAAAACTACAAAATTAAGACAGAGGTGAAGTTACCGGAATGAAGAAAAAGGTATGAATTACAGAAAAGTGAAGGCAGAATCAGTGACAACGAACACATGAAATTGCAGGTTACGATAGTCCTGACAAAAGTACAGTAATTATGTCAGGAAACAAAAATCTACTACCTCCGTCTCAAAATATAAGGCAAGTTCCGTTTGAGTGTGGAGCATTGAACCATCAGAACTTCAACAGGATATTGGAAACAAGTCCCATCTTCTTCTTTCTGATTGCTTGACAAGACGGTTCAATTATGCGGAGGATTATAGGTCTACCCTGGCCAGCAAATAAATATACATTTACTCTATATACTACCTCCGTCCCAAATTACTTGTCTTTGATTTTTCTAGATACAGATGTATTTGACACTAAAACGTGTCTGCATACATCCGTATCTAGATAAATCTAAGACAAATAATTCAGGACGGAGGGAGCATATACTTGTGAAGATGAATATACATATGGGTGTCTAGATCTCAGTCGACTGAGACTTAACCATGTCTTAGTCAAGTCACATAACATATAAAAAAAGTTTAAAAGAAAATTTTGCACGGATCTCCATGTAAATCTAAAGCATCATCTAGATTTGGTTAAGTCTCGGTTGATTGAGATTTAGCAATCTCATATAACAGTAACTGATGCATTTAGAGTACATCGGTCCGGGAATATAAGGTGTATTTTGATTGGCTAAGATGAGGCTTTGACCAACAATTACTCTACAATATAGATGGCATAAGGTTAATGTCCATAGATTTGTATTCGGAAGTACTTGTGAAGGTGATTTATATCAAGTAAACCAAGACTAATGGAGTAATTTGTTGAGCAAAGCCATGTCTTAACCTAAAAACAGACATTTCTCAACAGAAGAACTTTTTCTCGAAAAGGAGGATCGGCGAAATGGGGTTTCCCCCTGCTTTATATTATAAAGCAACCACCGAGCATAACAACACGGCCAGGTCTGGAAGAACAAGAACAAGGGTACAGGAGCCAAAGTGTGAGAAAAGAAAAAATAAGTCTTGTTGGGCACAGGACAAAACACCCCTACGAAAAGGAGGATTACCTCCGGTCGCTCCATCAGTGGAGGAACTGATGAAATATTGATTTTTTTTTTGCGGGAAAGTAATGCATTTATTCCTCTGCGAATACAAAGCTAGAAACATTGTCTGGGATACGGTGAGACCTGTTGAAGTGTATATGTGGATTGTCTAGCCCTTTCATCAGTTCCTACTTTTGGTTGTACATGAAGCTTAACATGGTATCAAAGGTAAGGTCTTGAGTTCAAGTCCTGGCTTTCGCAGTTTATCCAAACAATTGCTGCTGCCCCCCTTTGTCCACATATAGGTCTCTTGAGTGTCAACACGTGAGAGGGGGTGTTGAATGTATATGTGGATTGCCTAACCCTTTCCATCAGTTTGGACTTCTGATTGTGTTGGCTAGTGCATACAGCTCAGATTTTTGGTTGAGTTGGCTAGTGCATGAAACTTAACACAACTAACAAGCGGCGCTAACTCCAGACCAACCAATATTAGCTAGACAATGAGCAACACTATTTTGATGGTGACCTAATTTTTACGCAATAAATCCACCTTGTTCCAGGAGTCTTTTAATTTCCAGAATCAAGTGTCCATGATTAGATTTGTCCAATGATTTGTCCGTTAATGCAGCAACCAGGACAGAACAGTCAGATTGAATGATGATTGGGAGGTCCGACCTTTGAAAATTTAGTGAAATACCTTCCAACACGGCGCTGATTTCGGACTCTAGAGCATCTTTGCAATGGAAAAGGTATCTGTATGCCGAGAAAATAACAGCTCCCTCCGAGTCTCTCAATACCATGCTCGTCCTTGCCAGTCCAGTCTCCTTGACGTATGAACCGTCAACTGATAGAGGCAGCCTTTTCTTTGTAATGGTGGTAGAAGCCAACAGGAATAGCCACCACCGGCATCTTCCCTTTAATAATCTCCTCCACGCCACATTGTTGAGCTTGATTATAGGAGGTCAGGTAGCTACATAAGAAGGTTTTTGTAATCTCTAGAGGAGGGGTCGTCTTGTCATGTAGTACATCGTTTCTCAGGCTCCAAATCCTCCACAACAGCATCATAATCATTGCTCTCACTTCATCTGTTTCAGACAACAGAATATTGAAAAAGCCACTCATCACCGCAATTCCGCAATGCACCAAGTTTGTCATTTGGTGGCAATGGTCAGACTTGTCGCATCAAGTCCCAGACCTCCACCGATCTTGGGCATACACTGGTGCATGGAAAGAATAATCACTGATGAAGTATTGATTGATTGAATGCATCAAGCCATCAACTAAGCAATGAGACGGACTTTACAGTAAACGGGAAAACAGTCGAGGTGCTCCAACCCTAATAATTAGTACTCCCTCTGTCCCAAAATAATGACTCAAGTTTATACTAATTTTATCAACAATCAGGCAAAACAGACTCCTTGCACAGCCCGGGCACAATCCGGGCGTCATTTCACTATTGCAGCTACTCATTCCGATGAATGCGCGTAAAACGTGGAAAAATATCAGTGATCCTGCCAATTTGTGGCGAGTAGGGATATATATGGGGGCATGCCAGGACTCCTCAGGAGCGAATTTCCCCGAGGAAAAACACGAGGGAAACCTAGTTGGGATTGGGAGATTCAGATTACCGGCTGACTTCAAACCCGCGCGAAAATCTGGGGTTAGAGAGACGCGAAGAGCATCGCAGCGGCGGCCATCCGTTTCCTGCTTTCGCCCTGCGGCAAATCTTTTACCGAGAGAAACAGAGAAGACAATCGCGTCGGATAGTCTTTTTTTTAGGGAGCGTCGGATAGTCAGCCAATCGAGTAGTATCTTTCTAAGGACAAACATTTTTTTTTGAAAAATTTTCTAAGGACAAACATAATTAGTACTCCCTCCGTAAACTAATATAAAAATGTTTATAGAGTATTAAAATAGTGATCTAAACACTCTTATATTAGTTTATAGAAGGAGTAGATTTTGTCTAAAAAAGGTTATTCATAAAAAAAATGTTTATTGGACTAGTGTATACTGCTCAAGAAGACGAGACTGCGGCGGCTGCCTGAAGATGAAATGAGGTTCTCCTCGTCTAGGCCCAATCCTGGTGGTGCGTTGGTGGGAGTGTGGAGGTGTCTCCGGCAGATCTGGGTTTGGTGAATCTGCTCGCATCTGGCCGCCCTTCGTCTACATTTATATTTTTTTAGGTTGGATCCTTTCGATCTACGATACTCTCATCGACGGCGGTTGATGTTCTGGTGCGCGTTGGTCCTATGTGGCCTTAGCACGACGACTTCTCTCGATTGTCTACTACAACCACTTTTGCCCGCCTCCAGCGAAGGAGGGGCGATGACGACGGTGCGCCTTTTGCTCACTTCAATGCTGGTACTCGTTGCTGGGTGGTCATAGATCTAAATGTAATTTCTATTATTTCTGATAGGTGTTCAGTGTACTGCCATGAGTGAACATGAATAGACCGAAGAAAATCGCAAAAAAGAAGAAGAAAACAGGTAAAGCTTTGCCTCCACCTTTTCTACCCCTCGTTCTAGGCTTCTTCTATTCCGCAGTTGATGAATGGCCTCCCTCGAAAAAAGAACACAAACTAAAGCTACCATCCTTGCCTCCTCTACCTCTTGGTGAGCATTTTCACGAACTCCCGACACATTATCTACCTCTAATTGGTGATTGGTGGTGCCTATCAGTTCAAAATTTAGTAAGCAAAAGTTTCTTGAAAAAAATAGTAAGCAAAATAAATAATTGTGTATATATTGTAATGCAATACATTGGACTTTCATTATAGAAAATTTATTGATGAAAATTACCTGACCTATCCATTTGAGTGAAATGTTGTTGTACCAAGTATTAAAGCTTGCATATATAAGCATATGGTATAATCTGCCGATTTGATTATTATGTCCTCAAGATAGTCCGAATGAATAGTTATGTAGCCACAAACAACAATTTACAACCAATACAAGAAGTTGGCTAATTGATTTGGCTCTGGAAGCTAATCAATCAGGTTCTTCTGTAATATTTCATATTCTATGAAGCCAGTTGATTGCTTCTTAGTTGAAAATGCTAAATGGAGGACGAGCTCCATGGAGTGCTTTATTTTGAAAATTCTGAAAATCACATTATGAAGTCTAAAAAAGTTCTAAAAAAAATTGAACATGAAAATGACGATGAACAGTATACGTACTTCACTATAAAAATGCATGAATTTGTCTTTTTTATAGCTCTGACTGTAATGTATTTCATCGTAAAAAATTATACACATGTAAAGCACATCCATAACATGTATGATTTTTTCAGAATTTTATGAAACTTTAAAATATGATTTTTGATTTTTTTTCCACAAAAAGGGAGCTTCATGGAGCTCGTCCATCAAAATGCCCTACCCCTTCTCAGTTAGCTAGCTTTCGTATACCCCGCTTGTTGTTGCAGGTACACAAGGATCAATTCATCAATACCAGGGCTCATATATGTGCCTCCCATGTACATTTCAGCAGCAGCAAACAAAGACAAGCACGAGCAGAAAAGCAGGGTCGGTCCTGAGATTTGGGGGTGGGGGGCCTCGACGAAACTAGAATACGGGGCCCTAATATAAACTCAAAATAATTTATTTATTTGGTTGAACACGCAAGCTTGCGTATCATTGCATTGATACAAGAAGTAAGAATGATTACAGGAGGTGGTACAAGACATGACACGGACGCAAGGGGCATGAACATGGTGCCCGAAATGGAGAGATGAAAGATGCACGACCCAAACAAGAACACGGCTAAACTCTCCGACCAGAGAAGCAAACCAATCTACAACTAGACGACCAAAACTCTGAAGCCCGCACTGAGGACGCCGCGAGCACCCAAGACGACGCCTTCAAGAAGGAAAACAACACCGAGACGCTGTCGTCGTCCGATCCAGAAACCCAGACCTAGGGTTTCCCCTAATGCTTGAAGAGGGGCACATAACGGCCATGACAACGCCTCCAGGAAGATGACGACACGCGCGGGTGTTGTCGCTGCTAGCAAAAGCTGCAGGGCTTTCGCCCTGGCCAATTCTAAGCAATCCCAAGCCGTCGGAACATGTGTCGAAGAGGAGGTCATCGGGTTTAGGCCGATGCTGCGACTGCAGGCAGGGGAGCCACGCGTGCTGCCAAAGGAGGCACTGTGCATCGCCGGGCGCGCGAATTCTAGAGGAGGACGAGGATGCGTGGCTGTGTGGAATGAAGTGGGATGGGACGGTGACCATGGCCCCAGATAAGCCAGGATCTGGAAGTAACATAGATCCGGGAAACCGGGACCGGAGCAACAGGGACGCCGACGGGCCCAGGGAACTGGAAGGGGACGCAACACCTGGAGCATGCTGGTGAGGAAGAGGCCCCGGGATGGATGGCCAACCAAAACACCGCAGGGTGGTGATCGAGCGGACGAGGAGCAAAAGAGCCAAGAGAGCCGGAAAGAGCGCATCTTTCGAGGCTCGTCGGATCCGAAACCGAGCCTGCCGGCAACAGACGCATGAAGGGGGCACAGGTCCATCGTCGCGGGGGGAGGGGTGGCGAGGTGGTCGAGTCGAAGTGCATTCGCGCGCAACCAAATCCGACCGCCGTGCCAAAGGAGGCAGACATCGACGAGCACAACAGCAGCCTCCATGGCCAGCCCCGAAGGAGGTGGACCTGAACTCGCCGGAGGAGGGGGGTCGGAGGAGGAGGAGCCGCAACTAGCAGGGCCCAGCCGAGGCCTGTCGGCCGGAGCACCGCAGCTAACCGGAGAGGGCGCCCGGATCGTGCCAGGGCAGACCAAGGCATCACCGCGGGGAACTGCTGCCGAGGCAGCGCACCCGCGCCGCCAGCAAGCAGGGAAGGATGAGGGAGGCCGCCGTCGCCGCCGGAGAAGGAGGCCAGCGCCACAGCCAGCCCATATCTAGCACGAGGGGGAGCGGGGGCGCGGGAGGAGGAAGGACAGCCCCGCCGCCGCCATCCCAGGGCCCGGCGCGGCTTCGTCGGCCGGCCCTCCGGCGGCGGCAACGCGAGGCCGAGCGGAAGGCAGGCAACAGGGCGCCGGCGGCTAGGGTTCCACCTGAGTCGCCAGACTCGGGCGACGTGGGTGTCGGGAGGGGTCAGGGCTAAGGTATCTCACACCAAACAACTCAAAAATAATTATCAACGCGTGTGTATATATGAAATTTAAAGTGCTCTTATTCCTCCTGACATTTGTATCAGTGCATTACAAAACAGTGTGTGAACGAAGCTCTAGGGTTATATTAATCTAATTTTATTATCGGGATGGTTGTTCTTTTTTTTGAGGAATCAGCGGGGGGGGGGGGGAGAGAATCCCCACCTGAATATATTTCTCAAGAGGCCGAAATGGGGCCTACATTAAAGTTACAGATTACAGGGGCACGGCAAGCTGGTGACCCACAAGTGTAGGGATCTATCGTAGTCCTTTCGATAAGTAAGAGTGTCGAACCCAACGAGGTGCAGAAGGAAATGATAGGCAGTTTTCAGTAAGGTATTTTCTGCAAGCACTGAAATTATCGGTAACAGATAGTTTTGTGATAAGGTAATTGGTAGCAAGTGACAAATAGTAAAAGTAAATAAGGCGCAGCAAGATGGCCCAATCCTTTTTGTAGCAAAGGACAAGCCTAGACAAACTCTTATATGAAGGAAAGCACTCCCGAGGACACATGGGAATTATTGTCAAGCTAGTTTTCATCACGTTCATATGATTCACGTTCGTTACTTTGATAATTTGGTATGTGGGTGGACCGGTGCTTGGGTGTTGCCCTTACTTCGACAAGCATCCCACTTATGATTAACCTCTATTGCAAGCATCCGCAACTACAAAAGAAGTATTAAGGTAAATCTAACCATAGCATGAAACAAGTGGATCCAAATCAGCCCCTTACGAAGCAACGCATAAACTAGGGTTTAAGCTTCTGTCACTCTAGCAACCCATCATCTACTTATCACTTCCCAATGCCTTCCTCTAGGCCCAAACAATGGTGAAGTGTCATGTAGTCGACGTTCACATGACACCACTAGAGGAGAGACAACATACATCTCATCAAAATATCGAACGAATACCAAATTCACATGACTACTTATAGCAAGACTTCTCTCATGTCCTCAGGAACAAAAGTAACTACTCACAAGACATAATACTGTTCATGATCAGAGGGGTATTAATATGCATAATGGATCTGAACATATGATCTTCCACCAAGTAAACGAACTAGCATCCACCTCAAGGAGTAATCAACACTACTAGCAACCTACATGTACCAATCTGAGGTTTTGATACAAAGATTGGATACAAGAGATGAACTGGGGTTTGAGAGGAGATGGTGCTGGTGAAGATGTTGATGAAGATAACCCTCCCCAAGATGGGAGAGTTGTTGGTGATGACGGCGATGACGATTTCCCCCTTCCGGAGGGAAGTATCCCCAGCAGAACAGCTCCGCCGGAGCCCTAGATTGGTTCCGCCAAGGTTCCGCCTCGAGACGGCGGCGTCTGGTCCCGAAAGCCTTCTTCTGATTTTTTCCAGGTCAAAACACCTCATATAGGAGAAGATGGGCATCGGGGGGTCTCCGGCTGGCCCACGAGGCAGGGGG
>LR738715.1:671675999-671747156 GCA_902687465.1 Secale cereale | reverse complement strand
GCGCCCAGAGGGGGGAGGGTGCCCCCACCCTCGTGGACAGGTGGTGGCCCCCCTGGCAGATCTCTTTCGCTAGATATTTTTTATATTTTCTGAAATGGTGTTTCGTGGAGTTTCAAAGCTTTTTGAGTTGTGTAGAATAGGTCTCCAATGTTTTCTCCTTTTCCAGCCAGAATTCCAGCTGCCGGCATTCTCCCTCTTCATGTAAACCTTGTAAAATAAGAGAGAAAAGGCATAAGTATTGTGACATAACGTGTAATAACAGCCCATAATGCAATAAATATCAACATAAAAGCATGATGCAAAATGGACGTATCAACTCCCCCAAGCTTAGACCTCGCTTGTCCTCAAGCGAAAGCCGATATCGAAAAATATGTCCACATGTTTAGAGATAGAGGTGTCAATAAAAATAAAATACAGACATGAGGGCATCATGATCATTCTTATAACAATAACACATACATATATTCTCATATGACTCTTATGCTAAAGTAACAATTCATTCACAATGTCAAGTATGACTCGGAAACTTCATTGAAAACCAACAAACTATGTCTCAGTCATTGAAGCAATTACAATTTATCATAACATCGGAAAGAGTCAATGTAAGAGCTTTTTAGCAAGTCCACATACTCAACTATCATCTAGTCTTTCACAATTGCTCACACTCACGCAATACTTATGGGTATGGAGTTTTAATCGGACACAGAGAAAGATAGGGGCTTATGGTATTGCCTCCCAACCTTTTACCTCAAGGGTAATGTCAACAATAATAGACCATGATAACTTACATCCAATTGGGTATATATGTCAGGATCTTTCCAACACAATGCGCTTGCCAAAGGATAAAATGTAAAAAGGAAAGGTGATTTTCACCTTGACTCTTATAAGGCAAGAATAATAGATAGACCCTTCGCAGAGGGAAGGAGAGGTTGTCATGTGCTTTTATGGGTGGATGCACAAAATCTTAGCGCAAAAGAACGTCACTTTATATTGCCACTTGTGATAAGGACCTTTATTATGCAGTCCGTCGCTTTTATTACTTCCATATCACAAGATCGTATAAAGCTTATTTCCTCCACACTAATAAATCATACATATTTTAGAGAGTTTGCAACAATGACAACTTACTTGAAGGATCTTACTCAATCCATAGGGTAGGTATGGACTCTCATGGCAAAACTGGGTTTAAGGATGTATGGAAGCACAAGTAGTATCTCTACTTGGTGCAAGGAGTTTTGGCTAGCATGAGGGGGAAAGGCAAGCTCAACATATTGGATGATCCATGACAATATACTTTATTTTGGATATAAGAAAACATAACCCATTATGTTGTCTTCCTTGTCCAACATCAACTCTTTAGCATGTCATATTTTAATGAGTTTTCACAATCATAAAAGATGTCCAAGATAGTATATTTGTATGTGAAAGCTCTCTTTCTTTATTACTTCCTATTAATTGCAACAATGACCAAAACAATGTTTGTTGACTCTCAACAACTTTTATTCATCATACTCTTTATATGTGAAGTCATTACTTTTCATAAGATCAATATGATCTCTTTGATACTTTTTATATTTTCTTTTATTCTCTCATGACCATAACGAGGAAATCAAGCCCTTGACTCAACACTAATCTTTATTATATAGCTCACGGACTTGATTACAATGGTAAAGATAACAAAGCAAAAGCTCACAACTAGATCACGCTAACTTTATTCTACTAGATCAAGATATTACCAAAAGGATCGAACTAAGAAAAAGGGTAAAGATAGGAGTGTGATGGTGATACGATATCGGGGCCCCTCCCCCAAGCTTGGAAGTTTCCAAGGGGAGTGCCCATACCCATATGATTATGTCTCCTTTTTCGAAGTTTGTGATGATGGAGTTGAAAGCAGTGATGCCGGATCATCATACATCGAGCGTAGGAGATCCTCCAACTTGCGGATAATACCTTTGAGTGTGGCGATATGCTCCTTCAGCAAAATATTTTCACTTGTGAGATACTTGTTTTGTATTTGATCTAACTCAATCATCTTGAAAGCTTAAATCTCAGTTGAAGTAAAAAGGTTTGGAAGGGGTTGAAGGATGTCTTCTTCTCCTGTTTGCCGGAGCCTGATCTTCCACAACCTTCTTGATCCTATTCTCCCTGTTGATCTCCTCGGGTTCTTCCCTCTTCAGCTCTATCTTCATTAGCCAAGCATCATTGCCCTCATTGTTGGAGGAGGAGGACGACATGATGCCTGGCCTTGTCAACCCTAGCAGAAAATAGCTCGAAACAAGAATAGAGGATTTTTGCGTGATACGGTGGTCAAAACCTTCGGGAGAATATGTAACACCCCAGATGTAACACTTTCCAATTATGGCAATACATGAAACATTGACTTCATCAATTCCATTCTGGGCTCTTCTTCCATTTCGAGTTTCTTCTTTTTGTCGCGTGCGTGTGTGCATTTCATCCATGTCATGTTATCATGTGCATTGCATTGCATTCGTGTTGTCACTTGCACCCGGTCCCACTTGCCTCTTCCCGTTGTCCGTTTCGAGTTCCGACACTCACACACGTGCCCGTGGCACACCCGAGTCATTCTTTCGTGTATGGCTGTGTAACGTTTCCAGAATGAGGTGAGACTTGTCGTGCGTTGTTGTTTTGGTACGTGTAGGCCGCCTGTCAAGTTTCATCGCGTTTGGAGTTCGTTTGCTACTCCAACGGTTAACCTAGTGGGCTAAAAACACCTCTTCCTTTTGGCCCAAGACCCCCTCCACAACAGCCCACAAACCCAGCACAACCACTCCCATCCTCTCGGTCGTCGGATCGTGATCGTGTGGGCGAAAACCGCTCCCCATTTGGAGTCTCCTAGCTCCCTATGCCTATAAAAAGGCCCCATCCCCTCCATTTTCGGGCGAAACCCTAGTCCTCCCATTTTTTCCTTTTTCCCCGCGCCCCGCAGCTCCTCCGGCCGCCGGACACGTCCGGACGGACCGGACACGTCCGCCCGGACGCGCCCAGCCACCTAGCCGCCGCCACGTGTCCCGCGCGCCGCCGCTGCCCTTTGGGCCTCCGCCGCTGGCGTCCGCCGGACCTCCGGCCGGCCCGCGCCACCTCCTTCGCTTCCGGCCGCCGTCCCCGTCCTTCTCCGGCAAGCCACCGCCCCTCTCCGGCGAGCCGCCCCAGATCTGGTCAGGTGGACTAGATCCACCAGCTCCACCATCCAAACGGCCTGTCCCCGCGCCCGGATATCCCCGTCCCGCATCTCCTCGTCCCGTTTGACTTTTCGTGAGGTATAAAAACGACTAAGTCCCCAGATCTGCTATATTTTGTTGCCTCCTTTGCATGGCTGTAACTTCGTGCTCGTAGATCCATTTTGGGCGTGTAATATATCAAAATGATCGTGGTGATGTGCTCTTCATTTTGTTCCATTGTGGCATGCTTGTTTGAGATCATATTGATGACCTAATCATCGTGGCAAGAGTGCTATATGTTAAAAACTGCTGTTACTTGTACATTTCTTGCCATGTTTGAGATGCGATAACTTTGTGCATGTTTATCCTAAATGGAGCATATGATATGTCAAAATGTTCATTGTGAAGTGCTCTACATGATGGTTGCTGTAGCATTCATGCTAGGTGTCATATTGCTATGTTAATCTCTGTTGCAAAAGTGCATGTGGCTGTTAAGTGCTGAAACTTGTTATGAGATGCTGATTTGAAGTGCTCATTGCTATTGATGTGTTTGTCCTCATGTCACATGCCAATATGTTTTAGAAGCACCATCAAATGGTATTTGCTGTGGTGCAAACCACTTTCCATGATATGCCTTGAGGTGACTTAAACAAGCTTGTAAACATGCCATGCCAATGTTACTGTTTTAAACTTAGTGAAAAAACTGCTAAGTATGGAATCTGTTTTAACCTGATGCTATGTTTGCTTGATGCCCCACTCAAATCCATGCTTGTTTTGGAGTGGCCAATGGTCATATCTTGTTGTCCATGTTATGCTCTATCCATCCATGCCCTTACTTGCACATATGGCCTGCTGTAGCTTATTTATTTCTTGCTCTCAAGTTGCTATAAATTATACCTGTCAGGTTTTTATCAGCATGATCAATTTGGTGAAGCTTGTTGTTATTGATCCATGCCTCCTATGGAGTTGCTCCAATGGAGTTGTTTGAAGTATGCTATGTCTACTACATGTCCATGATCTTTATATGCTTAGTGGAGTTGATATGCATGTTGTTTTGTGCCTCCGAAGGCAGCATCGGGATGTTGTTTTTGCCTTCCCAGATTTTGACTAAGTCTGGATAATTTTATTGCAACTTGCCATGCTTGGTTAATTATGTTCCAGTAGGTTTTTGGGTGTGTTCTAAGTTCATGCTTGTTAAGTATCATGTCTATTTCATGTCCATGCCCTTTGTCTCCATGTTTGAGTGCTGTAGCATAATTATTTCTTGATCCAAACATGCAATGTGGCTGTAAACTGCAGCTTTGTGTGAATATTGTTTTGCTTGCCATTTGCAAACCGTGTGACTGTTTCCGGCGATCTTTATATCCATTTCAACCGAAATCTTCCCCTCTATCCAATGACACGTTTGGTTTTCCAAGATGAGGCCTTCTTCATCATCTTTTCCTTAGGTTCAAGTTTTCCACATGCATACGCATCATCATACTTGCATCATGTTGATTGTGCATTGCACCGTGTTTGATATTGTGCCATGTTGTGTTCTTGTGTTGAGTAGAGCCGGGAGCCGAGACCGAGAACGAGGGTCCTACCGAGGTTGAGTGTGAGGAGCAAGGTTACGATCCCATCGATGACTCAACATGTAAGATGACCTGACCCAGATATCATTACTATCTTTGCCTATTGCTAGATGTCTCGCTCTTTAGCTTATTGCCTCGATGCCCATGTTTGTTTGTCAGCCTCCTATTGTAGCCATGGATCTCTCTAACCACCCAACCTAGCAAACCTTTGATTGGCTACGTAAGCTTCGCTCAGCCCCTCTTATAGCATTGTTAGTTGCAGGAGAAGATTTGAAGATTCTTTCTTCATGATGAAGTTATTTTTGGGATATCACACTATATAATATGATAAACCAAATAATCTATATATTGGTAATGGGTGGAAGGCTAAGCCTCTTGCTTGGTGTTTTGTTCCACTCATGCCTCCCTAGGAACCGTTTAAACCGGTGTTATGTTCCTTGATTTTGCATCCCTAACACGGTTGGTGTTTATGGGCCCCCCTCGATAACCCGCTTAGCGCTAAAGCTTTTCCAGCAAGGCCCGACATTGGTTTTACATTTTCCTAACAACTAAAACTTGCATAGGGAGTTATAAACCCTTTTCTTAATCAACAACCCGGGCCAGTGCTCCACATGAGTGTTGGTCCAAACTGGGGGTCCTGCAGGGTCACCTTGGGGAAACCCGAGGGCTGGTAAAAACCTGTAGCATCACCCATCCGGACGTGGCCTGAGACGAGATACGTGCGGCTACTATCAGGGTGTCGGCACGCCAGGAGGTCTTGCTGGATTAGTTTTACCTTAGTTGGAATATCTTGAGCACGGGATTCCGAGAATACTCGGGTCTTCCCACCTTGGAGTTGCGACTCTGCAGATCGTGAGCTTATGATGGGCTAAGTTGGACACCCCTGCAGGGTTTGATCTTTCGAAAGCCATGCCCGCGGTTATGTGGCAGATGGGAATTTGTTAATATCCGGTTGTAGATAACTTGACACCATGTTCATAATACACTACCAGCGTGAGTAACCGTGACGGTCATTTTCCGAAGGGGTTCGAGAAGTGAACACGGTGGGGTTATGAATGACGTGCTTAGATAGGATCACTTCATGATCACTTTGGCGATCGTTGGCACTTCTCTTCTCGCTCTAAACACGTAAGCTAGTGCTAGTGCAGCTGCAACCTTGATCTTCAGCCTTGTTCCACACCCAAGGCTTAGATAGTTTTGCTACCCGGGAATGGGATTGCTGAGTCCTCCGTGGCTCACAGATTCTACACAACACCAGATGCAGGTACCATGGTGAACTACACAGGTGATGGCACATAGTTGTACTGGGAGTTCGATGAAGAGCGTGGGCGATACTACGTGTACTACCCCGATGATCAGTAGTGGCTTCTACTAGGGGCGATCAGACCTTGTGTTATTTATTTATGGTATCTTTCATTTGGATCTTCGTCCGTAGTCGGACTGTGATGTTATTTGGATGATGATTGCTTATGTAATGTATTGTGTGATGTGGCGAGTGTAAGCCAACTACTCTTTTGCAATTTCATCCCTCTTTTACATGAGTCGTGCAAAGATACCATACTTGAGATCATTCTAGTATGAGCTTATACCTTTAAGTCGTGCCTCGACATGTAGGAGGTATAATCTCATACTGGGCATTACAGAATATATAGTGAATTTTTACTGACCAAAAGAAGTAACGTGCAAGAAATCGGAGTCCGGGAGGCACACAAGGTACCCACGAGGTAGGGGGTGTGCCCAGAGGGGTAGGGCGCGCCCTCCACCCTCGTGGACGCCTCGTGTCCTTTCCGGACTTTCTCTTATTTTTATATTTTTCTAAATATTCCAAAACGGCGAAAAATTGCCATTAGAACCGTTTTGGAGTCGGTTTACTTACCGTACCACATACCTCTTCCTTTTCAGAGTCTGAATCATTCTAGAAAGTGTCCCTGGTGTATTCCTCCCGGGTTACGATTTCAATAACATTGGTTTCAACATTTATAGGATTACCTGAGATATAATGTTTGATTCTTTGACTGTTCACCACCTTCGGATTTGTGCCTTCGAAGCTGTTGATTTTTATGGCACCAAAACGATAGACCTCCTCGATAACGTAAGGGCCTTCCCATTTAGAGAGAAGTTTCCCTGCAAAATATCTTAAACGAGAGTTGTATAGCAAGACATAATCACCTGCGTTAATCTCACGCTTTTGTATCCTTTTGTCATGCCATCTTTTAACCTTTTCTTTAAACAGCTTGGCATTCTCATAACCTTGGGTTCTCCATTCATCAAGTGAGCTAATGTCAAATAACCTCTTCTCACCGGCAAGTTTGAAATCATAATTGAGCTCTTTAACAGCCCAATATGCCTTGTGTTCTAGCTCAAGAGGTAAGTGTTCACACACAAACACGTCACCGTGTACCCTCGACGCCCGGGGTGATGCACCGCAGCTCACGCCGAAGGAGACCCGTCCAGAAGCGCGATACACAAGCAATCCGGCGGGCGCTTTTGAGCACCCGAAACCCCACGTGCCCGGGAGGGACCCCGTCTGGACATGCGGCGGCTATGGGCTGCCCTAGGTCGGTTCGCCCGCCCCTAGAGCCTCGAGGATCGCTGCCCTTCAATACGAAGAACGAACGAAGAACGAGAGGGAAGAACATGGGAGAGATGTAAAACTAGGGGGAAAAGTAGATGGGTTTTGCGATTGTGTGTTGTTGTTCAATCGACCGTCACCTCTTGTCTATATATGAGGCGGATGGACTTCCCGTACAAGAAAAGGACTTTCCTAGCCGTCCAAATCATCAAAACCTAATAAAATACGGACTATTCACGACCTCCGGCCCGGATGTCCGGCTCAACGCCCGGATGATCCGGCCTAGCCCAGTTTTGTGACAGCAGCTCACTAATCGTGCTGGAACTTTTGCATACAAACTCGGATTAAGATGATCTTTATATAAAAATCAACTGCCTCGACGAGACACACAACTTTTCTGTTGAACACGTTTTGATCTGATGCCATCTTAAGGGCGTTTCGGGCCGTTTTCTAAAGTCTGTAGCAAAAAAAGTTGTTCGGACGTCCGGACGATTGCCCGGATTGTCCGGCCTTTATCCGGATCATCCGGGACATGACCCAGATCATACGACTTCATCACAAAACTTCTCGTATGTTTGGTGCTTCAATTTCCCCAATGATCCGGACCCCGGCCCGGATGATCCGGCCAAACATGGCTGCAGCGCACGGTTTGTCTGTAACTTTTGCATATGACCTCGGATGGGGACGACTTTTATATCATAATCGTCCGCTTCGACGAGACGAAGAACTTTGCAGTTGAGGACTTTTTCATTCGAGGCCATCTTAATGAGGTTTCATGCCATTTTCTAATCTGATGTCAACACAGGTAACTCCGAAATTGTCATATCTTTTGCACTTGAGCTCCGTTTTGGTCCATCTTCACATCTATTTAGATCATCTTGAAGAGAGCCATCAATTGGTTACATGAACTCATAATTTTAACCTCATTCCATTATAGCCTCAGGTCACTCTTTGCGATCATGCCATTTTTGAGCGTCAACACATGCCCCCTGTTTTTCGGCAAAGCTAGCGTGCCGAAAAATATCTTGCAACACGTTGGTCTAAGGACAATGTTAACACTCAATCGGCCATTTATATGCGCTTAGGGAGATAATTTCTATATCGGCCATGTTTATGCTTAGGGCGATAATTTTATATCGGCCATGTTTTGAACTTCTTGTTCACATCATACCTTGTAACCGATTACCACCAATCGGCTTTAAAGAGATGGGAACGAACCCGTTTCTTGTAGCACTAAGGAAATCAAACTCCGAGAGGTGACACCCTGTTAAGCAAGTAACATCGGGATGATTCCAATCCACTGATGCATCGGCCAAAGCAACACAAGCCGAATTATACGCGTGAATGACTTCTACCTCATCATCGACCCATTGTATTAACAATTGATGCATGGTAGATGGCACACATTTAGCATGAACCCAATCGCAGCCTAATATAACATTATAGTTACCTTGCACCTCCGCGATGAAGAATGTGGTGGCCAAAGTTTTGCTTCCCACGGTGAGTTCCATGCACATCACACCTTTGGCCTCTGTCTTTTCTTTACCCTCAAATCCATTAAGTACCATATTGGTCTTCATCAATGCATCATCATCTAACCCCAATATTTTGAAGACTGAGTGGGGCATAAGATTTACCACAGCACCACCATCAACGAGCATCCTAGCAACCGGCAATCCGTCAATATGACCTTTGAGGTACAATGGCTTCAAGTGTTTCACCGGTTCTTTTGGGTTCTCAATGATAGCATTCTTAGGACCAAAATCCAGCTGGGCCACCTCCTCTTCTTCACCTATAGCACGAAACTCGGCAGGTAAGTAATACACCATATTAATATCCATACCTTCCTGAGCCGGCGTAGATTCGTAATCCACCATCTCATCTTCATCTCCCAATGTGTATATTGGGCTTAAAGTTTCCTTAGTTGAAAGGGATGTTTTAGGTGGCGTGGACGATGTAATATGGGTCGCATCATCCTCTTTTGATGGTGAAGGTGCTGCTGTAGCTAATGTAGAAGCATATGTGTTTTCTTTTTGTTTAGGCCTCCACTCTTGTTTTCTGAGTGCCGTGGGCCGAATTTCATTGAACAATTCGTCCCTTTGCTTCTTATCTTGACGCTCTACCTTCTCATGGTTCCTCATGTGTTGTAATCTCCTTTTCATGGTTTTAGTCAAACCTGGAGGACACCACCTAGGTTGAATACATTTGGGATCCCTTGGTTTAGCCTTGCTTGTGCTTGCCTTATGATCATTCACCATGGAACCTTGCTGAACAATAACAATATCACCATTAGAAGTTGCCAGATTACCAACAACCGACTTTTCAATCTCCTTTTGCTTGTCGCATTCTATAATTTCTGCATTAGGTGACTTAACACGCCACACTTTTTTGTTGGCCTTGCTTGGAGAAATTTTTGTTGTCCGAATAGCACCATAGCTCGAATGGCCTTGTGTGGGATAATAAAGCCTCTCACGAGCAGGCCTTCTAGGTGCCGCCCACCCCATACGAAAAACATAAGGAGCCACTGGGGGCTGCCCCCATCCTCCATTGAAATCTCCCATGTAATATGGCGCATAGGGGTGTTGTGACATCCAAGGTGTCAGTGCCCATGACCCATATAGCCTTGCATAGCGTCGAAACTCTTGCTCCGAAGGCGATCTTGTACGCTTTGAATGCGATGGCCGATTAGAGCTAGAACCGGCCGCTTGACTTGCATATTTGGATAACAACATATCAAAAGTAGGCTTGATTTTCTTGTGCTTAATATCATTATTTTTCCACTTGCCAACTTCTGAATTCTTGGGCTTGATCAATTTAACATGAGTATCCTCTTGCACTTGTGGTTGCCCCCCGAGTGTAGCATTTTTTATAGTGAACTTCAGCACTTCCTTGCCATCGGGTTGCTTCTCAAGCACAATCTTTCTTCCCAAGACCTTGTCGCCCTCCTTGCTATTCCTGGGTTCACCAATAACAACATTATCTTTATTAGCGGATTCGGCTATATTAGGCCGAATTAAAATTTTCTTTCCTTCCAATTCTATGGTGTTTCTCGGGAAGGGCTGTTTATCAACTTGCATCTCAGCAACATTCAATCGTCCGACATTAATGGCCGATTGTACCTGTCACCAGAAAACATTGCAATCGTTAGTAGCATGAGAAAATGAATTATGGTACTTGCAATAAGCATGCCGTTTTAGCTCCTCAAACAGCGGTATGGTGTGTGATATTCTAATCACCTTGTCTTGCAAGAGAGCATCAAATATTTTATCACACTTTGATATATCAAAAGTAAACCTCATCTCCTCATCACGATTCTTGCGAATCGTCTTAAGAGCATTGCACATATAGGGTTTGGCCTTTGAGGACCAAACAAATTCAGTAGTATAGACATCAACCTCATCGTCTGAATTATCATCATTGTGTTCAACCATATGCATTCTAGGACGATCAGTTGTAGACCTATGGACCTCTTTACTTTGACACTCTAGGGCCAAAGCTTTTTGTAAGACTTGATTAATGCTGAAAAACTCATAACTTTCTAGCCTCTCTTTAATGTGAGTTTTCAAACCATTAAGAACAAGATCCGCCAAGTCTCTCTCAGTTATCACTAAGATATAACATCGGTGTTTTATATCTCTAAATCTCTTGACATAATCGGTGACCGATTCATCATGTTTTTGCCTGCGATGTAAGATGTGACAACTTCAGCTCATTATCGCCGCTATAAAAGTGATCATGAAACTTTTGCTCTATTGCGACCATAAGAGAATTGATCCATGTGGCAAAGAAGCAAACCATGAAAATGCTGTGCCAGTTAAAGACAAGGGAAATAAACGCACTTTCAACTCTTCTATGGAACCTGCTTCACCCAACTGTGCTAAATACTGACTCACATGCTCCCAAGTTGTTTTCGTGCCCTCTCCGCTAAATTTAACAAAATCAAAAACCATGTAACCTTGAGGGTACAAAACTGCATCAAAGTGTTCAGGATAAGGCTTTTGGTATACACGACTCTTTACTTTTGGCTCGTTTCCGAAAGTTTCTTGAAACATCTTATGCAAATCCTCTCTTAATTTAGCTAGAATTGGATCCGAAGTAGATGGAGATGTTTGTGGTAATGACATAGGAGCAACCTGAGCACTAACTAGTGGTGCAACTTGTGGGATGGGCGCCGAACCATAATCCGGCGGAAGACCAAACATGCTGGCGCCTATAGGTGGTGTGACAAAGTGATTCGGCGTTGACGCCGAATTGGGCACACTCATAATAGGATTAGGATATTTAGGTGCAGCCACAAGCTGGTTGGTTTGGTTAGGGTAAAAATTCAACGGCATACTATATTGTTGTTGAATAGGAGGTGCCGATGAAATAGGTAAATGTGATGGCCTGGCTTATTAGGGATGATAGACTACTCATATCAATAAGGAATTCCTTCTTTTCCGGGAGCCCATTCGGATAGAACTCCAAAATTAAGCGTGCTCAGCTTGGAGTAGTTTCAGGATGGGTGACCGACCGGAAAGTTGCTCCCGGGTGCACACGAGTGAGGACAAAGTGCGCAGAAAAGACTAGTATTGATATGTGAGGCCAGTCTAGATCCCGCCAGGAGTAACGACCACCGGTGGGTGTGTCCGGGGCGTGACAAGTTGGTATCAGAGCCGACCCTTGCGGTTACACGGATGTTTGCGGACATTTTGCAGTCATGTTGTGCATGACGTTTGTGACCCGTCGTGGCAAACGGCATGGCACATGTGCTGTCCTGGAAGCACAGACGGTTGTGCCAAGAGGGAACGTTACTGTGGCCCGACGAGGACGTCGGTTCCTCTGAGTGAGGGTGCATGTGATGGCCTGGCTTATTAGGGATGATAGACTACTCATATCAATAAGGAATTCCTTCTTTTCCGGGAGCCCATTCGGATAGAACTCCAAAATTAAGCGTGCTCAGCTTGGAGTAGTTTCAGGATGGGTGACCGACCGGGAAGTTGCTCCCGGGTGCACACGAGTGAGGACAAAGTGCGCAGAAAAGACTAGTATTGATATGTGAGGCCAGTCTAGATCCCGCCAGGAGTAACGACCACCGGCGGGTGTGTCCGGGGCGTGACAGTAAAGTTGGACTAGGGTTTTCAGATACACCAACGGTACCACTAGATGACGAAGGCATATTTTTCTTAGCATTAGTATTTGCCACAAAAGAATTGTACGTCATCACATTACCCTTACTAACAAAACTTTAAATCACAGCCACTTGCTCCGGAGAAAAAACTTTACTCACAGTGATTAAATCTTGTTCGTCAATGAGAGGAGAAAAATTGACGTTTCTAACCGGAGTGATGTTGCCTTGACGGTCCTTCTTGAAACTTGCAAGAAACGCGTCCAAATCCTTCTCCTCATGCTTCTTCTGGAGCGCTTCAAAAGCCTCTTCATGCCGCTTCTTGCACGTTTCATAGGCTTGGCGATGTTCCTCCGATAGTTCATCAAGACTGGGCTTAATGATGTTATCGGCGTCAACTTTTGAGGGCTTGGGGAGATTAGACATGGTTGAAGATGATTCTTGATCTTTCGTCCCCAGCGGAGTCGCCAAAAAGTGTGTGCGCACACGAACACGTCACCGTGTACCCTCAACGCCGGGGGTGATGCACCGCAGCTCACGCCGAAGAAGACCCGTCCGGAAGCGCGATACGCAAGCAATCCGGCGGGCGCTTTTGAGCACCCGAAACCCCACATGCCCGGGAGGGACCCCGTCTAGACACGCGGCGGCTATGGGCTGCCCTAGGTTGGTTCGCCCGCCCCTAGAGCCTCGAGGATCGCTGCCCTTCAATACGAAGAACGAACGAAGAACGAGAGAGAAGAACAAGGGAGAGATGTAAAACTAGGGAAAAAAGTAGATGGGTTTTGCGATTGTGTGTTGTTGTTCAATCGGCCGTCACCGCTTGTCTATTTATGAGGCGGATGGACTTCCCGTACAAGAAAAGGAATTTCCTAGCCGTCCAAATCATCAAAACCTAATAAAATATGGACTATTCACGACCTCCGGCCCGGATGTCCGGCTCAACGCCCGGATGATCCGGCCTAGCCCAGTTTTGTGACAGCAGCTAACTAATCGGGCTGTAACTTTTGCATACAAACTCGGATTAAGATGATCTTTATATAAAAATCAACCGCCTCGACGAGACGCACAACTTTGCTGCGGAACACTTTTTGATCTGATACCATCTCAAGGGTGTTTCGGGCCATTTTATAAAGTCTATAGCAGAAAAAGTTGTCCGGACATCCAGACGATTGCCCGGGTTGTCCGGCCTTTATCCGGATCATCCGGGACATGACCCAGATTATCCAGCTTCATCACAAAACTTCTGGTATGTTTGGTGCTTCAATTTCCACGATGATCCGGACCCCGGCCCGGATGATCCGGAACCTGGCCCGGATGATCCGGACCTTGGCCCGGATGATCCGGCCAAACATGGTTGCAACGCACGGTTTTGCCTGTAACTTTTGCATCTGACCTCAGATGGGGACGATTTTTATATCAAAATCGTCCGTTTCGACGATACAAAGAACTTTGCAGTTGAAGACTTTTTCATCTGAGGCCATCTTAATGAGGTTCCATGCCATTTTCTAATCTGATGTCAACACGGGTAACTCCGAAATTGTCACATCTTTTGCACTTGAGCTCTGTTTTGGTCCATCTTCACATCTATTTTGATCATCTTGAAGAGAGCCATCAATTGGTTACATGAACTTATAATTTTAACCTCATTCCATTATAGCCTCAAGTCACTCTTTGCGATCATGCCATTTTTGAGCGTCAATAGTAAGTGACATGATTTTCCATAAACCATTTTATATGGAGACATACCCATAGAATTTTTGTATGCAGTTCTATAGGCCCATAATGCATCATCAAGTTTCTTGGACCAATTATTTCTAGACCTGTTAACTTTCTTTTGCAAAATTAATTTTAGCTCTCTATTACTTAATTCTACCTGACCACTAGACTGTGGGTGATAAGGGATGCAATTCTATGATTAACATCATACTTAGCAAGCATTTTACGGAAATCGCCATGAATAAAGTGTGAACCACCATGATACGTCCAAAACGTATCTATAATTTCTGCTTGCTCCATGCCTCTTTTGGG
The DNA here is from genome assembly GCA_902687465.1 of Secale cereale. Classification (NCBI taxonomy): domain Eukaryota; kingdom Viridiplantae; phylum Streptophyta; class Magnoliopsida; order Poales; family Poaceae; genus Secale; species Secale cereale. Next base: position 671,732,696 of record LR738715.1, on the reverse strand, counting down.
TGATATTGCTATGATATTTATACACTTCCATACAGTTTTGATCATATTTGGACTAACCTATTAACTCAGTGCACCCCAGTGCCAGTTTCTGTTTTCGGCTGTTTTTGTATTTCAGGTTTTCACATTACGAGAACTGCCAGGAAAAATCCAGAAAAATTATATAAAAAATCAGCGTTCCAGAACCTACCGGGCGCCCGAAGGACAGCCGGGGGGGGGGGGGCACCAGGGCTCCAGGCGCCCTGGCGGCGCGCCCCCCCCCTGGGCCGCGCCGGGGGGGCGCCTGGGCCCCCCGAGGCTCCTCCGATGCCCCCCTTTGGCATATATTTAAAGCGTCTCCCGAAACCCTCGAAACAGGAACTCTTTTTTCGCGATCTCATCTCTGTTCTGCCTCCGCCGCCGCTTCCAAGATCGGGAGCACCAGGAGAACTCTTCCCGGCACCCTGCCGGAGGGGAGGATCACCACCGGGAGCTTCTCCACCACCATGGACGCCTCCCGGATGAGTTGTGAGTAGTCTCCCTTGGACCATGAGTCCATGACCAGTAGCTATGTGATGTTCTCCTCCCGTTCTTGTGCTTCACTAATTAGTCCTCGTGAGCTGCCCTACATGATCGAGGCACATATGTAATCCTTATGCTGTTGCTATGATGAGTTTGCTGGGATCCGATGGATTATGAGATTATGTTCAGATTGTGTTTGAGTAATATATTTGATTCACCTCTTTTATGTTTATGTTCGTAAGTAATTCTTGCATGTTCTCCGTTGTTATTTATTGCTTTGGCCAAGTAGTAGGTAGTGACTCTAAGAGGGAACGTTATGCTCGATTGTGGGTTCATGCCCCTTGATGACTAGTTTGAGTGACAGAAACATGAGTCTAGGGGATGTGTTGTTGCCACAAGGGGGAAAACAACGGTGCTTGTGCCCGCGGGTGCAAGGACTGTTTACTTTACGCAAAGTTCTTTTAATGCAGTTGTCTGTTGCATTGAGTTTACACTATGGTTGGGACTCGCAACTTAATACCAGCGAGATGTTCTGGATAGATATCTCAAGGTGGATGATTAGTAGTAGATATTGATGGATTTCGGTCTACTTACTTTGGCGTACCGCCCATTCTTTGAACCTCAACCTTTCTTGCAATGTAATCAGCATTGGTTTGCGCACATGGTCCTGTCAATTGCCCAGCTGTAATTCGTTTACCTCACACAGCTGTTTTATCGTCTTTTGGGAGAGAGACATCACTAGTGAACATCATGAGACTCCGGTCCATATTACCATCATTGATCACATCCGCTATTTACTTTTCCGCTATTTACTTACTATTGCAATTATATCTATCACTATTATCATTTGCGTTTGATCCTTTGTAAACTACAAGGCCGGAGGGATTGACAACCTCTCTGTACTCGTTGGGAGCAAAGTTATTTGTATCTGTGTGCAGGTCCACGTTGATTGCTAATATCCGGCGCCGTTAGCAGTTGACACCTTCTTGTTGAAACTGGGAGTCTCTGGGAAATCGATCCTTGGTATTACCAAGGGAAAACTTCTGCTACACTGCATCTCAAACCTTCCACTTGGGGTAACCAACGAGGGGTGAGAAGCCACCTAGCAAAGCAATTTCTGGCGCCGTTGCCGGGGACTCCACTCTTCAGGATAGGGGAGTTGCACGCTATCTTTTACCTTTGCTTTTAGTCTTGTTACTTTACTTTTCAGTTTTGCTTTAGTATCTTTTATCGAAAATCACAAAAATAGTTATCTTGCTTGCTTGCTACTACGGGTTCCACCGAGAACACCAAGTTGTGTGACTTCACTAGTCACAACAACGATGACTTTATCAGCACACCTATCACTACACCTGCCACTTCAGCACCTTCATATGAAATTAAACCTGCTTTACTGAACTTAGTGATGAAAGATCAATTCTCCGGTGCTGGAGATGATGCTGCTTTACACTTGAACAACTTTGTTGAACTTTGTGATATGCAAAAGTACCAAGAAATAGATGGTAATATTGTTAAGCTTAAGCTTTTTCCTTTCTCCTTGAGAGGAGGAGCTAAAATTTGGTTTCAGTCTTTGCCTAGAAATAGCATAGATTCATGGGACAAGTGCAAAGATGCTTTTATCGGAAAATACTATCCACCTGCTAAAATTATCCAACTAAGAAGTAACATAATGAACTTTAAACAATTGGATAATGAACACATTGCCCAAGCTTGGGAACGTATGAAATCTCTTATCAATAACTGCCCTACTCACGGTTTGACTACTTGGATGGTTATCCAAACTTTTTATGCAGGCTTGAACTTTACCTCGCGGAACTTGTTAGATTCGGCCGCGGGAGGAACTTTTATGTCAACTACACTTGGTGCTGCCACAAAACTTCTCGATGAGATGATGACCAACTATTCCCAATGGCACACCGAACGCGCTCCAACAGGTAGGAAGGTAAACTCTGTCGAGAAGATTTCCTCCTTAAATGAAAAAGTTGACTTGATCATGTCTCTACTTTCGAAGCAATCCTCTGTTGATCCTCGTGATGTTCCTTTAAATTCTTTGATTGCTCAAGAACAAGTAGATGTGAACTTTATCTCTAGAAACAATTTTAACAACAATGCTTATAGGAGTAATTTTGGTAGCAATCCTAGACCGTTCCTCTCTAATTCTTATGGGAACAACAATGCTTATCCTAGCACCAGGAACTCCACTACTGAACTAGAGATTATGCTTAAAGATTTCATCACTACCCAAAAAGCTTTTAATAATAGTGTAGAAGAAAAACTAAACAAACTAGGTGATCTCTCTTCAAAGGTAGACAATTTAGCCAATGAGATAGAATTGCTTAAAATTAAAACTTCTCCTCTTGAGGAGAGGAAGGTCACTCCTATTAATGCTACTCAAGTGCAAATTAATGAAAATATTAGGATGATGGCTAAACTTAAAGAGAGATGGGCTAGAGAAAGGGAGGAAGAGGATAGAATTAAGAGCCTTCCTACCCACCACACTGTTGCTACTATCCAAGTTGTTGAGGATATCCAAACTCTTAGCACCCAATGTACTCCTGGTCCCGATGGACCTATTAATGGTGATGCTATGACTATAGAAACTACCAAACATGTGAACCTAAAGGACACCACTACCACTTTACTTGATGCTAGTGACCTTGATTTTGATAGTTGCACTCTTACCGAAGTTATTGATTTCCTTCACAAGATGTCTAGAGACCCCCGCACTAGCACGATTAACCTCGCCTTCACAGAGCATATCACTAATGCTCTCATCAAAGCTAGGGAGGAGAAACTTAGAGTAGAAGCCTCCATACCTAGAAAGCTAGAAGATGGTTGGGATCCTATGATAAAAATGAAATTGAATGACTTCTCTTGCTATGCATTATGTGATGTTGGAGCTAGTACCTTTGTTATGCCCAAAAGAATATATGAGATGCTTAAATTGAAACCTTTTGATTCTTGTTCTTTTGGTGTTCGTCTCGTTGATTCTTCCATAAAGAAACCTTTGGGGAGGATCGACGATGTTCTTATCGTTGTCAATGATAATTATGTTCCCGTTGATTTTACTATTATGGATATTGAATGTGATCCTTCTTGTCCAATTATTTTGGGACGTCCCTTTTTACGCACCGTTGGTGCTATCATTGACATGAAAGAGGGTAATATAAAATTTCAGTTTCCTCTCAAGAAAGGGATGGAACACTTCTCTCGAAAGAAGATCAAGTTACCTTTTGAGTCCGTTGTACGGGCTAGCTATTCTTTTACTCTTGATAAAACTTGATCTCTATGCATTATGCCTAGCTTAAAGGCATAAAAGAAAGCGCTTTTGGGAGGCAGCCCAATGAATAAATTTATTTTGCTTTTGTTGTGTCTTGATGATGTTACTACTGTATCATCATCATTGTATCTTTACTTTTCAATTTTGTGCCAAGTATAGCCTCTGATTGCTAGAAAGTTCAAAAGTTGTGAGGTGCTGTCCAGGAAACAGATTCTGTCCTTGGATAGAAAAATTCGTATAAAATCACCAGATCATCTTATTGGTCTGAATTTTTTCGAAAGCGTTCTATATATAATTGTATTTCGTGCATCTGTTCTGAGTTTTTTGATTAGAGTTGCAGAAGTGCCCCGAACAAATCAATTACTACCTGCTGTTCTGTTTTTCACAGATTCTGTCCTGTTTTGTTTTCCTTCATTTTGCAAACCAAGAGCTTGCTTTTTCTTTGCAAAAACCTTTTGGCAATCTTTAGAAACAGTAGACCTTCAAGAATATCTTTATTTCCAGCAAGGTACAATTATTTTATTATGGGTACTAACCTCACTAATCAGATTATGATGAGTTATGTATGAAGGGAGTTTTCAAGTGTGCGAGGGAAGATGATAAAAAGATTCAGGAGTGTCAAGCGCTCAAGCTTGGGGATGCCCCCATGCACCCCAAGAAACATTCAAGGAGACTCAAGCATCTAAGCTTGGGGATGCCCCCGTGCATCCCCTTCTCCATCAACATTATCAGTTCGTCTTTCGTTCCACTATATTTTAATCACTTCATGTGTTATGTGCTATGCTTGGAGCGTCTTGCTTTTAGTTTCCTTTTTAGTTTTTCATAACGAGTCGGAACTCAACTTTCTTTATGTGGGAGAGAAACACGCTCCACTTCTACCTAGAACATAACATAGAATTTTCATGTCTATCTTTGGTGTGTGTGTTCTTTGTCTTTTAATAGCTACTATCATGCTCTGCTCTTAGTATTCATGCTTATCTTTTTAAAGAGCTTGTGTTTAGTTGGTTGCTTGAACTCTCTTTAATTATCATGCTTATCTTATTAAGAGAGTTTGCTTCCGTTGCATTGGTTAATATGTCTATGATAAAGATGCTACATGCATAATGGCGCTTAGTAGTTCAGGTTTTCTTATGGTTAGTCTCAAATAGCTGGGGGATTCCCAATGTGTTATTGGAGTACCAACATGATTTGTTTGCCAATGATGTGGTATGGTTTAGTAATATCTTCCCTCAAGAATTTATTTTGATCGACTTGGCGTATGCTCACGCATATTTAAGACTGTAAAGAAAGTCTGTCAAGCCTTGATGATCTTTTGTTTCTGAGTAGCGATATAACTTCCATGCCTGATTCCATGTTGCTTTGTCGCTCTGCATGATTATGACCGTCATTGCTCTCTTAGTTGGTCGCTCCCAGTCTTTTGCTAACCTCCACCTGTACTAAGCGGACTGACTGCTTGTGCATCCACATCCTTTTAAACCTGTTATGCCATATGAATCCACCATACCTACCTATATGTAGTATTTCACCGCCACTCCAAGTAAATTTACATGTGCTACCTTTAAAACCTTCAGTTGCAATATATAGCTCATGGGAAAGTAGCTTAAAAACCATTGTGGTAAAGAATATGTTGCTTATGTATCTTATTTTCTTATAAGTTGCTTGCTGAGCGGTAACCATGTTTCTGGGGACGCCATCAACTGTTACACTTTTGTTGAATATCATGTGAGTTGCTATGCATGCTCGTCTTGTCTAAAGTAAGGGTGATTTGCCATGAGTTGAATGGTTTGAGTATGCATATTGTTAGAGAAGAACATTGGGCCGCCAACCAAAGCCATGTATCATGGTGGAAGTTTTAGCTTGGACATTAATCCTCAATCTCTTATGAGAATATGCTTAAGCATTAAAGAGGAGTCCATTATCTATTTTCTATGTTGTCCCGGTATGGATGTCCTGAAGTTGAGATCTATCAAAAACGAGAAATCAAATGCGATCTATCTCCTTGTACCTTTGTACAGGTGACATAGAGGTACCCCTTTGTGACACTTGGTTGAAACATATGTAATGCAATGACAATCCATGGAAATCCGAGCTAATTAGGACAAGGTGCGAGCACTATTGGTATTCGATGCATGAGGCTTGCAACTTATAGGATGTCTTATGCATAACACATATGAAGTACTACTACCGTTGACAAAATTGTTTCTATGTTTTCAAAATAAAAAGCTCTAGCACATGAGTAATCCTTGCTTCCCTCTACAAAGGGCCATTCTATTACTTTTATGTTGAGTCTCCACCTTCTTTTAAAAGCACCAACTACTGAGAGCATGATTGTCATTCTGAGTGTAATGTGCATTGTCCCAAAGTAGCATTGTCTTTAGCACGATTGTGATATCGTTTATTCTGAATTCATTGTATCTAGTCATCACTTAAACCTTGAAGGTGCCCCTGCATGTTTTGCTTCACTAAAGGGGGCAAGCTAGATATCACTTTATCATATTTGCACATCATATTCATTGCAAATCCTTTTGATGTTTCAGTATCATATTGTAAAACTTTCAGTTCTTTGTGATTTTCTCATGAGGCAACTTAATTACTATAGATTCATTGCCTCAGTAAGCTTTTGCCATATGACTATGAAAAAGTCCTATATGGTTAATAGCATGTCACCACAGAAATTATTCTTGTTATCATTTACCTACTCGAGGACGAGCAGGAATTAAGCTTGGGGATGTTGATACGTCCAAAACGTATCTACAATTTCTGCTTGCTCCATGCCTCTTTTGGGTCATATTGCTATGATATTTATACACTTCCATACACTTTTGATCATATTTCGACTAACCTATTAACTCAGTGCACCCCAGTGCCAGTTTCTGTTTTCGGCTGTTTTTGTATTTCAGGTTTTCACGTTACGAGAACTGCCAGGAAAAATCCAGAAAAATTATATAAAAAATCAGCGTTCCAGAACCTACCGTGCGCCCGAAGGACAGCCGAGGGGGGGGGGGCACCAGGGCTCCAGGCGCCCTGGCGGCGCGCCCCCCCTGGGCCGCGCCGGGGGGCGCCTGGCCCCCCCGAGGCTCCTCCGATGCCCCCCTTTGGCATATATTTAAAGCGTCTCCCGAAACCCTCGAAACAGGAACTCTTTTTCGCGATCTCATCTCTGTTCCGCCGCCGCCGCCGCTTCCAAGATCGGGAGCACCAGGAGAACTCTTCCCGGAACCCTGCCGGAGGGGAGGATCACCACCGGGAGCTTCTCCACCACCATGGATGCCTCCCGGATGAGTTGTGAGTAGTCTCCCTTGGACCATGAGTCCATGACCAGTAGCTATGTGATGTTCTCCTCCCGTTCTTGTGCTTCACTAATTAGTCCTCGTGAGCTGCCCTACATGATCGAGGCACATATGTAATCCTTATGCTGTTGCTATGATGAGTTTGCTGGGATCCGATGGATTATGAGATTATGTTCAGATTGTGTTTGAGTAATATATTTGATTCACCTCTTTTATGTTTATGTTCGTAAGTAATTCTTGCATGTTCTCCGTTGTTATTTATTGCTTTGGCCAAGTAGTAGGTAGTGACTCCAAGAGGGAACGTTATGCTCGATTGTGGGTTCATGCCCCTCGATGACTAGTTTGAGTGACAGAAACATGAGTCTAGGGGATGTGCTGTTGCCACAAGGGGGAAAACAACGGTGCTTGTGCCCGCGGGTGCAAGGACTGTTTACTTTACTTAAAGTTCTTTTAATGCAGTTGTCTGTTGCATTGAGTTTACACTATGGGTGGGACTCGCAACTTAATACCAGCGAGATGTTCTGGATAGATATTTCAAGGTGGATGATTAGTAGTAGATATTGATGGATTTCGGTCTACTTACTTTGGCGTACCGCCCATGCTTTGAACCTCAACCTTTCTTGCAATGTAATCATCATTGGTTTGCGCACATGGTCCTGTCAATTGCCCAGCTGTAATTCGTTTACCTCACATAGCTGTTTTATCGTCTTTTGGGAGAGAGACATCACTAGTGAACATCATGAGACTCCGGTCCATATTACCATCATTGATCACATCCGCTATTTACTTTTCCGCTATTTACTTACTATTGCAATTATATCTATCACTATTATCATTTGCGTTTGATCCTTTGTAAACTACAAGGCCGGAGGGATTGACAACCTCTCTGTACTCGTTGGGAGCAAAGTTATTTGTATCTGTGTGCAGGTCCATGTTGATTGCTAATATCCGGCGCCGTTAGCAGTTGACACCTTCTTGTTGAAAATGGGAGTCTCTGGGAAATCGATCCTTGGTATTACGAAGGGAAAACTTCTGCTACACTGCATCTCAAACCTTCCACTTGGGGTAACCAACAAGGGGTGAGAAGCCATCTAGCACACCATCAGTCATTAAGTATCTAGGGACTCCAAACCTCGGAAAAATAACTTCCTTAAGCATCTTAATAGAGGTGTTGTGATTAGCACTACTAGTTGGAATAGCTTCTACGCACTTAGTAACGTAATCAACAACAACTAAAATATGTGTATACCCATTGGAGGAAAGAAACAGTCCCATATAATCAAAGCCCCAAACATCAAATGGCTCAATAACAAGTGAATAATTCATAGGCATTTCTTGACGTCTACTAATATTATCAATTCTTTGACATTCATCATAAGATAAGACAAACTTACGAGCATCCTTGAAGAGAGTAGGCCAATAAAAACCAGATTGCAATACCTTGTGTGCAATTCTATCTCCAGCATGGCATCCTCCATATGCTTCGGAGTGGCACTTGCATAGGATCTGTTCATGTTCATGCTCAGGTACACAACATCTAATAATACCATCTACTCCTTCTTTATAAAGGTGTGGGTCATCCCAGAAGTAATGTCTCAAATCATAGAAGAACTTTATCTTTTGCTGGTACCTGAAACTAGGCGGTATAAACTTAGCAATAATGTAATTAGCATAATAAGCATACCATGGATCAGTACGAGAAGCATTTATGACAGCTAATTGTTCATCAGGAAAGCTATCATCAATAGGTTGTGGGTCATCAAGAATACTCTCTAGCCTAGACAAGTTGTCTGCAACGGGGTTCTTAGCTCCCTTTCTATCAGTAATATACAAATCAAATTCTTGCAGCAAGAGAACCCATCTAATAAGTCTAGGTTTAGCATCTTTCTTTTCCATAAGGTATTTGATAGCAGCATGATTAGTGTGAATAGTTACTTTAGAATCAACAATATAAGACCTAAACTTATCACATGCAAATACAACTGCTAAAAACTCCTTCTCAATAGTAGCATAATTTCTCTAGGCACTGTCTAGAGTTTTACTAGCATATTGGATAACATTCAATTTCTTATCAACTCTTTGTCCTAGAACAACACCTACAGTATAATCACTAGCATCACACATAATCTCAAAGGGTAAATTCCAGTCAGGAGGCTGGACAATAGGTGCAGAGATCAATGCTTTCTTAAGTATTTCAAATTCTTCTAAACAATCATCATCAAAGACAAAAGGAACATCTTTTTGTAAGAGATTAGTCAGAGGCCTGGAGATTTTGGAGAATTCCTTAATGAACCTCCTATAAAACCCCGCATGAACAAGGAAACTTTGTATACCTTTGATGTCCTGGGGACACGACATCTTTTCAATAGCATCAACTTTAGCTTTGTCAACTTCAATACCTCTTTCAGAAATTTTATATCCCAAGACAATGCCTTCATTAACCATAAAGTGGCACCTTTCCAAATTCAAGACAAGATTAGTGTCTTCACATCTCACTTCTTTCATCTTAGGATTTAACCGTCGTTGATGATCAATAACCGGTTTCGCGTACTCTTCCAACTTTATCTTGTGTTGTCATAAAGTGGGACTAATGCCCTTAAGATCATCCAGAGTATATCTAATAGCAGCACGATGCTTCTTCGGAGTTTTCAATAATTTTTCTTCTTCTTGCTCTGAAAGGTTAGCACTAATAATAACAGGATATATCTTCTTTTCATCGAGATAAACATACTTAAGAGTATCAGGTAACGGTTTGAGTTCAAACATGGGATCACCCTTAGGTGGAGGAGGATCCCCTAGAATTTCAACAGGCAAGTTGTTTTTCAATAAGGGTCCCTGCATAAAGAATATTTCATCTATTTCCCTTCTCTCATTCATATACATATCATTTCATGGTCTAGCAGATATTGTTCTAAAGGATCGTTAGGAGGAACAGCAATAGAAGCAAGACCAATAATTTCATCCTTACTAGGTAGTTCTTCATCATGGGATTGTCTACGAAATTTAGCAAAGTTAAAATCATGAGACATATCCCCTAAACCAACAGTAACAATATCTTTCTTGCAGTATATCCTAGCATTAAAAGTGTTCAAGAAGGGTCTACCAAATATAATAGGACAAAAATCATCTTGTGGGGAACTGAGAACAAGAAAATCAGCAGAGTATTTGACTTTCCCACACAAGACTTCAACATCTCTAACAATCCCAAGTGGACTAATAATTTCTCTATTAGCAAGCTTAATAGTAACATCAATCCCCTCCAACTCAGTGGGTGCAATATCGTGCATAATTTCTTTATATAAGGAATGATGTATTACTCTTGCACTAGCACCTACGTCACATAAACCATGATAACAATAATATCATATTTTAACGGAAATAACAGGCATGCCTACAACAGGTCTATGTTTATTTCTAGTATCGGGTTTGGCTATTCTAGCAGCTTCCTCTTGGAGGTAAATAACATGTCCATCTAAATTTTCAACCAAGAGTTCCTTAACCATAGCAACACTAGGTTCAACTTTAATTTGTTCAGAGGGTGTAGGTGTTCTAGTATTACTCTTACGAACCACATTTGAAGATTTAGAGCTCATGATTGGGGCATGAATATAACATTGACTTAAGCCTCCCCCAAGCTTGAGCTATACTTTCTCCTTCGCGAGGCCAAAATTTATATATATAATTACGATCACGATGAACCTGATGCATAGGATAGAACTTCTGATGAAATTCCAACTTCAATCGATTATAGTTCCATAATCCAATATCATCGCATAGCCTAAACCATTTCAATGCATCTCCCTTCAAAGATAAAGGGAAGAGCTTCTTCTTGATAACATCCTCGGGCATACCTGCAAGCTTAAATAATCCACATACTTCATCCATAGAGATTAGGTGCAAATCAGGATGCAATCTTCCATCTCCTGTAAAGGGATTATCTAGCAGTTTCTCTATCATACCCGAAGGAATTTCAAAGCAAACATTTTCAGTAGGTTCGGTAGGTTGAGGAGCAACTCTTTGCTCTACTGGGCGGGGTGAAGATACCCCAAAAAACCCCTCAAAGGATTATCAGCCATAGTAACAAGTAACAGTAAATTTTAGCATACTATATAATTTTTTTCTTACCAAAGGCGCTTCACTCCCCGGCAACGGCGCCATAAAAGAGTCTTGATGACCCACAAGTGTAGGGGATCTATCGTAGTACTTTCGATAAGTAAGAGTGTCGAACCCAACGAGGAGCAGAAGGAAATGATAGGCAGTTTTCAGTAAGGTATTTTCTGCAAGCACAGAAATTATCGGTAACAGATAGTTTTGTGATAAGGTAATTGGTAGCAAGTGACAAATAGTAAAAGTAAATAAGGTGCAGCAAGATGGACCAATACTTTTTGTAGTAAAGGACAAGCCTAGACAAAATCTTATATGAAGGAAAGCGCTCCCAAGGGCACATGGGAATTATCGTCAAGCTAGTTTTCATCACATTCATATGATTCACGTTTGCTACTTTGATAATTTGGTATGTGGGTGGACCAGTGCTTGGGTGCCGCCCTTACTTGGACAAGCATCCCACTTATGATTAACCTCTATTGCAAGCATCCGCAACTACAAAAGAAGTATTAAGGTAAACCAAACCATAGCATGAAACAAGTGGATCCAAATCAGCCCCTTACGAAGCAACACATAAACTAGGGTTTGAGCTTCTGTCACTCTAGCAACCCATCATCTAATTATTACTTCCCAATGCCTTCCTCTAGGCCCAAACAACGGTGAAGTGTCATGTAGTCGACGTTCACATGTCACCACTATATGAGAGACAACATACATCTCATCAAAATATTGAACGAATACGAAATTCACATGACTACTTATAGCAAGACTTCTCCCATGTCCTCAGGACCAAAAGTAACTACTCACAAGACATAATATTGTTCACGATCAGAGGGGTATTAATATTCATAATCGATCTGAACATATGGTCTTCCACCAAGTAAACCAACTAGCATCAACTACAAGGAGTAATCAACACTACTAGCAACCGACAGGTACCAATATGAGGTTTTGATACAAAGATTGGATACAAGAGATGAACTAGGGTTTGAGAGGAGATGGTTCTGGTGAAGATGTTGATGAAGATAACCCTACCCAAGATGGGAGAGTTGTTGGTGACGACGGCAGTGACAATTTCCCCCTCCCGGAGGGAAGTATCCCCGGCAGAACAGCTCCGCCGGAGCCCTAGATTGGTTCCGTCAAGGTTCCGCCTCGAGACGGCGGCGTCTGATACCGAAAGCCGCCCCCTGATTTTTTTCCAGGTCAAAACACCTCATATAGGAGAAGATGGGCATCAGGGGGCCATTAGGGGCCCACGAGGCAGGGCATCGCGCCCAGAGAGGGGGGGGGGGCGCCCCCCACCCTCGTGGACAGGTGGTGGCCCCCCTTATGAATCTCTTTCGCTAGATATTTTTTATATTTTCTGAAACAATGTCCCGTGGAGTTTCAGAGCTTTTTGAGTTGTGAAGAATATGTTTCCAGAGTTTGCTTCTTTTCTAGCCCAGAATTCCAGCTGCCGGCATTCTCCCTCTTCATGTAAACCTTGTAAAATAAGAGAGAGAAAGGTCAAGCAAACTCTGGAAACCTATTCTGCACAACTCAAAAAGCTCTGAAACTCCACGGTTCACCATTTCAGAAAATATAAAAAATATCTAGCGAAAGAGATTCATCAGGGGGGCCACCACCTGTCCACGAGGGTGGGCCCCCCCTCTCTGGGCACGCCGCCCTGCCTCATGGCCCCCCCGATGGCCCCTGATGCCCATCTTCTCCTATATAAGGTGTTTTGACCTGGAAAAAATCAGGGGGAGGCTTTCAGGATCAGACGCCGCCGTCTCGAGGCGGAACCTTGGCGGAACCAATATAGGGCTCCGGCGGAGCTGTTCTTCCGGGGATACTTCCCTCCAGGAGGGGGAAATCGTCACCGCCGTCATCACCAACAACTCTCCCATCTTGGGGAGGGTTATCTTCATCAACATCTTCACCAGCACCATCTCCTCTCAAACCCTAGTTCATCTCTTGTATCCGATCTTAGTATCAAAACCTCAGATTGGTACCTGTGGGTTGCTAGTAGTGTTGATTACTCCTTGTAGTTGATGCTAGTTGGTTTATTTGGTGGAACATCATATGTTCAGATCCATTATGTATACTAATACCCCTTTGATCATGAACAATATTATGTCTTGTGAGTAGTTCCTTTTGTTCTTGAGGACATGGGAGAAGTCTTGCTATAAGTAGTCATGTGAATTTGTATTCGTTTGATATTTTGATGAGATGTATGTTGTCTCTCCTCTAGTGGTGTCATGTGAACATCGACTACATGACACTCCACCATTATTTGGGCCTATAGGAAGGCATTGGGAAGTAATAAGTAGATGATGGGTTGCTAGAGTGACAGAAGCTTAAACCCTAGTTTATGCGTTGCTTCGTAAGGGGCTGATTTGGATCCACTTGTTTCATGCTATGGTTAGGTTTACCTTAATACTTCTTTTGTAGTTGCGAATGCTTGCATTAGAGGTTAATCATAAGTGGGAGGCTTGTCCAAGTAAGGACAACACCCAAGCACCGGTCCACCCACATACCAAATTATCAAAGTACCGAACGTGAATCAGATGATCGTGATGAAAACTAGCTTGACGATAATTCCCATGTGTCCTCGGGAGCGTTTTCCTTCATATAAGAGTTTGTCCAGGCTTGTCCTTTGATACAAAAAGGATTAGGCCATCTTGCTGCACCTTATTTACTTTTACCCTTTGTCACTTGCTACCAATTATCTTATCACAAAACTATCGGTTACCGATAATTTCAGTGCTTGCAGAAAATACCTTACCGAAAATTGCCTATCATTTCCTTCTGCTCCTCGCTGGGTTCGACACTCTTACTTATCGAAAGGACTACAATAGATCCCCTACACTTGTGGGTCATCAAGACTCTTTTCTGGCGCCGTTGCCGGGGAGTGAAGCGCCTTTGGTAAGTGGAATTTGGTAAGGAAAAATTTATATTGTGTGCTGAAATTTATTGTCACTTGTTACTATGGCTCATAATCCTTTGAGGGGCTTGTTCGGGGTATCTTCACCCCAACTAGAAGAGCAAAGAGTTGCTCCTCAACCTACTGCTCCTACTGAAAATGTTTGCTTTAAATTCCTTCGGGTATGAAAGAGAAACTGCTAGATAATCCCTTTACAGGAGACGGAACACTGCATCCTGATTTACACCTAATCTATGTGGATGAATTTTGTGGATTATTTAAGCTTGCAGGCATGCCTGATAACCCACAAGTGTAGGGGATCGCAATAGTTTTCGAGGGTAAAGTATTCAACCCAAATTTGTTGATTCGACACAAGGGGAGCCAAAGAATACTCTTAAGTATTAGCAGCTGAGTTGTCAATTCAACCACACCTGGAAACTTAGTATCTGCAGCAAGATAGTTTAGTAGCAAAGTAATATGATAGTGGCGGTAGCAGCAATAAAAGTAACGACAATGTTTTTGTAGTTTTTGTGATAGTAGCAACGGAAAAGTAAATACGCGACTAGCAATATAGGTAAAGCTTGTAGGCATTGGATTGGTGATGGGAAATTACGTCGGATGCAATTCATCATGTAGAAGTTATAACCTAGGGTGACACAGAACTAGCTCCAGTTCATCAATGTAATGTAGGCATGCATTCCGAATATAGTCATACGTGCTTATGGAAAAGAACTTGCATGACATCTTTTGTCCTACCCTCCCGTGGCAGCGGGGTCCTATCGGAAACTAAGGGATATTAAGGCCTCCTTTTTATAGAGTACCGGACCAAAGCATTAATACATAGTGAATACATGAACTCCTCAAACTATGGTCATCACCGAGAGTGGTCCCAATTATTGTCACTTCGGGGTTGCCGGATCATAACACATAGTAGGTGACTATAGACTTGCAAGATAGGACAAAGAACACACATATATTCATGAAAACATAATAGGTTCAGATCAGAAATCATGGCACTCGGGCCCTAGTGACAAGCATTAAGCATAGCAAAGTCATAGCAACATCAATCTCAGAACATAGTGGATACTAGGGATCAAACCCTAACAAAACTAACTCGATTACATGATACATCCCATCCAACCCATCACCTTCCAGCAAGCCTACGATGGAATTACTCACGCACGGCGGTGAGCATCATGGAATTGGTGATGGAGGAAGGTTGATGATGACGATGGCGACGATCTCGACTCCCCGGAGCCCCGAACGGACTCCAGATCAGCCCTCCCGAGAGAGATTAGGGCTTGGCGGTGGCTCCGTCTCGTGAAACGCGATAATTCCTTCTCTCTGATTTTTTTCTCCCCAAAACGGAAGATATAGGATCTGGGGATACGTCGGTGGAGCATCTAGGGGCCCACGAGGCAGGGGGCGCGCCCTGGGCAGGGGGGCGCGCCCCCACCCTTGTGGAAAGGGTGTGGGCCCCCCGGTGAGGATCTTCTTGCAGATATTTTTTATATTTTCCGAAATAATTCTCCGTTGATTTTCAGGCGATTCTGAGAACTTTTTATTTCTTCACAAAAACAACATCATGGCAATTCTGCTGAAAACAACGTCAGTCCGGGTTAGTTCCATTCAAATCATGCAAGTTAGAGTCCAAAACAAGGGCAAAAGGGTTTGGAAAAGTAGATACGTTGGACACGTATAAACTCCCCCAAGCTTAAACCTTTGCTTGTCCTCAAGCAATTGAGTTGATAAACTAAAAGTGATGAGGAAAAACTTTGACAAACTCTGTTTGCTCTGGTTGTTGTAAATATGTAAGCTAGCATTCAGGTTTTCAACAAGATCATGAACTAACCACATTCACAATAACTTTCAGGTCTCAAGACTACTCACGTCAATGGCATAATCAACTAGTGAGCAATAATAATAAACCTCGGATGACCACACTTCTCAAAACAATCATGATATGATATAACAAGATGGTATCTCGCTAGCCCTTTCTGAGACCGCAAAACATAAATGCAGAGCACCTTGAAAGATCAAGGATTGACTAGACATTGTAATTCATGGTAAAAGAGATCCAGTCATGATCATACTCAATGCAAATTAATAGTAATACATGCAACGACAGAGGTGCTCTCCTACTAGTGCTCTTTGATAAGAGGACGATGGCTCTGCATAAAAGTAAATAGATAGGCCATTCGCAGAGGGAAGCAGGGATTTGTAGTGGTGCCAGAGCTCGATTTTTAAATAGAGATTGAATAACATTTTGAGATGTATACTTTCATTGTCAACATAACAACCAAGAATCTCGATATCTCCCATGCTATGCACATTATAGGCGGTTCCCAAACAGAATGGTAAAGTTTATACTCCCCCAACCACCAACAAGCACACTCCACGGCTAGCCCGAAACAACGGGTACCGTCCAAACCAGCAACAGCCCTGGAGGAGTTTTGTTTAATTATTATGATTTTGAGCATGGGTATGGGCATCCCGGTTACCAGCCATTTTCTCAAGAATGATGAGCGGAGTCCACTCATCATGAGAATAACCCACCTAGGATGGAAGATATAGACAACCCTAGTTGTTACATGAGCTGTTCGAGCATACAAAACAGAATTTCATTTGAAGGTTTAGAGTTTGGCACATACAAATTTACTTAGAACGGCAGGTAAATACCGCATATAGGAAGGTATGGTGGACTCATATGGCATAACTTTGGGGTTTATGGAAGTGGATGCACAAACAGTATTCCCGCTTAGTACAGGTGAAGGCTAGAAAGAGACTGGGAAGCGACCAGCTAGAGAGCAACAATGGTCATGAACATGCATTAAAATTAATCAACAATGAATGCAAGCATGAGTAGGATATAAATCACCATGAACCTAAATATCGTGGAGGCTATGTTGATTTGTTTCAACTACATGCATGAACATGTGCCTAGTCAGGTCGCTTAAATAGTTCAAAGGAGGATACCACCCATCATACCACATCACAACCATTTTAATATCATGTTGGCATGCAAGATAGACCATTATAAACTCTTAGCTAATTAAGCATGTCATAAGCAGCTATGATCTCTAGTTATCATTGCAAACATGTTTCATTCATAACAAGCCGAATCAAGAACGACGAGCAATCATATTTACAAAAACAAGAGAGGTCGAGTTCATACCAGCTTTTCTTATCTCAATTAGTTCATCATATATCATCCTTATTGCCTTTCACTCGCACGACCGAAGGGTGTAGTAATAATAATACTGCACGTGCATTGGACTAAGCTGGAATCCGCAGGCATTTAATACAAGAGAGAAGATAAGGTAATATGGCTCAAGGTTAATTCAACAACAAAGCATATGAGAGCCACTAAGCATTTTAATCATGGTCTTCTACTCTCAACCCCTAAAGAAAAGAAACTATTTACACGGGAAAACTCCCAATAAGCAAAAAGAAGAACGGGAGATCTTTTTGGGTTTTCATTTTTAGTTACTACTACAGGCAAAGAAAGTAAACTAGCTAGAAGCTACAACTAATAATTTTTTTTGTTTTTCTGGGTTTTTCTAGCACACAAGAAAAAGACTAAGAAAAAGAAATTGATACTAAACATGGATGGTACAGCGAAAGAGTGTGAGCACCGACAACTAGAATAAGTGTGAAAATGAATGTAAGTCGGTGAGAAACACGTACTCTCCCAAGCTTAGGCTTTTGGCCTAAGTTGGTTTATGGCCACGGATCGAAGCCACTCCCACCAGTGTACTGAGATGTGTCCTCTAGTTGCCACTGGTTGGCGAGCTCGTCCAGCTCCCACCCATAAACAGATTGTCGGGAAGGATCAAGTGGTGGTTTTGGCTGAGGCTCTGAAGCTTGTGCCTAGCCTTGGTACTTGTAGAAATCATATGATGTAATGAGATACTTGCATGTGGATAGATCAAACAAAGATGGCGCAGGCAAGGTAACAATTTCACAGTATATTTCATCAAACCTTAATTTATAGTTAAGCTGCATGTTCCTATCTTTAACAATAAAATCATGAGCTACCATACTCTTGTAATCTAGATAAACAGAGGCAAGCAATTTTTCTTCCTTCTCATAATGCCTAATAGGTATATTAAAATATTCAGCAAGGCGAGAAGCAAAGATGCCTCCAAAGACGTGCCCTTTTGAGCGGTTCAAACTCAATCGTTTGGCAATGACGACGCCCAAGCTAAAAGTTGTGTCTCGAAACATGGCATGGCGTAAAATGATAATATCAGGGGCACTGCGATTTCCACTGTTTCCGCGACCAATTAAACATCTACTAGCAAATAAAGCAAAGTAGTGTAGAACAGGGAAGTGTATACTAGTGATTCTTGCCCCTGAAACTTGTCTAGTTTCACCTACGGCTATCATGTCAATGAACCTTGAACGTCTTCACGACGTGGTTCATCAAGTCTACCTCCAAAGGGTACTTTGCATATTTCACAGAAGTCTAAAAGTGATATCTCCTTAATCACATCATATAAACAAAACTCCACCGTAGGTGGTGTTTTCCTAGAATGAAAATGAAAGCTTTGCATGAAAATATTGGTGAGTAAGAGATACTAGTCTTTCTGGTCGTTGAGGAAGTCGGTGAGGCCTGCATTATTCGCCAACCAATAAAAGTCTTTGTAAATACCGGCAGACATCATGAAATTATTACAAGGCCATTCGCACGGTCGAACTTCTGCCATGCGAGGAAGATGATATTTGGGCTTCTTATTTTCTTCTTTCTTCTTCTCATCTGAGCTCTTGTTGGAGGAGCCCCTCAATAACCTTTTTAACATTTTCCTTTTCTGAAAAATTCTGAAATTTTTAGTAACTTCAAAATAAAAGTTAACCAAACTCAACATGATTGATAGCAATGACTCCTATAAGTGCCTAGAGGCTATATCATGCATTAGAACTACTTGGGACCAAGAAAATTTGAGCTCAAGAACAAGGTCATCACAGCAGCATAAATTTGCAACAAATAAAGCACTAGAACAAAAACTAATTGGACCAATGGGGGAGTCACATACCAAGGAACAATCTCCCCGAACAGTTTGGCAAATGGTGCTTTGAGCAAGGAGATCGAAAATGGCAGCAATATGAGCTAGAACTCGGGTTTGAGTTGGTTGGGGATTTTTTTGGGTGGAAGAAGAAGAGCATGGGTGAAAGGATAAGTGGAGGGGGGCCACGTGGGGCCCACGAGGTAAGGGGCGCGCCCTGGGCAGGGGGCGCGCCCTGCACCCTCGTGGCCACGTGCTGGCTCCCCTCGCTGTGTGTTCAGTGCCATATTTTCTTAAATATTCTAGAAAAAATCATATTTCATTTTCATGGCATTTGGAGACCTTTTATTTTCGGGATATTTTTTTATTGCACGGATAAGTCTGGAAACAGACATACAATACTATTTTTGTTTTATTTAACCTAATTAATAGAAAGTAAAAGGAGGGTACAGATGATTGTGCTATCTAGATTCACCTATCCCATGCTCATCAAAAGGAATCCATTAACAAGGTTGATCAGGTCTTGTTAATAAACTCTTTCCGAGTAACATGAAACCGGAGAATTTTCGAATAACACTAGGTTACCTCAATGGGGATATGTATGTCCCCAACAATAAGAATGTCATATGCCTTCTTGATAGTAGGAATGCGAAACTCAAAACCTTCAATAGTGATAGTTCAAGTTTTTCCAATATAATTGATATTATGAACCTGAGGTTGTTTCCTTGGAAAGTGTACCGTATGCTCATTACCATTGACATGAAAAGTGACATTGCCTTTGTTGCAATCAATAACAGCCCCTGCAGCATTAAAAAAATGTCTTCCAAGAATAATAGACATACTATCGTCCTCGGGAATATCAAGTATAACAAAGTCCGTTAGAATAGTAACATTTGCAAGTACAACAGGCACATCCTCACAAATACCGACAGGTATAGCAGTTGATTTATCAGCCATTTGCAAGGATATTTCAGTAGACGTCAACTTACTCAAGTCAAGTCTACGATATAAAGAGAGAGGCATAACACTAACACCAGCTCCAAGATCACACAAAGCAGTTTTAACATAGTTTCTCTTAATGGAGCAAGGTATAGTAGGTACTCCTGGATCTCCTGATTTCTTAGGCATTCCATCCTCAAAAGTGTAATTGGCAAGCATGGTGGAAATTTCTACTTCAGGTATCTTTCTTTTGTTGGTAATAATGTCTTTCATATACTTAGCATAAGGATTTGTTTTAAGCACATCAGTCAAACACATACGTAAAAAGATAGGTCTAATCATTTCAGCAAAGCGCTCAAAATCCTCATCATCCTTTTTCTTGGATGGTTTTGGAGGAAAAGGCATGGGTTTCTGAACCCATGGTTCTCTTTCCCTACCGTGCTTCCTAGCAACAAAGTCTCTCTTATCATAACATTGATTCTTTGATTGTGGGTTATCAAGATCAACAGCAGGTTCAATCTCTACATCATTATCATTGCTAGGTTGAGCATCATCATGAACATCATTATTAATATTATCACTAGGTTCATGTTCATTACCAAGTTGTGTCTCAACATCAGAAACATATATATCATTAGGATTCTCATGTGGGTGAGCTACAGGTTCACTAGAAGCATGCAAGGTTCTATCATTTTTCTTTTTCTTCTTCTTAGAAGAACTAGGTGCATCTAAATTAGCTCTCTGAGAATCTTGCTCAATTCTCTTAGGGTGGCCCTCAGGATACAGAAGTTCCGGAGTCATTTTACCACCTCTAGTAGCAACTCTAACAACATAGTCATTATTCTTACTATTTAATTCATTGAGCAAATCATTCTGAGCCTTAAGTACTTGCTCTATTTGAGTGGTGACCATGGAAGCATGTTTACTAATAAGTTTCAGTTCATCTTTAGCACTGGACAGATAATCACTCAAGCGTTCAATCATATAAGCATTGTGTTGTAATTGTCTACCAACATAAGCATTGAAGTTTTCTTGTTTCACAATAAAATTGTCAAACTCATCTAAGCATTGGCTAGCAGACTTATAACAAGGAATATCATCTTCATCAAATCTATATAGAGAATTTACCTTTACTACCTGTGTCGGGTTATCAAGACCATGTATTTCTTCAATAGGTGGTACATTCTTAACATCTTCAGCCTTAATACCTTTTTCTTTCATAGAGTTCTTTGCCTCTTGCATGTCTTCAGGACTGAGAAATAGAACACCTCTTTTCTTCAGAGTTGGCTTAGGGGCTGGTTCAGGAAGTGTCCAATTATTTTCATTGGCCAGCATATTATTCAATAGTAGTTCAGCTTGTTCAACTGTTCTTTCCCTGAAAGCACAACCAACACAACTATCCAGGTGGTCTCTGGAAGCATCGGTTAGTCCATTATAAAAGACATCAATTATATGATGCATCTCAAGAGGATGATCAGGCAAAGCATTAAGTAACTGGAGAAGCCTCCGCAAGCTTGTGGGATACTCTCTTCTTCAGTTTGAGCAAAGTTATATATTTCCCGTAAGGCAGCTTGTTTCTTATGAGCGGGAAAATATTTAGAAGAGAAGTAATACATCATATCCTGGGGACTACGCACACAACCAGGATCAAGAGAATTAAACCAAGTCTTAGCAGCACCCTTTAACGAGAACGGAAATAACTTAAGGATATAATAGTAGCGGATCTTTTCATCATTGGTAAATAGGGTGGCTATATCATTCAACTTAGTAAGATGTGCCACAACAGTTTCAGACTCATAGCCATGGAAAGGATCAGATTCAACCAAAGTAATTAACTCAGGATCAACAAAGAATTCACAATCCTTATCAGTGACACAGATAGGTGAAGTAGCAAAAGCAGGGTCATGTTTCATTCTAGCATTCAAGGACTTTTCTTACAGCTTAGCTAATAACTTCTTAAGATCATATCTATCATTGCAAGCAAGAAAGTCTCTAGTAGTTTCTTCATCCATAACATAACCCTCAGGAACAACAGGCAATTCATATCTATTGGGAGTAGTTTCATAATCACTTCCATAAATATCACCAACATTTGCACTCTCCCTAACCTTAGCAATTTGTTCATCTAGAAATTCACCTAGTGGCACATTATCAGGCATAGAGGTAGTTTCATCATACATAGCAGAAGTAGCATCATCAAGAACATACAACATATCAGATTCAATAGCAGGAGTATGCGTCACAAGTTTACTCATAACAAAAGGAGAATCAAGTGCAGAGCTAGATGTTAGTTCCTTACCTCCCCTCGTAGTTGAGGGTAAGATATTCGTTTTTGAGTCCTTCGAATTCTTCATAGTGATAAACAGATATAAATCCCAAGTGACTTAAAGAATAGAGTTATGCTCCCTGACAACGGCGCCAGAAAATAGTCTTGATAACCCACAAGTGTAGGGGATCGCAACAGTTTTCGAGGGTAAAGTATTCAACCCAAATTTGTTGATTCAACACAAGGGGAGCCAAAGAATACTCTTAAGTATTAGCAGTTGAGTTGTCAATTCAACCACACCTGGAAACTTAGTATCTGCAGCAAGATAGTTTAGTAGCAAAGTAATATGATAGTGGCGGTAGCAGCAATAAAAGTAACAATAGTGTTTTTGTAGTTTTTGTGATAGTAGCAACGGAAAAGTAAATAAGCGACTAGCAATATAGGTAAAGCTCATAGGCATTGGATCGGTGATGGGAAATTACGTCGGATGCAATTCATCATGTAGAAGTTATAACCTAGGGTGACACAGAACTAGCTCCAGTTCATCAATGCAATGTAGGCATGTATTCCGAATATAGTCATACGTGCTTATGGAAAAGAACTTGCATGACATCTTTTGTCCTACCCTCCCGTGGCAGCGGGGTCCTATTGGAAACTAAGGGATACTAATGCCTCCTTTTAATAGAGTACCGGACCAAAGAATTAACACATAGTGAATACATGAACTCCTCAAACAATGGTCATCACCGGGAGTGGTCCCGATTATTGTCACTTCGGGATTGTCGGATCATAACGCGTAGTAGGTGACTATAGACTTGCAAGATAGGATCAAGAACACACATATATTCATGAATACATAATAGGTTCAGATCTAAAATCATGGCACTCGGGCCCTAGTGACAAGCATTAAGCATAGTAAAGTCATAGCAACATCAATCTCAGAACATAGTGGATTCTAGGGATCAAACCCTAACAAAACTAGCTCGATTACATGATAGATTCCATCCAACCCATCACCGTCCAGCAAGCCTACGATGGAATTACTCACGCACGACGGTGAGCATCATGGAATTGGTGATGGAGGAAGGTTGATGATGACGATGGCGACGATCTCCACTCTCCGGAGCCCCGAACGGACTCCAGATCAGCCCTCCCAAGAGAGATTAGGGCTTGTCGACGGCTCCGTCTCGTGAAACACGATAATTCCTTCTCTCTGATTTTTTTCTCCCCGAAATGGAAGATATAGGATCTGGGGATACGTCGGTTGAGCATCGGGGGGCCCACGAGGCAGGGGGGCGCGCCCCCACCCTCGTGGACAGGGTGTGGGCCCCCCGGTGAGGATCTTCTTGCAGATATTTTTTATATTTTCCGAAATAATTCTCCGTTGATTTTTAGGTGATTCAGAGAACTTTTTATTTCTACACAAAAACAACATCATGGCAATTCTGCTGAAAACAACGTCAGTCCAGGTTAGTTCCATTCAAATCATGCAAGTTAGAGTCCAAAACAAGGGCAAAAGGGTTTGGGAAGTAGATATGTGGGAGACGTATCAACTCCCCCAAGTTTAAACCTTTGCTTGTCCTCAAGCAATTCAGTTGATAAACTAAAAGTGATAAAGAAAAACTTTGACAAACTCTGTTTGCTCTTGTTGTTGTAAATATGTAAGCTAGCATTCAGGTTTTCAACAAGATCATGAACTAACTACATTCATAATAACTTTCAGGTCTCAAGACTACTCACATCAATGGCATAATCAACTAGCGAGCAATAATAATAAACCTCGGATGACAACATTTCTCAAAACAATCATGATATGATATAACAAGATGGTATCTCGCTAGCCCTTTCTGAGACCGCAAAACATAAATGCAGAGCACCTTTAAATATCAAGGACTGACTAGACATTGCAATTCATGGTAAAAGAGATCCAGTCATGATCATACTCAATGCAAATTAATAGTAATACATGCAACGACATACGTGCTCTCCTACTGGTGCTCTTTGATAAGAGGACGATGACTCTGCATAAAAGTAAATAGATGGGCCCTTCGCAGAGGGAAGCAGGGGTTGTAGAGGTGCCAGAGCTCGATTTTTAAATAGAGATTGAATAACATTTTGAGCGGTATACTTTCATTGTCAACATAACAACCAAGAATCTCGATATCTCCCATGCTGCACACATCATAGGCGGTTCCCAAGCAGAACGGTAAAGTTTATACTCCCCCAACCACCAACAAGCACACTCCACGGCTAGCCCGAAACAACGGGTACCGTCCAAACCAGCAACGGCCCTGGGGGAGTTTTGTTTAATTATTATGATTTTGAGCATGGGACTGGGCATCCCGGTTACCAGCCATTTTCTCAAGAATGATGAGCGGAGTCCCCTCATCATGAGAATAACCCACCTAGCATGGAAGATATAGACAACCCTAGTTGATACATGAGTTGTTCGAGCATACAAAACAGAATTTCATTTGAAGGTTTAGAGTTTGGCACATACAAATTTACTTGAAAATGATATGTATATGAATGAGAGCAGGGAAATAGATGAAATATTCTTTAAGAAGGGACCCGTATTGAAAAACAACTTGCCCGTTGAAATCCTAGGGGATCCTCCTCCACCCAAGGGTGATCCCATGTTTGAACTTAAACCTTTACCTGATAATCGTAAGTATGTTTATCTTGATGAAAAGAAGATATATCCTGTTATTATCAATGCTAACCTTTCAAAGCAAGAAGAAGAAAAAATATTGAAAACTCTGAAGAAGCACCATGATGCTATTGGATATACTCTGGATGATCTTAAGGGCATTAGTCCTACTTTATGCCAACACAAGATAAAATTGGATGAAGACGCTAAACCGGTTATTGATCATCAACGACGGTTAAATCCTAAGATGAAAGAAGTGGTAAGGAAGGAAATACTAAAGCTTCTAGAGGCAGGTATTATCTATCCAGTTGCTGATAGCCAGTGGGTAAGTCCTGTCCATTGTGTCTCTAAGAAGGGAGGTATGACTGTTGTTTCTAATGATAAAGATGAATTGATCCCACAAAGAATTGTTACAGGTTATAGGATGGTAATTGATTTTCGCAAATTAAATAAAGCTACTAAGAAAGATCATTACCCTTTGACTTTTATTGATCAAATGCTAGAAAGGTTATCCAAACATACTCATTTTTACTTTCTAGATGGTTATTCTGGTTTCTCTCAAATGCCTGTGTCAAAAGGGGATCAAGAAAATACCACTTTTACTTCTCCTTTAGGTACCTTTGCTTATAGACGTATGCCTTTTGGTTTATGTAATGCACCTGCTACCTTTCAAAGATGCATGATGGCTATATTCTCTTATTTTTGTGAAAAGATTGTTGAGGTTTTCATGGATGATTTCTCCGTTTATGGAAC
Organism: Secale cereale; assembly: GCA_902687465.1. Classification (NCBI taxonomy): domain Eukaryota; kingdom Viridiplantae; phylum Streptophyta; class Magnoliopsida; order Poales; family Poaceae; genus Secale; species Secale cereale. The sequence continues at coordinate 671,707,005 of LR738715.1, read as the reverse complement.
TTCTTTTGATGATTGCTTGAGCAACCTTGATCGAGTTTTGCAGAGATGTGAAGACACTAATCTTGTCTTGAATTGGGAGAAGTGCCACTTTATGGTTAATGAAGGCATTGTCTTGGGTCATAAAATTTCTGAAAGAGGTACTGAAGTTGACAAAGCTAAAGTTGATGCTATTGAAAATATGCCTCGCCCCAAGGACATCAAAGGTATACGAAGTTTCTTTGGTCATGCCGGGTTTTATAGGAGGTTCTTTAAGGACTTCTCCAAAATCTCCAGGCCTCTGACTAATCTCTTACAAAAAGATATTCCTTTTGTCTTTGGTGATGATTGTCTATAAGCATTTGAAATACTTAAGAAAGCATTGATCTCTGCACCTATTGTCCAGCCTCCTGACTGGAATTTACCCTTTGAGATTATGTGCGATGCTAGTGATTATGCTGTAGGTGCTGTTTTAGGGCAAAGAGTTGATAAGAAATTGAATGTTATCCAATATGCTAGTAAAACTCTAGACAGTGCCGAGCAAAATTATGCTACTACTGAGATAGAATTTTTAGCAGTTGTATTTGCTTGTGATAAGTTTAGGCCTTATATTGTTGATTCTAAAGTAACTATTCACACTGATCATGCTGCTATCAAATATCTTATGGAAAAGAAAGATGCTAAACCTAGACTTATTAGATGGGTTCTCTTGTTGCAAGATTTTGATTTGCATATTATTGATAGAAAGGGAGCTGAGAACCCTGTTGCAGATAACTTGTCTAGGCTAGAGAATATACTTGAAGACCCACAACCTATTGATGATAGCTTTCCTGATGAACAATTAGATGTCATAAATACTTCTCGTACTGCTCCATGGTATGCTGATTATGCTAATTACATTGTTGCCAAGTTTATACCTCCTAGCTTCACATACCATCAAAAGAAAAAGTTCTTCTATGATTTGAGACATTACTTCTGGGATGACCCACATCTTTATAAAGAAGGAGTAGATGGTATTATTAGATGTTGTGTACCTGAGCATGAACAGGAACAGATCCTACGCAAGTGCCACTCCGAAGCTTATGGAGGACACATGCTGGAAATAGAACTGCACATAAGGTATTGCAATCTGGTTTTTATTGGCCTACTCTCTTCAAGGATGCCTGTAAGTTTGTCTTGTGTTGTGATGAATGTCAAAGAATTGGTAATATCAGTAGACGTCAAGAAATGCCTATAAATTATTCACTTGTTATTGAATCATTTGATGTTTGGGGCTTTGATTATATGTGACCATTTCCTTCCTCTAATGGGTATACACATATTTTAGTTGTTGTTGATTACGTTACTAAGTGGGTAGAAGCTATTCCAACTAGTAGTGCTGATCACAACACCTCTATTAAGATGCTTAATGAAGTTATTTTTCCGTGGTTTGGAGTCCCTAGATCCTTAATGACTGATGGTGGTTCACACTTTATTCATGGTGCTTTTCGTAAAATGCTTGCAAATTATGATGTTAACCATAGAACTGCATCCCCTCATCACCCACAGGCTAGTGGTCAAGTAGAATTAAGTAATAGAGAGCTGAAATTAATTTTGCAAAAGACAGTTAATAGGTCTAGAAAGAATTGGTCCAAGAAACTTGATGATGCATTATGGGCCTATAGAACTACATACAAAAATCCTATGGGTATGTCTCCATATAAGATGGTTTATGGAAAAGCTTGTCACTTACCTCTTGACCTATAACATAAGGCATATTGGGCTATTAAAGAGCTCAACTATGATTTCAAACTCGCCGGTGAGAAGAGGTTATTTGACATTAGCTCTCTTGATGAATGGAGAACCCAGGCCTATGAGAATGCCAAGCTGTTTAAAGAAAAAGTTAAAAGATGGCATGACAAAAGGATACAAAAGCATGAGTTTAACGTAGGTGATTATGTCTTGCTATACAACTCTCGTTTAAGATTTTTTGCAGGAAAACTTCTCTCCAAATGGGAAGGTCCTTACGTTATCGAGGAGGTCTATCGTTCCGGTGCCATAAAAATCAACAACTTTGAAGGCACAAATCCGAAGGTCGTGAACGGTCAATGAATCAAACATTATATCTCAGGTAATCCTATAAATGTTGAAACCAATGTTATTGAAACCGTAACCCCGGAGGAATACATAAGGGACACTTTCCAGAACGATTCAGACCTCGAAAAGGAAGAGGTATGTGGTACAGTAAGTAAATCGACTCCAAAACAGTTCTAATGACAATTTTTCTCCATTTTGGAATATTTAGAAAAATAGAAAAATAAGTGGCAGTCCGGAAGAGACACGAGGCGTCCACGAGGGTGGAGGGCGCGCCCCCTTCCCCTGGGCGTGCCTCCTGCCTCGTGGGCACCTCGTGTGCCTCCCGGACTCCTTTGGGTCGGTAAAAAATCATTATATATTCTCCCGAAGGTTTTGACCACCGTATCACGCAAAAATCCTCTATTCTTGTTTTGAGCTGTTTTTCTGCTAGGGTTGACAAGGCCAGGCATCGTGTCGTCCTCCTCCTCCAACAATGAGGGCAACAATGCTTGGCTAATGAAGATAGATCTAAAGAGGGAAGGACCCGAGGAGATCAATAAGGAGAAAATGATCAAGAAGGTGGTGGAAGATCAGGCTCTGGCAACAGGAGAAGAAGGCATCCATCAACCCCTTCCCAACCTCTTTACTTCAATTGATATTGAAGCTTTCAAGATGATTGAGTTAGCTCAAATTCAAAACAAGTATCTCATAAGTGAAAATATTTTGATGAAGGAGCATATAGCTGCACTTAAAGGTATTATCTGCAAGTTGGAGGATCTCCTACGCTCGATGTATGATGATCCGACGTCACTACTTTCAACCCCATCATCACCACCCCCGAAGAAGGAGACATAATCATATGGGTATGGGCACTCCCCTTGGCAACTGCCAATCTTGGGGGATTTGCCCCGGTATCGTATCACCATCACACTCCTATCTTTACCGTTTTTCTTAGTTCGATCCTTTTGGTAATATCTTGATCTAGTAGAATAAAGTTAGCATGATCTAGTTGTGAGCTTTTTGCTTTATGATCTTTACCCTTTGTAATCGAGTATGTGAGCTATATAATAAAGATTAGCGTTGAATCAAGGGCTTGATTTCCTCACTTTGGTCATGATAGAATAAAAGAAAATATAAAAAGTATCAAAGAGATCATATTGATGTTATGGGAAGTAATGACTTCACATATAAAGAGTATGATAAATAAAAGTTGTTGAGAGTTGACAAACATGGTTTTGGTCATCTTTGCAATTAATAGGAAGTAATAAAGAAAGAGAGGTTTCACATACAAATATACTATCTTGGACATCTTTTATGACTGTGAGCACTCATTCAAATATGACATGCTAAAGAGTTGATGTTGGACAAGGAAGACAACATAATGGGTTATGTTTCCTTATATCTAAAATAAAGTATATTGTCATGGATCATCCAACATGTTGAGCTTGCCTTTCTCCCTCATGCTAGCCAAAACTCCTTGCACCAAGTAGAGATACTACTTATGCTTCAATACATCCTTAAACCCAGTTTTGCCATGAGAGTCCACCATACCTACCTATGGAGTGAGTAAGATCCTTCAAGTAAGTTGTCATGTTACAAACTTGCTAAAATATGTATGATTTATTAGTGTGGAGGAAATAAGCTTTATACGATCTTGTGATATTGAAGTAATAAAAGCGACAGACTGCATAATAAAGGTCCTTATCACAAGTGGCAATATAAAGTGACGTTCTTTTGCGCTAAGACTTTGTGCATCCAACCATAAAAGCACATGACAACCTCTGCTTCCCTCTGCGAAGGGCCTATCTATTATTCTTGCCTTATAAGAGTCAAGGTGAAAATCACCTTTCCTTTTTACATTTTATCCTTTGGCAAGCACACTGTGTTGGAAAGATCCTGACATATATACCCAATTGGATGTAAGTTATCATGGTCTATTACTGTTGACATTACCCTTGAGGTAAAAGGTTGGGAGGCAACACCATAAGCCCCTATCTTTCTCTGTGTCCGATTAAAACTCCATAACCATAAGTATTGCGTGAGTGTGAACAATTGTGAAAGACTATATGATAGTTGAGTATGTAGGCTTGCTGAAAATCTCTTATGTTGACTCTTTCCGATGTTATGATAAATTGCAATTGCTTCAATGACCGAGATCATAGTTTGTTGGTTTTCAATGAAGTTTCTGATTCATACTTAACATTGTGAATGAATTGTTACTTTAGCATAAGAATCACGTGACAATATATATGTGTTGTTGTTTTAAGAATGATCATGATGCCCTCATGTCCGTATTTTATTTTTATCGACACCTCTATCTCTAAACATGTGGACATATTTTTTGATATCGGCTTTCACTTGAGGACAAGCGAGATCTAAGCTTGGGGGAGTTGATACGTCCATTTTGCATCATGCTTTTATGATGATATTTATTGCATTATGGGCTGTTATTACATGTTATGTCACAATACTTATGCCTTTTCTCTCTTATTTTACAAGGTTTACATGAAGAGGGAGAATGCCGGCAGCTGGAATTCTGGGCTGGAAAAGAAGCAAACTCTGGAAACCTATTGTGCACAACTCAAAAAGCTCAGAAACTCCACGGGACACCATTTCAAAAAATCTAAAAAATATCTGGCGAAAGAGATTCATCAGGGGGGCCACCACCAGTCCACGAGGGTGGGGGGCGCCCCCCCTCTCTGGGCGTGCCCCCTGCCTCGTGGGCCCCCCGATGGCCCCCCGATGCCCATCTTCTCCTATATGAGGTGTTTTGACCTGGAAAAAAAATCAGGGGGAGGCTTTCGGGAACAGACGCCGCCGTCTTGAGGCGGAACCTTGGCGGAAACCAATCTAGGGCTCCAGCAGAGCTGTTTTGTCGGGGATACTTCCCTCCGGGAGGGGGAAATCATCACCGCTGTCATCACCAACAACTCTCCCATCTTGGGGAGGGTTATCTTCATCAACATCTTCACCAGCACCATCTCCTCTCAAATGCTAGTTCATCTCTTGTATCCAATCTTTGTACCCAAACCTCAGATTGGTACCTGTGGGTTGCTAGTAGTGTTGATTACTCCTTGTAGTTGATGCTAGTTGGTTTATTTTGTGGAAGATCATATGTTAAGATCCATTATGCATATTAATACCCCTCTGATCATGAAAAATATTATGCCTTGTGAGTAGTTACTTTTTTTCCTGAGGACAAGGGAGAAGTCTTGCTATAAGTAGTCATGTGAATTTGGTATTCGTTCGATATTTTGATGAGATGTATGTTGTCTCTCCTCTAGTCGTATCATGTGAATGTTGACTACATGAAACTTCACCATTATTTGGGCCTACAGGAAGGCATTGGGAAGTATAAGTAGATGATGGGTTGCTAGAGTGACATAAGCTTAAACCCTAGTTTATGCGTTGCTTCGTAAGGGGCTGATTTGGATCCACTTGTTTCATGCTATGGTTAGGTTTACTTAATACTTCTTTTGTAGTTGCAGATACTTGCATTAGAGGTTAATCATAAGTGGGAGGCTTGTCCAAGTATGGACATCACCCATGCACCGGTCCACCCACATACCAAATTATCAAAGTACCGAATGCGAATCAGATGATCGTGATGAAAACTAGCTTGACGATAATTCCCATGTCTCCTCAGGAGCGTTTTCCTTCATATAAAAGTTTGTCCAGGCTTGTCTTTTGCTACAAAAAGGATTGAGCCATCTTGCTGCACCTTATTTACTTTTACCTTTTGTCACTTGCTACCAATTACCTTATCACAAAACTATCTGTTACCGATAATTTCAGTGCTTGCAGAAAAGACCTTACCAAAAACTGCCTATCATTTCCTTCTGCTCCTCGTTAGGTTCGACACTCTTACTTATCGAAAGGACTACGATAGATGGCTTTGAACCCACGTCCACAAGGTTAAGAGCTTTGTGCTTTACCAACTGAATAGTGGACCTTTTAATATAATGGTTTTAAGACTTGTGTACCTTGAATTGTTGACAGGAGAAATTGGTAGCCCCCAAGGGCCGGCTCTTTACAATGTGATGAGTCGGGTCTTCAATAAGGTGAGAAAAAATGACTTTGCATTAGCCCCCAAGTGTCATGGTGCATGCTTGCAGCGACATGAGACTTGCATATTTGATGTAATCTCAACTTGAATAATGTAGTCCCCAAGTGCCAGGTCGTAAGCCTGCAGCCACTTGGGGCTATTCCTTCAATTGTAGAATAAATCATTTCCATTGATAATATGACAGCCATTGCGCTAAAGCGACTTTGAAAACCTTAATTATAATACTGGTTATTGATGACCATAATAAAATCCAGCCATGTTGGCTATTTGAAGATTTGAATAATACAATCCAATGATTTATGAGTGCATGATTCCAATGGCGCAATCCAAATATATACTGGCGACTTATAGTCCCAAGCCAGGCCGGGTTAATAAACACCGGTGATTTATAATCATACTAGTGACTTATAGTCCAAAGCCAGGCCAGGTTAATAAACACCGGTGATTTATAATCATACTGGCGACTTATAATTGAAAGCCAAGGCAGGTCAATAGACACCAACAATCTTGTCAGTTTGTACGGCCGACTTATAGTCAACAGCCAGACCGGGTCAATAAACACCGGTTTATCATAAAGTGTTGTAAACCTCAAAAAGAGAATTTTTCAAATAAAAGCATGGGAAGACGCGAGGCTTTTCATGGGCTGCCAGGCCACTGAGTTAACCCATTTTACAAAGCCTTTTAAGATGGACCTCACATTAACCAATCGTCGTTTTAACTTTGACAAGTTCAGGGTCTGTATAAGATTGACTTGCCAAACGTTCAGCGGGTCATACCAGGATTACCTGGGCTGAGTGACTTACTTGATGAAGGCAGGTTAACCCGGGGTTTAGGTGAATACACCTGGCTTCTAAGCCTGGCTTGATAGCCTATTACAAGGGTCATTAAAAACTCTTTGTTACTGTGCAAAAAGACCCCCCAGGTAATATTTTGAGTTGTGCTCAGTGCATGCCTATGTTTGAGTTGTGCTTTTCCAACACTCTTTTTGGCCCCTGTTAACTTTGGGTGATAAGCCCCCAAGTTTTTATGTGACTTTATAAGCCAGATCAATGGGTAATCAGAACTCCGCCTTATAAACAGAAGCCCCCATGTGATATATTTCTGAGTTGTGCTCGTCGGGTGCCTGTGTTTTAGTTGTGCTGTGCAACAAACTGTCTTTGGCCCCTTTAATTTTTCCCGAGAACTTGAACTTTGCAAGAGATATTTCTTCTTGAACCGGATGTTAAACCGGATATTGAGAGTTTAAAAGCTTTGTGGGAGACATCTTTCCCTTGAACCGGATCTTAAACCGGAATCTTCATTTCCAGCCGGATTTTTTCTAACGCCCTTTAAACTCAAACTCGCGAGAGATTAATTCTTTTTAAACCGGAGATTCTTAAACCATATTTGAGAGCTTCAGAGCTTCATAGGAGATAGATTTCCCTTGAACCGGATTGTAATCCGGATATTTGAGAGCTTCAGTAAGACTGATGTCCTTTGAACCGGATTTTAATCCAAATTTCTTTCTGATGACCTAGAAACTTCTTCATTGAGCCGGGATTTTGTATTTTTCATATACTTTTTAAGCCGGAAATTTTCTGATGGCCTTTAAATTTTCATCAATATAGCAGTTGCCTCTAGGACCGGGTTATCTTTCCCTCCATCGTCCTGGGGTTCTTAAATTTGCTGAAACTGGCAAGATTTGCTGAGTCATGTCATTGTAGCCCCCGAGTCTTAAGATGACTCGAGGAGTTATGTTGAGATTCTCTATATTTGACCATAGCAGAAGGTGTATATCATTGGTGTTGATAGCGTGATGTGAATCCACAGAAGGTTGAGGTGACTGCAGCGGGTTATAAATGATCCTGTACGAGCCATGTCAGCAACTCGGCCAATGGTTCCTTCCAACTGGCGATTTGAAGTTACCCAAACGGTAGTGGCGGCGACTTGTGCGCCTGCCCATTGAGCCACCCAGTGCAGACGACGGTTGATATTATATGATAATTTGCCTCCATTTTGTTGAAAGAAAACCGGGCTACCCAAGCTGTGACTTGCTTATACTCACTAAACAGCTCATGTAGACAGGTGCGGCCCAGTATGTTGATGTAGACTAGGCCGCGAGAGTTGGACAACAAAGACGACCGCAACATCAGAGGCGATATAGATAAATGAGTCGGCCACGGTGTTGTAAGCCGGTGTAGTCTGGTGAACCAGCCACGGGGGCGGACGGGTGAGTTGTCTGCGGTGTTGTAAACCGGCGTAGACGGGTGAGTCGGCCTTGGCGTGGGCGATAAGCCGCACAAATGGGCGAGTCAACCACGTTGTGTTGATGTAAACTGGGCCGCAGAGGCGGCGGCTTGCACATATATTCATTATGGCACGGTTAGATGCTGGCGCACGATAATGTTGGCACGAGCTATATATCCATGATCATCTCTCTTGCAGTGAATAATCATCCTAAATCAAGAAACATCACAAGCCAGAGTAATTATTCTTTGACGAAAACAATATATGCTAATAAAATAAATTTAGATGGACGTCACCTGATTTGTTCGGATGACGGATGGTCCGTTCTACGCGATAGAGGCGGCATAGACAGACCGGCAACTCAACATAACCCCCGGCGGATCAATGTGCAGCAGTGGCGGCTCAACATGGCTTTAGGCAACATCACAGGTGATTCAGACCAGTGTTCTGTTGGTAAGAAGTGTCTGCTTATTTTTAAGCTTAGATCAAATCCTCCAGGAGCTCCGCGTGGGGTAGTAGTATTATGTAGTACTAGTTGATTTTGCTTCCAGCATGTACGAGAGTCAAACAAATCCGGTTTAACCCTCTTTTCCCTTCGGCGTGAGCTCTCTGCATTAGAGCGCATGTAGCGCTTTCTTCTAAAGCATCATCCATTCATACTGTTTAAAATCTGCATCTACCGAGGTGAATTGGCGAAGGTCACGGCGGCGGCTTGAAGCAGGCCGTCCTCAGCAGCAGCTTGGCACACCGGCGAGGGCGGCTCGTGAGTCGCGGCAGGAGCGGCGAGGTTCAACGGCGACTCAGACGGGGGCGGGCGTGATTCAACAACGGCGAGACCCGAAGGAGACTCGACAACGGTGGATGAATCAGGCCCGCAACGGCGGGTGGCTCAACATAACCCCCGGCGGATCAACGTGCGGCGGCTCGATGGGGCATCTCAGGTAGAGCGCGTCTAGAGGCGGCGCTGGGGGTCTTCATGGGACTTCCATGGAATACCCAAGAATTTTGGCTAAAAAAACTACTAGGTCTAATATACATATTCGGCCCACATATGCAGCCCAAACCAGCCCAAACACTCCACGTCTCCACCCCACGCACTGGACCAGACCAGCGTCTGGTTACGCACGCGAGGCCGCGAGCAGTCGAGGGCTGATTTGATTCAATCGATCCCCTCCCCTCTTCCCCAATTCCCTGACCTAGCTCTGTGCCTCTGCTTTACTGTTGAAGGCGGCCGACACTCTCCTGCCCCTCCGTCGAGCGGTCGAGGTCCGGCTCCGGTGGCCACTGGCCAGGCCGGCCATCTCCAGCCTCTCCGTCGCCCCTCCCCCAGTGCTAACCTCCCCTGCTCTCACCCTGGCCTCTAGCCCTCTGCTCCCGTCTGTCCTCCGCCCAGCTTCGGGCTCCGACCCTCTACTCTGGCGACCGGCGGTACAGCCTCCCCAGCGCGGCAGCGCCCTCCCGCAGCACGAGTCCGTGCCAGCCACATCCATCGACGCCAAGTTTAGCATGTAGCCATCTACCAAGGTATTCTTTCCTCTCTTTTCTAAACAAATCTAAAGATTTTTCAGTGATTGCTTGTAAATTGTAATTGGACTAAGTTTCTAGATAATACCCTTAGCTATGAATGTCGTAGAGAATACCTCTCTGAAATTGTTTTCAATGTTCAACAGTCCATGCCACATTGCCACTAATTTTACTCTGTTTATGTAATTGTGATGTAGATGAAAAGGAAGGATGTTAGCTTATCTGAACTGTGGGACAAATCTTCAAAGGCAAGAAAGTTAACTTCTACGTCCACACCAACTTCTCTTTCTGTGGAGGTCGAGAGCAATCTGCAGCTAGCACTAGTGCCAACACATGATGAAACTCCACAACCAGAGAGAGAGAGGCTCCCCGACCCTAGTTGTAGAAGATGTTGACGAAGATGATGAATCAATGGCCCAATTCGAAGCAGATTTGGCAGCTCTGGAACGTGATCCTGGCAAGCGAGTTCCCATATCTTCATATCATGTGAATGACCAGGATAGAGTTAGAAGGAGATACATTGACTTGGGAGCTTGTCAACCAAAGGATCATAAATTTGAAATCAGAGATTTTAGTGGACATCTTCGTCGCTTTTTCCCCTACTTGGTTTAAAGATCATAAGTGGCTTGAGTACAGCGTGCAAAAAGAGGCTGCTTTTTGCTTTGTTTGCTACTTGTTCAAGGATAAAACAAAAAGCCCCGGAGGAGATACATTTGTGAATGGTGGGTTTAATAATTGGAACATGAAAGCAAGATTGAAGAGGCATATTGGAGCTATTAGTAGTGCTCACGCTGAAGCTCAAGAAAAATATGATATGTTCACTACACCTACAACATCAATTAGGGAGTCTATTGCGTCAAACACCTCACAATACAAGGCTTTGTATAAACAGCGTTTGACATGGACACTCAAGTGTGTGAGATTTCTGTTGCGCCAAGGCTTGGCGTTTAGGGGGCATGTTGAAAGTGAAGACTCGCTAAATAAAGGAATTTTCCTTGAGCTTCTAAATTGGCTAGCAGGAAATTTTGAAGAGGTTGACATGGTTGTTCTCAAGAATGCTCCACGGAATTGCAAGATGACTCACCATGATATACAACAAGAGGTGATAAAATGTTGTGCACAAGAGACTACTAAACTAGTCATTGAAGAACTTGATGGTGGTCATTTTGCAATACTTGCAGATGAGTCTAGTGATGTGTATCAGAATGAAAAGTTGGCCGTTTGCTTGCGTTATGTTGATAAGAAAGGAAGGGCGGTTGTAAGATTTCTGGGTCTTGCTCATGTTGAAGATACCACCTCTTTGACACTTAAAGCTGCAATTCAGAAAATGCTTATGGACTACAATTTGACCTTTGCAATGGTTCGTGGGCAAGGATACGACGAAGCTAGTAATATGAGAGGTAATGTTAATGGCCTGAAAAAACTGATTATGGATGAGTCCCCTTCTGCCTACTATGTTCATTGTTTTGCCCATCAATTACAGTTAACTCTTGTCGCTGTTGCTAAGGAGAGTGGTGATTGTACTTGGTTCTTTCAGCAGCTTGCACACTTGTTAAATGCTCTTGGCATGTCTTGTAAAAAGATGAGAATGCTTCGGATAGCTCAGGCTGAAGAACTCATTGATGCACTGGAATTGGAAGAAGTAGAAACAGGAGTGGGCTGAATTAGGAAATGGTTTTGGGAAGGCCATATGATACACGTCGGGGCTCTCACTTCAAAACTGTGAACCATGTCATCTCTATGTATGGTGCACTACAACGATTCCTTCACAAGATTGGAGACGAGTACCATGGTGCGGAGGCACAAGCGGCTCTATCCATAGAGACAATATTTCGATCATTTGAGTTTGTTTTCATGGCACACTTGATGCAAGAAATATTTGGATACACAGATGAGTTGTGTAGAGCTTTGCAAAAGCAAGACGAAGATATTGTTCATGCTATTGAGCTTGTTAGTGACACAAAGTATTACTTGGAGGCTTTGAGGACCGATGCTAGATGGGATGATTTTCTCACAAAAGTCACATCTTTTTGTACAAAGCATAAGATCAAAGTTGTTGATATGGAGGGTCCTTACTTTTCCGTTGGCCGGCCTAGAAGGGGTTTATGTAATGGTGTGATCAATTACCACCGCTTCAAGGTTGATATGTTTGTGGGTGTCATTGATAGGAAAATCAGTGAGCTGAATGGCAGGTTTGATGAGGTAAACACGGAGCTACTTTCTTGCATGGCAGCATTTTGTCCACTTCATGTATTTGCTGCTTATGACCAAGAGAAGTTGGTTAGGCTTGCTACAAAGTTTTATGCTTCTGATTTTACAAGTGATGAACTGGCAAGACTTCCATGGCAACTAAACATGTATGTCACAAATGTGCATAGAGATGAAAGGTTTCAAAACCTGAAAAATCTGTGTCAGCTTTTAGTTATGCTTGTTGAGACAAACAAACATGAACAATATCATATTGTTTACAAGCTTCTTAAGTTGGTATTGATTCTCCCAGTAGCTACTGCAAGTGTTGAAAGGGTATTCTCTTCAATGAGCTATGTGAAGAATAAGCTAAGGAACAAAATGGGTGATGAATATTTGAACAATTGTTTGGTTACATTTGTTGAGAGAGAATTTTTCAATCAAGTGAAGGATGAAGATGTCATCAATCTCTTCTAGAAAGGTGACCGCAAAGTTATATTGTAAGAGGATATCATCACTCTATCAATCAAAAGGTACTTATGTATTCATGTCGTTATTGTCTGATACATTGAAATATTGCTACTGCCATTATGCTAGTGTTGTTTTGTTCATATATTGCTAGTGGTATGGTTTTTGGTTGATATATTATATTTAGAGGAAAAAAAATTAAGATGAATACCCAGCCTTCATTTCCTGGAGCCGCCACTGAGCGCGTCGGAGCGGTTTGAAGCGGCGAGATGAGGAGGCCTCGGGCGAGGCGCGCCGGCTCAACCAGAGGAATTAGTACGCTGCCACAACAGAATGAATCCAAGGCGACTCGGGGTCCGCGGCTGCTGCGGCGGCTCGGGCGACAACAGCTGCGGCTGGTCCCCGGGCTGAACGGCTGCAGTGGTGAGGCGGCTCGGCGCGCCGGCCACGATGGAGGTGGGCTGAGAGCACAGCTAGAGGAGTCCGGGTTGTGGGTCGTGGTCGATTCTGTTTCCGGGTCGTAGGTGTCTTTGGGAAGTTTCCATCTGCCTTTTTTTTCCTTGATTTTTTCCTTCTCTTCTTCTTTTGACCTCACCATGCAGATGATCCTGTAGTAATTATAAGGACAGAACACATCTGATCTAGTAGTACACGAGCAGTATTAGCCCTCTTCCCAAAAAGGAATAGTTGATGTTGGCTTTCAGTGCTAGTTTAAGCGGTACTAGTACTTTTGCTTTGGTCTTGCGCAATGAAGCGATGAACCTTGGGATTTGATTCCCTCGAGAGAGCATGGTTAATAATACAGCCAACAGCCGGCTATAAGGAGTTGTCATGTCATCTAGAGCCAACCTTATAGTCGGCATGTACAATAGTAAGTTTTAAATGTGTACTACTTTATTAATAGTTGGCCCACCTTACATACTCACAAAGCATCTAGGGTCTCGTGTTGCAGCCGGCTACTCGCGAAGAGCCCGCTTCTCTTCTCTCTCCTCTTCTCTCTCTTCCAACTAAGCAAATATATAATATTATGTTCCTTATAGCCTGCTTATGTCACCTTATTGTACTTGCTCTGAGCAGCAGCTACCATAGACGCTACGTACCGTCCAGCAGTTGAAACACGGCGGAAATAACAAGGACGACTGCGGCTGCGGCAACTTGGCGAAACCTCTGGTCGGACGGATCGCTTGAACTCCAGTCGGCCTCGGAGTAGTAATGCTGCAAATAAATTACCTTGTGCAGAAGATCTTGCCTCGGACTCGGCGGATTGAGATGACGCGACGGCGATGCGTATAGATGGAACCCTAACTCTTTTTAATCCCAAAATCATATATGCCGCCTCCACTTCTTGCCATAGAGATGATGTTGATTCTTCCGCACCAGAATTTTATTCATCTGGTTAATCGTGAGCTTCTTGATCCGTAATATAAAATACCTCCAAGAACTCAACACCACCGTGCGCAGGCCCCACGATGGGCGCCAATTGTCGTGGAATTGTCACGGCAGATGTCCTAGTGTGAGGACTTAGTCGTGAGGCCAACACATCTATGTGGTAGCTTGAGAGGGGTTGAGCGGAATCGAGAGACGCAACACAAGACAAGGATTTAGACAACTTCGGGCCCCGGGAAACATCATCCGGTAACAACCCTACATTTTGTTTGTGGCTAGGTCTCATTATCATCACGAGAGAGTCACCGGTAAACCGGCTCTTTGTGTCTAGCCCTAGAGATTGTTTCTTCTTGCCTCTCCCTTCTCCTTGGAGAGCCCTTCCCCTCCTTATATATGTTGAAGGGGCGGGTTACATGACTAGTCCTAGTAGGATTAGGATTACTCTATTACAAGTGGAGTCCTAGTCTTGCTTCCTTTGTAGGAGAATATTCCTTGTGCTTTCCTCATAAACCGGCCCATCATAACATGAACCGGCCTTCCATAAACTGCCTTCTGGGCCACCGGGTCTTGTCATTCCTCTGACCCGCTCGCCGGGTCACCCATGAGTCGCCAGGCTCGGCGGGTCACTTAGTGAGTTCTCAAGTCCGGTCGGGTTATACTTCCGGCCGGGTTACGCCGCGGGGTATATCCCCGACACCCTCCTCGTCACGCGCACCCGCTCGGCGCCGAAGAATCTCACCTTCAGAGAGTCCCATACCTCTCTGGCGGTGAGCTACGCCGCCATCGAGAGCAGCACATCCTCCGACAGCGCTCCGAGCAGCAACGCTCGCGCCGTCTTTTCCTTCTTCGCGTTCACCGCCGCGTCGCCCGACGCCACCGCCTCCCACACGGTGTGCACGTTGAGGATGGACTGCGCCTTGATGGCCCACATCGTGTAGTTGTCCATGGTTAGCATCGGCATCACCATTCTCGCTGACCCGCCTGCTCCTTCGCCGTGCGGCACGATCGCCATTGCTGCCGACGAGCTCCAACCGAAGCTCTGATGCCAATTGCTGGAACCGGGGCTTGCAAAATCCCAAACCCTAGCTCTACCTCTGTCTCTCCGTGCACCTCACTTGCTTTCTATGCTTGAACGACATAAACAGGAGGAAGAAGAAGATTGGTGGAGACAACGGACACAAAGGTTTTTCCAGCACACGAACGCCTACTTTCTTTCCTCGAGCACGAACTCGACAGTGTCCACGAGTTACACAGAGGGACCAGGGTTTTATATCCGCGAGCACTGACATGCCAAGCCTCGCCTGGCACCCACTCGCTCCCCCACTGACCCACGTCTCGCGCGCTTTGGCCGTGCCCGCGCATCGCGCCCGTACGCGATCGCCATGGCCTCCCCGCGCGCCCGACGTGGTCTACCCTCCTCATCGCTCGCTAACAGAACCGCGTGGCCCCGCGCACACAGGTGCTGGCTCACACACTCACACACGCACACACACCACGGACCCGATGCGACTTACGCAGCCACCATGCGCACGCACGCTCGCTCGCTGCGATCTGATCGTCGCCGCGGCTTATTTGTGGGCAACAAAACTACCCAGGGAAGCAAACACGCCCATAGTCCATCGTCGATCTCATCCTCATGGCCCACATGAGAGCAGTGAAGATCAATTTAATAAATTGCTTTAACCCAGGTAACACGTACTACCATTCGTCGGTTCTACACTCACGTACGACCCGTTAAAACTAACTAGCACATATGCCTGTGCCTTGCAACGGAAAAAAATAGTATGCATTTAAAGTTAGTGAGAATTACATGTGCAAGCAAAACCCTGTATATACGTGAAAACGGAAAATCTAGCTTCACGGTTTTGAAGCGTGTAAAGTAATCAAATCGTTATTTTTCTATTCATTGATAGAAGGCATTTAAGAGTTTTATTATGTCATCGTACGTCAGGGAAGGCACATGAATTATTTAATCTACTTTTCCTTTCAATCGAAGAGATTTAAATGTATGAAGTTTCTGAATACTGTAGGAAACACCAACCATTTTTAAAATCCTGAATAGTTTTTCAAAATTGTGCACACCTACAGGAAAAACACGACAAAATTAGAAACATGATCATCTTTTAAAATTCACAAACATTTTTTAAACACCAACTTCTTTTATAAAACAAGAATATTATTGGAATTTGTGAACATTCTTTTAGAACAGGAACATGTGTTGAAAATTCATAACTTTTTTTAAAATGCGTATCTTTCAACATTATTTTGAATTGTGAAAATTTCACTAAAACAAGAATATTTTTTTAAATTTCAACTTTTAAAAATTCCATTTTACTTTTACAAGTCTTGAACAATTTTGGAAAACAAATAAAATGTTTTTGAAAAATAGGAAACTTTTTTCAAGTTCCGCATATTTTTCAAAATAGAAACAAAATTTTGAAATTCTGAACATTTTCTGTAATTTAATTTTTTATTCGAATACTAAAGTTTTTTGAGAATTTTGAATTTATGAAATAAATTACATAAGAAAAATAAACTTGGTAAGGAAAAAAGAGATAGAAGAAGGAGAATAAAAATATAAGTAAAACATAGATACTTAGAAAAATTGGTCAAGCCGTTATTGGGTGTCCTGTGCAAGCTCCGACTATTTGTCGCTCTATGCGGAAAAGAGAACTTTTCCAGATGCATGCGCAGAAAAATAAGTTTGCTAGCTTCGCTGGGCCACAACGCGCGGCCATGTATGAATTCTAGAAAAGCCTTTTTTAGCAGACGAACACATAAGAATTTAGTACCACCTCGGATAGAAAAAATCAACAGTGAACAGATAAAAAAATTAGCGAAATGCCCTTTGCTTTATTAGTAGCTATAGATATAGATTTAGCTCAGATTCATTATTTTTGGCTAAGGCCTAATACACGAAAGCATGTATCTGGGGCCGCCTGTGTTTTAGGGGGACCGGGGCGGCCGCCCCTCTTGCCCCCCCCTCAGGGTCGGCCCTGCAGAAAAGGCAGCAACAGCGATAGACATGCAACCCATAGAGAAATTCATCTCAAACTCTTTCGCTTTCTGTCTCTGATCCTCTTCTTTTCACGGCACAAAGCAACACAAAGAGTATTCAACAAAGAAACAGTAGGAGCCCAAGACGTTCCTGTCGACGACGAGACGCCTACGGCGAATTCGTGAATTTCAAGATTACATGCCGGCTCAGTATCTCGGAGGTGCTCATAGGGGTAGGATGTGCGTGTGTGCATTTATAAGGGTGAGTGTATGCGCGTATGTATGAGTGCTTGCCTCTATATTAATGTTAAAAAAATAGTAGCAGCCCAAAATTAAAGGAATCAAACGCCTGTATAAAAATCGGAGCAAACCGTGGCACGTCAGCCGGCCCCGGGTCCACAACCATCCCCATGTAGATGTCGACCAGGCCTGCAGCTTGCCAAATAGTGCGAGTCTCCTCTTTCTTAGTATTTTACTACTCACTTCATTTTTAAATATAAGTCTTTGTAGATATTCCACCAAGGACAATATATGGATGTATATAGATGCATTTTAAAGTGTAGATTCACTCATTTTACTCTGTATGTAGTTCATAGTGAAATCTGTAAAAAGACTTATATTTAGCAACGGAGGAAGTAGTAGAATATCCGTACATTGCGACAGGCTACAATTGCAATACATATAAATATATTAAATAAATGAGTAAGCTCGTCTCTAAGGTCAAAAACCATTTCCCTCTTGTACTTCCAGGCTTGTTCGAACATCAAACATGCATTCATCGGGCACACTAAAACTCAACCATCTCGACAGTACAGGCCCCCGCAAATCTAGCTCATATGCGTGCAGAAATGTGATTGTGATTGACCGGACTATCCGCCATGTTTTCTTGAACAAATGGTCCTAACACGAAAACCCCCCACTCCATGACGCTTCCCTTTTCCCGACTGACCCTCCCCTTCGCGCTCAATTTTTCGTCGTAGTGGAACATTTCTCATTGGTGCACTCTCCTTTAAAAGTGGATGACCCCCATGTCACCTTCGACATAGCACCCCCTTCCCTTCCCATTGTACTTCCCACATACAGCCAAGGGGGAGTCTCCCACCAACCACCTCACTCTCCTTCCTAATCCCCTTCTCTCTCCCCCCTCGGTTCATGCCGATTCACCACCACCATCAAGGATGAGGTGTGCGCCACCAGTGCCGCCCCTCGAGCCAACAAGGCAAACCCAATGTTAATGACCCACAAGTATAGGGGATCAACCGTAGTCCTTTCGATAAGTAAGAGTGTCGAACCCAACGAGGAGCAGAAGGAAATGACAAGTGGTTTTCAGCAAGGTATTCTCTACAAGTACTGAAAGTAGCGGTAACAAGTAGCAAGATAATTTGTAACAAGTACAAGTAACAATATAACAAATGTGCAGCAAGGTGGCCCAATCATTTATATAGCAAAGGACAAGTAGGAAATTTCTCTTATTGTAAGCAAATCGTTCTCGAGGACACATGGGAATTGTTGTCTAGTCATGTTCAGCATGTTTAGTTGATTCACGTTCGTTACTTGATAATTTGATATGTGTGTGGACTGGTGTTACGGTGTTGGTTTTACTTGAACAAGCGACCCTCTTATGATTACCCCTCTCGCAAGCATTCGCAACTACGAAAGAAGAATAAAGACAAATCTAACCTTAGCATGAAACATAAGGATCCAAATCAGCCCCGTACGGAATAATGCATAAACTATGGTTTAAGCTCCTGTCACTCTCGCAACCCATCATCTACTTATTACTCCCCAATGCTTTCCCTTATACCCAAATATGATGAAGTGTCATGGAGTTGACGTTCACATGACACCACTAAAGGAATAACAACATACACATCATCAAAATATCGAATGAATACCAAGTTCACATGATTACTTATAACAAGACTTCTTCCATGTACTTAAGAACAAAAGTAACTACTCACAAATCATATTCATGTTCAAGAGCATAGGTGCATTGAATATGCATAAGGATATGATCAACTACAAGATGTAATCAACACTACTAGCAACCCACAGGTACCAATCTGAGGTTTTGGGACAAATATTGAATACAAGAGATGAACTAGGGTTTGAGATGAGATGGTGCTGGTGAAGATGTTGACGAATATTGGTCCTCCCACGATGAGAGGATAGTTGGTGATGTTGATGGCTTCGATTTCCCCGCCCTAAAGGGAAGTATCCCGAGCGGAATAGCTCCATTGGAGAGCAAAAGTGCTTCTCGCGAGGTTCCATCTCGAGACGGCAGCGCTTCGTCCCGAAAGTATTCTTATGATTTTTTTCCAGGAAAAATAGCATCATTTAGGAGAAGATGGGCCCCAGAGGCCTGCTGGTAGGGCCACGAGCTCATAGTGGGATAGTGGCTCTCTGGTGGGGCCCCTCCCTGTATTTTTTATATATTCTAAAATAATTCTCCGTAATTTTTCAGGCCATTTGGAGCTATGGAGAATATCCATCCCTAATGTAGTTTCTCAGGTCCATAATTCCAGCTATCGGCAATCTCCCTCTTCATGTGAAACGTGCAAAATAAGAGAGAAAAGGCATTAGAATAGCGTGATAAAGCGAAATAATGACCCAAAGAATAATAATTAATAGTAGGAAAACATGATGCAAAATGGACGTATCAACTCCCCAAGTTTAGACCTTGCTTGTCCTCAAGCGAATACCGAACTCGATAATCATCACCACATGCATGTAG
The DNA here is from genome assembly GCA_902687465.1 of Secale cereale. Classification (NCBI taxonomy): domain Eukaryota; kingdom Viridiplantae; phylum Streptophyta; class Magnoliopsida; order Poales; family Poaceae; genus Secale; species Secale cereale. Next base: position 671,687,386 of record LR738715.1, on the reverse strand, counting down.
AGAGAGAGAGAGGTGTCGATAAAATAAAATGCAGACATGAAAGCATCATGATCATTTTCATAGTAGCAATATATCATCATAAAACTTCTCATGATCAAGTAACAATTCATTCACACGCTAAATTATGAACCATAAACTTCATTGGAAACTAAGAAACTATGATCTCTGTCATTGAAACAATTGTAGTTTATCATATTTTACAAAGAACCTGTGTAAGAGCATTGTTTAGCAAGTTCACATACTCAACTATCATTTAGTCTTCTATGATTGTTGAAACTCAAGGTATATTTATGGAGCAAAAGTTTTAGTCAAACACATAGGAATATGGGGGTTTATAGTTTTCACCCCCGAACTTATTTACCTCGAGGATAATGTCAACAATGATAACTCATAATTACCTACATACAACTGGATATATATATATATATATATATATATATATATATATATATATATATATATATATATATATATATGCCTGGATCTTTCACTACCACATGATGCTTGCCAAGTGGAGAATAATTAAGAATGGAATATGGATCGACACGATCGACTCTTGCATAGTAGTAAATATCGAAAATTCAAATATATGCCCTTCACTTAGGGAAATAGAGGTTGTCATCTGCTTTTTTGTTTTTGGATGTGCAAGCTCTTAATTTAAAGGAACATCACTTTATATTGCCCCTTGTGATAGCAACCTTTATTCTGCAACCCGTCGCTTTTATTTCTTTACCATCACAAGATCGTACAAAGCTTATTTTCCCTTGCAACAAAGAACATACATGTTTAAGAGCAAATTTTTTTTTGCTTTTTTTTGCATAGATGACAACTTACTTGAAGGATCTTATTCAATTCATAGGTAGATATGGTGGACTCTCATGGCAGGAAATAGGGTTCAAGGGTTTTTGGATGGACAAATAGTATATCTACTTAGTACGAATTTTGGCTAGCAAAATATTATGAGCAAGCACCACATGTTATAGGATCCATGACAATATAACTTATATGTGAATATAAGCAAAAATAACCCATTACGTTGTCTTCCTTGTACAACGTCTACAATTTTGATCAAGCATAAAATATTTGATGGGAGATCATAGTCATAAAAGATGTCCAAGATATTATATTTATATGTGAGACCTCACTTTCTTTATTACTTTTTCATGAATTGTATCAATGATCAATACTATGTTTGTTAACTTCCAACAAATTTTACCAACTATACTTCTTCTATGTGAAGTAATTACCTCCCATAAGATTAGCATATGATATTTTTATTATTTTCATTGCTAAGATTGTAACAAGAAGGTAAAGAAACAGACTTCAACTACTCTGTATTATATAACTCTCGCACTCGATTACATGGATAGATAGATCACGAAGAAAGCACTCGAAACTAAAGCATACTAAAACTTTATTCTTCTAAATCACGAAATAACTAAAGATAAAACTAGGATAGATAACAATGGTAAAAGTGATGGTGATACGATACCCGAGCACCTCCCCCAAGCTTGGAACAAGCAAAGGGTGGTGCCCATACCCGTGTACTCAAGTGTCTTTCTTCGATGATAATGATGATGATGATGACGAGGTAATAGGCTTGTCCTTCAGCTTCAACAAGTACTCCAAATTAGCATTAATCTTTCGAAGGGCATGATTTTGCTCTTCTAATAGCATAACCTCCTGGGCGAGTGACGTGTTTTGAGCACAAACCGCCTTCAATGCATTAATTTCAGATACAGTAAGATTTGTATGAAGAGAGTAAAAAGAATCTCCCTCTTATTCATTGGCCTCGAAGGGAGACAATGGTTTATCCTCTTCGTCTCCATTGACCTTGTCACCGAGCGCCCTCTCAGTCAGCTACTTCCTCCTCACTGGATGACAACTCATAATAAACCTCACTAAAGGGGCATTTTCCTGGGGTAGGTCGAACGACCCGGTGCTTAGTCCGGAGCCTTTGGGGAGCCATGGCAAAGTTGGTGACCTAGTCCTGTCAGAAAAATAGACCAAAACAAGCACATAGGAGAAACTTGCGATATGATGGGCAAAACAATGAAAAGTATATATAATTAATTTTTCTCGTGCATGACAAGTAATCTGGGAGAAAACGGAGTTAGGAAAGTCCACAGGGGAGTTGTGAGCACACACGGCGTGCCCTAGGGGGGCTCCACTGAGCTCGTCACTCCCTCGTGCATTTTCCTGATTATTTAGTATTTCTTAAAGTTTTATATATTCTGAAACACACAAAATTACTTTTATGGAAATTTTGGGTTCTGGAGTGTTCCAGAAGGTCTCTTTGATGTGTTCCTCCGGTGTCATGGTTTGAATAATATTAGCGTCAATATTAATGGGCGTACATGAGATATAATGTTTAATTCTTTGCCCATTAACCATTCTCGGATTAGTTCCCTCACCATTGTTGATCTTGATAGCTTTGGAGCGATAGACTTCTTTGACGATATATGGTCCTTCCCATTTAAAGATAAGTTTTCCTCCAAAGAATCTGAAACTAGAGTTGAACAATAAAACATGATCACCTACTTTAAATTCCCGTTTTTGTATTCCTTTGTCATGCCATCTTTTAACTTTTTATTTAAACAACTTGGCATTTTCGTAGGCTTGTGTTCTCCATTCATCAAGAGAGCTAATATCAAATAACCACTTCTCATCAGCAAGTTTGAAATCATAGTTAGGTTCTTTAATTACCGAATAAGCTTTATGTTCCAACTCAAGAGGTAAATCACATGCCTTTCCCTAGACCATTTTATATGGTGACATACCCATAGGATTTTTATAAGCAATTCTATAAGTCGATAATGCATCATCAAGTTTCTTAGACCAATTTTTTCTAGATCTATTAACGGTATTTTGCAAAATTAATTTTATTTCTCTATTGCTCAATTCAACTTGACCACTAGACCGAGGATGATAAGGTGATGTAATTCTATGGTTGACATCATATTTAGCTAGGAGTTTACAGAATGCACCATGAATAAAATGTAAACCACCATCGGTCATTAAATATCTAGGGACTCCAAACCTCGGGAAGATAACTTCTTTAAGCATTTTAGTAGACGTGGTTGTGATCAACACTACTAGTTGGAGTAGCTTCTACCCACTTAGTAACATAATCAATAGCAACTAAAATATGAATATACCCGTTATAGGAAGGAAACATTCCCATATAATAAAAAACACAAACATCAAATGGTTCAATAACAAGTGAATAATTCATAGGCAGTTCCTGACGTCTACTAGTATTACCAATTTTTTGACATTCATCACAAGAAAGGACAAACAAACTTACATGCATCCTTGAAGAGAGTATGCCAATGAAAACCAGACTGTAATACCTTATGTGCAGTTCTATCTCCCACATGGTGTCTTCCGTATGCTTCGGAATGACACTTCCATAGGATTTGTTCTTGTTCCTGTTCAGGTACACATCATCTAGTAACATCATCTACCTCATATTTATATAAATTTGGGTCATCCCAAAGGTAATATCTTAAATCAAAGAAGAACATTTTCTTTTGTTGGTATGTGTAACTAGGTGGTATATATTTAGCAACAATGTAATTAGCATAGTATGCATACACAGGGTTATTGCAAGAAGTAGAATGATGACCCACAAGTATAGGGGATCAATCGTAGTCCTTTCGATAAGTAAGAATGTCGAACCCAACAAGCACTAAAATTGTAAGTAGTAGATAGTTTGATAGCAAGATAATTTGTGACGAGCAAGTAATGGTAACGGCAAATAGTATGCAGCAAGATAACCCAATCCTTCTGTGGCATAGGACAGGCCAAGAACGGTTTCTTATAATGAGCAAAGTGTTCTTGAGGGCACACGGGAATTTCATCTAGTCACTTTCACCATATTGGCTTGATTTGTGTTCGCTGACGAGGTTACAGACCTAGGGTAGGGTCACAGGTCCGACCAAGGTACCCCTCCCAAGGTCACTACCCTAGAAAATCAAAAGGCAAAACTTATGATGACAAAGACAGTCGACTGAGACGGCCCAAGAGGACATCCCACTCGACTGGACATCACCTACAAGACGACTCAACTCCACTCGACCAATCCAAGGCACTCGACCCCCGAAGGTAAAGGGTCCCTTAGGACAATAACGGTCTGGTATTTACTCGCCGTAGTGAATTCCTTAATTACTCTTTACTGTAGGCGTTATTAGTAACACCTGCCTTAATGTACATCGAACCCTTGGTGACGTGGAGCATGGCTGGGGTCCTGGCGCACTATATAAGCCACCCCCTCCTCCAATACAAGGGTTCACATCTTTGTAACTCACATATACACATACCAGTCGACCGCCTCCGGGCATCGAGACGTAGGGCTGTTACTTCCTCCGAGAAGGGCCTGAACTCGTAAACACCTTGTGTACAACTGCACCATAGCTAGGGCCTTGCCTCCCCATTCGTACCCCCTACTCGTACTGTCAGACTTAGAACCACGACAGTTGGCGCCCACCGTGGGGCAAGGCGTCTTAGCGACATCTGGTGAGGTTGCAACTTCTTCTCCGACCCCCTTCATCATGGTGTCAGGCGGTGGTTTGGCGTTGGGCCGCGAGATCCGGCTCGGCGCGCTCGTTTTCATCGCCGACGACTCCGCGTGGCTCCAAGAGGCCCCTCTTGACGTCGAGGCTCTGCCCACCCGGGGGACTGCGCACTTCCGCGCCAGCGCCTGCGGCGTCCTCCTTCGGCAGTCGTCGACTCAATATTCATCGATCCCTACATCGTCCCCCATCCCCGCCGGACGCCGCCGCAAGCGATCCAGTCGCTCACAGCTCCAGCGATGGGTGAAACACGCGGTGGCCCGTCAAATGGCCACCCCTCAAGTCGCGGCCATCGAGCCCGACGGTTACCTCTACAGGCCGGCCGATCAGCCGTCCGAGCTCGTGGATTCTGTTTCAGAGTGCGGGAGCAGCGATCCCGCAGCGGAAATCCTCATGGTCGACTCGCGCCGTAGCCCGCCGGGTTTTCCTCGCGGTGGAGACGGCGGCAGCGGCAGTGGCCGATCACACGACAACGACGGTTACATTGCTCAACCCCTCACCTCCGAGCAAAGGGCTGAGCTTTGTCGCCGCAACGAAGATGCACTCTTCACTCCCATCGTGGGGGATTCTCTGGAGGCTCTGGCCCTCGAAGCCACGCGCTTGGAAAATATCCAACGCGCACACGACAAACAGGCCCGCCGACTGGTCCCCGAGTCTAGTCAACGACCGCGGCAATCACGCCAGCGCGAGACTCAGGTGTTCCGCACGCCAGTCCAGAACCTCGAAGCCGCAGCTCGCATCGCGGAGTCGATTCAACCCTCTCAGTCAGAGACTGGGAGGGGCCTTCGGCAGATCCGAGCTTTGCTCCGAACGACTGAAGAGCAAAACGCGGCTATTTCTCAGTCGTGCAACAGGATTCACAGCAGATCGGTGGCTGCAGACTCCGTTTGGTCGGCCCACAGTCCAAGATCACCCCCGAGGCGTGAGGAACGTGGCCCGCGGCAAGACCGGCATCTGGGTCGGAATGACCGGCAGGACGACCGTCAACCCGGACATCATGACCGTCGTCGAGTGCCTACGCCTCCTCCGGGAAGCGGATCGTACTCGCCCCGGTGGCACGAGGGCAGGCGCCTGCGCGACGATGAGCGGAGGATTCCCCCAGATCCCCGGAGGCCAGGTTTCGATGCAAGGTCTATCCTTGTGCAGGGACGGGTCGACCGGAACAGGGCATTCAGAGAAGAGCAAGATAGAGATCAACCGAGTGGCAGCCGAGCACCTGTCTCTGGTCCCGAGTATTTCTCCAGTGCTATCAGAGCCGCAGAGATCCCCCCAAACTTCAGGTTAGCGGCGGGGGTAAGCAAGTTCACCGGCGAGTCAAAACCGGACACCTGGCTAGAAGACTACCGAGTGGCTGTATAGATCGGAGGCGGCAACGACGACGTGGCCATGAAGCACCTTCCTCTGATGCTGGGCGGTTCTACTCGGGCGTGGCTCAATCAGTTGGCCCACGAGAGTATTTATAGTTGGGAACAGCTCGTGCGAGTGTTCATTCGGACCTTCGAAGGCACCTGCAAGCGGCCTGGTGGACTCGCAGAGCTTCAGCACTGCGCGCAGAAGTTGAATGAAACTTTGAGAGATTACATCCAGCAATGGACCACCCTGCATCACACAGTGGAGAATGTGTCTGAGCACCAGGCAGTTTGCGCTTTCAAGGAAGGCGTGCGTAACCGAGAGCTGAATCTGAAGTTTGGTCGAACAGGCGATATGTCCCTGTCGCGGATGATGGAGATTGCCAGTCGGTACGCCAACGGTGAAGAGGCCGATTGGCTCCGCAGCGGCAAGAAACCAGTCGGACAGGATGATCAGAATTCCAACCGGAAGAACAAGCGCAAGGCCGAGCTGGCTGCTCAGGGCGAGGCTGCAGTGGTCAATCAGGGAAAGGGCAAAGGAAAGCCGAAAGGTTCCCGGGCCCCCAAGAAAGTGAAGGATCAAGCTGGAGATGATGTGCTCGACCAGCCGTGCCCCATACACACGAAGAAAGATGAAGAGGGAAACTTGGTATATCCCAAGCACACCACTGGACCGTGTCGGCTCCTGATCCAGAACTTCCAGAAAGATCAGTCGACTGAGAAGGGGAAGGAATCAGAAGAATCCGAAGACAAGGAAGGGGACGGAGGATACCCCCGGATCGACTCCACTTTGGTGATCTTTGCAGACGTTGAGAGCAAAAGTCGACTGAAAGTCATCAATAGAGAAGTAAATATGGTTGCCCCGGCAACCCCCACTTTTTTAAAATGGTCCAAGACCCCCATCACATTCGATCAGTCTGATCACCCAGCACACATTGCCACCCCCAGGCGGCAGGCACTGGTGGTCGACCCGGTGATCAAGGACACGCGTCTGACCAGAGTCCTGATGGATGGGGGCAGTGGCTTGAACATCTTGTATGCGGCAACCCTCCGGGATATGGGCATTCCGATGTCCAAGCTGAGAGAAAGTAACATGAGGTTCCATGGGGTAATCCCCGGGAAGAAAGCCGACTCACTTGGTCAGATCACACTCGATGTGGTCTTTGGTGAGTCGAAGAATTATCGCAAAGAGAAGCTGACGTTCGAAGTGGTGGACTTCAATAGCGCTTATCACGCCATCCTGGGTAGGCCCGCCTACGCCAGGTTCATGGCTCGACCAAGTTATGTTTACCTCAAGCTGAAGATGCCAGGACCCAACGGCGTCATAACCGTCATTGGGAACCGTCATAAAGCGGAAGAGTGCTTCCAGAAAGGCTCGAAGATCGCCGACGAGCAAATGGCAGCAGTAGAGATGGAGGAGTACCAAAAGAGCGTGGATCCGAGTGATCTGCTGAGGGCGAAGAAGCCGGCTTCCGAGTCAGCTTTCCAGTCGGCCGGGGACACAAAACCCGTGCACATCCACCCCACCGACCCCAACTCAGCACCGACCCACATTTCCACTACACTCGATAGCAAATAGGAAGAAGCGCTCGTCCAGTTCCTCTGTGAGAACTGGGACATCTTCCATGGAAACCATCAGACATGCCGGGTGTACCCAGGGGACTGGCTGAGCACCATTTGCGAGTCGACCCGAAGGTAAAACCTATGAAGGAACATCTCCATCGGTCTGCTGCGGAGAAGCGAAAGGCAATTGGCGAGGAAGTGGCTCGACTCCTGGCAGCTGAGTTTATTCGCGAGATTTACCACTCCGAGTGGCTCGCCAATGTCGTCATGGTCCCCAAGAAGGACAAGTCTCTTCGCATGTTCATTGATTTCAAGCACATCAATCGGGCCTGCCCGAAGGATCATTTTCCTCTTCCCCACATCGATCAGATAGTCGACTCGACTGCGGGATGTGAACGTTTATCCTTTCTGGATGCGTATTCCGGGTACCATCAGATCCGTCTGTTCGGACCCGATGAAATCAAGATAACTTTCATCACCCCCTTCGGGTGGTTCTGTTATGTCACCATGCCTTTCGGTCTCAAAAATGCCGGCGCTACCTTCATGCGCATGATCCAGAAGTGCTTAATAAAGCAAATCAGTTGGAACGTCGAGGCATACATGGATGACATTGTGGTCAAGTCACGGAAAGGTTCTGACCTGCTGACCGACCTCGCTGAGACATTCGCAAACCTAAGAAGCTATGATATCAAGCTCAATCCATCAAAGTGTACGTTTGGAGTCCTTGGCGGCAAGTTGCTCGGTCTTCTCGTTTCCGAACAGGGAATCGACGCCAACCCAGAGAAGGTCAGCACCATCCTCCGAATGAAACGCCCCGAGCGTATACACGACGTCCTGAAGCTTACTGGTTGCTTGGCCGCATTGAGTCGATTCATTTCTCGTCTTGGTGAGAAGGCATTGCCTCTCTACCGACTCATGAAGAAATCAGACAAGTTTGAGTGGAATTCCGAAGCCGAAGCAGCGTTTGAAGAGCTCAAAGCCCTGCTGTCGACCCAGCCGGTGCTCGCTGCCCCAGTCAGCGGAGAGCCTCTCCTACTATACATTGCAGCCACCGGACAAGTTGTCAGTACTATACTCAGGGTCGAGCGGGAAGAAGAGGGCAAGGCATACAAGGTCCAACGTCCGGTCTATTACATATCCGAAGTTTTGACTCCTTCCAAGCAACGGTATCCACATTACCAAAAGCTTGTGTATGGGATTTACTTGACTGCAAAAAAGGTTGCCCATTACTTTTCGGACCATACAATCTCAGTAGTCAGCGGCGCCCCGCTGTCAGAGATCCTGAAGAACCAAGACGCAACCGGTCAAGTGGCAAAATGGGCGATTGAACTTCTTCCGTTAGATATAAAGTTTGAAGCGAAGAAAGCCATCAAGTCTCAGGCTATAGCAGATTTTCTGGCCGATTGGATAGAACAAGAGCTGCCGACTCAAGTTCAGTCGGACCACTAGACTATGTTCTTCGATGGATCCAAGATGCTAAACGGATCCGGCGCAGGCGTGGTCCTGGTTTCTCCCAGGGGCGACAAGCTCAGTTACGTCCTTCAGATCCACTTTGACTCATCGAACAATGAAGCTGAGTACGAAGCGCTTTTGTACGGGTTGCGCATGGCCATCTCACTTGGCGTCCGTCGCTTGATGGTTTACGGCGACTCTGACTTAGTGGTGAACCAAGTGATGAAGGAATGGGACGTCAGGAGCCCGGCAATGACCAGTTATTGCAGTGCAGTGCGGAAGCTTGAAAAGAAGTTTGAAGGCTTAGAGCTCCATCATGTGCCCAGAGCCAAGAATCAACTGGCCGATGACCTCGCAAAAATTGGGTCGACTCGGAGGCCTATACCCAAGAATGTGTTCCTGGAGAATCTGCAGACCCCTTCTGTCAAAGAAGACCCCTTCACGGAAGAGCCCCCACAGCCAGTCAGTGCGTCAGATCCGACTGGAGTCGAAGTACCTGCTGTGGTCGACCTGATCATGGAAGTCCTAGTGATTACGCCAGACTGGACTGTGCCATATATATCGTATCTGCTCAGGCAAGAACTCCCGGAAGATGAGGAGGAAGCACGCCGAATCGTCCGCCGATCCAAGGCGTTCACTATCATTCAGGGTCAGCTCTACAGAGAAAGCGTCACCGAAATCGCTCAGCGCTGCATCACTCCAGAGGAAGGTCGATTGATCCTGGACGACATTCACTCAGGAACTTGTGGCCACCACGCTTCCTCTCGGACCATAGTGGCCAAAGCATACCGAGCCGGGTTTTACTGGCCCCGCGCCAATGAGATGGCCAAGGATATTGTGGACAAGTGCGCAGGTTGCCAGTTCTACTCCAAAATGTCCCACAAGCCGGCGTCCGCCCTGAAGACCATTCCGCTAGTCTGGCCCTTTGCTGTTTGGGGCTTGGACATGGTCGGCCCCTTCAGAACAGGCAGAAGCGGATTCACCCACCTACTCGTGGCAGTCGACAAGTTCACCAAATGGATTGAGGCCAAGCCCATCAAGAACCTCGAGTCGAGCACCGCCATCAGCTTCATCAGGGAATTGATATTCAGATATGGAGTTCCCCACAGCATCATCATAGACAACGGTTCCAACTTTGACTCGGATGAATTCAGAGCTTTCTGTGCTTCTCAAGGAACACGAGTCGACTACGCCTCCGTGGCGCATCCGCAGTCAAATGGACAGGCAGAAAGAGCAAATGGTTTGATTCTCCAAGGCCTAAAGCCGCGGCTCATGCGTGATCTTAAGCATGCCGCTGGGGCTTGGGTAACTGAACTACCATCTGTCTTATGGGGTCTGAGGACAACTCCGAACCGGTCGAATGGCCGTACCCCTTTTTCATGGTCTATGGAGCCGAAGCTGTGCTGCCGAGCGACTTATTGCACAACGCCCCCAGAGTGGAACTCTTCTCCGAAGCTGAGGCAGAGCAGGCTCGTCAGGATGCAGTCGACCTTTTGGAAGAGGAAAGAGAGATGGCCTTGATCCGGTCGACCATCTATCAACAGGACCTGCGTCGATTCCATGCTCGCAACGTCCGGAGCCGAGCATTCCAGGAAGGTGACCTGGTCCTTCGAGTGCATCAGAAACGTCCACACAAGCTCGCCACGGCCTGGGAAGGTCCATTCATCATCACCAAGGTACTGCACAACGGAGCATACCACCTCTACAATGTCTCCAAGAAGAAAGACGAACCTCGTTCGTGGAACGCGGACCTGCTCCGCCGCTTCTACAGTTGAGACACTCGACGGTCGAGTTGTAATAAAGACTTCCTGATTTGTATCAAAGACAAGTTAGCAGTGGTCCTTTAATGATTGATGCTTTCTAAAAACGCTGGTCTTCAAAATCCCCCAGTGGGTGCTTAGCCGTGAACCCGATTCGCCTAATTATCAAACGCTCACTCCGAGTGAAGAGCAACCCTCTCACTCGTGGGCTTAGCTGCGGTCCTCCGAGCTGCGTCATAAGTATAATGTGGCTCTGTCTTCCGAGCTCCGCCACAAATACAATGTAGCTTGGAATCGCCTAAGTTACAAACATCCACTCCGAGTGAAGAGCGACCCTCTCACTCGGGGGCTTAGCTGCGACCCCGTGACTCGCCTAAGTTTCAAACACTCACTCCGAGCGAAGAGCAACCCTCTCACTCGGGGGTTTAGCTGCGGTCCTCCGAGCTGCATCATAAGTATAATGTGGCTCTGTCTTCTGAGCTCCGCCACAAATACAACGTAGCTTGGAATCGCCTAAGTTACAAACATCCACTCCGAGTGAAGAGCGACCCTCTTACTCGGGGGCTTAGCTGCGACCCCGTGACTCGCCTAAGTTTCTAACGCTTACTCCGAGCGAAGAGCAACCCTCTTACTCGGGGGCTTAGCTGCGGTCCTCCGAGCTTTGTCATAAGTATAATGTGGCTCTGTCT
>LR738715.1:671637722-671675568 GCA_902687465.1 Secale cereale | reverse complement strand
ACCTAAGTTTCAAACGCTCACTCCGAGTGAAGAGCAACCCTCTCACTCGGGGGCTTAGCTGTGGTCCTTCGAGCTACGTCGTAGGTATAATGTGGCTCTGTCTTCCGAGCTCCGCCACAAATACAACATAGCTTGGATTCGCCTAAGTTACTAGCATCCACTCCAAGTGAAGAGCAACCCTCTCACTCAGGGGCTTAGTTGTGACCCCGTGACTCGCCTAAGTTTCAAACGCTCACTCCGAGTGAAGAGCAACCCTCTCACTCGGGGGCTTAGCTGCGGTCCTCCGAGCTGCGTTGTAAGTATAATGTGGCTCTGTCTTCCGAGCTCCGCCACAAATACAACGCAGCTTGGAATCGCCGAAGTTACTAACATCCACTCCGAGTGAAGAGCAACCCTCTCACTCGGGGGCTTAGCTGCGACCCCGTGACTCGCCTATGTTTCAAACGCTCACTCCGAGTGAAGAGCAACCCTCTCACTCGGGGGCTTAGCTGCGGACATCGACTCGAAGATTCAAGCGATCAAAAGAGAGCCACAAGCCAAAAGTCGAATCTAGATAACAGTCCCGCAAGATTCGGGCAAGAGTACCTGGGCCACAGGCCCACCAGAGTTTAACGATTACAAGACCACTCGGCATTCCGAGGCAAATTGAATTAAGGTGTCAAAGTTAGCTCATTCCTCAGGCGGAGGCGGACTAGCGGGCGCAACGAATTGGTCTTGGTCGACCCCGTCAGCAATACGAGTGGCGGCTTCCGAGAAAGTCTCCATGAACGACTGGAACTGAAGCTCCTTCGTATTGGCAACCTTGAGCGCCGCGAGCCTCCTCTCCTTCACTTCCTTGTAGTGCACGCGGACCAGAGACAGCGCCACGTCGGCTCCACCCCAGGCGGACGACTTCTTCCACTCCTGCACTCGGTTGGGGTCTCGTTGAGTCGCGTCATCAGAGACTCGAGGTCGTTCTCCTGCACGACTCCCCTCCAGAGCGCGGTGTCGATCTGGGCCATCACCGCTTTCAGGCGTCCCAGATAGTCCGTGGCCGCAGTAAGGCGGGACTCCAACCTCAAGATGTTCATGGCAACCTGGTCCTTCACGATAGAATTGGCTGGGTCCAGGCCAGGCTCGACCCGCCCAGTCTCTTCTTCGAAGTTGCGACAGAATTCTGCATCGGAAACAACAAGTCAAGTCAGCAAGCAAAACATGGGTCGACCGATCCAGCTTAACCCGAGCCAAAAGAGACATACCTTCGAGCACAAGGTTCCACTTCTTCGTAAGGTCGCCCATATAGGCCTCAAGATCAACCCTCTTCTGGAAAAGGGCCTCGTACTTGTTGTTCAAGACAGACATGGAATTCTTCAGTCGAGTCACCTCCTGATTGGCTGCGTCGAGTGAGCCTCTGAGCCTGATAATCTCCGCCTCGAGCGCGCCTACAGAGGCCAGCTTCTGCGCCGCCAGTTCTGACTTCTCTTGAGCCGCCTGCTGCGCCGCCGCCAGGTCGAGATCTTTCTGCTCCAAGGCCGCTTTCAGTTGACCTACCAAAGATGTCACTGGACAGATGAACATGAGGAAACACAAGGCACATTTATTAAAAGTCAGTCGACAAATGGTTGGCGTCAGTTACCGGCCGCGTCATCCTGCGTCTTGTTCAGATGGTCCCGAGCCAGCTGCAAGTCGAGATTGAGATGGATTTGCTTCTTCTCAAGGTCTGCAAATTTGGCCCCAAACTCGCAAGATTTCTGCATCAACACAACAAAACAAGATTCTAAGACTACAGTCGAGTCAAACACTCAACCGCAGTCTCGGGGACTACACCCAGTGGGTGCACTGAGCGTGCCCCCACTGGTTTTCACTCAGTCAAGATCAGTCTGGCTTGAGCTCAAAAAAAAAACAACAAGGAAGAAAGGTTCTATCGTCAGACCATGGCCGACTGCCAGCAGTCGACCACGGTCTCGGGGACTACACCCAGTGGGTGCACTGAGCGTGCCCCCACTGGTTCTCACTCGACCAAGATCAGTCTCCCTCGAGTTCAAGGGAAGTTGAAAGCAAACACATCAAGACTCTCACCCAGTGGGTGTGACATCATCTTACGAACAAAGCAGAAGATTCTCTCAAAGCCAAAGACTATGCCAGTGCAGCAAGCCAACCAGTGGAGAAAACAAACCTGGATGTTGGCCCGAACAGCAGAACTAGTGTCGTAAGCAGCCATGCTGGCCTCGTACGCCACCTTCGTCTTCTCCATCATCAACTCCACCTGGCGAACGGCTTCTTGAGTTGTTCCCACGGGATCCTCCGGGAGGCGGTAGGAAAAGAGAACAGACGACGGAGCAGGCGCTGGGTCGATGGCCGGCCGGAGCAGGCGCTGGGTCGACAGTCGAGACAAGCGCTGGGTCGACGGCCCCTCCAACTGACGAGGCAGGGCGTACGGTCGACACGGGGTCGGCGAAGGAGACCGCGGCTCGGGCCGCGTCTCCCTGCTGCTGGGCCTCCGGGCCAGAAGGCACCTTCCGGCCCTTCTTCCCTGTGCGTCGCCGATCCCCTCCCAAGCGCTCCTCATCAACATAATCATCGTCATCTGGGAGCTCTATAACATGGCGCGGCGCTTCAAGACAAACAATAGCGAAGTTCAGTCGACCGTCACCCCTAACCGACGAAAAACAAGACACGATCTATAACCCGCACCTGCACGGGATGTTGCGGCATATGCGGTCTCCTCGTCGTCCCGACCCTTGTCAATATCCATCCAGGTCGTGGAAGCAGCAGCGCTGAAGAAACCCCTCGAAGATGAGTCGACGGAAGACACGGTGGACCTCCAAAAAAAAGAAACAAAACCGAATGATACTTACGTGGAGGCAATGGGGACATCCACCTTAATCCTGGGCAGGGCCTTCCGGGCCTTGCTGGTGGTAACCTTGGGGTGCTTGGGCGCCTTCTCGGAGGGGTCAGGAGTGGCCGTGCGAGCGCGCTTGGGCGTTTGGGAGCCAGAGGGACCTGTCCGAGGACGCGCAGCCCCTGGGTCGTGCTTCCCCTTGGACCGCCTCTCATCACGGGGAGGTGACTCGACTTCCTCCCCGATGCTGTACTCCTCGCTCTCCTCCTCGGTCTCCTCCTCCGACTTCCACTTGGTGGCGTCGCCCACGCCCTCCTCACCCTCCTGGACCAAATCCCCGTTGGGCAGCGAGTACATCTCAGTATAGATCTGCAAAAAGGGAAGATTAACAAAATATCAGTCGGATCCGTCAAGACAAATTACAAGCCAACGATAGAAACATCACTCGGGAGCCGAAGACAAACCTTATCAGGCAGATGGTCAGCGTCGAATGGGAGGACCCTCCCGGACCCCCTGAGGTTGTCTTTGTTCCCCGTGATGCACTTCAGGCATTGCGCCACGTACTTCACGTCGGCCGCCTCCGAGTGGACTCGCGATGAGTCGTCGGTGCCGGAGTACAACCACTTCGGGTGGTCCCGAGCCTGGAGCGGCTGGATCCTCCGCATGAGGTACGCCTCAAACAGATCCATCCCTGTTACACCCTCGTGGACCAACTGGACGACCCGCTCCACCAACATGTTCACTTCGGCCCTCTCGGCTCTACCCACTATCATTGGAGGAGGCTGGCTGGCTCGACCAAGAGAGAAAGGGGGAAGACCAGTCGACTGACCCGGGGTCGGATTATCCTTATAGTAGAACCAAGTCGGCTGCCGGCCCCGAATCGACTCCGGAAAGATTATGGGGGGAAAAGCGCTCCTATTCCTAAGTTCGATTCCGAGCCCGCCGCACGCCTTGAGGACGTGCGTCTTATTGTCGCTCGGGTTTGCCTTCTTGACGGTTTGTGAGCGGCAGGTAAAGATATGCTTGAACAAACCCCAGTGCGGCCGGCAGCCGAGGAAGTTCTCACACATGGAAACGAACACGAAAAGGAAAGCGATGGAATTGGGCGTGAAGTAATGCAGCTGGGCGCCGAAGAAAATCAAGAAAGCACGAAAAAAGGGGTGCGGAGGCATGGAGAAACCTCGGTCGACGTGGGTCGAGAGGAGGACACACTCGCCCTCCCACAGCCGAGGCTCGAGCTCGCCCTCCGGCACCCGCCAGGAGCCGCGAGCGATCAGTCCCTCCTCCTCTAGCTCCTTCAGATCCTTCACCATGACGGTGGACCGGATCCAATCCACCTGGATCCAACCAGGAGGGAGCCCAGACCATAAAGTGATCCACTACAAGATGTAATCAACACTACTGGTTTCCCACAAGCACCAATCTTAGGTTTTGGTACGAAGATTGAACACAAGAGATGAACTAGGGTTTGAGAGGAGATGATGTTGTTGAAGATGTTGATGGATATTGCCCTCCCCAAGATGGGAGAGTTGTTGGTGATGATGATGACGATGATTTCCCCTCTGGGAGGGAAGTTCCCCCGATGGAGGGCAAAAGTGCTCCTGCCCAAGTTCCGCCTTGAGACGGTGGCGCTCCATCCCAATAGTCCTCCCCACATTTTTTCTAGGTCAAAATGACTTATATACCAGACGAGGGGCACCGGAGGTGAACCGAGGAGGGCACAACCCACCAGAGCGCGCCTAGGGGCCCTGGCGCGCCCAGGTGGGTTGTGCCACAACCCACCTGGTGGGTAGCCCACCTGGTGGGCCCCCTCTGATAGTTATCAACTCCAATATTTCTTATTTATTCAATAAAAAATCCCTATGAAGTTTGTCGGTGTATTGGGAACGACACCTATGGGATCACAAGAATCCCTACTACGGTTGCGGGGCGCGGGGTTGAGAGAAGAGCGGATCAAACAGATAGCACATGGTTCGTTTACCTAGGTTAGGGCCGCGAGGATGCGTAAAACCCTACTCCTGCTTTGGTGGATTGTATATTTGTGTTCGTCAGCTAGCTATGGGGCGTGAGGAGCTCCAAAAAGCCGAATCCTCCTCCTGGTCGCCTCGGGCCTCCTTTTATAGAAAAGGGGTTGCCACAGTGGCACACAGGAGGTGGAAAGGGTACAGTGATGCGATGTTATCCCTCGCATTACATGACAAGGCACATTTAATGCATCTTGCTTAGGTGTCCTTGCTTTATCGGGGACGGGGGAGAGATCTGTCTCGTCCGTCGCCGCCCCTTCTTGTGTCGACACGCGCCCGGGCCAGCGATGCCTGAGATGCCATGTAGGCAGGCAGGCAGCTGAGGTGGCGCAATGGTGGGTCTTCACGAAGATCTGCATGCCGCCACGTAGGTGCCTGCCCAGCTGGTTGGGTCGGCAGCTGCATAAGGCGGTGGAAGTTTAGTCGCCGTGGGCAGGATGGTGGCCCCTCGGATGTCCTCGGCAAGGGCCTTGCCGGGGCCCCGACAAGGGTCTTGTCGCGGCGCCTGCTGCCATCCCCGGCAAGGTGCTTGCTGGAGGTCTTGTGGTCTTCCTTAGCTGGGATCCTGCCAAGGGTCGTCGTCTTCTTAGTGCGTACCTGATCTTGAATGTCTTCACAAAGATCTGCATGCCACTACGGGGATGTCTCCCGAATCCTTGCCCCATGGGGGCAGTGGACTCAAGGGTGATCCGCTCCGTAGGCGTGGGGCGAGTTGCCGCGGCAAGGGTCTTGCCGGGGCTACTAAAACCAGCTCCCGGCAAGGATCTTGCCGGGGGAACCTGCTTCGTCCCTTTGCTCTTTGTGGTCTTGGCTTTCGTGTTGCTTCGGTTCCATCGAGCTTCGGTCTTACCCTGGCTCACCTCCTTTGCCTTGCTTGGTGTGGCGGTGCCCGTGGCTCAGACTACCCGTGCACAGTCATAGGGGTACAAAAAGTGTACCCCCCTTTTTGTACACCGACAAGAGCCCCCAGGCCTGGGCCACACATAAGCGCGACGCGTTGTTGGGCCAGGCCCAGAAAATGGTGCTCGGGCAGGCGGGGCGGGTTTTACCGTGGTAAGATTTTCCGTGTGCTGCGCCTCCCACGATCCGCGCGCGTGGCGCGGCGTGGAGGGGTGTGCGTGACGTGGGCGGCATACGTGGGGTCGGTTCCCACAGGCATGCGTCACATCACAGTAAAGGGGTGGTTCGCGCCTTCCCCATAAACGAAGGGAGGCGTGGAGGAGCGGCCGATTTACTGAATGGGGCCCAGGCGCGGTCCTCAAGGCGTCCACTCCCCACGATCACGGGGTGGGGAGAGGTCGCCTCACCCATCCCCTCGGTTCTACACGTCTGCCATGTGTCTCCCATGCGCTTGGGGTGGCAAACGGTGGAGGCGGGAAACCGGGCTGTCGCTGGTTGGGGCAGCGGGTCGGTCCTGGCTCCCTACGCCTTCCGTGCCTTGACTGGCCGAGCGGGGCGGTCGAGCCCCAACCCCGTTCCTTTATAAAGAGCGGGAGGGTAGGGATGGCGTCCCGCATTCTTCCATCTTCTTCCTCCTTCAGCTTCTGCTCCTCTCTTCCATTCGTCATGGAGAGAGGAAATCCCGGCCTTTCAACGGTGGCGGCGAGGGTCACCGCTCGACAACGCGTCCCTCCTTCTCCTGTGCCTGCGGTGGTAGAGTAGGCCGCGAGGGGAAGGGGGAGGGGGCGAGGCCGTGGGCGAGGCCGGGGCGCTCGGGGATGAGGAGGACGGGGTGGCCCGCCGGCCTCGCCCCCGCCAGCAGCTCCTCCTCCAATGGAGGGCCATGTTAGGGATGACCCTTGTGAGTTCTTCGTCAGGTTACACCGGCCGCCGCGCCGTCGCCTTCATCTTCCGACTCCATTTGTGCGGGAGATGGAGCTGGATCCGCCGGAGTCATTGCGGCTGCACATGAGGGGCTGCGGGATCAGTGGCACACGGGTCCATGTCGACTTCCCTGCTCCTCATGTGGTGTATCTCCGTCGGGGATGGAAGACGTTTGCTCGTATCCACAACTTGACGGATGGGCTCACTCTCCATTTTAAGTTGATGGAGGGTGGCCTTCTTTCCGTCAAGGTCTTTGGGCACTTCGGGACTCGTGCAAGGTGCTGCATGGAGAGCTCCTCTGATGACGAAGATACCTCCTCGAGCGAGAGTGACGAGGAGGATAGCGGCAGTGACGACGAGGGCGATAGGCGGCAGGATGACGGGTCCGACTAGGTGTCGAGCGCCGCCCCTTGTGGCACCGGCGACCCCATCATCCGTGTCGCCGGCTCCTTGAACTTCTCGGGGCCGTCCCCTTGGGCGGCTGGCGTTGGGAGGCTACGGAAGAGGAAGAGGGCGGGCGGCAAGGTCATCATGTCGGAGTACGCGGGCACCAACGCCTTCGACACGTACTGACGTCCTGCCGCCTCGTCTTTGAGCTCTGCTTCCGGCGCCGCCATCACCATCCAGCCTTTGGGCGGCCACCAAGATGTTCTCTCGGTGTCTTCTGCCACCCATAGCTCGCTGATGTCTACTACACGCTTCTATTGCTGTAGACAGTGTTGGGCCTCCAAGAGCAGAGGTTTGTAGGACAGCAGCAAATTTCCCTTAAGTGAGTAACCCAAGGTTTATCGAACTCAGGGAAGTGGAGGTTGAACGTACCCCTTTCAAGAAACCCTGCAATCAAGATACAAGAAGTCTCTTGTGTCCCCAACACACCTAATACACTTGTCAGATGTATAGGTGCACTAGTTCGGCGAAGAGATGTTAAATGGCAAGTGATATGGATGGCAAAAGATGTATTTGTAAATCTGAAATAATAAGTGCAGCAAGCAAACATGTGGTAAACGTGAGCACAAATGGTATTGCAATGGTGGAAACAAGGCCTAGGCTTCATACTTTCACTAGTGGCAACTCCCAACAACATTAACATAATCGAATCACATGATATTTCCCATAAAACATGCAAGGGGGACGCACTCGGAGGTCATTCCTTTGTGGTCAAGAGAGGACGAGAATTATGTAGGGCTACAAAAGCACACCTCTAAGTTCGTAGTTCTCAATCTATGGATTTCCCAATGTCACCTCGGCCATCCAAAGAGAGTACCACAATCACCACAACATATCTCAAGGATAGTCAAAGACAAGCACCAAGAGACTCTCAATCTTCAATCCACACACAAAAGAGGAAATCACTCATGAAAATATTCTTCTAATCCATGTCCAATAGACCGCTGTCACCTTGGTCTCGGAGATTATACTAGATAAAGACAAGTGAGTACATCAATCCAATACATAGAGGAAGGGGAAATATCATGGGATCACCCTAGATTAACATAGCCTATGATCACAATGAAGATCACATCATGGGAGAGAGAATTGACCACATAGCTACTGGTAGAAAACCTCAGCCCCGAGGAGGAACTACTCCCGCAACATGGAGGGAGGAAGCAACGTCGATGGAGATGAATCCGGGGGCACTTCCCCGTCCCGGCAGGATGCCGGCATAGGAATTCTGGTCCCCCAAAACTTGGTGGCGATGGCGGTGGAGATCGGAATAGCTTCTGGAGAAAAGGGGTCTGGAATCAGGGTTTTCGCGACGCGTGGTAAATATATGCCAAAGGGGGTCACCAGAGGCGGAGAGGGGGGCCCAGGCGCCCCCCCCGGCGCGGCCAGGAGGGGGCCCGCGTGGGCAGGCCGCCTGGGCTGCTCCTGGCTCCCCTCTGGCCGCACTTCTAGCGCGTGGAAGCTTCTGGAGCGCTGATTATATATATATTTTTCCCGGAATTTTTCTGGCAATTTAAGTAATGGGAAAACCTGAAATACAAAACAGCAGAAAACAGAAACTGGCACTGGGGTGCACTGAGTTAATAGGTTAGTCCAAATATGATCAAAAGTGTATAGAAGTGCATAAATATCATAGCAATATCACACAAAAGAAGCATGGAGCAAGCAGAAATTATAGATACGTTTTGGACGTATCAACATCCCCAAGCTTAATTCCTGCTCGTCCTCGAGTAGGTAAATGATAACAAGCATAATTTCTGTGGTGACATGCTATCAAAGAGTCTTTCATAATCACATGACAAATGCTTATTGAGATAATGAATCTTTAGTAATTAAGTTGCCTCACGAGAATATCACAAAGAACTGAAAGTTTACAATATGATACTGAAACACCCAATAGATTTGTAGTGAGCATGGTGTGCAAACATGACAAAGTGATACCTCGCTTGCCCCCTTTAGCAAAACATAAATGCAGGAGGACCTCCGAAGTTTAATTGACGACTAGATACAATGATTTCAGAATAAGCGATGTCACAATCATGCAGAAGACAATGGTACTTTGGGACAATGTACATTACACTCAGAATGACAATCATGCTCTCAATAGTTGGTGCTTTGAAGAAAGAAGGTGGAGACTCTCGAACTGTGGAATTTGATGGCGAGGTTAAAAAACCGTGGTTGGAAGCAAAGACTAGACATGTACCAGAGCTCTTGGTTTTGAAAACAGAGGTAAAAATGATTTTTGGGAGGTGCATATTTCGTCAACGAATGTTAGTAGATAACCCAATTACTTCTTATGCTGGACAAGGTTTCGAGGAACGGCTCCCACGCGGGGACGATCACATCCCCTTAATCTCCTTTGTTTATCACTGCCAGAGTTTTCTGATTTCTCAAGAACAAAGCGTGAAGGAGGGTTTGTTTGTTTGTTGCTATTATCTTTTGTGAGCTGGGCGCACTCATGCCAGTCCCTCCTCATATTAGGGGTTTGCAGATTAGACATGCAATCCCGGGGTAAAATTTGTCCAACACAAGAAGATCATGAATTACCTACTATTTCCTCATGAGCTAAAACAGAGGCACAAAAGAGAAATGCTTTTGAATAATTTTGAGATGGTACAAGAAAGTCTTCGTTAGGAATGGCAAGTAAATACCATATATAGGAAGGTATGGTGGACTCATATGGCATAACTGGTTTCAAGGATTTTGGATGCACAAGCAGTCAGTCCGCTTAGTACAGGTGAAGGCTAGCAAAAGACTGGGAGCGACCAACTAAGAGAGCAATGACGGCCATAATCATGCAGAGCGACAAAGCAACATTGAATCGGGCATGGAAGTTATATCACTACTCAGAAATTAAAGATCATCAAGGCTTGATAGACTTTCTTTACAGTCTTAAATATGCGTGAGCATATGCCAAGTCAATCAAAATAAATTATTGGAGGAAGATATCACTAAACCATACCACATCATAGGCAAACAAATCATGCTGGTACTTCAATAACACATTAAGAACCCCCAGCTATTTGAGACTAACCATAAGAAAACATGAACTACTAAGCACCCTTATGCACATAGCATTTTTATCATAGACATATCAACCAGTGCCACAGAAGCCAACTCTCTTAACAAGATAAACATGAAAACTCAAGAGAGTTCAACAACCAACTAAACAAGAGCTCTTTAAAAAGAAAAGCATGAAAACTAAGAGCTAAACATGACAGCAGCTATGGAAAGACAAAGAACACACATAGCAAGGATAAGCATGCAAATCCTATGTTGTGCTCTAGGTTGAAGTGGAGCGTGTTTCTCTCCCACACAAGAATGATCAGATGCAACTTATTTATGACCAGCAAAGAAAACAATACAAAACTAAAAAGAAAAGAGCAAGACGCTCCAAGCATAGCACATAACACATGAAGTGATTAAAATATAGTGGAACGAAAGACGAACTGATAATTGTTGATGGAGAAGGGGATGCATGGGGGCATCCCCAAGCTTAGGCGCTTGAGTCTTCTTGAATATTTCTTGGGGGTGCATGGGGGCATCCCCAAGCTTGAGCGTTTGACACTCCTGAATCTTCTTTTATCATCTTCCCTCGCACACTTGAAAACTCCCTTCATACATAACTCATCATAATCTGATTAGCGAGGTTAGTACCCACAATAAAACAATTTTTCCCTACTGTAAATAAAGATAATCTTGAAGAGCTACTGTTTCTCAAGATTTCCAAAAGGTTTTTGCAAAGAAAAAGCAAGCTCAAGGTTTGCAAAACGAAGAAAAGGCAAAACAGGACAGAATCTGTGAAAAACAGACCAGCAGGTAGTAAATAATTTTTTCGGGGCACTTCTGCAACTCAAATAAAAAAACTCAGAACAGACGCCCGAAAGCCAATTGTATAGAGCACTCTGTCAAAAAAATTCAGATCAAAAAGATGATCTGGTGATTTTATTCGAATTTTTCTTTCCAAGGACAGAATCTGTTTTCTGGACAGCATGTCACAACTTTTGAACTTTCTTGCAATCAGAGGCTAAAATTGGCACAAAGCTGAAAAATAAAGATACAATGATGTTGCTACAGTAGTAACAAACATCAAGACCACTCAAAACTGAAAGAACGAACTGAAATCAAAGATAACAAGGGTTGTCTCCCTAGAGCTCTTTCTTTATAGCCATAAAGATAGGCTTAATACTTTAATGATGCTCTCGTAGGAATAAGAGTTGAAGAACAAAAGAGAGCATCAAGAAGCAAATACCAAACACATTTAAGCCAAACATGCTTCCTATGCATAGGAATATTGCAATAGAATAATTCATTGAAGCACAAAGCAATAAGCATAGGAAGACAAAACAAGTGCAACTTCAAAACCTTCAACATAAAGAGAGGGAACTTGATATTATTGAAATATATATAAGCATATGTTCCCTTCTCATAATAATTTTCAGTGGGATCACGAATAAACTCAACAGTATAAGCATCACACAAAGCATTGTTACCATGATCCACATGCAAAAAGGTACTCTTACTCTCCACACAAGCATAATCTTTCTCATTGGTAATAGTGGGAGTAGGACTATCATAAACAACTTGAACACTATAGATTAAATGTGTATTAGGAAGATGGTGTTCAACAAGGGAGTAATTCCCTCCTTGATCATGACAAGTTTCATAAGGATAATTTCTCCTTATGTCATAGGTACCTTTATAATCACTATAGATTGGAGTTATAACATCATCATAGTAGAGAAGAGCATTATCATTGCTAGCAACTATATTTGTAAACATGTTGTCTTTATTCTTACTAGCAAAAGAATTATCAATTGTCACATCACTAGTGGGTAAAGGATTTGCAATCCTATCATCCCCAAGCTTAGAGCTTTCCATATCATCACTTTCAGAGTTGGTACCAAAAAGATTTTCAAGATCATAAGTAGAATTATCATCATTTTCCCAATCACAATAAGTAACATGCATATCATAGTCAAAATCATCTTCAATAGTACCTACGGACGTATCATCAAGATGATAATTAAGGCAATAAACTTCACCTTCTTCTTTAAACTTACAACCGTTAGGATAAAAGTTGATGGGAGGAATATGCTCAGGCCAGGTTGATACCCATTCTTCTTCCTTCTTGCTCCTCTTCCTCCTCCTCTTCTTTTTCTCCTTCTTCACCTTAGGTGGGAGTGGTCGGAGATGAAGCTTCTCCACATATCCTGGTTTATCATTAGAAACAATAGGGGAAACTTGGGAGAAACTCTTTTTTTATTAGCAGAAATATAAGAGACATTTTTATACTTTGGTAAAGTTCTCTCCTTTCTAATCTTACTTATGTAATCATTTTCACGGCAATTAACAACACAATAGAGATGGCAATTTTGCAAAGTGTTTTTTATTCCTATGGCATTAACATCTAGCCAAGAAGTCTTTTTCGATAAATCTTCACACATCAAAAATAACATAAGCTCATCATAAAGATCAGGGGTGATCATGTTATCACACAACTGGGTAAAAGTTATGTTTTGAAAGTGCATGCATTGAAAATTAAAGTGACCCTCTATACGGCAAAGTTCACAAGTAAAAGGATAAAGGTCACACAATTCTCTAGCAATTTCATTTAAATCTTTGACCCAAGTGATTGTTCTTTCATGCTTATGTTGCTTACAATACTTCTCTTCTTCAATCATAGGCCTTTCACAAGGTCTATCCACTCCACAAAAATTAACATTCTTATATAAAACTTCATTTTTAGGAATTGGATCATGCATGTTGCAATCATCATGAACAATTTCATTTTCTTTGCAAATCTCTTTAAAAGGTTCATGATGCTTGATCCAATCCTCCTTAGGCATATTAAGATGTGAAGCAAAAGATTTGAGGAAATCAACAAGGAGTTGAGAATCAAGCCCAAACTTAGCACTAAACTTATTAAAACTTGTAGTTTCAACAAAGGACTTAATGCAGTCATACTCATAAATTATACCTGACTCTTTACCTTTGTCGATCTCCCAATCTTCAGTGTTGCGTTGAATTCTTTCAAGGAGTTCCCATTTAGCATCAATCTTTTCGTTTGTGAAAGAACCCATAGAGGAAGCATCGAGCAAATCTTTATCCTGTCGAGAAAGCCTCGCATAGAAATTAGTAATAATCATATCTTTGGGGAGCCCATGGTTAGGACATTTTAGCATTAACGTTTTCAGTCTCCCCCAAGCTTGAGCTATGCTCTCTCCGTCATGAGGATAGAAATTATAAACATAATTCCTATTCTCATGGACTTCATGAAGAGGATAAAACTTGGAGTAAAAGAGAGACTGGATCTCTTCCCAATCCAGCAGGTGAGAGTCATCTAGTAGCCTATACCATTCCAATGCTTTTCCTTTCAGTGACAAGGCAAATAATTTCCTCATGACTCCATCTCTTGTCAAACCTGAAATCTTAAACAACTCAGAAAGTTCTGTAAGTTTCAACAAATGAATACTAGGATTGACCGTCCCATCATAACAATCATTCAAAATTATTTCAATTATTCCAAGTGGTATTTGGAACGGGATACATTCAGTAGGTGGACGAGACTTCTCTACCACGGGTGTGGTAAAGCGGCCTTCCCCAAGCAGCGAACTAAGAGTGCGGTTTTCCATAAACATAACTAGTGAAACTAAAAACAAGAAACGAAAAGATTTAATTGCAAGATCTAGAGAAGGTACCTTCACTTACCTCACTTCCCTGGCAACGGCGCCAGAAATAGCTTGATGTCTACTACACGCTTCTATTCCTGTAGACAGTGTTGGGCCTCCAAGAGCAGAGGTTTGTAGGACAGCAACAAATTTCCCTTAAGTGAGTAACCCAAGGTTTATCGAACTTAGGGAAGTGGAGGTTGAACGTACCCCTTTCAAGCAACCCTGCAATCAAGATACAAGAAGTCTCTTGTGTCCCCAACACACCTAATACACTTGTCAGATGTATAGGTGCACTAGTTCAGCGAAGAGATGTTAAATGGCAAGTGATATGGATGGCAAAAGATGTATTTGTAAATCTGAAATAAAAAGTGCAGCAAGCAAACATGTGGTAAACGTGAGCACAAATGGTATTGCAATGGTGGAAACAAGGCCTAGGCTTCATACTTTCACTAGTGGCAACTCCCAACAACATTAACATAATCGAATCACATGATATTTCCCATAAAACATGCAAGGGGGACGCACTCGGAGGTCATTCCTTTGTGGTCAAGAGAGGACGAGAATTATGTAGGGCTACAAAAGCACACCTCTAAGTTCGTAGTTCTCAATCTATGGATTTCCCAATGTCACCTCGGCCATCCAAAGAGAGTACCACAATCACCACAACATATCTCAAGGATAGTCAAAGACAAGCACCAAGAGACACTCAATCTTCAATCCACACACAAAAGAGGAAATCACTCATGAAAATATTCTTCTAATCCATGTCCAATAGACCGCTGTCACCTTGGTCTCGGAGATTATACTAGATAAAGACAAGTGAGTACATCAATCCAATACATAGAGGAAGGGGAAATATCATGGGATCACCCTAGATTAACATAGCCTATGATCACAACGAAGATCACATCATGGGAGAGAGAATTGACCACATAGCTACTGGTAGAAAACCTCAGCCCCGAGGAGGAACTACTCCCGCATCATGGAGGGAGGAAGCAACGTCGATGGAGATGAATCCGGGGGCACTTCCCCGTCCCGGCAGGATGCCGACACAGGAAATCTGGTCCGCCGAAACTTGGTGGCGATGGCGGCGGAGATCGGAATAGCATCTAGAGAAAAGGGGTCTGGAATCAGGGTTTTCGCGACGCGTGGTAAATATATGCCAAAGGGGGTCACCAGAGGTGGAGAGGGGGGCCCAGGCGCCCCCCCGGCATGGCCAGAAGGGGGGCCGCGTGGGCAGGCCGCCTGGGCTGCCCCTGGCTCCCCTCTGGCCCCACTTCTGGCGCGTGGAAGCTTCTAGAGCGCTGATTTTTTATATATTTTTCCCGGAATTTTTCTGGCAATTTAAGTAATGGGAAAACCTGAAATACAAAAACAGCAGAAAACAGAAACTGGCACTCGGGTGCACTGAGTTAATAGGTTAGTCCAAATATGATCAAAAGTGTATAGAAGTGCATAAATATCATAGCAATATCACACAAAAGAAGCATGGAGCAAGCAGAAATTATAGATACGTTTTGGACGTATCACTCGCCTAGGCGCTCCTTTTGCCCTTCTCGCCTCCTTGACCTGCCTCCTGAGGAGAGGGACAAGAAAGGGATTACGGGCATCTTATCTCTTTTTAGTTTGTAAGCCTTCGGGCGTCTGTTAAATTTAAAACTTGTAATCCCCTTGTTCATGTTTTTTATTCCCTATGGACTGTACCTGAGTGGAATGTTTTTAATGAAAAAGGGATGTTTGCCGGGTCATTTTTTCGCAGGTAGAACCCACAACAGGGAGTAAATCCCTGATATCTCTAAGATAAACATTTTCTTGCCCGGCAACAGACCTCGCCATCCCCCCACTTCGCTCGACCTTTCACACGCCTTTGGCGGAGGCAGGGATGAAGTGGGTTTAGGCTCCTTGTTTTACCCTTTCGCTGCCGCGACTACGACCAAACTTGGTCCCAAGGACGAGCCCTAGGGCCTAGAGTTATGGGAGCATGGTAGTTTAAGGAAAAAACGAGGTTTCACATACCTCAGTCCATAATGGAATGCATGATAAGGGATGAAGAACTTATCTGAAGCTGCAGCCCCCGGCAACTCTGGTTTGTCGTGGGTGAATCTTTGCTCTTGCAGCCCCCCGGCAATACCGGCTTGCCGGGGCCTATATGCTGGTATGTTCCTTTTTCTCTCCCCAAGTGGTTTCGGCAAGGATATCTGTGTGTCCTATGAACCAATGAAGATAAAAAGAAAAACAAAGGGATGCAAACTCGACCTCTAAGCTAGGGGTTAGCCGCCGCTAAGCACTATCAACCCTAACCAAGGACGAGACTCGACCTAGCATGCATGCTATAACTTAGGGCACCAGAGCTTCATTTATTTATGCTCAGGGTGTGCGCCTGGCTTTGTACAAAGGGTTACATGCCTTGTCGGCAAGGCTTGTACAAAAGGTGGCTTGTCGGGGGGCCCGGCAAGCCGCGCCTCATGGATAAAACTTGCGAAGATGCTCAATGTTCCAGGAGTTGCTCACCGGAACGGCATTTTCGGTCTCCAGGCGGACTGCGCCAAGCCTGGTGACTCGTATTACCCGATAAGGGCCTTCCCACTTCGGCGTCAACTTGTTGGTATTCTTGGCCAATTGAACGCGCCAAAGAACAAGGTCGCCTTCCTCAAAGCTTCGGGCACGGACCTTGCGGCTATGGTAGCGGCGCAAGGCTTGTTGGTAGCGTGCTGCTCTCACAGCCGCCCGAAGACGATCTTCCTCTAGGAGCGTTGTGTCATCTTGCCGCAGTTGCTCTTGCTCATGCTCATCATAAGCGAGCACTCGAGGTGACCCGTATATGAGTTCAATGGGGAGAACTGCTTCTGCCCCGTATACTAGGGCAAAGGGTGTCTGGCCGGTGGCTCGATTTGGCGTCGTTCTGATCGACCAAAAAACCGTCGGCAACTCATCAATCCAGCGCCTTCCACTCTTGCGCAGCCTGTCAAAGGTCTTTGTCCTTAAGCCTCGCAGTACTTCAGCGTTTGCTCTCTCAGCTTGACCATTACTTCGTGGATGAGCAACAGAAATGAAACAGACTTTGCTGCCGAGGTCTTGGGTATATTGCATGAAGGTGCGGCTTGTGAACTGTATGCCGTTGTCGGTGATGACCCTGTTGGGTACACCAAAACGGCACACTAGTCCCTTGAAGAATTTGATGGCTGACAGAGTTGTGACCTTCCTCACTGCCTCCACCTCTGGCCACTTTGTGAACTTGTCGATTGCGACGTACAAGTACTCAGAGCCCCCGACAGTGCAGGGGAAAGGGCCTAGTATGTCGAGCCCCCAGACCGAGAAGGGCCAGGAGAGAGGAATGGTTTGAAGGGCTTAGGCTGGTTGATGAAGTTTCTTTGAATGGAACTGACACGCTTCACACCTGGTGACCAGTGTCGTCGCATCCTGGAGGGCAGTGGGCCAGAAGAAGCCTTGCCGAAATGCCTTGCCGGCAAGGGCTCTTGACCCTATGTGGGATCCACATATGCCTCCATGTATCTCTGCCAACAACCCTAGTCATTCCTCTCGAGGGATACACTTCAATTTCACGCCGTTCGGTCTCTTTCTGTACAGGACGTCATCGATGAACTGGTACATAGCAGACCGACGGGCTACTTTTTCCTCTTCTTCCTGCTCCTCAGGAACTTCCCCAGTTTGGAGGAATCGGACGGTATGCTGTGCCCACGCTGGAGCCTGAGGCTCGACGGTGAGGACTAAAGGTATTTCCTCCGCTATAGGAGCGGCTGTCTCGACAGCAAGAGCTTGATGCTCCGCCGGAGCTAGCCGTCCCGTGGCGGGCTCAGTGTCCCCGGCAACATCCTTGCCGGCGGCTCCGAGGAGCTCGCCGGGAAAGTACTTGCCGGACCCTGATTTCCTCCTCTTGTTTTGCTCTGTTGATGGATCAACGGATGGCTGAGAAAGCTGAAGCACAAAGGTACCTAGTTCCACAGGTAACTTGAGCGCAGCACGCTTTGACAGGTAATCGGCGATGTCGTTCTCTGCTCGGGGAACGTGCTCCGCCTGTATACCATCAAAGCGCTCTTCCAGCTTTCTCACTTCAAAGACGTAGGCCTTCATCAACGGGCTCTGGTAATCTTTGTTGACTTGTTTGACGACAAGCTGTGAATCGCCCCTGACAATGAGTTTCTTGATTCCGAGGTCTGCCGCGATCCTAAGACCAGCAAGCTGATACGTCCAAAACGTATCCATAATTTCTGCTTGCTCCATGCCACTTTTGGGTGATATTGCTATGATATTCATTCACTTCCATACACTTTTGATCATATTTGGACTAACTTACTAATCCAGTGCACCCCAGTGCCAGTTTCTGTTTTCGGTTGCTTTTGTATTTCAGGTTTTCACGTTTCGAGAACTGCCCAGAAAAATCCAGAAAAATTATATAAAAAATCAGCGATCCGGAAACAACACTGCGTCCGAAGGGCAGCCTGGGGGGGGCCACAGGGGCTCCAGGCGCCCTGTGGGCGCGCCCCCCTGGGCCGCGCCGGGGGGGGGGCGCCTGGGCCCCCCGAGGCTCCCCGGTGCCCTACTTTGGCATATATTTAAAGGGTCCTCTGTAACCCTCAGAACAGGAACTCTTTTCACGATCTCATCTCTGTTCCGCAGCCGCCGCCGCTTCCAAGATCGAGAGCACCAGGAGAACTCTTCCCGGCACCCTGCCGGAGGGGAGGATCACCACCGGGAGCTTCTCCACCACCATGGACGCCTCCCGGATGACTCGTGAGTAGTCTCCCTTGGACCATGAGTCCATGACCAGTAGCTATGTGATGTTCTCCTCCCGTTCTTGTGCTTCACTAATTAGTCCTCGTGAGCTGCCCTACATGATCGAGGCACCTATGCAATCCTTATGCTTTTGCTATGTTGAGTTTGCTGGGATCCGATGGATTATGAGATTATGTTCAGATTGATCGTGAGTAATATATTTGATTCACCTCTTTTATATTTTAGTTCATAAGTAATTCTTGCATGTTCTCCATTGTTACTTATTGCTTTGGCCGAGTAGTAGGTAGTGACTCCAAGAGGGAACGTTATGCTCGATTGTGGGTTCATGCCCCTCGATGACTAGCTTGAGTGACAGAAACATGAGTCTAGGGGATGTGCTGTTGCCACAAGGGGGAAAACAACGGTGCTTGTGCCCGCGGGTGCAAGGATTGTTTACTTTACGCAAAGTTCTTTTAATGCAGTTGTCTGTTGCATTGAGTTTACACTATGGGTGGGACTCGCAACTTAATACCAGCGAGATGTTCTGGATAGATATCTCAAGGTGGATGATTAGTAGTAGATATTGATGGATTTCGGTCTACTTACTTTGGCATACCGCCCATGCTTTGAACCTCAACCTTTCTTGCAATGTAGTCAGCATTGGTTTGCGTTCGTGGTCCTGTCAATTGCCCAGCTGTAATTTGTTTACCTCACATAGCTGTTTTATCGTCTTTTGGGAGAGAGACATCACTAGTGAACATCATGAGACTCCGGTCCATATTACCATCATTGATCACATCCACTATTTACTTTTCGCTATTTATTTACTATTGCAAAAACTATCTATCACTACTATCATTGCTTTTAATCCTTTGTGAACTACAAGGCCGGAGAGATTGACAACCTCTCTGTACTCATTGGGAGCAAAGTTATTTGTATCTGTGTGCAGGTCCATGTTGGTTCCTACTAATCTGGCGCCGTAGCAATTGACACCTACTTGTTGAACCTATGAGTCTTTGGGGATTCGATCCTTCGCATCTTTGCTAGGGGAAAACACTTCTACTTACTGCATCTTACACCTTCCACTTGGGGTAACCAACGAGGGGTTCGAGGCCCATCAAGGAGTATTTTCTGGCGCCGTTGCCGAGGACTCCACTCTTCAGTATAGGGGAGTTGCATGCTATCTTTTACCTTTGCTTTTTAGTCTTGTTAGTTTACCTTCCATTTTTGCTTTAGTTCCTTTTATCGAAAATCACAAAAAAAAATTTATTTACCTTTCTGTTAGTAGTCCTTTCTGTTTAGCAAACATGTTAGGATTTGGTGCTCTGAGGGAATCAGAAGTTCTAGATTTCCATCAAAGGAATGGAGAAAATATGAAGAAGGCATGGGACAGAATTTCTGATGCACATAGGAGAATTATGCCTTGGATACCTATAAAAATTGTGCTCAGGAATTTTTACCATGGTCTTTTTAAATGGTGTAAACACTCCCTTAACATTATAGCTGAGGGAGATTTCTTAGAATGTGATGAAGCTAGAGCTCTTGAAATTATACATGGTCTATCTAGTTACTTTGTTTATGATCATAACTTTGATACTGTCATAGATAGACTTGCTACCATTGAAAAGAGAATGGATGCTCTAGACTTGATGAAGGTAGAGAAACCCAAACCCAATAAGAAAGACATTTTGGAAATAGACAATGATTGGGAGCCTTTTGTTAGGATTAGCATCTCTAATCAAGACTTCCTTGCTTATTGTGATATTGGATCTATGGTTTCTACTATGCCAAAAATTGTTCATGATTCTTTAAAATTTAACATGGATAGATTACCATCTTATCATGAACACACTAATGGAGATATTTCTGAAATCCAGGGAAGAATAAAAGACGTGCCAGTTAAATTCCTTAAAGGGATTGCAATGATTGATTTCTTCATCATGGAGCCAAACCAAGGAAATATAGTGCTTGGAAGGGACTTCCTCCGAGCAGTTAAAGGCTTCATCGATATAGGTAAGGGACAAATCCGCTTACGCGGGAAGGCAAAAGGTGTGTACCCCTTTCCTAGAAGGAACAAGAATGAACTTATTGAGGAACCATTTGAAACAATTTATAACTCCGATTATTATGATGATTATTGATTCCTCTATGCATTATGCCTAGCTTAAAGGCATAAAAGAAAGCGCTTTTGGGAGGCAGCCCACATGAATAAAATTTTTGTTTTTGTTGTGTCTTGATGTTGTTTACTGCTGTAGCATCATCATTGTATCTTTGCTTTTCATATTTGTGCCAAGTATAGCCTCTGATTGCTAGAAAGTTCAAAAGTTGTGAGGTGCTGTCCAGGAAATAGATTCTGTCCTTGGATAGAAAAATTCGTATAAAATCACCAGATCATCTTTTTGATCTGAATTGTTTCTACAGTGTTCTCTATATAATTGTCTTTCGTGCGTCAGTTCTGAGTTTTTTGATTTGAGTTGCAGAAGTATCCCGAACAGATCAATTACTGCCTGCTGTTCTGTTTTTCACAGATTCTGTCCTGTTTTGCCTTACCTTCACTTTGCAAATTAAGAACTTGCTTTTTCTTTGAAAAAACCTTTTGGCAATCTTAAGAAACAGTAGAATTTCAAGAATATCCTTATTTCCAGCAAGGTATAATTATGTTATTAAGGGTACTAACCTCGCTAATCAGATTATGATGAGTTGTGTATGAAGGGAGTTTTCAAGTGTGCGAGGGAAGATGATAAAAAGATTCAGGAGTGTCAAGCGCTCAAGCTTGGGGATGCCCCCGTGCACCCCCAAGAAATATTCAAGGAGACTCAAGCGTCTAAGCTTGGGGATGCCCCCGTGCATCCCCTTCTCCATCAACATTATCAGTTCATCTTTCGTTCCGCTATATTTTTATCACTTCATGTGTTATGTGCTATGCTTGGAGCGTCTTGCTTTTAGTTTTCTTTTTAGTTTTTCATAACAAGTCGGAACCCAGCATTCCTTTATGTGGGAGAGAAACATGCTCCACCTCTACCTAGAACATAACATAGAATTTTCATGTCTATCTATGCTGTGTGTGTTCTTTGTCTTTTAATAGCTACTATCGTGCTCTGCTCTTAGTATTCATGCTTATCTTTTCAAGAGCTTTTATTTAGTTGGTTGCTTGAACTCTCTTTAATTACCATGCTCACCTTATTAAGAGAGTTTGCTTCCGTTGCATTGGTTAATGTGTCTATGATAAAGATGCTACTTTCATGATGGTGCTTAGTAGTTCAGGTTTTCTTATGGTTAATCTCAAATAGCTGTGGGGTTCCCAATGTGTTATTGGAGTACCAACATGATTTGTTTGCCTATCATATGGTATGGTTTAGTAATATCTTCCTTCGAGAATTTATTTTGATTGACTTGGCGTATGGTCACGCATATTCAAGACTGTAAAGAAAGTCTGTCAAGCCTTGATGATCTTTTGTTTCTAAGTAGCGATATAACTACCATGCCTGATTCAATATTGCTTTGTCGCTCTGCATGATTATGACCGTCATTGCTCTCTTAGTTGGTCGCTCCCAGTCTTTTGCTAACCTCCACCTGCACTAAGCAAATTAACCATGCAATACATAGCTCATGGGAAAGTAGCCTAAAAACTATTGTGGTAAAGAATATGTTGCTTATGTATCTTATTTCTTATGAGTTGCTTGCTGAGCGGTAACCATGTTTCTGGGGACGCCATCAACTGCCACACTTTTGTTGAATATCATGTGAGTTGCTATGCATGTTCGTCTTGTCTGATGTAAGGGTGATTTACCGTGGGTTGAATTAATATGCATATTGTTAGAGAAGAACATTGGGCCGCCAACCAAAGCCATGCATCATGGTGGAAGTTTTAGCTTGGACCTTAATCCACAATCTCTCATGAGAATATGCTTATGCATTGAAGAGGAGTCCATCATCTATTTTCTATGTTGTCCCGGTGTGGATGTCCTCAAGTTGAGATCTATCAAAAACGAGAAATCAAATGCGATCTATCTCCTTGGACCTTTGTACAGGTGGCATAGAGGTACCCCATTGTGACATTTGGTTAAAACATATGTAATGCAATGATAACCCATGGGGATCCGAGCTAATTAGGACAAGGAGCGAGCACTATTAGTATTCGATGCATGAGGCTTGCAACTTATAGGATGTTTTATACATGACACATATGAAGTACTACTACCGTTGACACAATTGCTTCCATGTTTTCAAAATAAAAAGCTTTAGCACTTAACCTTTCTTTTACCTTTATGTTGAAGCACCAACTACTGAGAGCATGATTGTTATTCTGAGTGTAATGTGCATTGTCCCAAAGTAGCATTGCCTTTTGCATGATTGTGATATCGTTTATTCTGAAATGATTATATCTAGTCATCACTTAAACCTTGAAGGTGCCCCTGCATTTATGTTTTGCATCACTAAAGGGGGCAAGCTAGATATCACTTTATCATATTTGCACATCATGTTCATTGCAAATCTTTTTGATGTTTCAGTTTCATATTGTAAAACTTTCAGTCATTTGTGATTTTCTCTTGAGGCAACTTAATTACTATAGAATCATTGTCTCAGTAAGCTTTTGTCATATGACTATGAGAAAGTCCTATATGGTTAATAGCATGTCACCACAGAAATTATTCTTGTTATCAATTACCTACTCGAGGACGAGCAGGAATTAAGCTTGGGGATGTTGATACGTCCAAAACGTATCTATAATTTCTGCTTGCTCCATGCCACTTTTGGGTGATATTTCTATGATATTCATACACTTCCATACACTTTTGATCATATTTGGACTAACTTACTAATCCAGTGCACCCCAGTGCCAGTTTCTGTTTTCGGTTGTTTTTGAATTTCAGGTTTTCACATTTCGAGAACTGCCCAGAAAAATCAAGAAAAATTATATAAAAAATCAGCAATCCGGAAACAACACTGCGTCTGAAGGGCAGCCTGGGGGCCACAGGGGCTCCAGGCGCCCTGTGGGCGCCCCCCCCCCTGGGTCGCGCCGGGGGGGGGGGGGGGGCGCCTGGGCCCCCCGAGGCTCCCCCGGTGCCCTACTTTGGCATATATTTAAAGGGTCCTCCGTAACCCTCAGAACAGGAACTCTGTTGTCTCTGTTCCGCCGCCGCCGCCCCTTCAAAGATCGGGAGCACCAGGAGAACTCTTCCCGGCACCCTGCCGGAGGGGAGGATCACCACCGGGAGCTTCTCCACCACCATGGACGCCTCCCGGATGACTCGTGAGTAGTCTCCCTTGGACCATGAGTCCATGACCAGTAGCTATGTGATGTTCTCCTCCCGTTCTTGTGCTTCACTAATTAGTCCTCGTGAGCTGCCCTACATGATCGAGGCACCTATGTAATCCTTATGCTGTTGCTATGTTGAGTTTGCTGGGATCCGATGGATTATGAGATTATGTTCAGATTGATCTTGAGTAATATATTTGATTCACCTCTTTTATATTTTAGTTCATAAGTAATTCTTGCATGTTCTCCGTTGTTACTTATTGCTTTGGCCGAGTAGTAGGTAGTGACTCCAAGAGGGAACGTTATGCTCGATTGTGGGTTCATGCCCCTCGATGACTAGCTTGAGTGACAGAAACATGAGTCTAGGGGATGTGCTGTTGCCACAAGGGGGAAAACAACGGTGCTTGTGCCCGCGGGTGCAAGGATTGTTTACTTTACGCAAAGTTCTTTTAATGCAGTTGTCTGTTGCATTGAGTTTACACTATGGGTGGGACTCGCAACTTAATACCAGCGAGATGTTCTGGATAGATATCTCAAGGTGGATGATTAGTAGTAGATATTGATGGATTTCGGTCTACTTACTTTGGCGTACCGCCCATGCTTTGAACCTCAACCTTTCTTGCAATGTAGTCAGCATTGGTTTGTGTTCGTGGTCCTGTCAATTGCCCAGCTGTAATTTTCCATAGCGGGAGCAAAGTCGAGGAGCAACTGCGCGTGCGCCAGGGCTTCTGTTGGGGTTAGTGGTAGCGAAACCTGCACGGACCGCGACGTGCTTCGACCCCTGACCATGTCAGGAGGAGCTCGATCACGATCCCGCGATCGCATGCCATTTCCACCAGCGCTTCGGCGAGCGGGCAGGTCTTCTACGTCTCGAGAGTGGCGCTCGGTGCTCTTCCCGCGGCGACGCCCGGGGTCTTCGGCGTGATGACGCCGTTCATCGCGTGTTGCTTGGGAGGAGCGCGCTGTTGGCGCCGGCGTGGGAGTTCTAGAGGTCCTTGCGTCGCCTTCGGGTGATGCGGCAGCGATCCTGGAGGGCACCGCGCCACCCGCGGAGGGCTTGGCTCCGTCTTTGGATTTGGTAGTGTGTGGCCCATTACCAGGCGCACAAACATCGCCACCTCCCAAACTCCGGCTGCTGGGACGGTGTTGGTGTTCGCGAGCAGCGCCCCGGGTCCTTTCCGCGACCGGTCCG
This sequence comes from Secale cereale, assembly GCA_902687465.1. NCBI lineage: Eukaryota > Viridiplantae > Streptophyta > Magnoliopsida > Poales > Poaceae > Secale > Secale cereale. The sequence continues at coordinate 671,650,595 of LR738715.1, read as the reverse complement.
CTGCTCGCCCACGTAGGGACGGGCTATCCGGCTTCAGACTGGGCAACCGCCACCGTCGTCTTCTTCTTGGGTGCCATGATGATGAAGAAGCGTCGAACTAACTGCTAAAGCCGATTCTCACAACCGCTCCCCCTACCTAGCGCGCGAAAGATGTCGGTGTATTGGGAACAACACCTTTGGGATCACAAGAATCCCTACTACGGTTGCGGGGCGCGGGGTTGAGAGAAGAGTGGATCAAACAGATAGCACACAGTTCGTTTACCCAGGTTCGGGCCGCGAGGATGCGTAAAACCCTACTCCTGCTTTGGTGGATTGTATATTTGTGTTCGTCTGCTAGCTATGGGGCGTGAGGAGCTCCAAAAAGCCGAATCCTCCTCCTGGTCACCTTGGGCCTCCTTTTATAGAAAAAGGGGTTGCCACAGTGGCACACAGGAGGTGGAAATGGTACAGTGATGCGAGGTTATCCCTCGCATTACATGACAAGGCGCATTTAATGCGTCTTGCTTAGGTTTCCTTGCTTTATCGGGGATGGGGGAGAGATCTGTCTCGTCCGTCGCCGCCCCTTCTTGTGTCGACACGCGCCCTGGCCAGCGATGCCTGAGATGCCATGTAGGCAGGCAGGCAGCTGAGGTGGTGCAATGGTGGGTCTTCACGAAGATCTGCATGCCGCCACACAGGTGCCTGCCCAGCTGGTTGGGTTGGCAGCTGCATAAGGCGGTGGAAGTTTAGTCGTCGTGGGCCTGATGGTGGCCCCGCGGATGTCCTCGGCAAGGGCCTTGCCGGGGCCCCGACAAGGGTCTTACCGCGGCGCCTGCTGCCATCCCCGGCAAGGTGCTTGCCGGAGGTCTTGTGGTCTTCCTTGACTGGGATCCCGCCAAGGGTCATCGTCTTCTTAGTTCGTACCTGATCTTGAATGTCTTCACAAAGATCTGCATGCCACTACGGGGATGTCTCCCGAATCCTTGCCCCATGGGGGTAGTGGACTCAGGGTGATCCGCTCCATAGGCGTGTGGCGAGTTACCGCGGCAAGGGTCTTGCCTGGGAGTTGCCGCGGCAAGAGTCTTGCCGGGGCTACTAAAACCGGCTCCCGGCAAGGATCTTGCCGGGGGAACCTGCTTCGTCCCTTTGCTCTTTGTGGTCTTGGCTTTGGTGTTGCTTCGGTTCCATCGAGCTTCGGTCTTACCCTAACTCACCTCCTTTGCCTTGCTTGGTGTGGCAGTGCCCGTGGCTCACACTGCCCGTGCACAGTCATAGGGGTACAAAAAGTGTACCCCCTTTTTGTACACCGACAGGTTTCAGCCCATTTGGAGTTGTGCAGAATAGGTAGCCCGACGTTGCTTTTTCAGGTACAAATTTCCAGCTACCGGTATTCTCCCTCTTGATACAAACCTTGCATATTATGAGAGAAAAGACATTATAATTACTCAAAAAGGCATTATTATGCATGAAAACACTATAAATAACAATAGGAAAACATGATGCAAAATGGATGTATCAACTCCCCCAAGCTTAGACCTCGCTTGTCCTCAAGCGAAAAACCGAAATCAAAAAACATGTCCACATGCTTAGAGAGAGAGAGAGAGAGAGAGAGAGAGAGAGAGAGAGAGAGAGAGAGAGGTGTCGATAAAACAAAATACATACATAGAAGCATCATGCATATTGTTATAGCAACAACAAACTTTATTAACACTTAATAAACATAACTCTATCATATAACTTCTCATGAGCAAGTAAAAATTCATCACACTATTGAAGTATAAAGCATAAACTCTATTGAAAACCGACAAACTATGTTCTCAGTCAACTTTGCAATTACAATTCATCATCTTTTCAGGAAGGGTCACGTAACGGAGACCTTAGGCAAGTCCACATACTCAACCATCATATAATCTTCTATGATTGCTAACCCTCACCTCATACACATGAGCAAAAAGTTTCAACTAGACACTTAGAAAGATAGGGGCTTATAGTTTCGCCACCCAACATACTCACCTCAAGGGTGATGTCAACAATAATTACTCATGCTCACCCATATCCAACTGGACATATCTGCCTAGATCTTTCCTCACCACATGATGCTTGCCAAAAGATAAAATAAAAAGGAATAGAGAGGTAAACTTTGACTCAACATAAAAGTAAAAGATAGGCCCTTCGTAGAGGGAAGCACAGGTTGTCATGTGCTTTTTCATTTGTATGCTCAGTCCCTTAGTGCAAAAGAACGTCACGTTATCTTGCCTCTTATGATGGCAACCTTTATTATGCAGTCTGTCGCTTTTGTTCTTTGCCATCACAAGTTCGTACAATGCTCAATTTTCTCTTACCCTAAATGATCTTACACATTTAGAAGCAATTTTTATTGCCTTTTTGCACCGTTGACAACTTACTTGAAGGATCTTACTCAATCCATACGTATGTATGGTAGACTCTTCAAAAAGATTTGGGTTTAAGGGTGTTCGGATGCACAAGTAGTATCTCTACTTAGTGCAGAATTTTTGGCTAGAAAAGATATTGAGCAAGCACCACATGTTAAAGGATCTATGACAATATAACTTCTATGTGGATATGAACAAATATAAGTCATTACGTTGTCTTACTTGTCCAACATCAACCGTTTTGGCATATAATATTTTGATACGGGCTCACAATCACTGTCGAGGGGATGAACCCCAGGCAGTCAACGGAAGCCGGATCCTTTTCAATAATGACGGGGCCAGCATCGCCCCGCAAACCAGCTCTCGCTTGGCCGGGTCGCTCGACCCGGCCAGCACCCACGACCGGGCAAAACTCTCCAATCCGGCCGGCTCCCACGATCCGGCCCCAACGGCCTGCTTAAGGGATCCGGACACGACGCGCCAAGACTTCTCCAACAAGCCAGCCCAACCTGTGGCGTGTTCCCCAATCCAGTAACGGGTCAGCTCCTGTCAGGACCGGTTTTCAGTAAAATAATTACCAAAAGACCGACCTTTTCATTAAACCAGCAAGGAAGAATACTTCTTGCCGATGGACAATTCCTTGATACAGAATTCCAGAATACTGAATTTTATACAAGGTTGAGATGAGGTTGCTCAACAATTTTATTACAAGTGCGCCAATATAGTACATAAAGGCGGACATGACACAATGGTAGGGTGGCATACTACTACTCATAATAAAAAGGTGGTGGATATGTCACAGTGTAGTGGGTGACGTGACTCCAATATATTATAGTTCATCGAGTGTCGGAGTGAGACCCGATGAATTTATTTGGTGGTTGGCGGAAGCGGTTATATAACAGTGATCAACTCCAGGATCGTAAGAGACTAACTAGGACTCCACTAGACGTCGGACTCGCTATCGTATTATTCATCCATGAGATCGCCTTCGTCCACATCTGGCCAAATCAACAAGCCAGGTGAGTACTTTGAATGTACTCGCAAGACAATTCGGACTTAAGATATAATAAATGCAAACATGATGCGAAAGAGTATTCTAGCAAAAAGCAACCGTATAATAATATTTCTGTGCTGCACGTAAAAGTAGGAGTCGGGCGGTAATCCTCCCGAAATCCATAAGATAACTAAAAGTAAACCAAACGAGTGTCTGAGTGACGCCTCGTGAGGATAAATAAATGGAAACAAGCCACAGTCGGGCGTCTGAGCGACACCACATAAAGGGCTTATAAATAACAAGAATGCCACAGTCGGATGTCTGAGTGACATCACATAAAGGGCTTATAATGAAAATTAATAACAAGAATGCCATAGTCGGACGTCTGAACGACATCACATAAAGGGCTTATGATGAAAATAAATAACAAGAATGCCACAGTCGGACGTCTGTGTGACATCACATAAAGGGCTTATAAATAACAAGAATGCCATAGTCGGACGTCTGAGCGACATCACTTGAAGGGCTTATAAATAACAAGAATGCCACAGTCGGACGTTTGAGCGACATCACATAAAGGGCTTATAAATAACAGTAGTATAACGGTGAAATATTCCCGGTAGTAAATCAATACAGAGATAACTGATTAGTTCATCTACCCAAAATGAACTTGACAAAATCACCACTCTTGTTACTATCAAGAAATTACTAGAGACAATCACCGGGTTGACACGAAGATTGACCCTAGGCCATAAACATGGCTACTCGGAAGATTTAACTCTGCAGAGCTTGTACTATTAAATCATAGCTAACGGATTCTACTAGCCACAGGGACTAGTTCCGTCTACGGTATTTTAGAAGAAACCCAACTGACCAGTACACACCCATTTCACATCCTGCTGTCCGGAATCACCCGTGACAATATTCACGAAAAACTTTAAGACGGGGAGGCTATAACCTTGAATAGCATGGGATCAAATTTATATATGCGCGCTCTAAGGGGTGTCCCCCTCTCGGTCCCAACCGGAAACACCCATGCCCCCTGACCGGATGACGGGCTTTAATCCAGGGCCATGGAACCCTCATCCCGGCCCCTCTACTTGGTGTGTACTCGGAAAGTGATTTGCAACTAACTAGACCGTAATCACAACAGATGGCATATGACAGTACAAAAAAAAGGAGATGAGCGGGATCATGACTTGATCCACGCTGACACTAAGTTAACCATCTACTGGCATGCTCCAATAATACCAGTACACCACCCATCATGTCACCACATGATCGAGGTGGTTCAACCATTATCATTCGGGGCTCACCCGAAGCTAGCTTGCATGAAAATATGACCATACACAAATGCTTATATGACCATGCTATGAAAAGAACTACTCGAGCAAACATGCAACACACTCATCATATCAAAGGTTCAAACATGCTTGCCTGGTTCGGAGTAGTCGGAGTCTAACTCGGTGAGGTTCGCGGCTCCGTCACGTCCTTCGGTATCTACGTATTCAAACAAAACGGATACTAAAATAAATACTGCGCGTGCAAAGAAAGTTGCTCCAAATATTTTCACATAAATATGACAAAAAACTAGACAGAAAACTAAAGAGGACAGAAAAAGAACCAACTCAAAATCATCTTTAGTTAAAAAGATATTAGAGTTTCTGTCCAGGGACTCATCTGTAATGAAACGGAAAGTTTCCAGGGGCTAGAATAGAAAACAGAAAAGCGAACCGGTATGTAGTACGCCAACTGGAGACGAATACGTACTTTGCCAGAAGGCGCTTTCCAGAAAAACGTTTTGGAGGGAAACGAGAGGCTGACGAGGGGGTCCCACTCGTCGGGTTTAAAAGCTGAAGCAGAGCCGCGCCGGCGCCAGAAGCTGCGGTGGTCGCCGACGCCGATCCACGGCGAGTTAGGGGAGGAGAGTGGTACGTACAGCTTCCTGGTGTTCTTCCGCGTCAGTGGGTGGTGGAGTTGAGCGTCGGCGAGCCCCACGTCGACGGCGACCCTGTCTCCGGCGGACGGCGGCTCGGGTGGTCGTGGGCCTCGTCGGAGAGAGCTCCTGGGGTCAAATTGGAGTGGGGGTTAGGCTTAGGTAGTTTCTAGGAGGCTACGCTCGAGTCCAGGGCAGCGGAGGAGTTCTCACCGGAGAGAACGCTGCTGGAGCCCGAGGCGGACGGAGTTGGCCGGAGTTGAGGAAGAAGGGCCCCTCGAGGCCCTTCCAGAGGCTGGGCGTGGTCTAGGGAGATGGTGGAGGTGTGCGGGCTCGAGTGCGAGCTCGGGGGCGCTTTATATAGCCGGCCCGAGGCGGTTGCCATGAACGGGATAAGTCCGGCGAGCGATTACAGCGGTGCAGTGGCTGGACGGTGGGTTTAGGGGCTTGAGCATCGACTAGGCGACGTACTGGTTCCATTCCCGTGTCTAACTCAGCAGGGGAGGGGCGATTGCGGTCTGCCCTCGATGGAACGGCCGTGCGGCACGTCGGCGGCAAAGAACGCGCTCTGTGCACGCTAGGCCACGGCGACGGCGCTGCAGGCGTGCACTAGCGGTGGAGAAGGCCACGCAGAGCTCTCGGGTAGCTTGGGCGGTGCCAAACGGCGTCGAGCCGCAGGATGCCTTCTGTCGGCCGCCACGGGAGGTCCTGTCGCCGTGGAAGACGCCGGCGTGGTCGGGCCAGGGCGCCACCGACGCCCAGAAGCAGCCAAGCAAGCGTGCGGCGTGCTGGATAAGAAGGGGGTGCAGTGAGCATCGATTCAAGGCGAGCACTGGCGAGATTGACGTTGCGGCTCTGACGAAACTGACGAACTGCACTGTCGACTATGATCTTCATTTAGCAGTTTCTGAAACTAACTGAACAGTGCAAGCTAGTGATACGTCCAAAATGTATCTATAATTTCTGCTTGCTCCATGCCACTTTTGGGTGATATTGCTATGATATTCATACACTTCTATACACTTTTGATCATATTTGGACTAACTTACTAATCCAGTGCACCCCAGTGCCAGTTTCTATTTTCGGCTGTTTTTGCATTTCAGGTTTTCACGTTTCGAGAACTGCCCAGAAAAATCCAGAAAAAATATATAAAAAATCAGCGAACCGGAAACAACACTGTGTCCAAAGGGCAGCCTGGGGGGGCCACAGGGGCTCCAGGCGCCCTGTGGGCGCGCCCCCCCTGGGCCGCGCCGGGGGGCGCCTGGGCCCCCCGAGGCTCCCCAGGTGCCCTACTTTGGCATATATTTAAAGGTTCCTCCGTAACCCTCAGAACATGACTTCTTTTCGCGATCCCATCTCTGTTCCGCCGCCGCCGCCGCTTCCAAGATCGGGAGCACCAGGAGAACTCTTCCCGGCACCCTGCCGGAGGGGAGGATCACCACCGGGAGCTTCTCCACCACCATGGACGCCTCTCGGATGACTCGTGAGTAGTCTCCCTTGGACCATGAGTCCATGACCAGTAGCTATGTGATGTTCTCCTCCCGTTCTTATGCATCATTAATTAGTCCTCGTGAGCTGCCCTACATGATCGAGGCACCTATGTAATCCTTATGCTGTTGCTATGTTGAGTTTGCTGGGATCCGATGTTTTATGAGATTATGTTCAGATTGATCTTTAGTAATATATTTGATTCACCTCTTTTATATTTTAGTTCATAAGTAATTCTTGCATGTTCTCCGTTGTTATTTATTGCTTTGGCCGAGTAATAGGTAGTGACTCCAAGAGGGAACGTTATGCTCGATTGTGGGTTCATGCCCCTCGATGACTAGCTTGAGTGACAGAAACATGAGTCTAGGGGATGTGCTGTTGCCACAAGGGGGAAAACAACGGTGCTTGTGCCCGCGGGTGCAAGGATTGTTTACTTTACGCAAAGTTCTTTTAATGCAGTTGCCTGTTGCATTGGGTTTACACTATGGGTTAGACTCGCAACTTAATACCAACAAGATGTTCTGGATAGATATCTCAAGGTGGATGATTAGTAGTAGATATTGATGGATTTCGGTCTACTTACTTTGGCGTACCGCCCATGCTTTGAATCTCAACCTTTCTTGCAATGTAATCAGCATTGGTTTGCATTCGTGGTCCTGTCAATTGCCCAGCTGTAATTTGTTTACCTCACATAGCTGTTTTATCGTCTTTTGGGAGAGAGACATCACTAGTGAACATCATGAGACTCCGGTCCATATTACCATCATTGATCACATTCACTATTTACTTTTCGCTATTTACTTACTATTGCAAAACACTATCTATCACTACTATCATATTGCTTTTAACCCTTTGTGAACTACAAGGCCGGAGAGATTGACAACCTCTCTGTACTCGTTGGGAGCAAAGTTATTTGTATCTGTGTGCATGTCCACGTTGATTGCTAATTGCGCCGTTAGCAATTGACACCTACTTGTTGAACCTAGGAGTCTCTGGGGATTCGATCCTTGGCATCTTTGCTAGGGGAAAACACTTCTACTTACTGCATCTTACACCTTCCACTTGGGGTAACCAACGAGGGGTTCGAGGCCCATCAAGGAGTATTTTCTGGCGCCGTTGCCGGGGACTCCACTCTTCAGGATAGGGGAGTTGCATGCTATCTTTTACCTTTGCTTTTTAGTCTTGTTAGTTTACTTTTCATTTTTTGCTTTAGTTCCTTGTTATCGAAAATCACAAAAATAGTTATCTTGCTTGCTTGCTACTATGGGTTCCACCGAAAACACCAAGTTGTGTGACTTCACTAGTCACAACAACGATGACTTTATCAGCACACCTATCACTACACGTGCCACTTCAGCACCTTCATATGAAATTAAACCTGCTTTACTGAACTTAGTCATGAAAGATCAATTCTCCGGTGCTGGAGATGATGCTGCTTTACACTTGAACAACTTTGTTGAACTTTGTGATATGCAAAAGTACCAAGAAATAGATGGTAATATTGTTAAGCTTAAGCTTTTTCCTTTCTCCTTGAGAGGAGGAGCAAAAATTTGGTTTCAGTCTTTGCCTAGAAATAGCATAGATTCATGGGACAAGTGCAAAGATGCTTTTATCGGAAAATACTATCCACCTGCTAAAATTATCCAACTTAGAAGTAACATCATGAATTTTAAACAATTGGATAATGAACACGTTGCCCAAGCTTGGGAACGTATGAAATCTCTTATCAAGAACTGCCCTACTCACGGTTTGACTACTTGGATGGTTATCCAAACTTTTTATGCAGGCTTGAACTTTACCTCGCGGAACTTGTTAGATTCGGCCGCGGGAGGAACTTTGATGTCAACTACACTTGGTGCTGCCACAAAGCTTCTCGATGAGATGATGACCAACTATTCCCAATGGCACACCGAACGCGCTCCAATAGGTAGGAAGGTAAACTCTGTCGAGGAGATTTCCTCCCTTAATGAAAAAGCTGACTTGATCATGTCTCTACTTTCGAAGCAATCTTCTGTTGATCCTCGTTATGATCCTTTGGATTCTGTGATTGCCGATGCTTATAGGAGTAACTTTGGTAATAATTCTAGAATGTTCCCCTCCAATTCCTATGGGAACAACAATGCTTATCCTAACATCAAGAACTCCTTCCAAAAAGATAGAGACTTGTCTGGCTATGAGAAACTGGTAGAAATAGAGGAGGCCACTAAGAACTACATGCACAACCAATATGAACAAAACAAAACCTTCTCGAGGCAATTAAATGAGCATACTGCTATCTTGCAAGACATTAGTAGACGATTAGAGAACATAAATATTGAGATCTCTAACCTCCAGACTAGACTCACTATCACTGAAACCCAAGTTTCCAATATGTCCCATACACAGGCCACTTTGATAAACCAAATGGCAGCTAAACCCGAAGTGGTTGCATCCCTAAGGGAGGAAGAGGAAAGAATTAAGAGCCTTCCTACCCACCACACTGTTGCTACTATCCAAGTTATTGAGGATGTTCACACTCTTAGCACCCAATGTACTCCTGGTCCCAATGGACCTATTAATGGTGATGCTATAGAAACTACCAAACAGGTGAACCTTAAGGACACCACTACCACTTTACTTGATGCTCGTGACCTTGATTTTGATAATTGCACTCTTACAGAAGTTATTGATTTCCTTCACAAGATGTCTAGAGATCCCCGCACTAGCACGCTTAACCTTGCCTTCACGGAGCATATCACTAATGCTCTCATCAAAGCTAGGGAGGAGAAACTTAGAGTAGAAGCCTCCATACCTAGAAAGCTAGAAGATGGTTGGGATCCTATGATAAAAAATTATTTGAATGACTTCTCTTGTTATGCATTATGTGATGTTGGTGCTAGTACCTCTGTTATGCCCAAAAGAATATATGATATGCTTAAATTGAAACCTTATGATTCTTGTTCTTTTGGTGTTCGTCTCGTTGATTCTTCCATAAAGAAACCTTTGGGGAGGATCGACGATGTTCTTATTGTTGTCAATGATAATTATGTGCCCGTTGATTTCACTATTATGGATATTGAATGTGATCCTTCATGTCCAATTATTTTGGGACGTCCCTTTTTGCGCACCGTTGGTGCTGTCATTGACATGAAAGAGGGTAATATAAAATTTCAGGTTCCTCTCAAGAAAGGGATCGAACACTTCCCTCGTAAGAATGTCAAGTTACCTTTTGAGTCCGTTGTACGGGCTAGTTATTCTTTTACTCTTGATAAAACTTGATCTATGCATTATGCCTAGCTTAAAGGCATAAAAGAAAGCGCTTTTGGGAGGCAGCCCACATGAATAAATTTTTTGCTTTTGTTGTGTCTTGATGTTGTTTACTGCTGTAGCATCATCATTGTATCTTTGCTTTTCATATTTGTGCCAAGTATAGCCTCTGATTGCTAGAAAGTTCAAAAGTTGTGAGGTGTTGTCCAGGAAACAGATTCTGTCCTTGGATATAAAAATTCGTATAAAATCACCAGATCATCTTTTTGGTCTGAATTTTTTCGACAGAGTTCTCTATATAATTTTATTTCGTGCGTCAGTTCTGAGTTTTTTGATTTGAGTTGCAGAAGTATCCCGAACAGGTCAATTACTGCCTGCTGTTCTGCTTTTCACAGATTCTGTCCTGTTTTGCCTTACCTTCACTTTGCAAATTAAGAACTTGCTTTTTCTTTGCAAAAACCTTTTGGCAATCTTGAGAAACAGTAGAACTTCAAGAATATCCTTATTTCCAGCAAGGTATAATTATTTTATTAAGGGTACTAACCTCGCTAATCAGATTATGATGAGTTGTGTATGAAGGGAGTTTTCAAGTGTGCGAGGGAAGATGATAAAAAGATTCAGGAGTGTCAAGCGCTCAAGCTTGGGGATGCCCCCGTGCACCCCCAAGAAATATTCAAGGAGACTCAAGCGTCTAAGCTTGGGGATGCCCCCGTGCATCCCCTTCTCCATCAACATTATCAGTTCGTCTTTCGTTTCGCTATATTTTTATCACTTCATGTGTTATGTGCTATGCTTGGAGCGTCTTGCTTTTAGTTTTCTTTTTAGTCATTCATAACGAGTCAGAACCCAACATTCCTTTATGTGGGAGAGAAACACGCTCCACCTCTACCTAGAACATTACATAGAATTTTCATGTCTATCTAAGCTGTGTGTGTTCTTTGTCTTTTAATAGCTACTATCATACTCTGCTCTTAGTATTCATGCTTATCTTTTCAAGAGCTTTTATTTAGTTGGTTGCTTGAACTCTCTTTAATTACCATGCTCACCTTATTAAGAGGGTTTGCTTCCGTTGCATGGGTTAATGTGTCTATGATAAAGATGCTACTTTCATGATGGTGCTTAGTAGTTCAGGTTTTCTTATGGTTAATCTCAAATAGCTGGGGGGTTCCCAATGTGTTATTGGAATACCAATTTGGTTTGTTTGCCTATGATGTGGTATGGTTTAGTAATATCTTCATTCGAGAATTTATTTTGATTGACTTGGCGTATGCTCACGCATATTCGAGACTGTAAAGAAAGTCTGTCAAGCCTTGATAATCTTTTGTTTCAAAGTAGCGATATAACTACCATGCCTGATTCAATATTGCTATGTCACTCTGCATGATTATGACCGTCATTGCTCTCTTAGTTGGTCGCTCCCAGTCTTTTGCTAACCTCCACCTGCACTAAGCAAACTAACCATGCAATACATAGCTCATGGGAAAGTAGCCTAAAAGCTATTGTGGTAAAGAATATGTTGCCTATGTATCTTATTTCTTATAAGTTGCTTGCTGAGCGGTAACCATGTTTTTGGGGACGCCATCAACTGTCACACTTTTGTTGAATATCATGTGAGTTGCTATGCATGTTCGTCTTGTCTGAAGTAAGGGTGATTCACCGTGGGTTGAATTAATATGCATATTGTTAGAGAAGAACATTGGGCCGCCAACCAAAGCCATGCATCATGGTGGAAGTTTTAGCTAGGACCTTAATCCTCAATCTCTTATGAGAATATGCTTATGCATTAAAGAGGAGTCCATCATCTATTTTCTATGTTGTCCCGGTATGGATGTCCTCAAGTTGAGATCTATCAAAAACGAGAAATCAAATGCGATCTATCTCCTTGGACCTTTGTACAGGTGGCATAGAGGTACCCCTTTGTGACACTTGGTTAAAACATATGCAATGCAATGATAACCCATGGGGATCCGAGCTAATTAGGACAAGGAGCGAGCACTATTGGTATTCGATGCATGAGGCTTGCAACTTATAAGATGTTTTATGCATGACACATATGAAGTACTACTACCGTTGACACAATTGCTTCCATGTTTTCAAAATAAAAGGCTCTAGCACTTAACCTTTCTTTTACCTTTATGTTAAAGCACCAACTACTGAGAGCATGATTGTCATTCTGAGTGTAATGTGCATTGTCCCAAAGTAGCATTGTCTTTTGCATGATTGTGATATCGTTTATTATGAAATGATTGTATCTAGTCATCACTTAAACCTTGAAGGTGCCCTTGCATTTATGTTTTGCATCACTAAAGTGGGCAAGCTAGATATCACTTTATCATATTTGCACATCATGTTCATTGCAAATCTTTTTGATGTTTCAGTTTCATGTTGTAAAACTTTCAGTCATTTGTGATTTTCTCTTGAGACAACTTAATTACTGTAGAATCATTGTCTCAGTAAGCTTTTGTCATATGACTATGAGAAAGTCCTATATGGTTAATAGCATGTCACCACAGAAATTATTCTTTTTATCATTTATCTACTCGATGACGAGCAGGAATTAAGCTTGGGGATGTTGATACGTCCAAAACGTATCTATAATTTCTGCTTGCTCCATGCCACTTTTGGGTGATATTGCTATGATATTCATACACTTCCATACACTTTTGATCATATTTGGACTAACTTACTAATCCAGTGCACCCCAGTGCCAGTTTCTGTTTTCGGCTGTTTTTGTATTTCAGGTTTTCACGTTTCGAGAACTGCCCAGAAAAATCCAGAAAAATTATATAAAAAATCAGCGAACCGAAAACAACACTGCGTCCGAAGGGCAGCCTGGG
>LR738715.1:671551473-671637574 GCA_902687465.1 Secale cereale | reverse complement strand
GAGGGGAGGATCACCACCGGGAGCTTCTCCACCACCATGGACGCCTCCCGGATGACTCGTGAGTAGTCTCCCTTGGACCATGAGTCCATGACCAGTAGCTATGTGATGTTCTCCTCCCGTTCTTATGCTTCACTAATTAGTCCTCGTGAGCTGCCCTACATGATCGAGGCACCTATGTAATCCTTATGCTGTTGCTATGTTGAGTTTGCTGGGATCCGATGGATTATGAGATTATGTTCAGATTGATCTTGAGTAATATATTTGATTCACCTCTTTTATATTTTAGTTCATAAGTAATTCTTGCATGTTCTCCGTTGTTATTTATTGCTTTGGCCGAGTAATAGGTAGTGACTCCAAGAGGGAACGTTATGCTCGATTGTGGGTTCATGCCCCTCGATGACTAGCTTGAGTGACGGAAACATGAGTCCAGGGGATGTGCTGTTGCCACAAGGGGGAAAACAACGGTGCTTGTGCCCGCGGGTGCAAGGATTGTTTACTTTACGCAAAGTTCTTTTAATGTAGTTGTCTGTTGCATTGGGTTTACACTATGGGTGGGACTCGCAACTTAATACCAGCGAGATGTTCTGGATAGATATCTCAAGGTGGATGATTAGTAGTAGATATTGATGGATTTCGGTCTACTTACTTTGGCGTATCGCCCATGCTTTGAACCTCAACCTTTCTTGCAATGTAATCAGCATTGGTTTGCGTTCGTGGTCCTGTCAATTGCCCAGCTGTAATTTGTTTACCTCACATAGCTGTTTTATCGTCTTTTGGGAGAGAGACATCACTAGTGAACATCATGAGACTCCGGTCCATATTACCATCATTGATCACATTCACTATTTACTTTTCGCTATTTACTTACTATTGCAAAACACTATCTATCACTACTATCATATTGCTTTTAACCCTTTGTGAACTACAAGGCCGGAGAGATTGACAACCTCTCTGTACTCGTTGGGAGCAAAGTTATTTGTATCTGTGTGCAGGTCCACGTTGATTGCTAATCGCGCCGTTAGCAATTGACACCTACTTGTTGAACCTAGGAGTCTCTGGGGATTCGATCCTTGGCATCTTTGCTAGGGGAAAACACTTCTACTTAATGCATCTTACACCTTCCACTTGGGGTAACCAACGAGGGGTTCGAGGCCCATCAGCTAGGTGTTAGATGAAATGATTCTGGCCTGTGGGAAATGTTTCTAGGGCTGATATTTGGTTGAGTGGCATCTTGATGCATCTAGAGGCTGCCTGAATTTTCACAGAATTTTTGGAAGAAGATAAAAATGAATTTCACTAAATTTTGCAAATCTGGTCCAAACTTGCAGCAGGTGAAATTTGAAAATTTTGAACTGTGGACCAGTGAAACAAGATGGATTTCGGTTGTGGGTACTAAGGACTATCCAGGGAAGTTAGTTTGGAAACAAATAACAAGGTGGACATGGTGGTTCCTTTGTAAATCACCAAGGTTCACTTTAATGGACAGAAATTGTTTTAGGAGAAAAATAAATAGAGGAAAAATTCCAATAAGGTTGAAACTCACTAGATTAATGTGAGACTTGTCCTAAGGTGAATAGGAGGTCTTGGAGAGAAATATATATGTTGGGTGTCATGGCAAGATGAAGTTGGAGAGGAAGATAAGCCCAAGGTTAAACCTAAGATGGTTAGATCATGAAGGGAAAAGAATCAAATAAACTCCTATGGAAAAAAAACTTGTGTTGAGCTAACACAAGAAGGAACTTTCAAGACCAAAAGCCAAGCTAGAGAAGAACCCACAAACTTTGGTCAGAAAAGATTTTAGAAGGGTTCTTCAAGAGAAGATCAAACATCCCCCTTCCAAAAGACCAAAAGTTTGGGAGAAAGACCAAACCAATTTTTTTTGGAGTGTTACAGCTCCCGTCCCATCCCGGCCATACGATGGGACGAGACGCCACCTACCTATGACCGAGGCAACATTACCTCACCCATGCCCCTAGTCAGCCGAGGTGTGGCAACAGTGCAATCATCACCACCCATGACACCGGCAGACGGTGACGTGATGGAACGCACTGTAGCCGACTCAACCCGGCCACTCCCTGACAAACAACAAGACGACACACAGTGCCCCCGTACCCGACAAGCCCCGAACCCGGAGAACCCGGTGAGCCCTGTACCCGGCGGGTCCCAGCGCCAGCTTCCCGGATGATGACAATCCGGCCCCATGGTTTTGTAACATTACCATTGTATCCCTGGGGGGTTGGCCTATAAAACCCCCCAGGAGCCCTCATGCATACGGGCGAGCGCTAGTAGAGAACAAGATAAACACACATCATAAGGAGAAGCAGCCTAATCCCTGGTCCGTCTTCCTCCTTCCTCCATACAGCTCAAGGAGCAACTCTGTATTGATAAAACATCAACCTCACTCGGCAGGATTAGGGGTGTTATCTCTCCGAAGAGCCCCGAACCTGGGTATGTCTTGCGTCCCACGCTCGCTCATGCCAACCCCGCCTCTGAAGCCCACCAATGCCCTCGAGCCTCCTCCTATCTTTAGCCATCCCTTGGCATCTGCCGTGCGCCCACCATGACAGTTGGCGCCCACCGTGGGGCAGCTCGAGGTCCTGACCGGGAGCATGCTTCAGATGGGGCTCCCCTCCAACTCCGATGAGCCTGTCACACTGGTGGACGACATCATCGACGCCCTCGCCGTCTCCTTCGCCGCACTATGCATCTCCGATGCGCCTACGGCCGACGAGTACCCCAGCGAGGTACTTGACTTTTCCGACTCCCCCATCTCTCCTGGCGGCAGCGTTCCCGACGGAGCGATGGACCTGTGCGTAGTGGTTTTCGTCACTGACACTGACGCCACCTCCTCGACGAGCGTGGCAAGAAAGGCTGCCGAAGCCGAGGCCGTGGCGGAACGGGCCGGCTCGCCCAACCCGCTGCGCGCCACGATGCAAACCTTCCGCGTTCCCATCGGCACCGACATCGACGCCTCCAACATCGTCGAGGCCCGGACTCGCCTTGGCGGGGACCGCCTGCGTCTGCTGGACCTCACCCAGATGCTCGCCGCCATGCAGCGTCGCCTCAAATACACTCAGATGGAGCGCAGCGCCACCTATGGCTTTACGCCTGGCGCACCCGAGCCAAGCCGGATCGCAAAAGTGCGGGCACGGGGCTGTGTGATCGGACGTGCCCTCGGCGCCCTCCCTCCCATCTACGAAACTCCCGTGAAGAACATGCGCGCTGCTCAGGCGGCCGCTGTCGGCCTGGAGCAGCTCGCAGGCGAAGAGCCGCAAGAGCGCCTCAAGAGGGTGAACGACCTCCTCATGGAGGCCAGCGCGCAGCAGGACCGCCTCAACCAGCTCGCCAAGCCAGCTGGATCCGGCTCCGCCCGCGTCGCTGGAGCCAGCGACAACCAGCAGACGGCGTCTTCACCACCCGGTGAGGCGCACTCCGGCCGCACCTAGACCTGGTGCAACCCTGCCCTGGTGAACACTGGCGGCTTAGGAGACGAGTCGCCCTCGGAAGCCCAGCGTCGGCTCAACCCTGCTCATCAGCCGACCCGGCAGCATACTGCGGTCGATCCTGGTCCCCACAGCGCGGTCACCGGCCGGCTGGGTCCACGCACCATCACAACACCGACGCTCGCCACCGCGTCGACCGGCTCGCCCTCTCCTAGGGGGTGGAGGAGACCGGCGTGGTTGGATCGGCGTGCTTCAGTCCGCGCATCCGAAGCAAGTCCTTTGCCAAAGAGTTCATGCTTCCCCGCGACACGCCCAAGTACAACGGCACCGTGAAGCCGGAGGACTGGCTCACCGACTACACCACCGCCATCGGCAACCACCATCTCGCCATCATCTACGACCACTCATGCTCTAGGGGTCAGCCCGCACGTGGCTGAACAGCCTGCCGGTGGGCAGCATCAACACGTGGGTTGATTTCGAGGAGGTCTTCGTGCACAACTTGACCGGAACCTACCGGCGACCCTGCCAGCCCAGCCAACTCGCCATGTGCGTGCAGGGGCCGACGGAAACCGACCGGGAGTACCTAGTACGCTAAACCAAGCTCCGGAACAGCTACGAGGGTGTCCACGAGGTCCAGGCAACCCAGTACTTCGTCAATGGGTGTCGTGACGGCACCCTCCTCAAGCACAAGTTGCCGCGCTCCGAGCCGACCACCATGTCCGCGCTCATAGGGATGGCGGACAAATACGTGAACCCTGACTCCGCCATGAAGATCTAGGTGGCACTGGACGAAGCCCGCAAGGCGAAGCCGGTTCCCCCTCCAAAGCCGGCCGACGAAGGAAGCCGACAGAATCAGCACAACCAGCAGCAGCAAAAGTGCAAGGCCGGATAGCAGGCCCAGCATCATGACAACCGGCTCGTAGCGGCCACCGAGCAGGCGCCCGCGACCGAGCCGGCCGCCAAGCACCGGCAGACCGGCAAGACGACATGGCAGCCCGCCATGAGATTCGAGGAGATGCTTGACGCTCCCTGCAAGCACCACAATGACGCAAGGCCGTCCACGCACATGCTCCGACAGTGCGCCATCACCAAACGCATCATGAGTGGAGACGTCTCGCCTCCTCCAACCCCGGCTCCAGGAGCGAGGCGACCGCCTCCGCCTCCCCCACCACCTCCGGCTGGCAGCCCTATGCGCAATGACGCCAACCCAGACCCGAACGCGGCCTACATCGTCTTGAGGAGCCTCAGCGATGACAAGCACAGCGAGCGCCTCCTCCGGCAGGAGGTAAACACTGCCGTCCCGGCCTGGCCGGAATACATGCACTAGTCAGAGCGCCCGATCACCTCCGTCATGTCGAACCCGGGTGATTACGCCCTCGTCCTCAACCCCACCATCGTCACGCCTCGGCGCACGTGCAAGGTTTTTGTGTGGCTGCTTTTCTTTGACAGATTAAACACCAAAGACATGTTGGTTAGAAGGCACTGGCGCTCTAATCAAGATGAAAATCTTTGCCTCATCTGTAGTGAGCTAGTGTATGAAGATAGAATGCACCTGTTTTTAACTGCAACTTCAGCTGTAGAGTCTGGAATTATCTAGGTATTGATTGGTTGGGAGGCTCTGATATTCGGCAATGTATCATGCATGCAAGGTCCAGCTTCAGACACCCTTTCTTCTTTGAGGTCATGCTAACTGCTGCTTGGAATATTTGGATTTTGAGAAATGGCAGAACCTTCAGAGCTGAGAGAGCCACTTTCAGTGCTTGGAAGTGCAAATTCATCCATGATATATCTCTACTTGCTCATAGGGTGAAAGACTATATAAAACCAAAACTTTTGGCATGGGTTAATTCTTTGTTGTAAAGGAGGTAGGGATACTTAGCCTTAGGTAGTCTTTTTCTTTTCCTTTTTTCCTGTATAGTTTCTGTTATTGTTTGAACAGTTCTCATTTATTTTAATAAAGGGCTGTGGGGCTTTGCCTCACAGTAAATATTCAAAAAAAACTAAGAAGAAGAAAGAAACAAGCAACAATAAAGAAGAAAGCAAGACTTACGAGCACGACGTCCTCCAGCTCCCGCGCCAGTTCCAGCTCGGCCTGGGAAAAGGCCTGGACCAAGTCCGCCCGCCCTCGTAGGCGCCGGGTCACGGCGGCCATCGCCGCCTCCTCCTGGGTCGGCGGCCCGTGCCGCGGCGGCTGCGGCCCAACAGCTCGACGGCCCCCGGACCGGAGCACCAGGGCATGCTCACCGCTGGCCGCCTCCCCTGCGTCCGGCGTCCACTCCGGCGCCACCAACAGTTTAAGGGGCGGAGGGATCCGCGGTTCCCCCGCCGGCGCCCCTTGCGGAGCTGTCCGCAGCGCCTTCGCCAAGACGGCCTCACCGCCGCCTCTGTCGGCCCCCGCCCGCTCGACTGCATCGGCCCACGGTGGGGTCCCGTCCCTGATGACCATGACCTCTCGGTCGAGGTCCATCACATCCACACGGCCGCCTTGGCCGTGCCCCTACTCTAACGATGGCTCGAAAGCCGTTGCTCGCATCGTCGTCCCGGCCGGCATCTCTGGCCACGCCGACTACTCGCCAGCTCGCGCCCACGGTGCCGCGGCGCTGGACCAAGCCCGGGTCGACGCTGCCTTCAGCTCGGCCTCTGCCTGCTCCCGGTCCCGCCAGGCCTGACCTTCAGTGTCGGACGGGTCCTGACCAAGGTCCGGATCTGCCCGCCCCTCCTCCTCGCCCCGATCGACGGTGCCGGACCGGCTCCTCCGGAACCCGGCACCCTTAGGGGATGCGGCCTCCGCTACCGCCAGCGCCAACAAGATCGGCGACCTGAGAAATCAAGACAAGTAAGCGCAGAAGAGATCAACGGAGCCACTCGGCCACCCGGCTCGAGCCAAAGAAAAACTCACCCTAGCAGTACCGGCACGGCATGCCTCGACTACTGGGCGACGTGCCTCCTCTTAGCGGCCGGCTTTGAGCCCCCAGTCGCGCCCGCCGCGCGCTTTGCGGTCAGGGCCCGCGGAGCGACGCTACTCTTCCCGTGGGGCCGGCTCTCCGCCGGCACTCCCCGAGACGACCCGGCTCCAGCCGTGCCGCCGCCTCGTCCACCCGATGCCGCTGCATCAACAAACTCGTGTCAGCGCCTCCGGCGCTATCCAGCAACCAGCGACTCGAGAAAGAAAGATAGGCTCACCTGCCGATGCTTCACGCCCGCGTCGGCGGCCGCTCCCGCCCCTCCGCCGTGGGCCTCGGGCTCCTCCGTGGCAGCACGCACCATCTGCGTCCCCGCCCGGTCGTATGGGTGCCGGATGGCATTCAGAAGCACCTCCCATGTCGCGTACAGACGGATAAGAAGATGTGCGGCATCAAAGTATGGAGACCAAGGAGTCACCATCGGTGCCAGGTTCGCGTGACTATACAGGGCCTTCTTGTAATGCCAGTCATCCGGCAGGTTGGCCTTGGAGATGTCGTTGACCCGGCATGCGATCTGGTCCGCCCTCATCCGCAAGTTCAACATGCGGTCAAGGTCCTCGAAGCCGGTCATCTCACTGATGAGGTGGATGCTCTGCTACAGCGGCAGCACTCACCGAGCGATGAAGGTAGTGATGAGGTCGTTGTCGGAGAGTCCTTCCCGCTCCTTCATCACCGCCACCTGCTCGCACAGATTGAGCACCACCTACAACGGGCACTTGGGGTAGTACGCCCAGTTCTGCTTCGCCCACGGCGGTGAGTTGATGGACGGCGGCAGGTTGATGCGGCCCGGTCCCAGATTGCGGACATAGAAGAAAGAATTCTACCACTTCTTGGCAGAATCCTCCAGCGGTACCTTGGGGCGCTCATCCCCCGGCTGCCTGCAGATGACGGCGGCCCCGCACTCCGACATCTCCCCGGCTTTCGGCCCCTGTTGCTTCAAGGTGAAGAGGCGTGCGAAGAGGTCGAGGGAGGGCTCGACTCCGAGGTACGCCTCGCAGAGTGTGACGAAGCCCGAGAGCTGCACAATGGCGCCGGCCCCAAGATGGTGGGGCTAGAGCCCGAAGAAGTCCAGGAACTTGCGGAAGAAATTGCTCACGGGCAGCGCGAACCTGCGCTTGAAGTGCAGGAAGAAAACCACGCGCTCCGCGCCCTCGGGGCATGGCTCCCGCTCGTTCGCCAGCAGGGGCACGATGACCTCTGTTTCCGGCGGCATGTGCTTGGTGGGGCGGAGATAGGTGATGTTGTCCTTGGTGACGGTCGAGCTCGTCCACGAGCCCGACGGCAGCGCCATCAACAAGAATGAGGAAGAAAGAGGAAGAAAATGGGCTCCGCTCGAAGTAACGAGCGTCGCAGCGGGCGGTGGTCGCAAGAAGCAGAGGAGGCAAGGAAAGGCAGGGGCACGAGCGAGAATGATCTTCCCCGCCCCCTCAGGCCTATTTATAAGCCACAATTCGAACGTGGGGGAGTGGGATCGTTTGTGCTCGCCTTTCCCACTTCTCCGCAATAAATGCGCATGTATGTGCGCAATAACTGCCCCTAGAAGGGCAACCGGTTCGCGGATGCCGCAATAAATCCATGCGCGTGGGCTGGGGCCACGCGGCCACGAGCCCTAGCGCGTCGCCCTGTCCCGTCATGCGCGTGGCCTATCAGGCCTCTCCGGCTTCCGGGCACCACGTGCCGCCCGCGCAGAAACCAAAAGATTGCTCAAGATTCGGCGGACTCCTCGGTTTCCCGCAGCTGCCAGGAAGCCGCAATCCGGCTTCCGGAAGCCGGGACACAGCGGGTGTTGCCAGACACGGCGGGTACAAGTTTGCCTCCAAGGAAAGGAAACTACGAAGGCCCTTTCACCCGAAGACGATGGACCTTCATAGCTTCGGGGACTACTATCAAGGGGATGAACCCCAGGCACGCAACGGAAGCCAGATCCTTTTCAAAAACGACGGGGCCAGCATCGCCCCGCAAACTGGCTCTCGCTTGGCCGGGTCGCTCGACCCGACCAGGACCCATGACCCGGCCAAACTCTCCAATCCGGCCGGTTCCCACGATCTGGCCCCAAAGGTCTACTCAAGGGATCCGGACCCAATGCGCCAAGACTTCTCCAACAAGCCAGCCCAGCTCGTGGTGTGTTCCCCAATCCGGCCACGGGTCAGCTCCTGTCCCATCCCGGGCGTACGATGGAACGAGACGCCACCTACCGATGACCGAGGCAACAGTACGTCGCCCATGCCCCTAGTCAGCCGAGGCGTGGCAACAGTGCAATCATCACCACCCATGACGCCGGCAGAAGGTGACATGACGGAACGCACTGTACCTGACTCAACCCGGCCACTCCCTGACGAACGACAAGACGACACACAGTGCCCCCATATCCGTCGGGCCCCGCACCCGGAGAACCCGGCGAGCCCTATACCCGCCGGGTCCTAACGCTGGCTTCCCGGACGATGACAATCCGGCCGCACGGCTTTGTAACATTACCATTGTATCCCTGGGGGTTGGCCTATAATACCCCAAGAGCCCTCATGCATGCGGGAGAGTCCTAGTAGAGAACAGGATAGACACACATCACAAGGAGAAGCAGCCTAAGCCATGGCCCGTCTTCCTCCTTCCTCGATACAGCTCAAGGAGAAACTCTGTACTAATAAAACATCAACCACACTCAGCAGGATTAGGGGTGTTATCTCTCCGGAGAGCCCTGAACCTGGGCATTTCTTGCGTCCCGCGCTCGCTCATGCCAACCACGCTTTTGAAGCCCACCAATGCCCTCGAGCCTCCTCCTATCTTTAGCCATCCCTTGGCATCTACCGTGCGCCCACTACGACAATCACAAAAGGTGTCTAAGATAGTATATTTGCATGTGAATCTTCTCTTCCCTTATTAATTCTTTCATGAATTGCTTCATTGACCAATGCTATGTTTATCAATCTTCGATAAATTTTACTACTCATACTTTTCCTTATGGGATGTCATTACTTACCATAAGATTAGCATATTACCTTTTTCATTTATTTCCTTTCTTTTATTTAAGCAAAAAGGTGAAGAAAGCAAAACTCAAACTAACTTTATTATATATCTCGCACACGATTACATAGATGGATAGATCACTAAGAAAATCACCTCAATGAAAGATCAAACTAAATTTTTATTCAACTAAAGCAAAAGATAACTATAGATCAAACTAAGGTAGATAGAGATAAAGATAGTGAGGTGATACGATATCGGGGCACCTCCCCCAAGCTTGGCTCAAGCCAAGGGGAGTGCCCATACCCGATACTCAATTCTCCTTTGGTGGTGAAGAAGGTGTTGGTGGTGGTGAGGTAGTAGCGAGCATGTCCTCCGGTTTCCATGACAGAGGTTCACCATCATAAGATGAGGCAAGTGTAACGCCTGGATAATTAAGCTACAGTAAATCTCTGCTAATGATTCCACATTACCATTGTTACTGTTGATAAACTTGCATTGATTCAAATCCACATTCAAATTCAAATTTAAAATCAAGTCAAACTATGAAAGTTCTCAATTGTCAAATCTAAAATGTTCAAACTATGGTAATTAATCATTTTTTAATATTGATGGTGAACCAACTTTTTCATAAAATAGACAAATGCATTAAAGTAAATAAAACAACCGCAAAGACAATTAAATAATTGCCTTTAATAATTAACAAAATATTAAACTATTTTATTTGGGGTTGAAACTTTTTATGGCCTAGGGCTTGATTATATCACTGATTTAAAAGGATGGTTTTTGCATTTTATTAAACTAAAATAAAATGAAACTTAAATAGAAAGCTATAAACATAAATAATAAAAGGAAAAATAAACAAAAGCAACAAAAAAGGGGGAAACTTCCACCGGCCCAACTGGGCCTCAGCCCACTCAGCTGGCCTACCCCGCTCGCCTGGCCTATAAGGCCCCCCCGTTTCTCCCAAGCCCTAAATTTTCCTCCCCCGATCCCCTCCTCCCTCATGTCCTGATCTGGAGCGTTGGACTCCCGCTCGCCGGCATCATCACCACCGCCGCCTCGTCATCGCCGTCTCCCGTCACCTCGCTGACCCCACCGACCCGTAGTTGTCCGCGCTCACCTCCCTGACTCCTCACCGCACCGCGCCAGCGCCCCGCCGCACCCGGCGCATCGCCGGCGCCGACCCACTGTCGCCGCCCCGTCCTCATCGAAGCCGGGAGTGAGCTCACCCCCTCCCTTCGCTTGGCCTCGGCCATCTTCGCGACGCCCCCTACGCTCACCGCTCGTAGTAATTGCCGCAGCCACTGTGCCCCACCGCGCGTGCCCGACCTGGCTTCACCTCCGTCCCGCACCTTCCTGCTCCGGCCCGCCCCTGACCACCGCGCGCGCAGGCTCACGCGAGGCCGCGCCCGCGCTGCGCCCGGGCCCCGTCCCCACTCGCGTACTCGCCCCGGCACCTTTGACCGCCGCCCGCTGCAGCCAGCCACCGCCGCCACCAGCACTCGCCGCCGCTGCCCGGCACGGCTTCCGCGCCCGCCGCTGGCCATTGCTGGCCCCGCCTCTGGCCATCCCACGCCCGTTGCAGCGCGTGTCGCCGGCGCCCGCCACCGCCACCGCGGCCCTCCCAGCCGCTCCTGGCCAACGCCGTCGCATGCTGTCGCCCCGTCACACTCCACCACGGCCGCCAGCCTCCGCCGCCTCCACCGGCCCGCGCCCTCCTGCTCCTGCCCAGCCTATGCTGGTCGCCGGCCGGCCGCCCTTGCGCGCGCCGGCTCTGTGCCAGCGCTCAGCCGCGCCCGCTCGGCCCTCGCCCGGGTCGGGCGCCTACTTCCCTACGCCCGTTAAGCCGCGCCCGCCTCGGTTGGCCTGTGGACCTATGACACACGGGGCCCATGTCAGGACCTCGATCCTAAGTCACACCGATCTAGCTATAACACGTCATATCACTTTGCGGCCTCACACACGGTATCCCCCCGGGTGCCACCTTACCTGGCCCGGGACCGTTTGCGCATTTTGGCACATGTATATGACAGTGTCGCTAGTATCCATATGACAGAGAACCCGGGCCAACATGGCTAGTTATAAACCAAAAGTGGCACTAAATTACAAAGACATGCATCCATGACCCAGCAACGAACGTGTCGGTCATCAACGTATGAACCCAAGTCGTAGCAAGCTACATGGACTTAAAGGAACAACGCGTGACATTTCCCCTAAGGGACAGACACAGGAACGAAGAAGGACACATGCCGGCCAGCCTACGTGTTCCGAGTAGTAGCAAGCTACCAAGGCTCATTAGAAGCACTAGGAGGCATTTCCCTGTAAGATAGGCTACCAAAGGAAAACAACAAGGTGTCGGATCCCACACATACCAAGCATTTCAATCATACACACAATATGCTCAATATGTGCAAATACAACATTGCATGACAACAGAACTCTATGACTCAAAGTACTTTATTTAAGACGCTCCAAGAGCCATACATAACATATCCATACAGGTAGGGGTCACATGACCCATCACTCAAGTCATACAGTCATACAAGCACAAGCAGAAGCTAACATGTCCGAGTACAGACAACTTGGAAAATAAAAACAGGCTTGGTGTAGCCTAACTATCTACAAGGCCCTTCACAAGCTCCAGATCTCCGTCTGGGTAGCAAGCTACTCGTCGACGTCAACGTCTATGTAGAACCCATCAGAAGGGGCAGGGTTCTCCTCTGCAACAGTTATTAAGAAAACATGAGTACAAAGGTACTCAGCAAGTCTTACAACAGAACCTATCATACATGCAACATTATCAAAAGGGGGTAGTGGAGTTCATAGCTGAAAGCCAGCTTTGACTCTTGGCTAACCTATTCTACAACTCTCAACAGATTGCAAGATATTACTACGTACACGAGTCCTCTACTCACCACCACAATACACCACCGAAGATCCTCTTCCGTCATCCTACGGAAGGGCCATCCACGGCACTCACACTTGTCTTGAGGCTTTTAGTAGTATCCATCAACTTGTCTATGAAATGTAAGAGTAACCAAGTAGTCCGTACCGCGAACAATGACTATTCGAATAGATTGATAACCCTGCAGGGGTGTACTTCTTCACACACGCTTCCACAACTTATCGCGTCTAGTCGACATGTACTCGGCAACCTTCAAGCGGAAGCCCAGCGAGGGTGTCGGCCACGACCTGACTAACTACACAAGTCTCTCGTCCAGGTTTATCGCCTATTTGGGTTCCATCTGTGGGGAGATCCGGCCGGGGTGTCGCTCACGGCCCCAAACGATGTGTACAGGGTTCCCGAGTCACCAAACGGGCAACCGGTACACCGTGCCACGTACCTGTCGCATCACAGCCCACCCCGAGGGTCAGCGATGTGCACGACCACCAGTAAACTACAAACACCAGAAACTAATTGCAACTCCTGGACAGAGATCAAGGTTAATTAATAAGTCGAGAGGGTCAATTAAGGATCCCAATGTGTGGTAGTAGCTGAAACTTGAACCACACATACAGATCTCGGGTCCTATGGACGGTTCCAATGAAACAACCCACCATATACTCCTACATGGCCTTTCATCAATACCTTTACCAAACATGTTCCACACTTCCTTCTCTTTATCGGTATGATCATTTCACTCTGATCCATCACCCAGATGAATTAGACCTGACACAACTCTAAGCATAGCAGGCAACATAAACAAATAGCATGGTGGATCACACATCACATGGCTCAATCAACTCCTTCACATGCTAGTGGGTTTCAACTATTTACTGTGGCAATGACAGGTCATGCAATGGAATAGGGTTCAACTACTGCAGCAAGTAGCAGTTCACACGCTGTTGCCTTAATGCAGTAAAAGAGAGCAGAAGCGAGAAGATGGGTTTGTATCGGAATGATCAATGATTGCTTGGCTGACAGAGTGGTTGTCGGGTATTGCTCTTCAGCTGGATACGCAGAAATATCCTCGGGAGGAGGACCTAACATGGAGAATACCGGCGATACAGTCAATAAGCAAACAAATGCAACAATATAATGCATGCTCATGATATGGCAAGATGCATGTGTTTTGGGCTAATGCAACTATAACCAGAAGGGTTTGAGCCTATTTGAATCAAGGATTCAAATTGAAACCCAAACTATTAATTATTTAAGTGCATTATCATGTTTTAATGTATACATCAAGGTTAACTTGCTCAAACATGCATGAAACTAGTGCCACTGGAAAGATTGGATTTTTCTGATCAATTTTCATATATAAATCTTTTCCATCTGAGCTACTATTGAATTTATATGATTTTTTGAAGTTTAAAACATTTTTTGGAATTTCCTGAATTGTTTTTAAATCAAATAATCCCACAAAATCCTTTACTGCATCTGCATGACATCATGCTGACGTCAGCAAGTCAACAGACCTGATCCAGGTCAAACCTGACTGGTGGGTCCCTCATGTCAGTGTCTCTAGAGCTAATTCCGGTCAAAACTAGAGTTGACTGGGTTTGACTAAGCGATGGGGCCCATTGTCAGTGACTGTGGTGGTTAAACTAATTACTGTTAGCTCCTAATTAACAGGCACGTCAGCCCGCGGAGTTTGGTCGGCGGCGACCATTTCGCACGGCGGTGACTCATCGGAATCCTTGTTCCGGCGACCATTTGTCGCGCGGATGGGCTCTATGTGCTCCTGGTGATGCACTGCATCCAACGGTGCCACTGGTTGGTCGAAAGGTCGCCGGAGTCGACGGCGACGAGCTCGTCTGCGGCGGCGCTCGCACGGAGTTGGCCGGGACGGCGTTGTGGTGCACGGTAGGAGAAGTTAGAGCTGGCATTAGCTTGCTGGTGATCTATTGATCCTAATGGAGTGCTCAGCTGCGAGGCACAGTGGCTGTGGCCACGGCGGCGAGGTGGCCGGCGGCGGTGAGCTACGGTCAGCAGGGGGACGGCGGCTACAAGGCGTAATCGAGCCCGTGGAGAAAGGGGTTCGAAGCGTGAGCTCAAAGCGGTCGCATAGGGCGTCGAAGTGAGCTCGGAGAAGGTCAGACGGCGGCGTACGGGCGGCGGCGATCTCCGGTGCCGAAGGTTGAAGACGAAGGCGGGGAGGGTGTTGCAGGGCTTCTGGCATCGTGCGCATCGGTGGGGAGCTTCGGGGCGATGCGGCGGAGCTAATGGTGCGTCGGGTTGGCGAGGGAGTGGCGTAGGGCGCGGTGGCAGCGATCGACGGCGACGAGCTCGCTCGGTGGAGCTCGGCGGAGGGGAGAGAGGAGGGGAAAGACTCAGGGGAGAGGGGAAACAGTTGAGGGGGTCTGCGTGGCGTCGTCCTGGTCCATCCAGAGGGTCGAGGAGGCCAACCAGGCAGGCATGAGGTGGCCGGCGCGTCGGTGGCGGTCGCCACCGAGCTGCTTCGTGCACTGGCACGGCAAAGAAGATGGGGACGCCCCTGGTGGCCTGGGCCGGCTGGGCCAGGCAGGTAGGTGGGCTCAGGTAAGTCTTCCTTTTTCTATTTTTTCTATTTACTTTCTGTTTCATTTCTTTTGCAACTTTGTTGAATTAAATAAAATGCCAGAACATTTTTATAACTCATAAAACTAGTCATGCCCACTGTATATAATATGAACAGTATGGAACATTTTAGTTTATGATTATTTGGGCACATAAAATATTTTATAGCATTTAAATGCCCAAATGCAAATACCATATGAATTAATCCAGAGACCTTGGGTGTCCTAGAAAATTGTGCACATTTTTGGCAGAGGTTTAAGACCAAGGCAGAGAGGATGAACATTTTTGAAGGGCATTTTGGGTACATTGGAAAAGATTTTATTAAACCCTAGTTGTTAGAAGAGGGGTGCTGGGGTTTCTGTCATTCCCATTTCAAGTTTCTTTTGAAAAGTAAACATGATGCACACTCTAGCTAGTCCTAATGCAAGCACTGACTAGGGATGTGACAACTCACCCCCACTCAAAAGAATCGCGTCCCGAGATTCGGGTTCCTCCGGAAAGAGGGTGGGATACTCAAGTCGAAGACGATCCTCCCTTTCCCGAGTAGCTTCACTCTTGGAATGATGTGACCATTGAACCTTGAGAAACTTGATATTGTGACGTCGAGTGGTTCGCTCGGTTTGATCAAGAATACGAACGGGGTATTCCCGATAAGTGAGATTGTCCTGGAGATCAAGCTTTTCGTGGTCCACTCCGCGGATAGGATCCGAGAAGCAACGCCTGAGTTGAGAAACGTGGAAGACATCATGAACTCTAGAAAGGTGCGGAGGTAGTTCCAATTGGTAGGCAACTTCTCCACGTTTCGCAAGAATGCGAAAAGGACCGATGTAACGAGGGACCAATTTGCCTTTGATACCGAAGCGATGGGTTCCCTTAGGAGGAGTACCCCGAAGGTAAGCTTTATCGCCGACTTCAAAAGTCACAGCCTTATGATGACTATCATATTGGCTCTTCTGGCGAGACTGGGCTATTTTCAATTTCTCACGAACGATGCGAACCTGCTCTTCTGCTTCCTGGATCATATCCGGACCAAAGAATTGTCTTTCCCCGGTTTCTGACCAGTTAAGAGGTGTTCGACATCTTTGTCCATATAAAACTTCGAAGGGAGCCTTGCCCAAGCTGGCTTGATAACTATTGTTATAAGCGAATTTGGCAAATGGAAGACACTTCTCCCAATCCATACCGAAAGAGATGATAGAGGCTCGAAGCATATCTTCCAGAATTTGATTGACTCGTTCCACTTGACCACTTGACTGAGGATGGAAGGCGGTGCTGAAAGAGAGATGAGTTCCCATAGCATTCTGGAAACTTTCCCAAAATCGTGAAGTGAAAAGACTTCCACGGTCTGAGTTAATCTCCAACGACACACCATGGAGTGATACTATCCGAGAGATATACAAGTCTGCTAGCTGGCTAGCGGTTATACTCTCTCGAACAGGTAGGAAGTGGGCTACTTTGGAGAGGCGGTCGATAACGACGAAGATAGCATTATTCCCTTTCCTGGTCCTGGGAAACCCGGTAATGAAGTCCATACCGATCTTGTCCCATTTCCATTCAGGAATGGCTAAAGGTTGGAGGGTGCCAGCAAGCCGTTGATGCTCTGCTTTAACTCGACCTCAAACGTCGCAGTTAGCAATGAATTGAGCGATTTCTCTCTTCATCCTAGTCCACCAGAACCTCTGACGTAGGTCTTGATACATTTTGGTACTACCGGGATGAATCCTGAGAGGAGATTCATGAGCCTCCTTAAGGATTAACTGTCGTAGATGTTGGTTCTTGGGAACCACTAAACGGTTCTCGAAGAAGACAACACCTCGATCATCCGTAGAGAAACTTTTAGCAACTCCGCTAGCAATATTCTCCTTGATCCGAGATATACCTCTATCATACCGCTGGGCAGCTATGATTTGATTCGTAAGGGTAGGTTTCGCCACCAAGGTGGAAAGGAATCCTCGAGGAACAATGTGAAGGTTAAGCTTACGAAATTCCTCGTAAAGAAGTGGTTGCCCTTGTTGTAACATCAAGTTGTTACAATAAGACTTACGACTTAGTGCGTCAGCCATGACATTGGCCTTCCCTGGGGTGTAAGTGATTCATAAGTCGTAATCTGTGAGCAACTCAACCCAAAATCTTTGCTTGAGATTTAGATCCGGTTGGGTGAAGATGTATTTCAGACTTTGGTGATCAGTGAAGATTTCACAGCGATTACCAAGAAGGTAATGTCGCCATGTTTTGAGTGCGTGGACTACAGCTGCAAGCTCTAGATCATGTGTAGGATAGTTATCCTCATGTGGATGCAACTGCCGATATGCGTATGCGATCGCTTAACGATCTTGCATGAGTATGCAACCTAGTCCTTGTCGCGAGGCATCGCAGTAGATAATAAAATCCTTGGAAAAGTCTGGTGGTACCAGTACGGGTGTAGATGTCAGGCGTCTTTTCAGTTCCTGAAAGCTGGACTCGCACTGTGGGGTCCACTCAAACTTTTTATCTTTCTTGAGGAGTTCAGTTAGAGGTTTAGCAACCTTGGGGAAATTCTCGACGAAGCGTCGGCAATAACTTGCTAAGCCAAGAAAACTCCTAACTTGCTTGACCGATTCAGGGGGAGTCCAATCAAGGATGGCTTGAACTCGCTCGGGATTGACAGCAATACCCTTGCCAGAGATCACATGACCTAGATAGGTCACTTCCGGCAACCAGAATTCACATTTAGAGAATTTGGCATAAAGGCGGTGGTCTCGAAGTTTCGTCAATACCAGCCTTAGATGCTCGGCATGATCTTTCTTGTTCTTGGAGTAGATGAGTATATCATCGAGGTATACCATGACGAATTTATCCAAATACTCCATGAATATAGAATTCATTAGCCGGGAGAAGGTGGCTGGGGCATTCGTTAACCCGAAGGACATGACGGTGTACTCGTATTGGCCATAACGAGTAACAAAAGCCGTTTTTCGAATATCCCCGTTCTTGATTTTGATTTGATGGTAACCCAACCTCAAATCCATTTTAGAAAAGACTGAGGATCCAGCGAGCTGATCATACAGGTCGTTGATCCTGGGGAGCGGATACTTGTTCTTTATGGTGACCAGATTGACAGGTCGGTAATCTACAACCATCCGCTCGTTCCATCCTTCTTCTTGACGAAGAGGACGGGACAAGCCCAAGGGGAAGAACTAGGATGGATGAAACCCTTGTTCAAGGACTCATCGAGTTGTTTCTTAAGCTCAGCTAATTCTAGGGGCGCCATCTTATAGGGTCTCCTAGAGATTGGGACAGTTCCTGGTATAAGATCTATCACGAACTCGACATCTCTGTCAGGTGGAACACCTGGCAGTTCTTCTGGAAACACATCCGGAAAGTCACGGACTACCGGAATATCTTCGAGTTCTGGTAGAGGGCTGGCATTAAGAGAGTAGAGCTGACGCTCAACCATTCGGGTCAAGACATTGACTGTCTTGCCGGATGGGTGTGCAAGTTGAACGGTCCTAGTGTAGCAATCAATCTTGGCGTAATGAGTTGTCATCAAATCCATACCCAAGATGATGTTTATGTCCGAGGACTTGAGAGCGATTAGAGATGCAAGGAAAACAAGTCTATTGACAAGTATTTCATTTCCATGGCTTACCCTAGAGGTTTGCCACTTTGAACCAGGAGTTTTAATAACCATGGAAGTAGGCATGTCACAAAAAGTCATGTTGTGCATTCGAGCATAGCTCTCCGATATGAACGAATGGGATGCTCCAGTATCGAAAAGAACAGATGCCGGATGGTAGTTAACGAGAAGCGTACCAAGGACGATGTTAGGATCCTCATAAGCTTCCTCAGCAGAGACATAGTTGACATGACCACGTGCAGTGGGGATTGGCTTGACATAATTCACCTTGCCGGTTGGCTTACCACAACCAACAGATTTTCCTGGCTGGTTCTGGGGACACTCACGCATGTAGTGCCCTGGTTCTCCACACTTGAAGCATGTCACAGTGCCAGTGCATGGAGCAAAGTTGGCAGGTGGTCCTCCATAAGTCTTGGCAGGTGCATACTGTTGAGTTGGGCGAGGCGCCTCATAGGATGGCCTCGGTGTGTACTTGGGTGGTAGAGTAGTGTTAGGAACCCACACACGGTGCTTGTGAGAGCCAGAGCTGGATGAGGAAACAAAGTCACGAGGATGCTTGCGTGTGGCTTCGAAATCAGTCTGGACCGTTTCAGCACTGATAGCTTTGTTTACCAGCTTCTGGAAGGAAGTGCACTCATGCAGACGTAGATCTCGACGGAGTTCAGGGCTGAGTCCCTTATGGAACCTCGCCTGCTTCTTGGCATCGGTGGATACTTCCTCAGGTGCATAGCGTGCCAAGTTGCCAAACTCGCGACTATAGCCATCCACAGTTAACCAGCCCTGGGTGAAATTGCAGAATTCCTCCCGCTTGCGATCCATGAGACCTTCCGGAATGTGATGTTCACGGAATGCCTTACTAAACTCAGCCCAAGTAGTGATTTGGCCAGCAGGACACATAGCCACAAAGTTCACCCACCAGAGACTGGCAGGGCCCTCAAGATGGTAGGCGGCGTAAATAACCTTGTCAGCTTCGGCCACACGGGCAGAGTGTAGCTTGTGGGTGATAGTACGAAGCCAGTCATCCGCATCCAGAGGTTCGGTGGAATGATGGAACTTCGTTGGGCACATCTTGATAAAGTCATTGATTGACACCACGTCATTCCTCTGACGAAACCCAGTGTTCTGCTCTATGCGTTCCAACAGACGGTTGGTCTCTCTCTTGTTCCGTTCTGCCTCGAGCATAACTTCAGCCAAGGAGAGTGGCTGGGGCGGATTCTCATCTCTAGCCCCACTAGCCTCACCCTGCTCCTAAGCAGCAGGAGTGCTGCGAGTGTTGACCATCCTAGGAAAACAAAACAACGGTTTAGACAAGGATGGCAAAAACTTGACATAGGAGTGCAGAATGTAATGGATGACACGGAATGCAGAGATGTTCATCCGTACGACATGGTAATATAGAAACTGCCATATATATACACCAGTGGTCATACACACCATACATAGTTTAGTACAAGCCAAGGCTAGAGTACAACTGCGGTGAAAGACGATACATCTCATCAGAGGCATTCCAAGCTCCTATACATTATTTAACTACACCTCCGGAACTCAGTACTAGCTAAGTCATATTCCACAAGACGCGCATGACTGTGGAAATACAACTACTACGATACTACTACTGCCACGGTCTAGCTCAGATATTCCCGTAGTAATCTTCGTAGAGATTACCACCGTAGCCTGGGAGTGGAACAGATAGATCTTGAAACTCTCGAGCACTCGAAGGCTGTGGACCATAGGGACATGGATGTGGCCTCGGGCCTGATGCTGGTGGTAACCGACGCCCACGTGGAGGTGTAATACCCCAACGTCACGCCAATCCATACGATCAGGCAGACGAGTCCGCACGGGGTACAAATCCCGCATATCCAGATATCTGGCTTGCACAGCAGGTGCAAGTCGTGTCAAAGTAGTCCAGTGGGTAGCTCGAGTGTTATACAGCTCCGTTCGGAGGGCACGGACCTCACGGTCCCTATCCTCCAGCATCTGAACAGTAGTCTGGAGCAGTGGCTCCTCATGAGCAGCATCAGTATACAATCCAGTGTAGTAGCCTTCCTCTACGGGAAGTGAGGCTGGCATGTAACAGAACTCAGTGTTTAGCAACAGGGCATGCCTAGCCCGGAGGATGGTCAT
Source organism: Secale cereale (assembly GCA_902687465.1). Taxonomy (NCBI): domain Eukaryota; kingdom Viridiplantae; phylum Streptophyta; class Magnoliopsida; order Poales; family Poaceae; genus Secale; species Secale cereale. The sequence goes on along the minus strand of LR738715.1, from coordinate 671,616,964 downwards.
CATCAAATAAGCGGCATCCTGCACTGCCATCTCGATAGTAACCCCGAGTCCATAAGACCAATGGATGGGGTCGTTAGCTCCGGGATATGAGGGGTATATCCGGACTATGCAGAAATACTGACTTTGATTGAAATCCCGGTACTGTTCCTCCACGGTGTACTCAGGATACCAGCGGTAACCGGTCTCAGTCAACACACGGACTAGCATGGCCGTGTGACCGGGCACATTAATGCATCGAGTCAAACGAACCACTTAGTGAGGTGTGCGGCCAGACATCTGAAACACGAAGTAATGCAAAGGCATTAGTGTTTCTGGAAGAAATCAGCAGCATAACAACTGTAAATGCTCAAAAAGATTTTGAGACATCATACAAATGATATCATAGCCACTCAACAATATCATATCAAGGTTCCGGGTCCAATAATTCATCATACGAAAAGGGTAGAAACTGAACTGAGGCTTGAAACTAGCAATCCTAAGAGTCTACGGATTAGTAACACGTGAACCTAGTAAGGATAAGAGGCCTAGTCCTAAATCCCCGTGGAAAGAATAGACTGACTCAGATCAAAAGGGCATAAGGTAAAGGAATAAAAAGAGCCTTACGTTCTCTTCCATAATCAATTCCCTTACATATAACTAAGAATTTTTCTAGACTCAACATCAACCAGTTTGGCTTGACAAACCTACAGGCAGTCCGGCTCTGATGCCAACGCTGTCAGGACCCCGATCCTAAGTCACACCGATCTAGCTGTAACACGTCATATCACTTTGCGGCCTCACACACGGTATCCCCACGGGTGCCACCTTACCTGGCCCGGGACTGTTTGCGCATTTTGGCACACGTATATGACAGTGTCGCTAGCATCCATATGACAGAGAACCCGGGCCGACATGGCTAGTTATAAACCAAAAGTGGCACTAAATTACAGAGACATGCATCCATGACCCAGCAACGAACGTGTCGGTCATCAACGTATGAACCCAAGTCGTAGCAAGCTATATGGACTTAAAGGAACAACGCGTGACATTTCCCCTAAGGGACAGACACAGGAACGAAGAAGGACACATGCCGGCCAGCCTACGTGTTCCGAGCAGTAGCAAGCTACCAAGGCTCATTGGAAGCACTAGGAGGCCTTTCCCTGTAAGATAGGCTCCCAAAGGAAAACAACTAGGTGTCGGATCCCACACATACCAAGCATTTCAATCATACACACAATATGCTCAATATGTGCAAATACAACATTGCATGACAACAGAACTCTATGACTCAAAGTACTTTATTTAAGAGGCTCCAAGAGCCATACATAACATATCCATACAGGTAGGGGTCACATGACCCATCACTCAAGTCATACAGTCATACAAGCACAAGCGGAAGCTAACATGTCTGAGTACAGACAACTTGGAAAATAAAACAGGCTTGGTGTAGCCTAACTATCTACAAGGCCCTTCACAAGCTCAGATCTCCGTCTGGGTTGCAAGCTACTCGTCGACGTCAACGTCTATGTAGAACCCATCAGAAGGGGCAGGGTTCTCCTTTGCAACAGTTATTAAGCAAACATGAGTACAAAGGTACTCAGCAAGTCTTACAACAGAACCTATCATACATGCAACATTATCAAAAGGGGGTAGTGGAGTTCATAGCAGAAAGCCAGCTTTGACTCTTGGCTAACCTATTCTACAACTCTCAACAGATTGCAAGATATTACTACGTACACGAGTCCTCTACTCACCACAACAATACACCATCGAGGATCCTCTTCCGTCATCCTACGGAAGGCCCATCCACGGCACTCACACTTGTCTTGAGGCTTTTAGTAGTATCCATCAACTTGTCTATGAACTGTAAGAGTAACCAAGTAGTCCGTACCACGAACAACGGCTATTCGAATAGATTGATAACCCTGCAGGGGTGTACCTCTTCACACACGCTTCCACCACTTATCGACGTTTACTCGACATGTACTCGGCAACCTTCAAGCGGAAGCCCAGCGAGGGTGTCGGCCACGACCTGACTAACTACACAAGTCTCTCGTCCAGGTTTATCGCCTATTTGGGTTCCAATTGTGGGGAGATCCGGCCGAGTTGTCGCTCACGGCCCCAAACGATGTGTACAGGGTTCCCGAGTCACCAAACGGGCAACCGGTACACCGTGCCACGTACCTGTCGCATCACAGCCCACCCCGAGGGTCAGCGCTGTGCACGACCACCAGTAAACTACAAACACCAGAAACTAATTGCAACTCCTGGACAAATATCAAGGATAATTAATAAGTCGAGAGGGTCAATTAAGGATCCCAATGTGTGGTAGTAGCTGAAACTTGAACCACACATACAGATCTCGGGTCCTATGGACGGTTCCAATTAAACAACCCACCACGTACTCCTATATGGCCTTTCATCGATACCTTTACCAAACATGTTCCACACTTCCTTCTCTTTATCGTTATGATCATTTCACTCTGATCCATCACCCAGATGAATCAGACCTGACACAACTCTAAGCATAGCAGGCAACATAAACAAATAGCATGGTGGATCACACATCACATGGCTCAATCAACTCCTACACATGCTAGTGGGTTTCAACTATTTACTGTGGCAATGACATGTCATGCAAGGGAATAGGGTTCAACTACCGCAGCAAGTAGCAGATCACACGATGTTGCCTTAATGCAGTAAAAGAGAGCAGAAGCGAGAAGATGGGTTTGTATCGGAATGATCAATGATTGCTTGCCTGGCAGAGTGGTTGTCGGGTACTGCTCTTCAGCTGGATACGCAGAAGTATCCTCGGGAGCAAGACCTAACACGGAGAATACCGGCAATACTATCAATAAGCAAACAAATGCAACAATATGATGCATGCTCATGATATGGCAAGATGCATGTGTTTTGGGCTAATGCAACTATAACCAGAAGGGTTTGAGCCTATTTGTATCAAGGATTCAAATTGAAACCCAAACTATTAATTATTTAAGTGCATTATCATGTTTTAATGTATACCGCAAGGTTAACTTGCTCAAACATGCATGAAACCAGTGCCATTGGAAAGATTGGATTTTTCTGATCAATTTTCATATATAAATCTTTCCATCTGAGCTACTATTGAATTTATATGATTTTTTGAAGTTTAAAGCATTTTCTGGAATTTGCTAAATTGTTTTTAAATCAAATAATCCCAGAAAATCCTTTACTGCATCAGCATGACATCATGCTGACGTCAGCAAATCAACAGACCTAATCCAGGTCAAACCTGACTGGTGGGTCCCTCATGTCAGTGTCTCTGGAGCTAATTCCGGTCAAAACTAGAGTTGACTGGGTTTGACTAAGCGATGGGGCCCACTGTCAGTGACTGTGGTGGTTAAACTAATTACTGTTAGCTCGTAATTAACAGGCCACGTCAGCCCGCCGGAGTTTGGCCGGCGGCGACCATTTCGCACGGCGGTGACTCGTCGGAATCCTTGTTCCTGCGACCATTTGTCGCGCGGATGGGCTCTATGTGCTCCTGGTGATGCGCCGCATCCAACGTTGCCACTGGTTGGTCGAAAGGTCGCCGGAGTCGACGGCGACGAGCTCGTCCGCGGCGGCGCTCGCACGGAGTTGGCCGGGACGGTGTTGTGGTGCACGGTAGGAGAAGTTAGAGCTGGCATTAGCTTACTGGTGATCTACTGATCCTAATGGAGTGCTCAGCTGCGACGCACAGTGGCTGTGGCCACGGCGGCGAGGTGGCCGGCGGCGGTGAGCTACGGTTAGCAAGGGGACGGCGGCTACAAGGCGTAATCGAGCCCGTGGAGAAAGGGGTTCGAAGCGTGAGCTCACAGCGGTCGCAGAGGGCGTCGAAGCGAGCTCGGAGAAGGTCGGACGGCGGCCTACGGGCGGCGGCGATCTCCGGTGCCGAAGGTTGAAGACGGCGTCGGGGAGGGTGTTGGAGGGCTTCTGGCGTCATGCGCGTCGGTGGGGAGCTTTGGGGCGATGCGGCGGAGCTAATGGTGCGTCGGGGAGGCGAGGGAGTGGCGTAGGGCGCGGTGGCAGCGATCGACGGCGACGAGCTCGCTCGGTGGAGCTCGGCGGAGGGGAGAGAGGAGGGGAAAGACTCAGGGGCGAGGGGAAACGGTCGAGGGGGTCTGCGTGGCATCGTCCCGGTCCATCCAGAGGGTCGAGGAGGCCAGCCAGGCAGGCAGGAGGTGGCCGGCGCGTCGGCGGCGCTTGCCATCGAGCTGCTTCGTGCGCTGGCACGACGAAGAAGACGAGGATGCCCCTGGTGGGCTGGGCCAGGTAGGTAGGTGGGCTCAGGTAAGTCTGCCTTTTTCTATTTTTTTCTATTTACTTTCTGTTTCATTTCTTTTGCAACTTTGTTGAATTAAATAAAATCCCAGAACATTTTTATAACTCATAAAACTAGTCATGCCCACTGTATATAATATGAACAGTATGGAACATTTTAGTTTATGATTATTTGGGCACATAAAATATTTTATAGCATTTAAATGCCCAAATGCAAATACCATATGAATTAATCCAGAGACCTTGGGTGTCCTAGAAAATTGTGCACCATTTTTGGTAGAGGTTTAAGACCAAGGCAGAGATGATGAACATTTTTGAAGGGATTTTGGGTACATTGGAAAAGATTTTATTAAACACTAGTTGTTAGAAGAGGGGTGCTGGGGTTTCTGTCATTCCCATTTCAAGTTTGTTTTGAAAAGTAAACATGATGCACACTCTAGCTAGTCCTAATGCAAGCACTGACTAGGGATGTGACAGCCCAGCCCCGGGTAAAAAAAGAAGATAAAAAGTGTTAAAATAAATAAATAAAATAATCAATTACTTAATTAATTAATTAGGTTTAATTAAATGAATTAAAATTGATTAGCCTAATAACCTAGTTAGACTATTTAAACTAGTTAGTTAGTGAGACAATCTATGACGAACGGGCCCCACTGCCCTGTTTTACCAGTCTACTGAACAGTTGACTGCTGACGTCATGATGCCGTCATGCTGATGCAATAACCCATTTTCGAATTAATAATAAATTGCAGAATATTAATGAAACTTTGAAAAATCATATAAAATGAACGGTAACTTGGATGAAAAAGTATACATGAAAGTTGCTCAGAATTTCGAGACGAATCCGAATACGTAGTCCGTTCGTCCTCCACACATCCCTGTCATAGAGAACATGCAATATTCCCCTCTGGTTCGTCTGTCCGAAAATGCCTTCCTCCGGTAAAACATTCCCGGATGTTATCCCTCTTCGCCTGTACCATGTAGTACTGTGTTAGAGCACCCTAGCACAGCTTATTGTCATGTCATGCATCTGTGTGCTTTGTATTTACTGTTTCTTCCCCCTCTTCTCTCCGGTAGACCTTGAGAACGATGATGCCCCCCATGATCGACTACGTCACCGACGACCGTTCCTTTGCAGCAGAGCTTACAGGCAAGCCAACCCCTTTTGATCATTTCGATATCGCCCATTTCCTTCTCTCTTATGCTTGCATTAGAACTGCTACTGTTTTTGTATGATCCTATTTTGATGCTTAGCCTGTTGTTGTTACCTGCTTTCATACCTTACATGTTTATCCTAAACTGCTTACTATAGGTTGGTTGTTGACCCACCAGTGACCCCCACCTTGTCAATGTTACCCCCGCTGTATTATCAGAATACCCGATCAACGGGATCGAATACCAGGCCCCGGCATAGCACATCACTTTCCCCTTAGTTGCTCGACACTACTGGGTTACTATCGAGTGCCGAGGGTGATACCTCATCAACACTTCTGATGTTAACCTTGTAGGTTAGTTAATTTGGTCGTGATCATCGAGGGTGATTCCTCCTTCAATACTCCCGATAATGACACTGTTGTGCAACTCCTCAAGAGTGGACCTCGAGGGTGATTCCTCCTCTATTCACCTTGACGATAACATCAGGTGGAATTCCATCGAGGGTGATTCCTCAGGGTTCCCCCTTGGTGTTAGACACACGGTTACTATGGTTACTATGACTTTACACAGAACCATGTCACGAAAGATGGGTCGGCCCTGAGGGGAACCCGCGCGAGCTTAATTGCGAGTGATGTGTAGTCGGGTTGACCTGGAAGGTGCCCGCGAGATAATTATGTGGCACGGGCGGGCATTCCTGGCCCTTGCCGTAAGTCCATGAGACGGGGCGACGGGGTCACATGGTCGTGAGTCTCTGCTCGTTACTGCGCGTTCCCAAGACACTAAACAGTTTGGATATTTGATCCGAGGGGCCTCTGGCCTGATAGCACTAACCATCACATGGGCATAGTATGGGCGTTCTGCATCGTATGCATCTGCCGAAGCTGAATAGCCATCATGCGACTGAGCGGCGCACGCCGGGTTGGACTGGTAAGCACCCGCCTTTTTTATGGAGGTAGCTAGGTCTGCTCACCGGCCACCCACACAACATGCAGGAGTTCCCGGGGCGATGGCCCAAGACCCCTGGGGCATATGTTTAGTCCGGCGTGCTATCCTCTCTATTAAGTCTAGGTCGGGTTGCAGCGTATTGTTTTGGCTGTGGTCGGGCATGACCTGATGGTGTGTCCGGCCGGAGTTAAGAGAGAGTGTTGGGTAAGTTGGTGCACCCCTGTAGGGAAGAAAACTTCTATCGATAGCTTGTCCTACGGTAACGGACACTTGGAGTTGTATCCCGATCGATACAACTAGAACTGGATGTTGAGGCATGATTTGGATATGTGGCTCCGGGAGTCGAGAAAGGATCCCAGAGCGTTGATACAGCAACATAAATATGACTTATGTTATACTACTCTACTCCCTCCTCTTGCTGCAAGACGGTGGTTTCCAGAAGATGCTAGTCTTCGATAGGACTAGCTTCTCCCCCTCTTATTCTGGCATTCTGTAGTTTAGTCCACAGATACCACCCCTTTCATTGATACCGATGCATATGTAGTGTAGATCCTTGCTTGCGAGTACTTTGGATGAGTACTCACGGTTACTTTGCTACCCCTTTTCCCCCTTCTTTCTTCTTTTTGATTGTTGCAACTAGATGGTGGAGTCCAGGAGCCAGATGCCACCTTTGATGACTGCTACTACCCCGAGGGTGCGTACTACTACGTGATGATCGCCAACGACCAGGAGTAGTTAGGAGGATCCCAGACAGGAGGCCTTGTCTTTTCGATCATGTTGTGCTAGCCTTCTTAAGGCAAACTTGTTTAACTTATGTTTGTACTCACATATTGTTGCTTCCGCTGACTCTTGTGTATATGAGCTTATGTATTCGAGCCCTCGAGGCCCCTGGCTTGTAATATAAATCTTGTATTATTTTATTTGTGTCTAGAGTTGTGTTGTGATATCTTCCCGTGAGTCCCTGATCTTGGTCATACACATTTGCATGCATGATTAGTGTACAGTCAAATCAAGGGCGTCACAAGTTGGTATCAGAGCCGACTGCCTATAGGAACCCCCTTTCCAACTCCTTGGTCGAAGTTGAGTCTAGTCTTTGGAAAACTTTAACTAACATGGTTGTGTGGCTTACGGGCCCACGTCGCCATTGGGTGGTATTAGGATCTTTTACTCCTCGTCTATACTCTAGGGCTCTGTTCTCTCTTCTATTCGGGTTAAATGAATTTACAAACTACTTTAGGTTCTCGTAGCGACTTTCCTCGGAGAGCCCCTTCATTCCGGATGGTTGCCTGCTTCACCAGAAGATTTCGAAGAGATTCTCCGATGTTTCCCTGAGACCCTTGTGCCCTTCGCCATTGCAATTCCATAGCACTGATAAATCCCTAAGGATAGCTGCATACACTTGTTGTCCATACCTTCATTTCAATTGTTCTTGTTATTAGAAGGTACCCTGAAATACTTCGGATATTCCGAGAATCCTTTGTGCATGCTGCTTTGCAGCTCCTTTTCCGCATGGATACATGTATGAATAATTACTCACACTTACCTGGGATTCGTTCATCCCCAGTTGTTCATGCGTTTCACAAATGTCTTTGAAACGCTATTCAATCTTCCAAAATCCTCAGCAACCTATTGCTCTGGAAAGTTTTACCTTCTTGCATTATGGTTAATTCCATATGTACATCAATATTCGTTAAAATCCTTTGTGATTGATTTTTTGATCTTATTGATTCAATAGGTTGCAAATACTCGCAATCATCAGTCAAACTGAATTCGTTCTTCCAGCTCAGACATCATTCTGAATATGAGCTGGTCATCGACCAATCAAATTGTCGTCAATTGTACCCCTAAGTCTACCCAACTTATCCATCCTTAAACTAAGCTTTTTCTTTTGATCCCTTGATTTGGAAATCTTAATTCCTATGCATTTGAGCTTTGAATTAGTCAGTTGTTTCTGTAATCCAATGCCTTTGCATGGTTTCTTCCTCGGGTTGTGTGCTGGTACTGATGTCAGCTTCGTGATGGATCGTAAGATCCTTGCATGAATTATCATCCAACAGTGACCTTCATATACAAAAACCTCGAGAAGTTCTTTCCCTGATACATAATGCCTTCGGTAAATTGTATCCTCTTCCTTGACGAACATACTCTGCTTTCGAGCTTGGGTTGTTTACTCCTGAAATTTGTGGTATATGTTCCTAAGAGACCCCGATGGGTTGAACCTATGCCTTTTCTAATCTGTATGAACAAGGAAACTACTACGGTCATACTCTACTATTGTTATGTCAGATAAAATTTCAACACTACAACTTCGTCGAAGGCGAGAAGTGAATGAAAGTTTATGCATTAAAGAAGTGGGAGTCGGCCTTGAACTTTGTGTTCATGCCCATGGACAAGATGTAAATCCTATCATGGAAGCTTCTTGTAATAATAACTATTTCCTTGATAAATATTATCGGCTATCTGTGAATTGATCCTTTGCAACTATGGTTTCGACCATGATTGTTCCCCTTCGAGCCTATTTCTCGGCCAAGTTAAAGTACTTGCCTTCTGAAAATCAGTACGCCTGCCCAACCTCTATTTTGTTCAAACTTCGAGTATTACCCTCTGGTATACCAAAGATATCAACCCATTGCACTTCATCTTATGAATTTCTAATGAAGTAGTTCCTTTCCCCGTCCTAGTCACGCCACGGGTTCTGGGTTGTCGTCAACCAAGAACACATATTTGTAAATCGAATCAACACTGAGATTCAATACTCCCAGTACTTTGTTGTTGAGAAGTTTAATACTCCACCACGTCATTCCTAGCCTGATCGGCTACATCATTATCGTGCTAATTTTAACTATGCTACCTGGTCCTTAATCCCGGAGCACAACTTTCGACGATGAGCTAAGCTTATGGCGATCTTCCTCGTCATAGCATTTTGCCTTGAACAGCAAGCTTGATTTCAAGTTTGTATTGTACTAGTGTTTTCAATAACCTTTCGCTCCATCATTCATTTGACTTGATGTCATCGCCGATCGATTACATCTTAATGAAATCTCTCGACAAATGTGTCGTGATCAGCATCAACAATGATTTGCATTCTTCCAAGTTGTGAATCGAATTTATGATGAGAAATACCATCATTTCCCTTCGATGATTTGTATTAACATCGACAACATTCTTGCATTACCACCATCACAAAACTTGTTCTTATTTTGTGTTATACCTTGAGTTCCTTGTTATCCGACTTAGGATATTCTTCTATTGTTGGTGTTCAAACAAATTTTCCTTTCCATTGGTTTGTTTAAACTGATAATTATATTTTCCTTTCCATTGGTTTGTTTAACCTTCCTTATGGTCTTTATGATCTAAGTAGTAATATTTTTCTGCTTATGCAAACACCTCGGCGTACCCTCTATTAGTACGACCATGTTACTGTTTTTGATAACATTCCGATAGCCACCGATGGATGAGAACTTTGCCTATTGGTCTGCCTTGTCTTAACGAGCAGGAAAATGGTTCTCTTCGTCACTCGCCCTTTGTACCAACGTTGTTGGCAACATAATTGACAGGTTATCCTCTGACCTGCCTTGCCATCATGACCGTGCAAGATGTTAGCGCCTTCCCGCTTTTAAACCAGATGGTGGGCCCATAACCCATAGTTCCACATCATCGAAACCTGACTCTCCTATACAACCTTGATTCCGAAATATTCTATGCACTTGGCTTAGTATGTAATTCACGAGCAAACTTCCTCACCATGTTTCATTCCGGTATCAGAGGAAACATTATTCTTCATTTGCTCTGAACTCCTTCATCACTTGTTTAGGCATCAGCAGGATGCTTGCCTGGTTGAAACCTGTTGAACCTCCTTATAGCACTCTCGATATGTTTCCCAGTGCTTCTAAAATCTCCTTATTTGGGATAATTACCGGATGCCAATCCTTTAAAACATCTCTCCTTATGTTTTTTCTTTATACCCTATTCATAAGTATGATGGAGTTTCTGAAGAAAGGTTGGCGACTTCATCATGATGCCCTGATGCAGTGAATTGAAGACATCAATGTTATGGATCAACCTCTTCGATGAGAGCAGCAAGAAAACAAGATCCGTTAGAATTTCTTAACCAATCCTTTTTTTCCCTTACTCCACCTCTTAAATCTCGGGACGAGATATCTTGCAGTGGAGGAGATTTGTAACGCCCGGATAATTAAGCTACAGTAAATCTCTGCTAATGACGCCACGTCACCACTGTTACTGTAGATAAACTTGCATTGATTCAAATTCCCGTTCAAATTCAAATTTGAAATCAAGTCAAACTATAAAAGTTCTCAATTGTCAAATCTAACATGTTCAAACTTTGGAAATTAATCATTTGCTAATATTGGTGGTGAACCAACTTTTTCATAAAATATTTAAATGCATTAAAGTAAATAAAATAACCGTAATAACAATTAAATAATTTCCTTTAATAATTAACAAAATATTAAACTATTTTATTTGGGGTTGCAACTTTTTGTGGCCGAGGGCTAGATTATATCACTATTTTAAAATGATTTTTTTGCATTTTATTAAACTAAAATAAAATGAAACTTTAATAGAAAGCTACAAACAGAAATAATAAAAGGAAAAATAAACAAAAGCAACAAGAAAGGGGAAAGTTCCACCGGCCCAACTGGGCCTCAGCCCAGTCACCACCGCCGCCTCGTCAGCGCCGTCCCCCGTCACCTCGCCGACCCCACCGACCCGCAGTTGTCGGCGCTCGCCTCCCCGACTCCTCAACGCACCGCGCCAGCACCCCGCCGCACCCGATGCATCACCGGAGCCGTCCCACCGTCGCCGCCCCATCCTCACCCCCCTCCCCGGAAGCCGGCCTCGTCCTCATCTTCCTCCTCGCGGGGCTTCAACGAGCCTCGCCGCCCTATGCATCGATGCTGGGAGTGAGCTCACCCCTCCCTTCTCCTGGCCTCGGCCATCTCCGCGACGCTCGTCGCTGGCCTTTGCTGGCCCCGCCTCTGTCCATCCCGCGCATGTCGCCGGCGCTCGCAGCCATGATCGCGACCCTCCCCGCCGCTCCTGGCCACCACCGCTGTATGCTGCCGCCTCGCCACACTCCACTGCGGCCTGATGTCTATGCACGCTTCTACTCTTGTAGACTATGTTGGGCCTCCAAGCGCAGAGGTTTGTAGGACAGTAGCAATTTCCCTCAAGTGGATGACCTAAGGTTTATCGAACTTAGGGAAGTAGAGGTTGAAGATGGTCTCTCTCAAGCAACCCTGCAACTAAGATACAAGAAGTCTCTTCTGTCCCCAACACACCTAATACACTTGTCAGATGTATAGGTGCACTAGTTCGGCGAAGAGATGTTAAATGGCAAGTGATATGGATGGCAAAACAAGGTAATGCAAATATATAATAAAAAGTGCAGCAAGCAAACAAGTAGTAAACGTGAGCACAAACGGTATTGCAATGGTGGAAACAAGGCCTGAGGTTCATACTTTCACTAGTGGCAACTCCCAACAACATTAACATAATCGAATCACATGATATTTCCCATAAAACATGCAATGGAGACGCACCCGGAGGTCATTCCTTCGTGGTCAAGAGAGGACGAGAATTATGTAGGGCTACAAAAGCACACCTCAAAGTTCGTAGTTCTCAATCTAAGGATTTCCCAATGTCACCGCGGCCATCCAAAAAGAGTCCCACAATCACCACAACATATCTAAAGAATAGTCAAAGACAAGCACCAAGAGACTCTCAATCTTCAATCAACACACAAGAGAGGAAATCACTCATGAAAATATTTTTCTAATCCATGTCCAATAGACCGCTGTCACCTTGGTCTCGGGGATTATACTAGATAAAGACAAGTGAGTACATCAATCCAATACATAGAGGAAGGGGAAATATCATGGGATCACCCTAGATTAAGATAGCCTATGATCACAACGAAGATCACATCATGGGAGAGAGAGATAACCACATAGCTACACGTACGAGCCCTCGGCCCCGGAGAAGACTACTCACACATGGACATGGTGAGGAGGAGGTTGATGATGGTGTTGATGGAGACGTGCAGCCCCGCGAGGTGGAGACGGCCGGCGGCAGCCACGGAGGCGGCGGTGGCGGCCCTTGGGGGTGCGGCGGCGGCGGCCCAAGGGGGCGGCGGCGGCCCTCGGGGTTGCGGCGGCCCTAGGGGGCAGCGGCTCCTTGGCCCCCCTTCTTCCTTGTGGATGGTGCTGCAATGGTGCTGGTCCTCCCCTCCAAGACGGCGGCTCGGGAGGAGGAAAATTCGTGGCCCCTTGGTGACCTAGGTTTCCTCTCTTTATATAGACTCTCGGATTCCCGTCATCAGATTTTTGGCCTCAGTAAAACGGGCTTTACTCGGCCGTCCGGACTCCGATTTGGACGAATTTTATATCCGGAAGCATCGCCTCGAAATTCCCCACAACTTTCGCAACTAGACTTTTTCCGTTTGACGTCGTCTTCGGGCCGGAACGTGACCATCTTTAAAAAACGTTCTCAGACAGATTTCAGGAAAGTCAGAGTCCTACTCCAATACGATTCCTTTTGCGTTTTTGTCAATTTCCAAGTAATTCCTACACAATAAAGTGTAAAACAAGGACATTGTGCACTTTTGCAACCATTAGTAGGTTAGTCCAAATATGATCAAAAATGTATGGAAGTGCATAAATATCATAGCAATATCACACCAAAAGGGCATGGAGCAAGCAGAAATTATAGATACGTTTTGGACGTATCAACATCCCCAAGCTTAATTTCTGCTCGTTCTCGAGTAGGTAAATGATAACAAGCATAATTTTTATGGTGACATGCTATTAATCATATAAGGACTTTTCACAGTCACATGACAAGTGCTTACTGAGATAATGAATCTGTAGTAATTAAGTTGCCTCATGAGAGAATCATAAAGAACTTAAAGTTTTACAATATGATACTGAAACACTCAAATAGGTTTGTAATGAGCATGGTGTGCAAATATGCTAAAGTGGTACCTCGCTTGCCCTTTTAGTGAAGCAAAACATAAATGCAGGGGCACCTCCAAGGTTTAAGTGACGACTAGATACAATGATTTCAGAATAAACGATATCATAATCATGCAAAAGACAATGGTACTTTGGGAGAATGCATATTACACTCAGAATGACAATCATGTTCTCAATAGTTGGTGCTTTAAAGAAGGTGGAGACTCTCGAACCGTGGCTTTTGTTGGCAAGGTTGAAAACCCGTGGTCGGAAACAAAAACTAAACATGTACCAGAGCTCTTGGTTTTAAAAACAGAGGTAATAAATTTTTTTTAGATTATGCATATTTCGTAAACGAATGCTAGCAGATAACTCAATTACTCCTCGAGCTGGACAAGTTTCGAGGAACGGCTCCCGAATGAGAACGATCACATCCTCTTAATCTCCTTTGTTTATCACTGCCAAAGTTTTCTGATTTCTCATGAACAAAGCGTGAAGGAGGGTTTGTTTGTTGTATAATTTTTTAATGAGCCGGGCGCACTCTATGCCAGTTCCTTCTCGTATTATGGGTTTGCACATTAGACATGCAATCCCGGGGTGAAGCTTGTCCAACTTAAAAAGATCATGAAATAACTACTACTTCCTCATGAGCTAAAACAGAGGCACAAAAGAGAAATGCTTTTTTTTGAATAATTTCGAGATGGTACATGAAAGTCTTCGTTAGGAATGGCAGGTAAATACCATGTATAGAAAGGTATGGTGGACTCATATGGCATAACTGGTTTAAAGGATTTTGGATGCACAAGCAGTCAGTTCGCTTAGTACAGGCGAAGGTTAGCAAAAGACTGGGAGCGACCAACTAAAAGAGCAATGACGGTCATAATCATGCAGAGCGACAAAGCAACATTGAATCAGGCATGGAAGTTATATCGCTACTCAGAAACTAAAGATCATCAAGGCTTGATAGACTTTCTTTACAGTCTTAAATATGCGTGAGCATACGCCAAGTCAATCAAAATAAATTCTTGAAGGAAGATATCACTAAACCATACCACATCATAAGCAAACAAATCATGTTGGTACTCCAATAACACATTGAGAACCCCCCAGCTATTTGAGACTAACCATAAGAAAACATGAACTACTCAGCACCATTATGCACATAGCATTTTTATCATAGACATATCAACCAGTGCAACATATGCCAACTCTCTTAATAATATAAGCATGATAACTAAAGAGAGTTCCAGCCACCAACTAAACAAAAGCTCTTTACAAAGATAAGCATGAAAACTAAGAGCTGAACATGATGGTAGCTATTGAAAGACAAAGAACACACACAGCAAGGATAGACATGAAAATTCTTTGTTATGTTGTAGGTTGAAGTGGAGCGTGTTTCTCTCCCACACAAAGAAAGCTGAGTTCCAACTCGTTATGAAAAGCAAGCAAAGCTAAAGAAAACTAAAAAGGAAACTAAAAGCAAGACGCTCCAAGCATAGCACATAACACATGAAGTGATAAAAATATAGTGGAACGAAAGACGAACTGATAATTGTTGATGGAGAAGAGGATGCATGGGGGTATCCCCAAGCTTAGACGCTTGAGTCTTCTTGAATATTTCTTGGGGGTGCATGGGGGCATCCCCAAGCTTGAGCGTTTGACACTCCTGAATCTTTTTATCATCTTCCCTCGCACACTTGAAAACTCCCTTCATACATAACTCATCATAATCTGATTAGCGAGGTTAGTACCCTTAATAAAATAATTGTTCCTTGCTGGAAATAAGGATATTCTTGAAGGTCTACTGTTTCTCAAGATTGCCAAAAGGTTTTTGCAAAGAAAAAGCAAGCTCAAGGTTTGCAAAATGAAGGAAAGGCAAAACATGACAGAATCTGTGAAAAACAGACCAGCAGGTTGTAAATGATTTTTTCGGGGCACTTCTGCAACTCAAATCAAAAAAACTCAGAACAGACGCCCGAAAGCCAATTGTATAGAGCATGCTGTCAAAAAAATTCAGACCAAAAAGATGATCTGGTGATTTTATACGATTTTTTCTGTCCAAGGACAAAATCTGTTTCCTGGACAGCACGTCACAACTTTTGAACTTTCTTGCAATCAGAGACTACACTTGGCACAAAGCTGAAAAGTAAAGATACAATGATGATGCTACTGTAGTAACAACATCAAGACACAACAAAAGCAAAATAAAATTTTATTCATTGTGGGCTGGCTCCCAAAAGCGCTTTCTTTTATGCCTTTAAGCTAGGCATAAGACTTTAATGATGCTCTCGTAGGAATAAGAGTTGAAGAACAAAAGAGAGCATCAAGAAGCAAATAACAAACACATTTAAGCCTAACATACTTCCTATGCATAGGAATATTGCAATAAAATAATTCATTGAAGCAAAAAGATATAAGCATAGGAAGACAAAACAAGTGCAGCTTCAAAACCTTCAACCTAAAGAGAGGGAACTTGATATTATTGAAATATCTATAAGCATATGTTCCCTTCTCATAATAATTTTTAGTGGGATCACGAATAAACTCAACAATATAAGCATCACATAAAGCATTGTTACCATGATCCACATGCAAAAAGGTACTCTTACTCTCCACATAAGCATCTTTGGAGAGCCCATGGTTAGGACTTTTTAGCATTAACGTTTTCAGTCTCCCCCAAGCTTGAGCTACGCTCTCTCCGTCACGAGACCTAAAGTTATAGATATAGTTCCTGTCTCGATGAATTTCATAAAGAGGATAAAACTTAGTATAAAAGAGAGACATAAGCTCTTGCCAATCCAGCAAGTGCGCGTTATCGAGAAGCTTATACTAATCTGAAGCTTTATCTATAAGTGATACGGCGAACAATTTTCTCATGACAAACTCCCTTCATACACCTGCAAGCTTAAATAATGAACATAATTGTGACAGATATAGCAAGTGTTCACCGGGATGTCTGTCTCCTGCATAACGATTAGCCAAAACATAATCGATAATACCAGCTGGTATTTAATAGGGCACAATTTCAGTAGGGGGAGGAGCAACCACCACAGGTGTGGGGCGTCTTCCCACAAGCAACTATCCAATAGCAAGGTTGTCCATAAGCATAACTAGTGAAATAAAAACAAGAAACAAAAAGATTTAATTGCAAGATCTAAAGATATACCTTCAAGCACTCACTTCCCCGGCAACGGTGCCAGAAATAGCTTGATGTCTACGCACGCTTCTACTCTTGTAGACTATGTTGGGCCTCCAAGCGCAGAGGTTTGTAGGACAGTAGCAATTTCCCACAAGTGGATGACCTAAGGTTTATCGAACTCAGGGAAGTAGAGGTTGAAGATGGTCTCTCTCAAGCAACCCTGCAACTAAGATACACGAAGTCTCTTGTGTCCCCAACACACCTAATACACTTGTCAGATGTATAGGTGCACTAGTTCGGCGAAGAGATGTTAAATGGCAAGTGATATGGATGGCAAAACAAGGTAATACAAATATGTAATAAAAAGTGCAACAAGCAAACAAGTAGTAAACGTGAGCACAAACGGTGTTGCAATGGTGGAAACAAGGCCTGAGGTTCATACTTTCACTAGTGGCAACTCCCAACAACATTAACATAATCGAATCACATGATATTTCCCATAAATCATGCAATGGAGACGCACCCGGAGGTCATTCCTTCGTGGTCAAGAGAGGACGAGAATTATGTAGGGCTACAAAAGCACACCTCAAAGTTCGTAGTTCTCAATCTAAGGATTTCCCAATGTCACCGCGGCCATCCAAAGAGAGTCCCACAATCACCACAACATATCTAAAGGATAGTCAAAGACAAGCACCAAGAGACTCTCAATCTTCAATCAACACACAAGAGAGGAAATCACTCATGAAAATATTTTTCTAATCCATGTCCAATAGACCGCCGTCACCTTGGTCTCGGGGATTATACTAGATAAAGACAAGTCCGTACATCAATCCAATACATAGAGGAAGGGGAAATATCATGGGATCACCCTAGATTAACATAGCCTATGATCACAACAAAGATCACATCATGAGAGAGAGAGATAACCACATAGCTACACGTACGAGCCCTCGGCCCCGGAGAAGACTACTCACACATGGACATGATGAGGAGGAGGTTGATGATGGTGTTGATGGAGAGGTGCAGCCCCGCGAGGTGGAGACGGTCGGCGGCAGCCACGGAGGCGGCGGTGGCGGGCCTTGGGGGCGCGGCGGCGGCGGCCCTCGGGGCGGTGGCGGCCCTAGGGGGCAGCGGCTCCTTGGCCCCCCTTCTTCCTTGTGGATGGTGCTGCAATGGTGCTGGTCCTCCCCTCCAAGACGGCGGCTCAGGAAGAGGAAAATTCGTGGCCCCTTGGCGACCTAGGTTTCCTCTCTTTATATAGACTCTCGGATTCCCGTCATCAGATTTTTGGCCTCAGTAAAACGGGCTTTACTCGGCCGTCCGGACTCCGATTTGGACGAATTTTATATCCAGAAGCATCGCCTCGAAATTCCCCACAATTTTCGCAACTAGACTTTTTCCGTTTGACGTCGTCTTCGGGCCGGAACGTGACCATCTTTAAAAAACGTTCTCAGACAGATTTCAGGAAAGTCAGAGTCCTACTCCAATACGACTCCTTTTGTGTTTTTGTCAATTTCCAAGTAATTTCTACACAATAAAGTGTAAAACAAGGACATTGTGCACTTTTGCAACCATTAGTAGGTTAGTCCAAATATGATCAAAAGTGTATGGAAGTGCATAAATATCATAGCAATATCACACCAAAAGGGCATGGAGCAAGCAGAAATTATAGATACGTTTTGGACGTATCACGGCCGCCAGCCTTCGCCTCCTCCACCGGCCCGCGCCCTCCTGCTCCTGCCCCGCATGCGCCGGTCGCCGGCTGGCCGCCCTCGCATGTGCCGGTGCCGTGCCAGCGCCCAGCCGCGCCCCTGGTAAAAAAAGAAGATAAAAGGTGTTATAAATAAATAAATAAATAAATTGGTTTAATTAAACTGATTAAAATTGATTAGCCAAATAACCTAGTTAGACTAATTAAACTCCTTAGTTAGTGAGACAATCTATGACGAACGGGCCCCACTGCCCAGTTTGACCAGTTGCTACCTCTTGAGCATGCGTTGTTTTTCCCTTGAAGAGGAAAGGGTGATGCATCAAATTAGTATAAGTATTTCCCTCAGTTTTTGAGAACCAAGGTATCAATCCAGTAGGAGACTACACGCAAATCCCTAGTACCTGCATAAACAATTAAGAACCTTGCAACCAATGCGATAAAGGGGTTGTCAATCCCTTCACGGACACTTGCAAAAGTGAGATCTGATAGAGATAATAAGATAAATATTTTTGGTATTTTTGTTGTATAGACTGAAAAGTAATGATTACGAAATAAACTACGATAAAAATAGCTAGTTGACGGGAGATTAATATGATGGAAAATAGACCCGGGGGCCATAGGTTTCACTAGTGGCTTCTCTCAAGATAGCAAATCTTACGGTGGGTGAACAAATTACTATCGAGCAATTGATAGAAAAGCGCATAGTTATGAGAATATCTAGGCATGATCATGTCTATAGGCATCACATCCGTGACAAGTAGACCGAAACAATTCTGCATCTACTACTATTGCTCCACACATCGACCGCTATCCAGCCTGCATCTAGAGTATTAAGTTCATAAGAACAAAGTAACGCATTAAGCAAGATGACATGATGTAGAGGGATAAACTCATGCAATATGACATAAACCCCATCTTTTTATCCTTGATGGCAACAATACAATATGTGCCTTGCTACCGCTGCTGTCACTGGGAAAGGACACAGCAAGATTGAACCCAAAGCTAAGCACTTCTCCCATTGCAAGAAAGATTAATCTAGTAGGCCAAACCAAACTAATAATTCGAAGAGACTTGCAAAGATATTAAATCATGCATATAAGAATTCAGAATAGAACCAAATATAGTTCATAGATAATCTTGATAATAAACCCACAATTCATCGGATCCAAAGAGAAATAAGAAGACATCTAGCTAATAATTATGGACCCGAAGGTCTGTGGTAAACTACTCACACATCATCGGAGAGGCTATGGTGTTGATGTAGAAGCCCTCCATGATCAATTCCCTCTTCGGTGGAGCTCCGTAAAAGGCCCCAAGATGGGATCTCACGGGTACAGAAGGTTGCGGTAGTGGAAACAGGGTTTCGTGGT
Organism: Secale cereale; assembly: GCA_902687465.1. Lineage (NCBI taxonomy): Eukaryota > Viridiplantae > Streptophyta > Magnoliopsida > Poales > Poaceae > Secale > Secale cereale. Next base: position 671,597,386 of record LR738715.1, on the reverse strand, counting down.
GCTCTCGGATGTTTTCAGGGTATATAAGTATATATAGGAGGAAGAGGTATGTCGGTGGAGCTACGAGGGGCCCACTAGGGTGGGGGCACGCCTACCCCCCTGGGCGCGCCCTCCTGCCTCGTGGCCACCTCGTGGCTTCCCAGGCTTGTACTCCAAGTCTCCTGGATTGCGTTTGTTCCCAAAATGATTCTCACGAAGGTTTCATTCCGTTTGGACTCCGTTTGATATTCCTTTTCTGCGAAACACTCAAATAGGCAAAAAACAGTAATTTGCACTGCGCCTTTGTAGGTTAGTCCCAAAAATAATATAAAAGTGCATATTATAGCCCACTAAACATCTAAAACAGATAATATAATAGCATGGAAGAATAAAAAATTATAGATACGTTCGAGACGTATCAAGCATCCCCAAGCTTAATTCCTGCTCGTCCTCGAGTAGGTAAATGATAAAAATAGAATTTTTGATGTGGAATGCTACCTAGCATAATTTTCAATGTAAGTCTCTTTATTGTGGCATGAATGTTCAGATCTGAAAGATTCAAGACAAAAGTTTAATATTGACATAAGAATAATAATACCTCAAGCATAATAACAAAGCAATTATGTCTTCTCAAAATAACATGGCCAACGAAAGTTCATCCCTACAAAATCATATAGTTTGGTTATGCTCCATCTTCGTCACACAAAATACCCAAATCATGCACAACCCCGGTTTCAGCCAAGCAATTGTTTCATACATTAATTTTTTCAAACTTTTTCAACTTTCATGCAATACATGAGCGTGAGCCATGGATATAACACTATAGGTGGAATAGAGTGGCGGTTGTCGAGAAGACGAAAGGAGGAAGATGGTCTCACATCAACTAGGCATATCAATGGGATATGGAGATGCCCATCAATAGATATCAATGTGAGTGAATAGGGATTGCCATCCAACGGATGCACTAGAGCTATAAATGTAGGAAAGCTCAAAAAAGAAACTAAGTGGGTGTGCATCCAACTTGCTTGCTCACGAACACCTAGGGCATTTGAGGAAGCCCATCATTGGAATATACAAGCCAAGTTCTATAATGAAAATTCCCACTAGTATATGTAAGTGAAAAAACAAGAGACTCTCTATCATGAAGATCATGGTGCTACTTTGAAGCACAAGTGTGGAAAAAGAAGATAGTAGCATTGCCCCTTTTTTCTTTTTCTTTTTTGGGCCTTCCCCTTTTTTTGGCCTTTCTCTTTTTTTGGCCTTTTTTCCGGGACAATGCTCTAATAATGATGATCATCACACTTCTATTTATTTACAACTCAAAGATTACAACTCGATACTAGAACAAAATATGACTCTATATGGATGCCTCCGGCGGTGTACTGGGATGGGCAATGAATAAAGAGTGACATGTATGAAATATTATGCATGGTGACCTTGCCACAAATACGATGTCAACTACATGATCATGCAAAGCAATATGACACTGAAGAAACATGTCATAATAAATAGAACGGTGGAAAGTTGCACGGCAATATATCTCGGAACGACTATGGAAATGCCATAATAGGTAGGTATGGTGGCTATTTTGAGGAAGATATATGGTGGGTGTATGCTACCGGCGAAAGTTGCGTGGTACAAGAGAGGCTAGCAATGGCGGGAGGGTGAGAGTGAGTACAATCCATGGACTCAACATAAGTCATAAATAACTCACATACTTATTGCAAAAATATACAAGTCATCAAAACAAAGTACTACTAGCATGCTCCTAGGGATAGGCTTGGTAGGATTTAACTATCGCGCGATCTCGACCTGCACACAAAGGATGACAATCAAAGAAATGCCTCATGCTTCAAATTGGTCACACAACGGTTACCATACGTGCATGCTACGAGACTTGCAAACCTCAACACAAGTATTTCTCAAATTCACAACTACTCTACTAGCATGACTCTAATATCGCCATCCTATGTCAAAACAATCATCAAGCATCAAACTTCTCATAGTATTCAATGCACTTTATATGAAAGTTATTATTATACCCATCTTGTATGCCTATCATATTAGGACTAGTTTTATAGCCAAAGCAAATTACCATGTTGTTCTAAAGGACTCTCGAAATAATATAAGTGAAGCATGAGAGATCTATAATTTCTATAAAATTAAACCACCACCGTGCTCCAAAAAGATATAAGTGAAGCACTAGAGCAAAATTATCTAGCTCAAAAGATATAAGTGAAGCACATAGAGTATTCTAATAAATTCTGATTCTTGTGTGTCTCTCCCAAAAGGTGTGTACAAAAAGGATAGTTGGGGTAAACTAAAAATCAAAGACACAAATCATATAAGACGCTCTAAGCAAAACACATATCATGTGGTGAATAAAAATATAGTCTCAAGTAAAGTTATAGATAGACGAAGATGAAAGAGGGGATGCCTTCCCGGTGCATCCCCAAGCTTAGGCTTTTGGTTGTCCTTGAATTTTACCTTGGGGTGGCTTGGGCATCCCCAAGCTTAGGCTCTTGCCACTCTTTATTCCATAGTCCATCAAATCCTTACCCAAAAACTTGAAAACTTCACAACACAAAACTTAACAAAAAAACTCGTGAGCTCCATTAGTATAAGAAAACAAACCACCACTTTAAGGTACTATAATGAACTCATTCTTTATTAATATTGGTGTTAAACCTACTGTATTCCAACTTCTCTATGGTTCATACTTGTAACATCCCAAAATTCAAAATTTTGGAATGTTATACTAAATAAATAGTTTTGATTGCTTGTGTGATGTGCTTGCGTGAAATTGACTGAAATTTGAAACTTTTGAAAGTTAAATGAGAGTGAATGAAATGACTTTCCCAAAATTTCACTTTGCATTTATGATCTTCGGGAATTCAAATTCTTTTCAATCACAAAACCCTGGAGTGAAGATAATATGACTTCTTCCATTTATTAAATGAAAAAGGGTTTTGAAAGGATTTTGAATTTCATTCTCGAACTATTTCAAATTCAGAAACTTTATGCAGTTCAATGATTTTCCTGACAGAAGATAAAATGACTTCTTCAAATTATAAGAAATATGAGTTGGAAGTTCTTTTGTAATATTCTCAAACTCATTTTCAAAATTTGAGTTATTGGGTTTTATTCAAAAAAAATTTCTCCAAAAATAAAATATACTGAAAACAAGGTAACATGATTCCCTACAGTAGAAAACTAGAGAGAAATAAATTTGAAATCATTTTGGTATTTTTAAAATGATTTTCATTGGATTTTATTGCAAGAGTAGCACTGTTTGATTTATTAAAATTTTGAGTATTTTATTTGACTGTAGAAAAATGTTCATATTGTAGGAAATCTTTTTCTAATTTTTTTGATATATTATATGCCTATATAATATTTCTATTTATTTTGTTTTTATTATTTTTGTTTGTCTGGAAAAATGTTTATTTAAAGAAAAACTCTTCGGGCTAGCTGGGCCGAAGCCCAGCCAGCCGGCCCAACAGGCCATCTTCCCCACGCGACCGACTCCAGGCGGAGTCCGCCACGCCACGGTTCGCCAGCGCCGTCTCCCGGCCAAACTCCTCCACCGCCTCGATCGCGCCCCCTTCACCACGCCACCCCTCCCTCTCGCCCTATTTAAGCGTCGCCGCCCGCCCCGTTCCTCTCCTCCCGCCGCCGCGCTCAGCCACCGCCGCCATCGCTTCGCGCCGCTCGCCGCACTGCCTCGTCGACCCCGCCTTGGACGACGCCGCTCGCCGCACTACCGCGCCGCCGCCGCCGTGCCCCACCGCCGGAGCAGCGCCGCCGCCATCGCCGACGGGTCCGCCCGAACCACCCGACCCACTCCCGATCCGCCCGGTCCAGAGGAAAGATTGAGTAGAGTAGTTGAGATTTGGATATTAGAATGAAGCATGTAGCTAAATGTGGAATACACTTTTATTACGATGTCGAGCTGAGTTATGGAAAGAACATTGTAATAGTTCGTGAAGCAATATAAGTTGATACTCTTGGAATCTAGGAAGGAAATGTTATGTGCTGTTGGTTGAGTGTGAGTGCCTCTCTTGCTATCTCACCCAGACTAAAACCACATTTCACCCAAGGAAATGCATACACTGTCGTGAGTACCCCTTCTATCTTATACCTGCAGATGACAACCCTTTACGAGTCTTTTCTCAAAGGCCCGGAAACGATCATGACCTTGACTAGCGATTAGGATTACCCAAAGATCCTGAAGGACATGATGAAACATATTCACCTTGAAGGAGATGCAGTTTACAAGGGTTATCCCTTCATGGAGAATGGGGTTGAACTTTGGTATGTGGAGGTACACCTCCACCGTGTGAAAGGAGTTTGCCCAAAAAATATGGGTCAATACTTTTTCATATTCCGAGTACCACGAACAACATTTTCGACTCTGCTCGCGAAGCTGCTATGGATGCCATATGTCAGATTGGAGAAATACTTGAAGCAAGACTTCGTCACACTCAGGAGTGCCTGAGTGGGGTGCATGCAGAGATGATAGAGATGAAGCACATGGCCACTAAGATGAAGCAAAAGATCGATGATTTCAAGAATCGCATTGCACAATTCCAATGGGACTGAAGCATCCTTAGCTAGGACAAATGAATAAAGATAGAAGGAATGCTTAACCATACCAAACTATGTGGATGGTAGCATCTGTAGTAAAGCACCTTTGAAATTTGAGTGTTGAATAGTGATTCAGGGTGTAGTAAGAGATTTGATATGAGGATAATATGGATTACGGATGAACCAGTGCATTGTGTTTAGTGGTACTTTACTGTGTGAACCCTGGACCCATAGAAAGGAAACTTTTGCCCCAAATAGTGGGGTTTGCACAAATAAGTTGGAGTTTATTTATGATATGATGTTTACCCTAAGGGCATGAAGGAAATAAGTACAATTGGATTTAAAGAGGATGTAATGCTGGAAGTGTGGAGCAATAGTGACTCCAAGGATGAGTTAAGGATATACAAGTTCTGAAGTGGACCCCTAAGCCGGGGACCTAAGGAGGCTACGTAATCATAAGGAAACCACGAGACTTGTCAGAAGTAATATGTTTCTGCTGTAGTGAAGCAGGGCACTTTGCTAGAGATTGTTCCAATGAGAAGGAGACTTGTGCTAAGTAGTTGAGTTGAAGCATGCAATGGAAATGCAGTAGACCGTAGTAAGTTGAGAATCAATACAGTTATCATCATGGTAATGATTTTGGATTTTATGAGTTGGTACTATATGAGTGATGAGTGAAATCATGATACATGGAATAAGAATTTGAGGAAACTATTGTTTTCATTTTAAGGGTGGTAGAATCCAACACTATTACACGAATACAAGAGCTTGTAACACCAGACTTTGGAATGGACCACTGAATGACGAGTCTGAGTAATTACATGTTGGTTTGTACCAACAGAAGGAAGGTGATACATTAAAACTGGAGGGATTTAAGAATGCTAGGAAGCTGAATGTTGGGAGAATGATCAATCGCAACCCGATGAGGAGACCGAGTGTTACTAGTGGTGTGATGAGCCATAAACCAGAGGCCCCAGGACCTGTCAAAGAAGCAAGCGCACTCCTGCTGAAGGAAAACCCCTGGTAGAAGTTACGACCTTGCCAACAGACGATCTTATAGGTGTTTACGCAAAACCTAGGAGTTGTGAAGAACGATATATGTTTTGTTTAGCTTGCAGAAGTAATGGATTTTATCCGAACTTAGTTCATCAATAAGAGAAATTCTGCAACGCTTGTGAGGATGACCGAGTGTTAGAATTCGAGATTCACTAAACCATATAGAAGCTAATGATTAGGGTGCGGAATGGATTGATCACCATACCGACTTACTCTTATTATTTGCCTCTGTTATACGGGATGGTAAATCTGAGTGACTTACCCATAGTAGAGAGACGACGATGTCAAAACTCTGTTTAAACCTTAGAAATGTATGAAACTTTTCCCTTGTACAAGGCAACTGTTGCCAACCGTAGGATATATGGTGAGAGTGAAGCCCGGACCCGTTTTCTGTAGGGACCCAGTTAGTTGGTTGATGACCACCATGAGTTATCGATATTTGTTTAGTATTGGCGCCAGACCTTTCAGCTAAGAAGAACCAGTCTCAGAAGAACCTTACCAAGATGAAAGGACACAAGAATGGAGGGCAAACGTTGTGCCACTACCGGAAGAGCCCACAGAAGGAATTACCTTGAAGATTTGAGAAGGCCGACCCTGTCAACAATAAGGGCGGAGTATATGAGCTCTCGATGGAACCCAAACCATGCTTCTAAGTGTGGTAGCACACTAGACCATACCAATCAATGGATTGTTAGGAGACCCCGAACCCCAACCTATTTCTTGCTAGCCTCTTCGAATCTTGAGGATGAGATTCATTTTAAGTGTGGTAGGTTTGTAACATCCCAAAATTCTAAAATTTGGAATGTTATACTAAATAGATAGTTTTGATTGCTTGTGTGATGTGCTTGCGTTAAATTGAGTGAAATTTGAAACTTTTGAAAGTTAAATGAGAGGGAATGAAATGACTTTCCCAAACTTTCACTTTGCATTTATGATCTTCGGGAATTCAAATTCTTTTCAATCAAAAAACCCTGGAGTGAAGATAATATGACTTCTTCCATTTATTAAATGAAAAAGGGTTCTGAAAGGATTTTAAATTTCATTTTCGAAATATCTCAAATTCGAAAAGTTTATGCAACTCAATGATTTTCCCGAGAGAAGATAAAATGACTTCTTCAAATTATAAGAAATATGAGTTGGAAGTTCTTTTGAAATATTCTCAAACTCATTTTCAAAATTTGAGTTATTGGGTTTTATTCAAATTATTTTTCTCCAAAAATAAAATCTATGGAAAATAGGGTAACATGATTCCCTACAGTAGAAAATTCGAGAGAAATAAATTTGAAATCATTTTGCTATTTTTAAAATGATTTTCATTGGATTTTATTGCAACAGTAGCACAGTTTGATTTATTTAAAATTTTGAGCATTCTATTTGACTGTAGAAAAATGTTCTTGTTGTAGGAAATCTTTTTCTAATTTTTTTGATATATTATATGCCTATATAATATTTTTATTTATTATTTTTTGTTATTTTTGTTTGTTTGGAAAAATGATTATTAAAAAAACTCTTCGGGCTAGTTGGGCCGAAGCCCAGCCAGCAGGCCCAACAGGCCGCCTTCCCCGCGCAACCGACTCCAGGCGGAGTCCGCCGTCGCCACGGTTCGCGGCGTCATCTCCCGGCCGAGCTCCTCCACCGCCTCGACCGCGCCCCATCCCCACTCCACCCCCTCCCTCTCGCCCTATTTAAGCGTCGCCGCCCGCCCCATTCCTCTCCTCCCGCCGCCGCATTCAGCCACCGCCGCCGTCGCTTCGCGCCGCTCGCCGCACTGCCTCGTCGAGGCCGCCTCGGACACCGCCGCTCGCCGCACTGCCGCGCTGCCTCCTACTTGCGCGAGCCGCCGCCGCCCGCCAGCATCTGCCCCGCAGCGCCGCGCCCTCCGCCGGATCAACGCCGCCGCCGTCGCCGACGGGTCCGCCAGAACTGCCACGACCCGCTCCCGATCCGCCCGGTCTGCCCGAACTGGCGGTTTCCGTCGAAAAACCGCCCACGGTATAAAACCCGCCCGGTTCTTTTTGGTTTTGTTCGGTTTTTCTTTTTAGATCGGTGCTTTTATTAGGCTAGATTAGATAACGAATGTTCACTCGTTAGTCTCTTTGAACGAACAAATTCGTTCGTTTAGTTCTATTAGCAAGCGTTCGCTCGGTAGTCTTTTTCTTTTTATTTTAGTTTTCGGCCAGGCACTTAGATGTAATATATTTTCCCATAGTTTAGTCCCTGACCTTCAAACGGCCACAACTTTTTACTCGTTAGTCCAAATTCAACGTAACCAACACCCACTTCTTCGGCTTGATCCCCTCTATCCAGTAAAACAACTCAAACATGTTTTTGAAAGTTCTAAAATTTTAAATTCAACTAGATTTGTTTCAAACTTCTTTTTTTCATAATTTGAGTTTCGTAATTCCGATTTAGTTGATTGTTTTTGCAAATCGAAGCTCTTGACCTAATCTTTATGATAAGGCTAAATTATCTTAACTTTGGTACTATTAGAAATTGTTTGATGATGCAAGAGTTATTCGCTTGTTTTTTGAAGTTTTCCGAAGTGTTTCCTTTGTTCAGTCTGATCTTCTGAGTGATTGCTTATGTGTGATTACTATTGTTTGCTTACGATAGATTCAACGGAGTGTGACGAGTAGATCTCTCACGAGTTTTGAGTGCGAAGAATCTACATCGTCAGTACAAGGCAAGTTCACACTTTGATCATACTTTCCAATACCCAGTTTTCATTGCATTAGTTATATCCTCAAACACTTGCATGGGTAGGACTGGTTACATAATATGATGCTTTGTAGTTCATGAGGTAGGAACCAAATGACTTGAGATCAACCAAGGGGATATACGCTTTGTTATTTATTGCTTAGCCATGCTCGTAGACGTGGATTGGTATGAGAGTTTCATGAAAGATGTGAGAGTGATGTTTATTTAAGGGACTCTTTAAGGTGGAAATTTAATACACATCTGGGTGGATTGGTTGGGGCACCCTGGAGCACCCAGTGGTTTGCCCGGGCACCTAGAGAAACCAGTGTTGTCCTAGGGGATCTCGGAGGACCAGTGTGATCACCCTATTGGAATGCTAGCCAGGCTCAAAGAGATCATATGATATTTTCATGCCTAGAAACTTCCATGTGCAACCACAAGCCATTATGGTCTCTGACATAGTTGAGTATGTTGTGTCACCTCTTTTAGTGGTAGACTAGCAGATGTAGCGAATGTAAGTGTACCGGTCTACCCAGGGTAAGGAGTTAATGCTTCTGAAAGACTGTGTCTTGGACATCCGTTTCTCAAACACAATGTTGTGCGAGAAACTAAATGGAGGCAATCGAGTCTTGTGGGGAAAAGTGCACAAACCTCTGCAGAGTGTACAAAATATTCATGAGTAGCCATGTCCACGGTTATGGACATCTTTGAGTATCTAGAAGTGGATTATTTGTTGATCTCAACACTCTATTTAATTAATTTGTTGGGTTAATAATGACTCTGGTTTGGGATTGAGATGGAGGAACCATACTCAATTGTTCATGAAGTAAATTTAACAAAGTAGTTAGACAAATTTATTCCTTTGTTGTAGGGAAAAACTAGCTTTATGCAAAAATAAACCTTACAGCCTCCACCAGCCAAATATGCATGTAGTTGTAGGCATTGTTCATCGTTACTGCTACAGTGTGAATTTGCCAGTACATTCAATGTACTGACCTACATGGCTGCAGCGTCTCATGTTGTAGGAATTATTCGACGAGTAAGTGTTACGTTAGGGTTGCGCTGTCTACACTTGACTTTGCCATTGGTGTTGATGGAACTCCACAACCTCTGTTACTTCCGCTATATGGATTGAGGTAATAGTATTTACGCTACTTTATATATGTGATTTACCTCTGTTATAAATCCTCGAGTACTGTCTGTGTCAGCATACCGATCCAGGGATGACACTGAAACACAGAGACTTGATCCATTCGGGTCAGGCGCTACAATACCCCCCGATACTAGCCATAGATTCATCAAAATAAGCAAACAACACACGCAAAACAGAATCTGTCAAAAACAGAATAGTCTGTAGCAATCTGTAACTTTCTAATACTTCTGTAACTCTAAAAATTCTTAAATAAATTGTTGGACGTGATGACTTTGTCTATTAATCATCTGCAAAAACTATCAACTTAAAAGCACTCTCCAGTAAAAAAATGGCAGCTAATCTCGTGAGCGCAAAAGTTTCTGTTTTTTACAGCAAGATCGCAAAGACTTCAGCCAAGTCTTCCCAAAGGTTCTACTTGGGAAAAACACTAATTAAAACAAAAAACCATATCTAAAAAGAGGCTAGATGAATTATTTATTACTAAACAGGAACAAAAAGCAAGGACCAAAAATAAAATTTGGTTGCCTCCCAACAAGCGCTATCGTTTAACGCCCCTAGCTAGGCATAAATATTTTTAATGATGCTCACATGAAAGATAAGAATTGAAGCACAAAAAATAGCATCATAAAGCATGTGAAAATTACATCTAAGTTTAACATACTTCCTATGCATAGGAATTTTATAAGCAAACAAATTAGCAGAACAATTAAAAATTAGCATATGGAAGGAAGAAGAAAGAGACGATAGCAATCTCAACATGACGAGATGTAATTTACTAAGATAAAAATTTCGACAACCGTATTTTCCTCTCTCATAATAATTACATGTAGGATCATAGGAAAATTCAACAAAACATCTATAACATAACATATTCTCAACACAATCCACATGCACGCGAAGTTGACACTCTTCCAAAATAGTGGGATTATCATTAACTAAAGTCATGACCTCTCCAAACCCACTTTTATCAAAAATACCATAAGATTGACATTCTCCAAATATGTGGGATCTAAAGTTGACACTCTTCCAAACCCACTTTCAATATTATTGCAAACACTATTATCAATCTCATATTCATCATGGGGCTTAAATAAATTTTCAAGATTATCAAAAGAATCACCCCAATCATGATTGTTGCAACACGTAGTAGAAATAGCAAATTTAGCATCCCCAAGCTTAGGGTTTTGCATATCATTAACACAATTGGCATTAATAGAATTTCTAATAACATCATTGCAATCATGTTTTTAATTCAAAGAGCTATTGTGAATCACCTCATAAATTTCTTATTTTGACACTTCATCACAAATTCCAGATTCACGAATTTTAAGCAAAACCTCATAAAGATAATCTAGTGCACTCAACTCACTAGCAATTGGCTCAACATAATTGGATATTTTAAAAAAATTAGCAAGAGTATGTGGATCCATAATCTAGCAAGTGAAGATGCAAGCTAATAGAGGGCACATGGCAACACAAGCAAACAAAAAAGCGAATGGAAAAAAGGGCGAATAAAACGGCAAAGGTGAAGTGGGGGAGAGGAAAACGAGAGGCGAATGGCAAATAATGTAATGCGAGGGATAAGAGTTCATAATGGGTACTTGGTATGTCTTGACTTGTGCGTAGATCGCCCCGGCAACGGCGCCAAAAATCCTTCTTGCTACCTCTTGAGCATGTGTTGTTTTACCCTTGAAGAGGAAAGGGTGATGCATTAAAGTAGCTTAAGTATTTCTCTCAGTTTTTGAGAACCAAGGTATGAATCCAGTAGGAGACTACACGCAAATCCCTAGTACCTGCACAAAAAATTAAGAAACTTGTAACCAACATGATAAAAGGGTTGTCAATCCCTTCATGACCACTTGCAAAAGTGAGATCAGATAATAAGATAAATATTTTTGGTATTTTAGTTGTATAGACTGAAAATTAAAGATTGCAAAATAAACTACGATAAAAATAGCTAGTTGATGGGAGATTAATATGATGAAAAATAGACCCGGGGGCCATAGGTTTCACTAGTGGCTTCTCTCAAGATAGCAAATCTTATGGTGGGTGAACAAATTACTGTCGATCAATTGATAGAAAAGCGCATAGTTATGAGAATATCTAGGCATGATCATGTATATAGGCATCACGTCCATGACAAGTAGACCGAAACGATTCTGCATCTACTACTATTACTCCACACATCAACCGCTATCCAGCATGCATCTAGAGTATTAAGTTCATAAGAGCAGAGTAACATATTTAGCAAGATGACATGATGTATAGGGATAAACTCATGCAATATGACATAAACCCCATCTTTTTATCCTCGATGGCAACAATACAATATGTGCCTTGCTGCCCCTGCTGTCACTGGGAAAGGACACCGCAAAATTGAACCCAAAGCTAAGCACTTATCCCATTGCAAGAAAGATCAATCTAGTAGGCCAAGCCAAACTGATAATTCGAAGAGACTTGTAAAGATATTAAATCATGCATATAAGAATTCAGAGAAGAACCAAATATTGTTCATAGATAATCTTGATCATAAACCCACATTTCATCGGATCTCGACAAACACACCGCAAAAAGTATTACATCGAATAGATCTCCAAGAAGATCGAGGAGAACTTTGTATTGAGATCCAAAGAGAGAGAAGAAGCCATCTAGCTAATAACTATGTTCCCGAAGGTCTATGGTAATATACTCACACATCATCGGAGAGGATATGGTGTTGATGTAGAAGCCCTCCGTGATCGATTCCCCCTCCAACGGAGCTACAGAAGGTTGCGACGGTGGAAATAGGGTTTCGTGGTGCTCTCGGATGTTTTCAGGGTATATGAGTATATATAGGAGGAAGAGGTACGCTGGTGGAGTTACGAGGGGCCCATGAGGGTGGGGGCGCGCCTACCCCCCTGGGCGCGCCCTCCTGCCTCGTGGCCACCTCGTGGCTTCCTAGACTTGTACTCCAAGTCTCCTGGATTGCGTTTGTTCCAAAAACGATCCCCGCGAAGGTTTCATTCCGTTTGTACTTCGTTTGATATTCATTTTCTGCGAAACACTGAAATAGGCAAACAAACAGCAATTTGCACTCAGCCTTTGGGTAGTAGGTTAGTCCCAAAAATAATATAAAAGTGCATATTAAAGCCCACTAAACATCCAAAACAGATAATATAATAGCATGGGACAATCAAAAATTATAGATACGTTGGAGACGTATCACCAGTCAACTGAACAGTTGACTGCTGATGTCATGCTGATGCAATAACACATTTTTGAATTAATAATAAATTGCAGAATATTAATAAAACTTTAAAAAATCATATAAAATAAACCGTAACTCGGATGAAAAAGTTTTATACAGGAAAGTTGCTCAGAATTTCGTGACGAATCCGTATACGTTATCCATTCATCCGCCACACATCCCTATCATAGCGAACATGCAACATTCCCCCTCCAGTTCGTCTGTCCGAAAATGCCTACCTCCGGGAAAATATTCCCGAATGTTACCCCTGTTCGTCGGTATCGTGTAGTACTGCGTTAGAGCACCCTAGCACCGCTTATTGTCATGTCATGCATCTGTGTGCTTTGTATTTACTATTTCTTCCCCCCTCTTCTCTCCGGTAGACCCCGAGACTAATGATGCCCCCATGATCGACTACATCGCCGACGATCGTTCCTTTGCAGCAGAGCTTCCAGGCAAGCCAACCCCCTTTGATCATTCCAATATCGCCCATTCCCTTCTCTCTTATGCTTGCATTAGAACTGCTACTATTTTTGTACGATCCTGTTCTGATGCATAGCCTCTTGTTGTTACCTGCTTTCATACTTTACATGTTTATCCTAAACTACTTAGTATAGGTTGGTTGTTGACCCACGAGTGACCCCCACCTTGTCCCTGTTTCCCTCGCTAGATTATTAGAAGACCCGATCAACGGGATCGAAGACCAGGCCTCGGCACCGCACATCACTTTCCCCTTTGTTGCTCGACACTACTGGGATACTATCGAGTGCCGAGGATAATACCTCATCAGCACTTTTGATGTTAACCTTGTAGGTTAGTTAATCGGTCATGGTCATCGAGGGTGATTCCTCCTTCTCCACTCCTGATAACGACACTATCATGCCACTCCTCAAGAGTTCACTGGCCGCCCACACAACGTGCAGGAGTTCCCGGGGCGATGGCCCAAGACCCCTGGGGGCATAGGTTTAGTCCAGCATGCTATCCTCTCTATTAAGCCTAGGTCGGGTTGTGGTGTATTGTTTTGGCCGAGGCCGGGCATTACCTGATAGTGTGTCCGGCCGGAATTAAGAGAGAGTGTTGGGTAAGTTGGTGAACCCCTGCAGGGAAGAAAACATCTATCAATAGCCAGTCCCACAGTAACAGACACTTGGAGTTGTATCCCGATCGATACAACTAGAACTGGATGCTGAGGCATGATTTGGATATGTGGCTCCGGGAGTCGAGAAAGGATCCCAGAGCGTTGATACAAGAACATAAATATGGCTTATGTTATACTACTCTACTCCCTCCTCTTGCTGCAGGATGGTGGTTTCCAGAAGATGCCAGCTAGTCTTCGATATGACTAGCTTCTCCCCCTCTTATTCTAGCATTCTGCAGTTTAGCCCACAGATACTACCCCTTTCATTGATACCGATGCATATGTAGTGTAGATCCTTGATTGCGAGTACTTTGGATGAGTACTCACAGTTGCTTTGCTACCCATTTTCCCCCTTCTTTCTTCTTTCTGGTTATTGCAACCAGATGGTGGAGTCCAGGAGCCAGATGCCACCTTTGACGACTGCTACTACCCTGAGGGTTCCTACTACTACGTGACAGCCGCCGACGACCAGGAGTAGTGATACGTCTCTAACGTACCTATAATTTTTGATTGTTACATGCTGTTTTATTATCATTCTTGGATGTTTTACAATCATTTTATACTCATTTTATATCAATTTTTCGTACTAAGCTATTGATATAGTGCCAAGTGACAGTTGATGTTTTCTGCATGTTTTTTACATCGCAGGAAATCAATATCAAACGCAGCCCAAACACCGTGAAACTTTTTGGATATTTTTTTTGGGCCAGAAGGAACACTATGGGCCCTGGTGGCACCTGGGGGGAGTCCCGAGGAGGGGACAATCCACCAGGGTGCGCCAGGAGGCCCATGCACGCCCTGGTGGGTTGTGCCCACCTCGGGTGCCCCCTGGACCCCAATATTCCAGAAAACCTAGAGGTATCGACGAAATATTCATCCAGCCGCCGTAGAGTCCAGAAACACCAGATCCAATCTAGACACCATCACGGAGGGGTTCACCACTTCCATTGGTGCCTCTCCAATGATGTGTGAGTATTTCTTTCTAGACCTTCAGATCCACAGTTAGTAGCTAGATGGCTTTCTCTCTCGTTCTTGATTCTCAATACAATTCTTGGAGATCCATATGATGTAACTCCTTTTGCGCTGTGTTTGTTGGGATCCGATGAACTTTGAGTTTATGATCAGATCTATATTTTTATATCCATGAAAGTTATTTGATTTCTTTGATCTCTTATATGCATGATTGCTTATAGCCTCGTATTTCTTCTCCGATATTGGGTTTTGTTTGGCCAACTTGATCTCTTTATCTTGCAATGGGAAGAGGCGCCCGGTAGTGGGTTCGATCTTATGGTGCTTGATCCCAATGACAGAAGGGGAACCAACACGTATGTATTGTTGCTACTAAGGATAAAACGACGAGATCCATATCTAATACCATAGATAAACGGATCTTGTCTACATCATGTCATCGTTCTTAATGCATTACTCCGTTTTTCCATGAACTTAATACACTAGATGCATGCTGGATAGCGGTCGATGTGTGGTGTAATAGTAGATGCAGGCATGAGTCGGTCTCCTAATCTTGGATGTGATTCCTATGTAATGAGCATTGCCTGGATATCATCATGTTTATTTGAAGTTATATCAATTTCCCAACAGTTATTTGTGTACCCACCGTTTGCTATTTTCTCGTGAGAAGCCACTAGTGAAACCTACGGCCCCCGGGTCTTCTTTCTCATATATTACCTTTGCTTTTATTTTCAGATCTACTAAGAAAAAAACCCAAAAATACCTTGCTACAATTTATATTATTTATCAACCAATCTACCAATATTTATATCTCTCTCACATTCGTTACCCGAAAGGGATTGACAACCCCTTTAACACGTGGGGTTGCGAGGTGTTGTTATTTATGCGCAGGTGTTGTTTACGTTGTGTTGCTTGGTTCTCCTACTGGTTCGATAACCTTGGATTCACATCTTAGGGAAATACCTACCGCCGCTGTGCTTCATCATACCTTCCTCTTTGGGGAAAAAACCGACGTAGCTTTAAGCGACATCAACTAGTTAGGAGGATCGCAGGCAGGAGGCCTTGTCTTTTTGATCGTGTTGCTTTTGTGCGAGCCTTCTTAAGGCAAACTTGTTTAACTTATGTCTGTACTCAGATATTGTTTCTTCCGTTGACTCTTGTGTATTCGAGCCCTCGAGGCCCCTGGCTTGTAATATAAATCTTGTATTATTTTATTTGTGTCTAGAGTTGTGTTGTGATATCTTCCCGTGAGTCCCTGATCTTGGTCGTACACAATTGCATGCATGATTAGTGTACGGTCAAAACGGGGGCGTCACAGCAAGAGTCTCACGAGTCTTGCAACTGGCGGCCAGACTCATACCTTTAAATCTTGCCTCATATTCAAAGACTTGGTTTTGGAGATCATAGATTTGGCTTTGTTGGAAGTTGATCCGCTCGGTGAGTGCGAAGATGACATCCTTCATGGCTGGCCATCCACCTTGTGATCACAGGTGAAACCCATAATCATGTGGTGATTGGCATCAAGTCCGCGCCCCACCATCCTCTTGCACTTGAAGACCTCTTGCTCCATAGCTTCAAGCCTGGCCTCCATGGTTCCCTTCCCCTTGGGACCCTGGGTGTCTCGGATGTGGATCACCCCTTATCTCATGTCAATGGATTGAGGGTGCTTCATCACCTCCATCAAATAGGGGTTGATTAACCTCTCGAAGAACTTGTACTTGGAGGAACTTGGAGTAGCCATGGTGATTTGGATCGGTCAGAAAACAGCAAGAAAGAAGAACAAAGATTTCTCCGCGATACGGAGGTCAATAGGTCTGGGGGTATATAAAGATGTTTTATCTTGGGAAACAAGCAAACGGGAGAAAAAAGGAGTCAGGAAGGTACTCGTGGTGGGCACAACCAGGGTTGCCTTCCTGGATGTTATTATTTTCCTAATTTTTCTAATATTCCAAAATTGGCAAAAAATATTTTTGTGGATGTTTCAGAGTCCGTTTACTTACCGTATCACATACCTCCCTTATTTGATGATTCTGGAGTTTTCTAGAAGGTTTCTTTTATCTGTTCTTCCAGTGTCATGGTTTGGATAATATTGTTTTCAGCATTAATAGGCATACCTGATATATAATGTTTGATTCTCTGACCATTGACCACCTTCGGGTTTGTACCTTCGACATTGTTTATTTTGATGGCTCGAGAACGATAAACTTCTTCGATAACATATGGCCCTTCCCATTTAGAGACTAGTTTCGCTGCAAAGAATCTAAAACAAGAGTTGTACAATAACACATATTCACCCATTTTGAATTCCCACTTCTAGATTCTTTTATCATGCCATCTTTTAACTTTTTCTTGGAATAGTTTGGCATTTTCATAAGCTTGGGTTCTCCATTCATCTAGTGAGCTAATATCAAATAACCTCTTTCCACCAGCAAGTTTGAAATCATAGTTGAGTTATTTAATGGCCCAATAAGCTTTGTGTTCTAGGTCAAGAGGCAAATGACAAGCTTTTCCATAAACCATTTTGTAAGGAGACATACCCATAGGATTTTTGTAGGCTGTTCTATAGGCCCAAAGTGCATCATCAAATTTCTTGGACCAATTCTTTCGAGACCTATTGACATTATTTTGCAAAATTAATTTTATTTCTCTATTACTAAGTTCAACTTGACCACTAAACTTAAGATGATAGGGTGATGCAATTATATGGTTGACAACATACTTAGCAAGCATTTTACGGAAAGCACCATGAATAAAGTGTGAACCACCATCACTCATTAAATATCTAGGGACTCCAAACCTTGGGAAAGTAACTTCCTTAAGCATTTTAATAGAGGTGTTGTGATCAGCGCTACTAGTTGGAATAGCTTCTACCCACTTAGTAACATAATCAATAGCAACCAAAATATGAGTATACCCAATAGAGCACTACAAAAAAAGACACATCCGTGACATTTTGGGCCGAACGCAACTTTTTTCTATCATACTTATGACACTTCTATGACAATAATTGTGAAAAAACACGGTATCATCATAGATGTGGTGGGATCCTACTTCTATGACAAAAAATCATGACAGAAAATGGCCTTTTTCTCCTGGGCGGGCCGGAGACGCAGCTGCATGACATTCTTTGGGCCGTCCATGACAGAAAAAACCATGGTGGAAGCGAGGGCGAGGAAAATATCGGGGTGTTCCCGGTTATGGTGGGAGGTAGGGGCCAAGCGATGCACGTTTCTCTCGTACACGCACGCGCGTGGGTGCGAGGCGTTGGGCTCTAACTGAACCCGAGCTATTGCACTGCAGGCTACAAGTTACTGAACCCGAGCGATCGATCGATGGCTGTTAACCGAACCCGATCAAGCGATTCCTTCGCTATTGCTGCTAACTGAAGCCAATCGATGCTGCCTCTGCATGAACAGTGAGCATTGCTGGGGGGTTAGATGAACAGTTCTCGGTGGGGGTGGTTGAACAGGACACCGTGGTGTTGCCTCTGCATGAACATGACCTCTTTCGATCGAGCCGGTTGGGGCTGCATTAACATTACCCCGTGGAGGACTGCATAAACAGGACCACCCCATGGAGGGCTGCATGAACAGTAGACGTTGGAGGGCTGGATGAATAGTAACCCGTGGAGGGGTGGTTGAAGAGGAGCCCGTGGAGATGGCTGGTTGAACAGTAGCCGGTGGAGTAGCGCGCGGTGGAGGCTGAACAGTCGCAGGTGGAGGCTGGAGGAGGTCGATGGTGGATGCACAGTAGCCCGTGGAGGCTGGAGGGGGTCGACGGTGGTGATGAACAGTATCCCGTGGAGTCCCATTTTGCGGTACGCCACACCCCTCCCGATGAACACGACCCTCGTTTCGACCGTAGCGCTCCAACACAAGTCCGTTTCCTCCGTTTTGTGGTACGCCACACTCCTCCCGAGGAACAGGACCCCTATTTTGACCGTAGCGCTCCAACACAAGTCCGTTTCCTCCATTTTGCGGTACGCCACACCCCTCCCGATCAACAGGACTGCCGTTTCAACCGTAGGAGGTCCATTTCCTCCGTTTTGCGGTACACCAGACCCCACCCGATGATCAGGATCACCTTTCGAACGTGGCCGGTCGAACACAAGGCTGTTTCCTCCATTATGCGGTACGCCAGGCCTCGTTTCCATCTGTTGTTCCGTCCAAGCCCTCTCGATGAACACGACGACGCATTCCATTCCGACCCAGCCGGTTGGCTCCCCATGAACACGAAGACGACGTTGTTTCTCTGTTTCGACCCAGCCATGTACACGAGCCCTGGCCGTACGTATGCGCGAGTAGGCATTCGAGACCCTGCCCGTATGTACGTACGTGGCCGTATTTTCTTTCTTGCACACTGGACGTTGTACGTACGTGTACATGCTACGTGTGCGCCTCTACTACGACACGTGCGCGCCTCTACATCGACCAGTATGTACGTACATGTTCACGACCAGAATGACAACACTATGTACGCTTCAGCCAGGTGGGTCCCGACAGTCAGACACTTCCTTGCATGCGAAGATGTAGCTGGTGGGTCCCAGCAGTCAGGGGGCGAATCGTTTTTTTTGCCCGGACGCACTTCCTTGCGTGCGAAGATGTAGCTGGTGGGTCCCAACAGTCAGGGGAAACATTTTTTTCGCGAAATACGGTGGCCCGTCCGGTGGGTCCCCGATGTCAGGTGGAGGAATAATTATTTTGCACATTATAAGGAGGCACCTCCGTGCTGCGGCCTTGGAACCAGCTGTCAGCCTCTCCACGTACAGTCCACGTCCAATGGAAGTCGTTCCTTAACCGGGTTGACCACGCCGCGCTGAGAGCACCAGGGCGGTGGACGACGGTGAGGCCTTGGAAGAGGACGACGCGGAGCCGGGAAAGACGCGGCAGTGGATTCTCACACGTAGAGGAGTACGAGGGTTCACTGGTTCGCTGCAGTGTGAGGCTACCGTCGCCGCAGAATAACAGGGGGTGTGGGTGAGTAGAGGGATGGCCTGGCTAGCGGTGGGAATAGTAGGGCGCGGTGAGGCCTCGGCGGCAGCACAGCCGGTCACGGGAGGCAGGAGCATGCGGCACGACCGGTGCTGCTTTGGGTGGCTGGAGCAACAAGACCAGAGGTTGAAGAAGCACTACAGCCGTTGGATGGACATCGTACGGTCACTGGAGCTAGAATCGTTCATATTGACTAAGTTGACAAAGCACACCGTCCCCGTTAACTTAGTAGGCCCACAAGTCAGCCTCCCACCAAGGTGGGTCCTAACCAGCAGGGGGAGTATTCATTATTTTGTGCGTAATAAGGAGGCACTTCAGGTGGGTCCGAGCTGACAGCGGGGGGAACGTTTTTTTGCGCAATACGGTGGCCCGTCCGATGGGTCCCAGCAGTCAGGGGGGAAACGTTTTTTCACAAAATACGGTGTCTCGTCCAGTGGGTCCCTGCTGTCAGGTGGAGGAATCATTATTTTCCGCATAATTAGGAAGCACTTCCTTGCTGCCATCGTGGACCCAGCTGTCAGCCTCTCCACGTACAGTCCATGTCCGATGGAAGCCGTTCCTTGACCACATTGACCACGCCGCGCCGAGAGCACCAGGGTGGAGGACGACGGCGAGGCTTAGGAAGGGGACGACACAGAGCCGGGGAAGACGCGGCAGTGGAAGCCCGCACGGAGAGGAGTACGAGGGTTCACTGGTTCGGCTACAGTGTGAGGCTGCCGTCACCGCGGAATAACAAGGGGTGTGGGTGAGTAGAGGGATGGCCTGGCCAGCGGTGGGAGTAGTAGGGGGCGGTGAGGCCTGCGCGGCAGCACAGCCGGCCACGGGAGGCAGGAGCAGGAGGCAGGACCGGCACTGCTTTGGGCGGCTGAAGCACTACGACCGTTGGATGGACATCGTACGATCACTCGAGCTAGAATCGTTTATATTGACTAAGTTGACAAAGCCCTCCGTCCCCGTCAACTT
This sequence comes from Secale cereale, assembly GCA_902687465.1. NCBI lineage: Eukaryota > Viridiplantae > Streptophyta > Magnoliopsida > Poales > Poaceae > Secale > Secale cereale. The sequence goes on along the minus strand of LR738715.1, from coordinate 671,576,627 downwards.
AGTAGGCCCACAAGTCGGCCTGCCACTATACTGGGTCCCAGCTAGCAGGGGGAGTATTCATTTTTTTGTGCGTAATAAGGAGGCACTTCCGTGCGTGCGAATATATAGTTGGTGGGTCCAAGCTGTCAGCAGCGGCAACGTTTTTTTTCGCGAAATACAGAGGCCCTTTCGGTGGGTCCCAGATGTGAGGTGGAGGAATCATTATTTTGCGCGTAATAAGGAGGCATTTCCTTGTGTGCGGCCGTGGACCCAGCTGTCAACCTCTCCACGTACAGTCCACTTCAGATGCATGTCGGTCGTTGACCATGTTGACCAGGCCGCACCGAGAGCACCAGGGCGGTGGACGACGGGGAGGCCTAGGAAGGGAACTACACAGAGGCAGGGAAGACTTGGTAGTTGTTTCCCGCATGGAGGGGAGTATGACTGTACGAGGGTTCACTGGTTCGTCTGCCGTCGCCGAAGAATAACAGTAGGTGTGGGTGATTAAAGGGATGGCTAGGCCAACGATGGGAGTATGGTGGGGCGGTGAGGCCTGCACGGCAGCACAGCCAGCCACGGGGAGGAGGGAGCAGGCAGTCCCGCCGGCGCTTTTTTGAGCGGCTGGAGCAGGAAGAGCAGAGATTGAAGAAGCACGACGGCCGTTGGATGGACATCCAACAATGACTCCTTGTGCGTCAACCTTTTTTTAGGAAAGCCTCAAATCCGTGTAAAACATCATACAGCCCATCTGCCATTATTTCTAATAATTAATAGCCCATTTGCTAGTTCTTAAGGTTTTTTTCGAGCCCATATTCTTTATGTTAGCATTACAACCCATATTGTGGCCACGGTTAAAAAATTATACGAAATTTTGCATATTTCGGTGCGGTCCGAACTGTTTTTAATCCCGAAATTTTGAGTCACATTCAAACTGATTTTAAAAATAAATGTATATCAATATAAAATCCAACAAATTTTCCACGCATAAAAATCAATGCAATTTAAAATCTCGAAAAGAAAAAAAGAATTTTGAAACTAATTGCCGGTTTGAAGTGTTTTAAAAATGTACAGCCCATTTCTCATTACTGATAGGCCATTTTCTCGGCCAGCCGAATGAAGCTCACCTCGTCTTGAAAGATTTGCAGCCCAACAGGCCTGACAAAGCGACTTACTTGGCAAATCACAAAAAACTGGACTGTGGCCGTGGACCTAGCTGTCAGCCTCTCCACGTACAGTACTCTTCCGATGGAAGTCGGTCGTTGACCACATTGACGACGCCGCGCCGAGAGCACCAAGGCGGTGGACTATGGCGAGGCCTAGGAAGGGGACGACGTGGAGCCGGGGAAGAGGTGGCAGTGGATGCCCACGCGGAGAGGAGTACGCGGGTTCACTGGTTCGACTGCGGTGTGAGGCTGCCGTCGCCACAGAATAACAGGGGGTGCGGGTGAGTGGACGGATGGCCTGGCCAACGGTGGGAGTAGTATGGGGCGGTGAGGCCTTCACGACAGCACAGCCGACCATGGGAGGCAGGAGCAGGCGGCACGACCGGCGCTGCTTTGGGCGGCTGGAGCAAGAAGACCAGAGGTTGAAGAAGCACTACTGCCGTTGGATGGACATCGTACGGTCACTGGAGCTAGAATCGTTCATATTGACTAAGTTGACAAAGAACTTCGTCCCCGTCAACTTAGTAGGCCCTCAAGTCAGCCTCCCACTGTGGTGGGTCCCAACTAGCAGGGGGAGTATTCATTTTTTGTGCGTAATAAGGAGGCACTTCCTTGCGTGTGAAGATATAGCTGGTGGGTCCGACCTGTCAGGTGGAGGAATCATTATTTTGCGCGTAATAAGTATGCATTTCCTTCCGTGCGGCCGTGGACCCAGCTGCCGGCCTCTCCATGCACATTCTACTTCTGATGATGTCGTTCGTTGACCACGTTGACCACTCTGCGCCGAGCGCATCCAAGGTGGTGGACGACGGCAAGGCCCTAGACAACAACGAGCCATAGATGGAAAGCCGCGGGAGTAGAGTCGAAGACGGAGAGGTGTACGAGGGTTAACTGGTTCTGGTGCGGTGTGGTTCGGCAGTCAGTGGAGAAGAACAGGAGGTGTGGAGAGATGGCCTGGCCAACGGTGGAGTAGCGCTTCACAGCGAAGCGTGCTAAGCAGAGCTGCTAGCAGCAGAAGGCGTGAGTAGGTGGTCCCAGTGGCGCTGGAGGAAGAAGACGAGAGATTGAAGATGGATGCCGGTCGTTGGATGTAAATCCAACGGCTAACGATGTCAGAATCATTTGTTGACTAAGTTGAAAACGACTTGCATTGGCTTCGGCCTATTGGCCCACATTTCAGCCTCCAAAAATGTGGCACGTATTCAACCCATTTTTTAAGAATTTATAGTCATTTTTTGCAGGCTAGAATTTACAGTCCATTTGATCTATTTTTTTTTTTGAATTACAGTCCATTAGCTGTGCCGGGTGAACAAATAATGTAGCGTCCATGCGGCCCATTTATTTTTTTATCTAAAAAATTACAGGCCATTTGCACTTTCTCGAAATACACGATTTTGCTGGGCTGATTCTAATTATAATGTTGGGGTGGGCGCAGCAATGTTATAAAAAAATAATAAGTGATTTATTATTACATTGGTCCTTAAATCTTACCAAGCTTTTGTACACAATCACTAGGATTTTCGTTGCCAAAAAAAATCCAGGATTTAATTGTTAAGAAATTATTTTTATAAGTTAACAAGATGTGGGATATTGTTTTCTTACATATGTAAGTATCTGGTAAATATATGATGACAATAACAATAATATATAATAACATACAAAATAATTTACATATATATAATATAGTTAGAAGGGAAACATAAGTTGGACCAGGCGTTCCTATTCTTATATAGAAAAATAGAACAGACATCTGCATTTTCTTAAAAAAATACATAAATTGGGCTACCAATATTTCAGGAAAAATAAAACCTCGGATGGGAGGTCCATAGGCCGGTCGATACATGACGGCCCTCAAGAAAATACAAACAGGCCTATGGACCTCCCATCCGAGGTTGTGGGCTGCGCATGTTAAAAAAGAAAGCCTAGACGGGGCAGCCCAAAACCCACCTGATACTTGCTGCCCCAGTGATAATAAATGATACCTGCCAGCTCCCCGGCCTCGTTGTGAATTTATCTCCTATAGTTACTACGTTGAAGCACCTAAAAAAATGTAACTATGTTGACAAACCCGTGGACCCCAACGTCAGTATAGCATTAGGAGGAAGTATTTTTTCGATGAGGCACTAGCTTGCGTACGGCCATAGACCTGGTGGGTCCCGACTGTCCGCCTCTCCACGTACAGTCCTCCCCAGATTCCTCTCATTTGTTCAGCATGTTCACAACGGCAGACAGCGGTCTCGCGGCGAGCGCATAAAGGCGCAGGAGGAGATCCGACCAACTGAGGAAGTACCTTATTAGTAACAAAAAAACTGAACTAGCCCAGTGGCCGAGTGACACTACCCGACAGATGTTCCGCCCGGGTTCGATTCCACCTGTGCAGAGAAAATATCTCCAAAAGTTTTGCATCTGCCTTTATTGACATGTGGATCCCAATTGTCATCTACGCACACCACGTCCTACACTTGCCAAAACTTCGTCCCTCGTTTTCTCTGTTTTTCGCACACTCGACATTGTGTGGGCATTTTGAAAATAGCATATCTTTTTGACTGTGCATCATATGAAGATGTGGTATGCATAAATGTTGATCAGCATGATGTTAACTAGCTGGTAGTTCCAGTTTTGACCATGAATAAAACTTCCAGCATGATGTTAGCATTGTTTGAAAAGACCGTCTTAATATAAATGCTCTGCCTTTGAAAGTTGCAGTTTCTTATCTGAAACTGAACTTGGATTTTCTTATCTGAAACTGAAACTTGCAGTTTGTTCTCTGAGAATCACATTGTCTGCACTTTTATACTCCTATGAAACTACATTTTTTTAAGTGCAGAGAAAATATCTCCAAATTTTTTGCCTCTGCATTTATTGACATGTGGGTCCCAATTGTCATCTACGCACACCACGTCTTACAGTTGCCAAAACTTGATCCCTCGTTTTCTCTGGTTTTCGCACACTCGACATTGTGTGGGCATTTTGAAAATAGCATATATTTTTGACTGTGCATCATATGAAGATGTGCTATGCATGAATGTTGATCAGCATGATGTTAACTGGCTGGTAGTTCCAGTTTTGACCATGAATAAAACTTCCATCATGATGTTAACAATGTATGAAAAGGCCTTGTTAATATAAATGCTCTGCCTCTGAAAGTTGCAGTTTCTTATCTGAAACTGTACTTGGAGTTTCTTATCTGAAACTGAAACTTGCAGTTTCTTCTCTGAGAATCACATTGTCTGCACTTCAATACTCCCATGAAACTACATTTTTTAAGTGCTAAAAATAGATCTCTAGAATTCATAAAATACTTCATATGATCAATACTGCAAATCTGAAATTCAAAAGACATTCAGATCTGAAAGTACTCTCAAAATACACAACACAAAACACAATTCACAACCTGCAAATACTAACAACCCCAAGCTCCTCCTGACAATTCACAACCTGCCCGACTATTGGTCTAGGGGGGGGAATCCCTCCTATTCCTCGGCGGCAGACAGCCGCCCCATGAGACGATGTGAACGGCGAGGGAGAGGATGGCGGGGAAGCATCGTCGGGCCAACTATTTTTCTCCTCTTGAAGTTGGGTTTGGTCGACGAAGACTCCACCGGCTCACTCCAGCATGACACCCTCACAAACGGCACCCTGTAGATGCTCGATCGTTCAATCTCTGGTGGATGCTCCATCTAGGATCGATATTCCACAGTGAGCGCCACACATCCCATTGATGGTGATGGATGCCAATGCTTAGATGCAGCAGGGTTGGTGTCGGTAATTTTTACTTGGCACCTCTCACTCTACATATATGCTGGTTCCATCCGTACATTTGTGCAGTTCCACCAAAATGCAGCTGAATAACCCTATTTGCACAGGTAATGAAAAGGCGTGATTAGATTATAGTGGCACTAGTTGATGAAACATACACTAATAAACAAAAGAAAATATTACATCATACTGGAAATCGACCCAAGTCTCCCCGATACATCTTCTGCCAGTGATGAACATCAGTGTACAACGGTAGTACAAGGAGGGGCCTTGAGACATTCAAATCTCTATTTTTGTGCAGATCAACTAAAATTAAGCACCCCAGTTTGTAGAAACGCTTAAACATCAGCAATGGGACTAGTTGATGAAACATACATTAACAAAGAGAAGCACTTTCTTTATCTGCATTGAAAATGAAATGATAGAGAGGACACTCGCTCTATTTTAAGTTTTTAACTGTATTATTACTTCATTTTATCAGTGACACTAGGGTCGAGCAGGTGGTAAACGAGGTGTACCGTTCGTCGCAAGGATGAAGGCCAGGGGTGCTTAGACTGGGATGCTGAAGCTGGCTCTTTCAGTTCCTATCTTCCCCCTGATGTTTCTGTGGTAGCATTTGGGTTGTAATCCAAACTTGGTCGAGCTAGTGCTGCGCCCCCTACCTTCCTAGCTTATGTGGCGAACTTGTCTCCTGCTAGTACTTAGTCCGTTCTAGTAGTAGTTGCATAACTGCCCGTTTACACTGAGATGTTGTCGGATAATGGTTCTCTATGGTTGGGTTTCTTTATTGAAATCGAAGGGAACCCCCTCTTTCGATATATAAAAAAAAGTGGCACTAGCGGTGCCAAAACATTGCCTCAAATTAATAGTCCCACTAGATTAAGGTGCAAAATAATAACACTACTGCTTTATCATGGCAGTGCCAAATCAGTAGCACAAGAGCAGGATCAACATGCAGGATCTTTGGCAAACGGTCAGACCAAAAAGGAACATACCTCATGATGGGAACCATATCTGCAGTCAACGCCATCGTAGAAGGGATGACACCAGTCACCAACATGGATGATTCAATTCATGCGACCTTTTGGTGCAGTTCACCTAAAATGAAGCAATGTCCCATGAGCTAGCAGCTTCTTCTTCTTCTTTTTTTAAGAAAAGGGCTCCAGCCCCGGTTCCATTTCCATCAAGAAACGAAAAGAAGCAACTTATCTTAATGGGAAATTTAGTAGGACATGAAAAAAGTGCCATTGATTCATATTACTGGAGGCATTATATTGAAAACAACATTGGTTTAACGTGTCCTTACTTTAAACAGTGCGACTGCCACATTTTACCGGTGGAATTACATAAGAGCGGCCCGGGGCAACAAACATCAGAAGAAGATATCTGGGTTGGTCCCATTTTTGTTCAGTATATAGCCACCTTATACTCTGTGAGGCCAGCAAATCTAGGGCTGGACTTACTCTGTTGACTTGTCCCCCAGTCCACACTTTCTTTCCTTTTTCAACCAATAGAAGGGGTTTATATTGAGTTTGTACCGCGTTCCCTTTATTTCCCTATTAGACCTAGAGACCAATTGGATAGCCAGTCTCTGCTACTTTTCGCCCCATTATTTCCTCTTTTGATCAAGTCCTAGATTCAGGTAACAAATCTTCCCCCACCCCCACCCCCTTTCTTCCTTGTTTGAACCAAGTACTACTAGATTCGAGTGCATGAACTAGTTTTTCCTCTTAACAGTAAAAAATTAGGTGGTTTTCGAACAGCCGATCGAACCTATCTCCACGAGGGGGCTGAGAAATAGTAAAAGATACAAATGCAGCGACGTCGGGAGCTCGGGAAGTAGAGCAAGGCCGGTTTCGAAGGAAGTTATACCTGAGGGTCGCCGGGATGTCGCTAGGTGGGCGGTGGGAGGCCGGATCTGCCCACACCATGGCAGAAAGGAAGAAGGGGTGGGAGGCCCTCCCTCGCCAGCGATGCTTGGGAGAGAACGGCAAGGCACGCTAATCAGGATGCGCCGGCAGTGGGTAAGAGCCATCGCCGAGGACAACTGCATGAACGTTGCACCTTCTCACCTTCCCCGACGGAGAGGATCCAACTGGATCTGTGACCAACGGTGAGTAGAGAGAGAGAGTGTGGCCACCGCTATCGTGTTTAGATCTGGAGAGGACGAGATAGTGTGAAGAGAGCAACACTAGCAAGCAAGCGCGGAGGCTGCTGCCTATATAGTGGAGTACTAATTTTCTTTTGTCTACCGGCCGGAGCCGGCTTGACCTCGGCAATGACTATCGAGAAGTCTTCATGCACGTGCCCCGGAGGCACGGTTGTCTTCATTTTGATCCGAAGCACCGGATTATAACATATAACACGAAAAAAAGCCACATGGCAAGAAATCATAACCTCACTACCCAAAGGAGATAAGATGAATCCCGACGGACAAACTAGACGAGGATCAAAGCTCAAATTAATGATAAACTTGTACAAAAGGGGTCCGTCGATAGATGTCCTAATTAACATAGCCGGCTTGACCTAGACGGCAGCCGAGTAGTCTTCGTGCATGTGGCCCCAATGACTAGCCCAACTCAGTTGTCGCTGTTTAACCCTCGCAGTGATCCGAAGCACATGACAACTAATTTTGCAAGATGACAAGAAACATTTTTTAGATTTCTCACGAGAACTACAGCCCTGTACAACACAGCCTGCACCATATGTAGACGATAGCCAATCCAGGCGTGTCTGCTGGAGTCTGGTCACATGCATGGACGAACTGATCTTCCGTGTCTTGCAGGGATCGTCTAGGTACCAACGTATGTACTTCTATTAACTCACCCGACTTGCGGGGCTGGGGAGTGTGCCTATGGTCGGTTCTCAATTGCGGTGCCACATGTGTGTGCAAACGCAATATGACGTGTGTTCCATTCGGAGAGCGGCGTGCCAGACCGACCGACCGTCTAGGGTGCGACGCGATGGAGATGGGCGTGTTGTATACTCCGTACATGTGTACCGCCGTTTTCTTGAGGCTTTGCTCCATGGAGCAATCCATGGATACAAAATTAGTATACTATACTATTTAAAAGTCGAGGGCGGGGCTTTTCCCGCACGGTAGGCGGGGCAGTTCCGCCTAGTAGGTTCGACAGAGACGCGAGAAGATGAGGGAGTAGGCTGCTGCAAACGTAGGGCTGTGTGATTTGACAGTGAGTTACTGCTGGACAGGTGGGGCCCGGTGATTTGACTTGCCATTATCATTTTAACTGCCAAGCCGGATTGCTGACCACCTTCATACAGGTGCCTCTCCAGATGCTCCACCATGTAGAGGCTGGCTCGTGCTTGAGAGCCCACTCCTCCACTTTTTCCTTGCCTCTTTCCCCCACATATGAAAAACCCTAAACCCTATACCCTAAACCCTAAACCCTAAACCCCACATATGCAAAAATGCCATGTAAAGCGGGCTTATAGCCCAGTATTGTACTTGATCCTACAGGTGCTAAGCCTGCCACATAGGCATAAAGTCTGAAGTGCCAAGTTAATTAAAAAGATAGAGACTAGCTTGGTGACCCCAGGAAGAAACAGTGATACGCACGTGTACCTAGATGAAGCAAACTTAGCAACAAAAAACTAAGCACCTATGCATTGGGGACTTGAGTTGCTAAGCCATTTAATGCCCATAGCACCTCATCTAAGAACCATTTCATTGGAAGAGGTCACTCCTTGGCAGATGCAATAGATACTACGAAGAAAGAGATAGAGAGAAGTAAACAAAAAATACTCTTATAGCCAACCTTATAGCTAACCTTGTTGTCTGAGTGACTAAGGCTACCCGTAATGGTAGTATCATACGTAGTATCATGCATGCCAACTAGGCAGTTTTGATGAGGTGGCATAGTATTTAATGAAGTAAGAGAGGGTTCAGTATCATATCATGATACCGTATCATATTAAATGATGTGCTACTATGTGTCATGCATGGCAATAAATGAACCATTCTATGATACCAAATATGATACTATGCACTACGGATGTAGTATCAAACAATAGTATCATATGCATGATACTAGTATATGATACTCCCCACTACGACCAGCCTAAGTGATGACTATGTATGACATGCCAACATCAGGTAGCCTAACGCACCGTGTTAAATCTCCAAGGGCGCGACCATGCGAGCGAGGCGACGGTCGAGGTAGGCGCGACCATGATACGGGCTACTGGCAGCCCTTGGATCTGAGATCGAACGATCGCATGCGTAGTTGCTGAAAATTTGCAGAAGAACCCTCCAGGACAGGATATTCACCCATAGGTCTTGAATCACGCCATGCAACCATTCAATCTCAGATCCAAGGGATCTCAGAAGCCCGTGTCATGGGAGAATGGAAAGCTTCGTATCACCTGTAATTTTCCGACCGCTTGACATGACATCGAAAGCCATTTAATTGGGTGTCGAGTAGACATGACATCTAATTGGGCCCCCATAGTATTGTGCATGAATCCATTTATCCACATGCAAGCCACTACCCTGCCATTCGCACGCGCCCCCACTCAACATTTTTACAGTCAATGAACCGCTCCTAGTCGCCCCGTCCTTTCACATTACGGCAGTTCCACTAATCCTAACCCTCCTCCCAAATCCATGCCGTCCCAAATCTCCATGATCGGCGGTGGTTACAAGGTTAGAACCATCACCGGCGATGAGTTCGACGTCATCTACACCCGTTCTTCCGCAATGGTGAAAGAATGCCTTACTCGCTTCAAACGCATGTTCAAAAACTCAAATGATGAGTGGGTCGCTGGGCTAGATGTTGAGTACACCATAGTCCTGGGAAGCAAGAAGAAACTAAAGGAGGCAGAGAGAAAGAAGCCCGCTGTGATCCAGGTTTGCGTGCATGACTTATGCTTGGTCTACCACATATGCCATGCTGACGTTGAGTGCGAGGAATTTAAGAACTTCCTCAAGGGAGGCCGTGTCAAATTTGTTACTGTACACTTTAGGAATGACAAGGAAATCATGGGTCGGATAGGCCTCGTTGTAGGCCAGCCCTTCGATCACTAGAAGGAGAGCCTGGTGTTCTCCTCTCAGCCTTCAATGCTGACCCTGGCAGGAGCCATGGTTCATCCTATGTACGGTGAACTGAAGAAACCTCCGCACACGTTTCATTGTGCATGGCAGTGGACTGTACTAGATATAGACCACATCCACTACGCTATAATGGATGACTACCTTTGTTTCAATATTTACAAGGGTTGGATGAAGAGCAAGAGCCAAGTGTGCGGTTCAAGCAAAGAAGTATCGCCCAAGAGGAAGAGGGACAAAGACAAAGTCGAGGACGTGGACGAGGACTCCGAGTAAGGTGGCAGTGGCGTTGCTCATGGTGGTTCTAATGCAGTGTCTACCGGATTAGTTGCTTAGTTTAATTTCTGGTGTGCTTAGTTTTATTTGAGGGTTGCATGTGTTGTGCTGAGCCCCCAGCAGAACTATGTTATGTTTCTTATTGTTATATTTCGTACATTTCATCTTTTAGTTGGTATAGTACTACCACTCGTTTCTTGACATTATATACGTACAATATATATATGGCCAACATCATATAGCCAGCACTTTAGTTGTCAAAGAATTTCAGGGTGCTTAGTTTTGTCAACGAATTCCAGGGTGCTTAGTTTTATTTGAGGGGTGTGTTGTGCCGGACATCATTAACTTATCATTGTGAGAATCGGCTTATTTTTGTCATGTAACATGGTCAACGGGTTTGACGTGAAAATAACAATGTATAATGGCATTTCTGAGCAAACATCTAACTTAACGATGGCATTTTTTAGATATCTAATTGCATTTTTGAGCAGGCATCTCACTGATCGATGGCATTTTTTTAGTAGTTGTAACTTCTAATAGCAAAACTGAGTAGTGATACACAACTAGTGGCATAAATAATAAGAACCCAAGAATTAATTATGGCTAATTTATTTATTTCTTTATACCTTTGTGTGCGAAACAATATACGCTGCCTCCCGCCAGATTTTCTTTACAGAGGCAACATAGAACTATATGAGTGACCTGTTAAATTCTGGAATTATTTCGGGTTCGTTTGGACTTTTTAATACATTAATTGAGTTTTTGGTCATTTAATGTGCGTAATTCAAATTTGAACTACTAGCACATGCTCTCGTGCACCAAAGTTGACTGAAAAATCACATGTGTGTCCTCGGGTGAATTTCTAGGTCCCATGCAGGAAATGGGAATGAAATTCAAACATTTGGGCATTGTGGTTCGGCCGAGAAGATTGAGAAGCTTAGTTTTAAAATTCTTGTAAATCCAAAACACGCCTGAAAATCATGAAACTTGGCATGGTGTCATGTCATGGTACTACCATGCTGTGGTAAAAAAATTACAGAGTAGGAACAAGTTTTGGTGTAAGTTTCTTGCAAACCGGAGCTTCTCTCAGGAAGGCTCGTGGTTCTGAGAGGGAACGTGTCACTTTTGTGTGCATAATTCAAATTTGAAATACAAGCACATGCTCAAGTGCACCAAAGCTGGTTGAAAAATCACATGTGTGTCCTCGGGTAAATTTCTAGGTCCCATGCCAGAAATGGGAATGTCATTCAAACATATGGGCGTCATGGCTCGGCTGGAAACATTGAGAAACTTGGTTTTTTAATTCCTGTAAATCCGAAACAAACATGAAAATCATGAAACTTGGCTTGGTGCCGTGACATGGCACCAACATGTTGTGGTAATTTTGCTGTCCGGTTTGCGAAGGCGAACACATTAACAATCAACAAAGCCATTTTGGAACAAGTGCTGTCACGTTACAATCGGAAACACAAGTATTATTGAAACCATGGGAGTTCTATTTACCATTTACTAGTAAGCTTGCACGTGCAATGCACGTTTTGCTATATGTTCATTAGAAAATAATATTTAAATATATGAATCTTACAATTTTAGTTTACATATAGCGATATCATACATGAGCAATGGTTTACCATATATTTCACATACTCTATGAATTTAAATCTTGATCTAATATGTACTCTTTTCGTCTGGAAAAGCTTGTCCTTCAAATTGATGTATCTAGCATCAAGTTAGTGCTAGATATATCCATTTGAGGAACCAAGTTGGGACAAGCCTTTTCGGATGAAGGGAGTATGTAACAGACTTTCCTAAAGCATATTGAAATTAAATCCGCCAGCGGAATTCACCAATCAAGAATCTTAATGAACACCCGAAACATTTCTTCCTTCCTAAGCCAGAAAAATATATTCCAATCCAGGCGCCTATATGGGGCCTATCAGATCATCGCAATGAAAAAAATCGGATAAGTAAGTTAGAATTAATCATAATATATTTCTCTCAATATTACGATAACTACATTTCACCATCATTTAGCTGCTGAGACCATCGCCGGTGTTGCCGAAAAAACACCCTCATAGCTCAATGTTCTCCTTGACAACAATCTACGGGCCTAATTCTCTTTTTCCGCATCTTTTAGCTCGTATCGTTCCTTCTTTTCGGGCTACATGTTATTTCTAATCATAATCAGCAATTATAAAACAAATATTGTAAGCTCACATACATGCTATAGCATATATATTTCAATTGCAGCTTCATACACAAGGAATATACAGCATGCACAAGCAATGCACACCTCGACTGATGTTACAACCAGATATGTAAATCCTAAAAATATTATGATTACACTAAAAAAATATGACAATCAACCTACAATTTAAATGATTTCCAACCAACACTACAATTTAGCATCATATGCATGAAGTGAAGACACCCGATTACCTTAGTATGTCTCAATACACTACCCAGTTCTTGTACAACATATGGGGTGCATGTTGTAAGCGGCTTCATTCTTAGTGTAGTTGATTAGATGACCAAAATTCCTATCTCACAACTATACTTTCTAAGAATCACAGGGGTCATTATCTTGCGAGTTTTCACCCTGTAAATTGGTTAGTTCAATTATTTCTCGTTCCATGAGTGCACAAACCAAAAAGCAAAATAACCAGATAGACATGCTACATTGGAAACCAATTGAAATCATGCCGTGTTGATTGCATGCTTGTTTGCCTATGGAACATCCGCCTTGAAAGAAATTCAGTGACAATTGTTCTTTGCAAAATCAACAATATTCTCGCTCCTTGTCTCAACAGACAAAAAGGAAATCAAATATATCTTGAGATAAGTAAATATAAAAATTTCATCTAAAATATAATATAAAACCGATGGCAGCCACACGAGAGTTCCATTTTGGTTCCTACAACCTCATTTGAAATCTCAACAAACTAAAGTACATTATGCATATTCGTCAATGCCAAAATAATTCAAGTCTGTGTATGCTATAAAGGAACAAATCTGATCTATCTAAATATTATGAATAGAGAATCACAAACTGCACACCCACAAATATAGTATTTACAACAGTAATTCCAAGGGAAAACAAGCTTTGATGAAAAAAAGGCTCCATCATATTTATCCTTCAAGTTCAAACAGAATCACTGTATCAACACACAAACAAATAATCACTTCCTTTTAGATTTTCCATTCCGATTCATCACCACAGAACAAGCATATATCAACATACGTGACTAAAACTACACTTATGAAATGAGGCAAAGTAGCATGCGAATATTTTGGCACGGTGTTGTTTGTGAAGGAGTATAAGGTCCTACTGTATAAGATTGTGCAAAACAAGCACCGGCGTTGTGGGTATATGAATTCATCTAAGGTCAGATGATGGATGCAACTCCAAAAACCAAGCATGCTTTATTTTGAACAAAAGGTCCATGACAACTTTATTATAGGCAGACATCAAGACAAAATGGATGATATGCACACATTCATTGGATATAACTGCCAGTATGACAAGGCCTTTTGTCACTGTAATTTAGTCTTTCACCTTTATAAAGATTGGCATATAATTGGCTGCTGCTAACAAATGGCCCAGTACAACGGTCTAAATAATAATGTGGTCATCAAGTCTAGGTCCTAGATTGTTCAAAATGGCAGTACTGTTCATGAAACATGCAACCCATGGTTCAGTAAAGTATCTATTTTACTTTAAATCAAAGATCAGATGTGATTGATCTCTCTATATCTTACGGCTGAGCTGATCATAATTACAGAAAACATCATCAAATAATTTTTTGGTTTGGATCGAACACCACCAAACGATCTTCAGCAAGGATAGCTAGAATGGATTTTATCTCCAGTAATATTATATTGGAACAATGACTGCAAACAGAGGAGATGGAGCGGGACTTGCATTACCAGAATAACATCGATGTTGAGTTGTTGGCCCGATGGTCAAGGATACGGTGTCCATGTGGACGCGGTCCTCGACACGATGCCAATGTCATTCAACACGTCCTGTTGGCGACGGTTGGGATGTTGATGGCGGCTGCCACATCCAGGACGTTGGTGACGGGATGAGAGGACGTGTGCGGTATCACTGAACACGCAGATTGCTACCACAAAATAATTCATCAATCTAAATTATCCTGCCTAGAGCTAGCTCCGAATGTCCAGTCAATTGCATCTAAGGCGAGCAGTCCTACACCAACCTGAATATCATGGAAGAGACGTCCACTCCTACATCTCAAACTGGCTTCTGTTCCAGTCTGTTCTCCTCTCTGCATGCATCCTTTCCCCGATCTCATATCTGGCCTTCTTACTTGTACCCACAGCCAGTCCGTGCCCACAACGCCTTACCTCTCCTCTCTCTACCAGCACAAACACTGCAAGGATTTATAAAAAAATTGATTGGTTCAGCATAAAAACATTCTTTGTTAATTCATCATAGTTAGAATATCCTCACTACTTCAATCAACGACTGAAATGGCAACATAAACATCACAAATTTGCAAATAAAAATTGGAAGGAAGGATAAGTGGAATACCAGTTGTGTGGCTGCGGAATAATTGAAAGTTATGGACCAAGAATAATCCAAATCGACCTTCTATCGTTTGTCATGCTCATCTCTGAATCCATACACCATCTAGTTTTCCAGACCGGGATCCTGAATAGAAAGATCAAACACACTGAAGCAAATCAACTAAAGGCGCAAAAGTAAGTATGAGCCGGCTACTCAGAGTCAGAATTCAGAAAGTAAGTCGTCTAGGGAATTTCAACGAACCTATAAACGTGATGTTTGAATTACCACCTAAATAATTATCTCAATTAGAAAAAGACTTGCCACCGGGCTGTAAAGTGTAAAGAATCCAAATTCCATATATACACGCCACTCAAGGGTTTGGGCGTCACAGCGACCGGTGGCATCTAGAATTTGCAGAGAACAAGAAGTTCGCAAAAATATTGTTTAATGAATTTGCAGAATCAAGCAAGGGCGTTTAGGCACAAAATGCACCCATGGTGCCAAAAGCAATCATGGACAATGACACACATCACCGAAGCAAGGCCCAATTCAAGTTAGGATATAACTGTAACTCCTCGCTCAAAAAAATAGATCTAACTCTGACTCCTCGATAACAATACCTGTGAATCATTCAGTTAGCGGATAGTCCAAGCCAGGTACTTGCCCATAATTACCATGCTAGAAGCCCGATGCAGGTGATGGTTAGGATATAAGAGATGAGAACTCAGATGGACAAGTGGGCCGCTAGTGTCATTATTTGTCATGACATAACAAAGGAACTAACGAAGAGCATAAACCAAAACCAAGTTGAATAAATTGGCAGCTGTCTTCGGAATAAGAAAAAAATGGTAATATAAACCTTTAAACCAAGTTGTAGCTCATAATCATCCAGCTCACCAGACCATCTAGTAGACTCTTTAATCCGTTTTAAAACTTCCTCAGAGTTACTATTCCACTACAAAATGTTCAAACTGAATATAGCAAGTTCAATCCAGGAAAGCACAAATGATAAAACTGACATGTACCTTGATAAAGTCAAGTTGCAGAAGGCCCTTGCAGTATGCATAATATCTTCCAACACCATGCAATGTTTTTAGAAGTATATATTTGTCCTGTAAAAACGATATTTGAAATATGAGGCAATTGGAACACAACGCAGATTCTTGGAACATCACGGATTCATATTTATAATCTAATCTCTCCACGAGCAAAAAAGGTGAGACATGCAAAGCTAATTCCACAAGAATGATCCAGAACTGAAACACTAATTAACTGCGAAACAAAATGGTTCATCACAGTAAAAGAATGGGCGGGCGGCTGCTCACGCTCGCGCCGGCGGAGAAGAGGACCGGAAGGCGGCAGCGGCGGCGGAAGAGGACCGGTGGGCGATGGAAGGAGGGCGAGGATGGGCGGAAGGTGGGAGAGGATGGGCGGGCGGCTGCTCACGCTCGCGGCCGTTTCGACTCTCTCGCGGCGGCGGGGCGGCGGCGGCGGGGCGGAGCAGGCGCGACGGCGGCAGGCGCAGAGCAGGCGCAATGGTGGGGCAGAGCAGGCGCGATGGCGGCAGGCGGAGGGCAGGCGCGGCGGTGGGGCGGAGGGCAGGCGCGGCGGCGGGGCGGAGGGCAGGCGCGGAGTGCGGGTGTGTGCGGTTGGGGAGAGCGGGCGTGCGGGACTGCGGGAGTGCGGGTGCGTGCGGTCTTTTTTTTAGAGAGAGTTTTTTTTTGCTAAGGGAGTTTCGTTAGCTAGCGAGGGGATCGAGCGAGGGGGCTTTTGTTAACGAAAACTTTCGTTAACGATGATTTTAGACCTTTGATCGTAGATTAGACGGCTAATATGCTGAGTTGGATCTACCCTCTCTTTCTTTTATAGGGGTAGTAAATGTGCCGCCATGCGTCCCTTTTTTTATTAGCTAGGAGGCGCCGTGCAGGGTAGCTATTTGAGTACGGAGGCGTGCGATCAGATCCCTGCGTGTGCTTATCGGGAGGAAAGCCCTTTGACCTCCATCTGCCGTCCACCTCTCTCCCAAGGTCTCCATTAATGGCGCCCGAGCCTCTGTTTAATGGCGTGGCAATGTCTCACTCGACTGTGATTTAAGAGAGAAAAAAGAAATCTAAAAAGAAAATTTTGCACGGATCTTGATGTAAGATCCGACGGACCTATATAGCATCTACTGCGACTTATAGCAAGACTGGTGAATATATATAAGGACGACGAGAGTGGATAATAATTGTCTTACATAATTAGGAAGATAATTAGAAAAGCCACATGCGGCTACGCCCAAAATACACAAGGGAAAAAGAAGAAGGAAGGCGCATACAACGATCTGGCTCGCTGGTTTCTACTTTCTTTATGCGCTGCAGGTCACGGAGACTAGTTCTCGCGGAGGGCGATGATCTCTTTCATCAGTTTCATGTCCATCATACACTGCTTGGCAGCCTCCATGCATTCCTCCACCAGCCTGTTGCGCTCGATGCGGAGCATGGCATTCTTGTCCATAAGTTTCTTGATGATGACGCCCGTCCTCTGCAACACGGCAGTGGTCTCCTCCTCCCGCTTCACCCTTCCGGCGATCTTTGCCCTCAGCTGGTCGCGCTCGCCCCGGAGCTTCGCATTGACCTCCCCCAGTTGCCGGATTACGCCGGTATCCTCGTCCTACATCCTCGCCCATCCGGAGATCTGATCCGTCTGGCTATGGACTATCGCATGCATGCGCCTGTAAGAGTCCTCGCCTGCCCGCAAGAAATTTTCCCAGGCCGCTGCGGTGCGGCGGGACGTCCCTGCTGCTTTGGCGGCACGGCGGGACATCTCTGCTGCTTCCGCGGCGTGGCCGGACCAATCTGCTACATCGATGGCGCGGCGGGACCTCCGTGCTGCTTCGGCGGCGCGGCGAGATCTCTATGCTGCTACTGCTGCACGGCTGGACATGTCGGCTGCTTTCGCGGCAAGGCGGGACATCTCTCGTGCTTCCTCTTCCATGCTCACCTCTCCCTGGTGGAAATCTCTTGACCCAGAACTCACGCTGGCTATGGCTTGATTGACTTGATTGGTTTTTGTGGATGAGGAGCTGAGGAGGAATGTGCAGTCATCTTATAACCAAGTACTACTAATACGCTCCTAAGTGGGAAACCATTTAGGTTGTGATCGGTGTGAACATGTTTGCAATTAAATATACCGTGGTAGTAGTAGTAATTTGGAATGTGATGAGACACACTCAAAATTTATTAAAAGGCTAGAGGGCGGGGCAGTCTAGCTTGGTCCTTTTCATGAGAGGCGAGGGCCTTTGTGATTTGACGGCTCATTACTGCTCGAAGGCAGGGCCTTGTGATTTGACTGCTCCTATAAATGTGCCGACGACCTGAGGAGGAGCAAAGAACCGTGCGGTATACCCAAGTTTTCCACTGGAGTACGACGGAGGAGCACGAAACACGGCAGCCCAATGCCATATCCTGTACTCTCTACTCTTATTATATATTACTAGGAAGAGGCATTGTTCTATTGGCGATAAAGAATGATCTAATTTTCTAGTCATCTCATTTTTAGCATTGTTCTATTCATGCCTCGCAGAGAAGGTGAAATGTGTGGTGAAACACCCGAAGCAAAATAATAAACACAGGAGCAAAATAAGAAGGAGGATTATCACCCCCAAAAAAGAAGGAAGACGCACACACAAGTCTGGGTCGCTGCTCTCACTACATGAAGGGTTGCTGGCCACGGAGTCATAACTGCTTCTTCATTGCCTCCACGACCTCCATCTCCTTGCGCGTCTCCTCCGCCATCTTCATCATTGTGTCCATGACGCGGGATTTCTCGACGTGAGCCTTCATCATCTGTTCCAAGGCCGCATTATGCACCTTGTCAGCATCCGGGTGCTCGATGTGGAGCTTCTCCAACTCCTCCTTCTATTCCATGATGAGGGCCTGCAACATCTTCATCGAGGAAATACTATTCTCATGCAGCTTCTTCCAGCCGGTGTTGTCCTCCTTCAACAGGTCGAGCTCGTGGCAGAGCTTCGCCTTGTCCTCCTGAAGTTGCAGGATTTCGCCGATCGCCTTCTTCTCCGAGGCAATGCTCTTCTTCAGCAGCATCACCAAGCCGATGGTCAACTCCCCCTGCTCATTGAGCTCAGCGGGCATGTCATCGAGGCTCTCCTTCAGCAGCTCCACCAAGCCGTGGATGAACTCCTTCTGCTTATTGAGGTGCTTATTGAGGTGCTTATTGAGCTGATCGGGCATGCCGTCGAGGGATAAAGACTCCAGCGCTGCCAGCTCGGCATGTTAACCTCCGCGTCTAGGGCGCTCCTGGGAGCCATCGCCTGCCCATGAGAGATCTTTCGAGGTCTCTGCATGGCGGCGAGCCCTCTCTTTTTTCCGCAGCCATGGTTGCGGCTCCCTTGTTATGAGTAGTGATCGACCTAGAGCTCTGCACACCGGCCATGGCAAGGACGGACGAAGAAGGAGGACTTATGTGGAGGAAGGTAGAGTAATTTTTGGTTAGGTAGTTACTCTTTTATAACCTAAGTACTAGCACTAGTACTAAAACATGCATGGAACACATTCAGGTTTGGTACGTGCTGGTAGGTGTGAGCAGGCTTGCACTTAATTGTACCACTAGTACTTTCGAATGTGATGGGAAAAAGGTAAAGATTAATTGATGGTTTTTGGTTTCGAGGCCTGAAACGGCTCCCGATGAGTTTAGTGGAACATAAATTTCAAGTAGACTACACTGCTCATATGCGTAAATATTATGTTACTCTCAAAAATTGGCACAAAATACGAAGGAGACCAATGGAAGTACTACTAGCAACCCATGATTTAACTACTCGCATGCGCGTAGTGGAGTAGTAATGTCTTTCTACCGCCCTCACGTCCACTCAATTTGCATGCGCTGTATTAATTAACCATCAATGAAGTGAATGACTTTACACGCGTCAAATTATCACATGGGGTGGATCTTGGTACAAAATTGTGTCCGCCCGTTGCTACCTCTTGAGCTTGCGTTGTATTCCCTCGAAGAGGAAATGAAGATGCAACACAGTAGTGTAAGTATTTCCCTCAGTTTTTGAGAACCAAGGTATCAATCCAGTAGGAGACCAAGCGCGAATCCCTCGCACATGCACAAACAAATAAGAACTTCGCAGCCAACGCGATAAGGGGTTGTCAATCCCTTTACGGTCACTTATGAAAGTGAGCTCTGATAGAGATGGTAGTTTATATTTTTGGTATTTTTAGTTTAAAAAAACAACAAATAAAAGCGATAAAAGTAAAGTAGATGTAGATTGCTATGTTGAGAATAGACCCCGGGGCCATAGTTTTCTCTAGTGGCTTCTCTCATGATAGCGATATTCTACGGCGGGTAAACAAATTACTGTCGAGCAATTGATAGAAAAGCGAATAATTACGAGACTATCTAGGCATGACCATTGTATATAGGCATCACGTCCAAGACAAGTAGACCGACTCCTGCCTGCATCTACTACTATTACTCCACACATCGACCGCTATCCATCATGCATCTAGTGTATTGAGTTCATAAGAACAGAGTAACGCCTTAAGCAAGATGACATGATGTAGAGGGATAAACTCAAGCAATATGATATAAACCCCATCTTTTTATCCTCGTTGGCAACAATACAATACGTGCCTTGCTGCCCCTATTGTTACTGGGAAAGGACACCGCAAGATTGAACCCGAAGCCAAGCACTTCTCCCATTGCAAGAACTATAGATCTAGTAGGCCAAACCAAACCAATAATTCGAAGAGACTTGCAAGGATATTATGAGCACACATAAAAAGTTCAGAGAAGAACCAAATATCTTTCATAGATAACCTTGATCGTAAACTCACAGTTCATCGAATCTCGACAAACACACCGCAAAAAGAGATTACATCGAATAGATCTCCTCAAAGACCGAGGAGAACTTTGTATTGAGATCCAGAAAGAGAGAAGAAGCCATCTAGATACTATCTATGGACCCGAAGGTTTGTGGTAAACTACTCACAACTCATGGTGAGGGCGATGATGATGATGATGAAGGCCTCCGTGATGGATCCCCCTCCGGAACAGGCTCCAAGATGGGATCTCCACGAGAACAGAAGGTACAGCGGTGGAATTAGGGTTTTCTCTCTGTTCACGGAGTTTCTGGGGTACGTAGACTTATATAGGAACAAGGAGGGCACCGGGGGAGTCACGGAGGCTCCACGAGGTAGGGGGCACGCCCTGGGAAGGGCGGCGTGCCTCCCACCCTCATGGTCCCCTTGTGGCTCTTCTGACGTGGTTCTCAAGTTCTTCGTGCGTGATTTCCTCCAAAAATATCTCTCGTGAAGGTTTCATTCCGTTTGGACTCCGTTTGATATTCCTTTTCTACAAAACCCTGAAACAGGAAAAAAAAACAGCAATCTGGACTGGGCCTTTGGGTTAGTAGGTTAGTCCCAAAAATGATATAAAAGTGAATGATAAAGCCCATTAAACATCCAAGACTTCATAAATAATAGCATGGAACAATAAAAAATTATAGATACGTTGGAGACATATCAAGCATCCCCAAGCTTAATTCCAGCTCGTCCTCGAGTAGGTAAATGATAAAGAAAGAATTTTTGATGTGGAATGCTAACCAATATAGTTTTTCAATGTAATTCTCTTAATTGTGGCATGAATGTTCAGATATGAAAGATTCAAGATAAAAGTCTATATTGACATAAGAAATAACAATACTTCAATCATACTAACAAAGCAATCATGTCTTCTCAAAATACTATGGCTAAAGAAAGTTATCCCTACAAAATCATATAGTCTGGCTATGCTCCCTCTTCATCACACAAAATATTCATATCATGCACAACCCCGATTTCAGCCAAGCATTTGTTTTCATACTCTATATTTTCAAACCTTTCAACTTTCACGCAATACATGAGCGTGAGCCATGGATATAGCACTATGGGTGGAATAGAGGTGGTTGTGGAGAAGACAAAAAGGAGGGAGATAGTCTCACATCGACTAGGCGTATCAACGGGCTATGGAGATGCCCATCAACAGATATCAATGTGAGTGAGTAGGGATTGCCATGCAACAGATGCACTAGAGCTAAATATGAATGAAAGCTCAACAAAAGAAACTAGTGGGTGTGCATCCAACTTGCTTGCTCACGAAGACCTAGGGCATTTGAGGAAGCCCATCGTTGGAATATACAAGCCAAGTTCTATAATGAAAATTCCCACTAGTATATGAAAGTGACTAAGCATGAGACTCTCTACAATGAAGAACATGGTGCTACTTTGAAGCACAAGTGTGGAAAAAAGATAGTAGCAATTGTCCCTTTTTTCTTTTCTCTTTTTTATTCTTTTTTTGGGCCTTTCTTTTTTTCTTTAGCCTTTCTTTTTGTTCTTTTTTTTGCGGAGGGGCTTTATAGATTTAGCCTTTCCTCCAATGGGGCAATGCTCTAATAATGATGATCATCACACTTTCATTACAACACGATATTACAACTCGATACTACAACAACAAAGTATGACTCTATATGAATGCCTCCGGCGGTGTACCAGTATGTGCAATGAAACAAGAGTGACATGTATAAAAATTATGCATGGTGGCTTTGCCACAAATACGATGTCAACTACATGATCATGCAATGGCAATATGACAATATGATGCGTGTCATATGAACGGAACGGTGGAAAGTTTAATGGCAATATATCTCGGAATGGCTATGGAAATGCCATGATAGGTAGGTATGGTGGCTGTTTTGAGGAACAATATGGTGGCTGTTTTGAGGAAGGATATATAGTGGGTTTATGGCACCGGCGAAAGTTGCGCGGTACAAGTGAGGCTAGCAATGGTGGAAGGGTGAGAGTGCGTATAATCCATGGACTCAATATTAGTCATAAGAACTCATATACTTATTGCAAAAATCTATGATTCATCAAAACAAAGCAATCAACGCATGCTCCTAGGGGGGAGGTTGGTAGGAGTTAACCATCGCGAGCCCCCAACCACCACACAAAGGTTGGCACTCTACAAATACCTCATGCTCTAACTTCGTCACATAGCGGTTCACCATACGTGCATGATACGGGAATCACTAACCTTAACACACGTATTTCTCAATTTCATAATAATTCCACTAGCATGACTCTAATATCACTATCCTCATATCTCAAAACAACTATCAAGCATCCAACATCTCATTCTATTCAATGCACTTGGTGTGAAATTTTTTACTACATTGATATTGGGTGTCTATCATGTGAAGACTAGTTTCTTTAGCCTAAACACATTACCATGCTGTTTTAATAGACTCTCAAAAGGATATAAGTGAAGCATGAGAGTTCAACAATTTCTACAAAATATTACCACCACCGTGCTCTAAAAGATATAAGTGAAGTACTAGAGCAAAACTATTCAACTCAAAAGATATAAGTGAAGCACATTGAGTGTTCTAATAATTTCTAGGCCATATTTAACTCTCTCAAATAGGTGTGTCCAGCAAGGATGATTGTGGAAAACTAACAAGCAAAGATTCAAATTATACAAGACGCTCCAAGCAAAACACATAACATGTTGCGAATAAAAATATAGCTCCAAGTATAGTTACCGATGGATGAAGACAAAAGAGGGGATGCCTTCCCGGGGGATCCCCAAGCTTAGGCTTTTGATTATCTTGAATTTACTTGGGGTGCCATGGGCATCCCCAAGCTTAGGCCTTCCTGGGGCGGTGGAGGACCGGCAGTGGGGAGTGTTTTTGGGGCGGGCGGGGCGGCGCACCACCGGCCGCGGGCGGCGGGGGCGGCTGTTTGGCCGGTGGTGGCTGGCGGCTCACGGGGGTGGAGGTTGAAGATGAACTGCAGGCCCTTGATTTCATATCCAACGGCTGCAAAATCGACTGAACAAAGATGAAAAAGTCAGTCGACTTACGTGTAGCCTCACCTCTAGTGCATTCAGTTTCGACAGTTAAATTCAGTTTCGGCAGCAAAATTCAGTTTCGATAGTTAAGTTCAGTGTCGACAGTTAAATTCAATTTTGACAGCAAAATTCAGTTTCGACAGTTAAGTTTAGTTTAGAAAGTTAAATTCAGTTTCGACAATTAAGTTCAGAGATGAGCGGCTGATGTATACATCTAACACTTTGTGGTTATGTATTTTACGTCATCTATTGGAGATGCTATTAGAATTCCACTCAGGTTAACGTTGTGTCTCTTGTCCTGCTTCAGCCTCGGCGTCGTACAACTCACCGGAGCTGCAACGATGAAACCCTCCATCACAGCGGAGCAGTACCTTGGGCTCCATCTCTAGACGCCTAAGATCTTCTTCCCCTCCTCTCACAGCCAAGTCAGCCGGAGCATCCTCACGGGCCAACCCAATCACGCTGAGATCGACATGGCTTCGCCAAAGAGGTTGTACACTTCTTGTGGTTTGACTTAATCTCACCATGCTTCTTTGCATCCTGTAATCTTCCAATTTTTGTGATCCAAACACCCAGATTGGCAGAAATCCTGTGTTTTAAAATTCTTTGTTTTGCACGTGCATTCCTATCCTATTCCTGTCTATTTCCTATCCCTGCATTGTTAGAATCCTCAAATTCAAACAAGCCCTTACACAATTACTTTTGTTACAAATATGTGTCAAAGAAAACCTTGTGTGGTTTGTCCTGCTCCTGCGGTGCTGTGTTCCACCCCAGCTCAGCTGCTCCAATGACGGAAGGGTTCACCGCATTAGGGATCCGCTCTCCAGACTGTCTTTCGCCACCTCAGATCTTCTTCCCCGTCGTCGGCCGCCACGACAACTGCATTACCATCATCAACTGAGTAGATGACCTTGAGTACTACACGTGTCCGCAAGAGAGGTCGCACTCTTCCGTGTCTGCTTACGTTATGCACCGCTTAATATGATGACATGCTACTTTATCGTCGTGTTCACCTATTAGACTCCGACTCAGGTCCAAACTTATGCTGAAACTTGAGTTTTTAAATGGGTGTGCAGTACATATTGGGCCAGCAATCAGTACTATATGTCTACTATCTGGTTAGTCTTAGGTGTCTACTATGAGTTTCATGTTGGGTGCAAACAAACATTAAAGGAGCCATTATTTGTATTTTTTAACTAAAGCTATTATCTGCCTGCTATCATTGGTTTTGGGTCTATCCACAGTTTGCTACCTTCACTCTGGATTTGTGCATGCACTCCTTACATAATCTCACTATGTTTTATTCCTATGCATGTCAGTCATTGTACACAATGGAACTGAACATGTAGAGCAAAAGAGACAAGCCTTGCGTGGCAATAAAATTTCATGTAGACGTCGCTCCATGGTGGGCGCAAAGGCAGCCCCCCTCCACCCATTTTGGATCGTAATCAAGAGGAAGATAACTCCTCAGAGGAGGATTAGAGAC
>LR738715.1:671455748-671551423 GCA_902687465.1 Secale cereale | reverse complement strand
GTCAGTCCTATCCCCCCCCCCCCCGAGGTGCATGCTCTAACTTGGCAGGGTTAGGTTGCTCATATCGTGCGTATGGTATCTTGCATTGCTATGTCATTTGCTTAGTTTAGACATGATTTGTGTGAATGCTACCTGTTTAGTGTCTAATTACCATATATGTGAATTATGCAATGCCATCTTTTTGCAAGACATTATATATGTGAATTATGCAATGCTATCTTGTTGCAAGGCATTATATATTTGAATTATGCAATGCCATGCTGTTAAGTCAAGCGTCATATTTGTGAATTATATCATGCCGTCCTTTTTTTGTATTTCTCATTGCTTTTGTCGACAATGTTTGTATATTCAACCGCTCTTCCTCTGCATCAGCCATTTGAATTGGTGATGGAGAAATCTGGAGTGAAAACAAGGTCTTCAGAGCAGACAATGCTACCTGGTGAAGCAGATATGTTGCTGGTTATAGATAGCTCTTCAGAGGAGGATTCAGAGGCAGATGACCAGTCCTATTATCCCCCTAAGGTGTATGCTCAAACTTGGCAGGGTTATATTACTCATATCATGCATATGTTGTATTGCAATGCTTAGTTTTTACATCATATACACGATATTGAATGCCATCTCCTTAGTTGACACATCATATGTGCGATTGCCCTCTACTCACTTCCTTAGTATATATAAATAATATATTTGAATTATATCATGCCATGATGTTTACATAGACAACATGTATCTGAATTATGGCATGCCAACCCATTTTCTAAAGACATAATATAGTTATATCATCTCATCTTATTCACATAGTCATCATATTTTGAATTATGTCATTCTATCCATGAATTATCATGTCATCATGTTTCCATCAACGGCATGTTTGTGATTTATGGCATGCCAACCACTTTAATAGACACATCGTATAGTTATATCATGTCATCCTGTTTACATAGTCATCATATTTTGAAGTATGTCATTATATCCTGTTTAGTTAGCCATCATACATGTGAAATTGTGTCATGCTATCCTGTTTAATTAGCCATCATATATTTGAAATTATGTCCTGCTATTCTGTATGGTTAGACAACATAAATGTGAATTATTTCATGCCCTGTTTTCTTCCCTACTATCCATTGCACCTGTCTATCTTACAATGTCTATACATTCAATTACTTTCCTTGTTTGTCAGCCATTTCAATTGGAGGGGGTGATGGCAGTATCTGTGGGAGTAAAAATACGATCTTTAGAAAAGATCGTGCTACCTATCGATGGAGATAGAACCATGGTTGTACTTGCCGAAGAACCAGCCCCACCACACATAACCCAGACTCACGCAGATTGTACCCCTACCCAGTTGGACAGAGAACCAGCTACATCCCTTCTAACCCCAACCCCAGCAGATAGTAACCTAGTTCCCGTTGACACAACACCATCTCCACCACAAAGCACCCAAACACGAGCAGTTAGTAAGGCAACTGCAGTGCCCAAAGCACGAGGACCACCACTCCGAACCCCAAGTCAACGCTTAAAGCAGAAGAAGAATTGTTCTCAGGTCAGGTTCCGTAGCTATGGTTCATACTACTTTGCTCTTGCATCACTGTATTTACTCATACCAACTAATTTCAAATTTGAAGGATGCAATTGAAACTCCAATGGTGCAACAGGTATGTTTTAAACCTTTTTATTTAACGTGTTTGCTGTTGTAACTTGCTCTATGTTGATTTCAGTTTCAATTGAATAAACAATTATGTTCTCATGCCATGCACATTTCAAGTGTTGTTATTGCTGTGTAGTTTCCCACACTTATATTCTGTCTATGCTGCTTTGTCTTAAATAGATATGGTTCGAACTATATCTATCTTGATTTGGCAACATAAACTAGAATGATATAGACCATACAGTGACCATACTACATAGATATATGTTTGTTTCATGTTGTTATCCTATCCACCTTACTACTGAACTGGTTTACCAAAATGAGTTTCATATACTACATTGTAAATCTATGATGTGTTTGTTTGTTTATCCTTTAGAACGCGGATAAAATATTGGAGAAGAGTACCCCGTTATGCAATGGTAAAGAAAGTAATGCAGATCAGGTTCAACATAGTGAGACATCCCTGTTGTTCTCCAAGGAAGCTGATAAAACCTATATTGAAGACACTGAGACAACCCCAAAGTCATGTCTTGATGTAGTGTTCGAGTTACTGGCTACTACTACTGGCACCAACTCTTCGAACTCGCTGCCTGAATCAGTTCGGCTTCTTGAGTCTCAACTTCAAGTCGAAAGACATCGATCAGATGTTATGCGATAGGAAGCCGAAGGACTGAGGAAGTCCCTGCAGAATTCAGATGCATACTTTCTGGTGCAACAACAAGTGCTGGAGGATTTAAGCGCCAAGCAAGAGAAAGTTAATAAGCTTGCCAAGCATCTTGCCAGCATTATGGGTACCCAGGATATTGTTTCTTGAGCTCTTTTGAAGTGGTTTCAGTTCTGGACTTGTTTTGCTGCGGCGTTTATATGCTACTTTGTTCCCTATATTTGCACTGGTGGCGAACTTTGATGCCGAGTGGATGTAATATGTGTAATAGCCGTGATAGCCTAGCGTAAGTTGTTTGCCTATTTATTTCCTTATTGTCTTGTTTATTTGTTTTCTTGTAGTCAGTGCAGTTCTTTTTGCACGGTTTGCTAGTGGCCGCAATAGCCTATTTTTTTAAACTAGGCCACATTAACCATGGGCTACATATTTACTGTAGTTAACATGGGCCTCTTACGGGCCTTAGAAACAATGGGCCTTCTAAGGGCCGTAGAAACAACGGGCCTTCTACGGGGCGTAGAAACAATGGGCCTTATACGGGTCGTAGACACAATGGGCCTTCTACGGCCCGTATGATCGGTTGGCCAAACATGGGCCAATAACAGACCACATTATGGTCGTAAGTGGGCTAGAGTTGAAATCGTCCGTTCATGGGCCGGCCATAACGGGCCGTCGTTAATCGACCGTATTTGATGACGCTATTAAAATGGGCCAACCTATTAACGAGCCACAAATGGGCCAACTGCAACCACTGGCTGAATTTGGCCCACAAGCAGAAAATGACAGTAACGGGCTGAAAGCAAACGAATGCTGGAAATGAGCCCAAGAATAAATGGGCCCTGATAAGGCCAAAAGATAACATGGGCTGGAAACGGCCCAACGGAATAATGGTCCATAAATGGGTATAAAGTGAAACATTGTTCAACATGGGAAAGTTTTACCACGGGCCGTTAATGGGCCGAGGGTTACTAAGG
The DNA here is from genome assembly GCA_902687465.1 of Secale cereale. NCBI lineage: Eukaryota > Viridiplantae > Streptophyta > Magnoliopsida > Poales > Poaceae > Secale > Secale cereale. The sequence continues at coordinate 671,548,137 of LR738715.1, read as the reverse complement.
ACCTCATATGGGCCGAAAGACGTCATGGGCCATACATGGGCCGGAAGTTAAAACGGGCTGGAATTATATTAGATGGCCCAGATGACGCTACTGGGCCTAATTCGGATAGGCCGTAAACGGGCCCTGGGTTAGCGGGCTGTAAATGGGCTATATGCAAACAGGCCGTTAACAGGCTTGTCGTGGGCTGGCCCGTCACCTTTTGACCAAGTCAAATGGGCTGGCCTTTTCACAGGAATGGGCCTCTGTTCGGCATTGTTCATTACCGGCCAGTTTTACCACGGGCCGTTAATGGGCCGAGGGTTACTAAGGGCCTCATATGGGCCGAAAGACGTCATGGGCCATACATGGGCCGGAAGTTAAAATGGGCTGTAATAATATTGGACGGCCCAGATGACGCTACTGGGCCAAATTCGGATATGCCGTAAATGGGCCCTGGGTTAGCGAGCTGTAAATGGGCTATATGAGGACATGCCGTTAACAGGCTTACCGTGGGCTGGCCCGCCACCTTTTGACCAAGTCAAACGGGCTGGCCTTTTCATAGGAATGGCCTCTGTTGGGCCGTGCCACATGTCGACGTATCATAGGCGCTTTTTGTGCAATGAGTGGATGAAATCTGCCCAACGATGAGCTGACACGTGTTTCCTCTAGAGAATGATGATTTTACACGTGGAAAATCCCCATTGGTCGGGCCTGTTAATTGGTTATCGGATCCAAAACCGAACTCGATAGTTTAACGGCGTTCCGTTATGGTGGATGCCACGTGTCTGTCTCCCTTGACGAAAGCACTTCTGTGACGCGAGATTTATCGTCATGGAAGTGGACACTTCCGTGATGATCCTTTTGGTAATGTCATGGAACACTTCTACGACAGCACAGGTATGACTATCTTGATTCTGTCATAAATTTGTCATGGATGTACATGCATGACAGAAAACGTGACCTACTGTGACAAACACGTATCATCACGGAAGTGTATTTTTTTGTAGTGGAGGAAGGAAAAGGTCCCATGTAATCAAATCCCCAAACATCAAATGGTTCAACAACAAGTGAATAATTCATAGGCATTTCTTGATGCTTACCGATATTACCTGCCATGTCCATAGGAGATGCATCATGTCCTGCCATGTCCATATGCATCATATCCATCATCATGTGTTTGAGCATTGCATGATGATTGATTGTGCTCCGGTGCTGCATTGTTGTGTTGGTTATAGCCCGGTGACGATTCGGAGTTCGAGGTACCTACCGAGGCTGAGTTTGAGGAGCAAGGTTAAGATCCCTCCGTGGAATCAATAGGCAAGATGACCATTCCCAGATATCACTACTATCTTTTCCTATGCTAGATGTCTCGCTCTTTAGATATTGCCTCGATGCCTATACATGTTTGTCATCCCTCCTATTGTTGCCATGAAACTCTCTAACCACCTTCCTAGCAAACCGTTGATAGTTGCAGGTGAAGTTTTGAAGATTCTTGCCCCATGATGAAGTTATTGTTGGGATATCACAATATATAATCTGTTAAACTAATTCACCTATATATTAGTAATGGGTGGAAGGCTAAGTCTCTTGCTTGGTGTTTTGTTCCAGTCTTGCCACCCTAGGAACCGATAAACCGGTGGTATGTTCCTTGATTTTGCGTCCCTAACAAGGTTGGGGTTTATGGGCCCCCCTTGATAATTCGCTCTGTGTTAAAGCTTTTCCAGCAAGGCCCAACATTGGTTTTACATTTGCCTAATAACTAAAGCTTCATAGGGCGTTGCAAACCCGAGTTCTTAATTAACAACCCGGGCCAGTGCTCCTCATGAGTGTTGGTCCAAACTGGGCGTGCTGCGGGGCCACCTCAGGGAAACTAAAGGTCTGGTATACACCTGTAGCTTGTCCCATCCGGACGTGGCCTGAGACGAGATACACGGGGGTACTATCAGGGTGTTGGCACGCCGGGAGGTCTTGCTAGATTAGTTTTACCTTTGTCGAAATATCTTGAGCACGAGATTCCGAGAACACTCGGGTCTTCCCACCTTGGAGTTGCGACTCAGCAGATCATGAGCTTGTGATGGGCTAAGTTGGGACACCCCTGCAGGGTTTGATCATTCGAAAGCCGTGCCTGCGGTTATGTGGCAGATGGGAATTTGTTAATATCCGGTTGTAGATAACTTGACACCATGTTCATGAATACACTACCTGCGTGAGTAACCATGATGGTCTCTTTCCGAAGGGCTTCGGGAAGTGAACACGGTGGGGTTATGTTTGATCGTGAGTAGTTAGGATCGCTCCTTGATTAACTTGGCGATCATTGGCACTTGTTCTCTTCTCGCTCTAAACTCGTAAGCTAGTGCTTAGTGCTTGTTGCAACCTTTGTATACAACCTTTTCACACCTAAGGCTTTGATAGTTTTGCTACCCGGGACCGGGATTGCTGAGTCCTCTGTGGCTCACAGATTCAACACACACCAGATGCAGGTACCGTTGAGAACTATACAGGAGATGGTTTTGAGCTATACTGGGAGTTCGATGAAGAGCGTGGATGTTACTATGTGTCTTATCCCGACGATCAGTAGTGGTTTTACTAGGAGGATCCGGGCTTGTGTTATTTATGGTATCTTTTCATTTGGATTTCGTCCGTAGTCGGACTCTGATGTTATTTGGATGATGTATGTTATTGCATTTCATTGTGTGACGTGGCGAGTGTAAGCCAACTATCATTTTACACTTTCATCCCTGAATTTTACATGAGTTGTGCAAAGATACCATACTTGAGATCATTCTAGTATGCGTTTATGTCCTTAAGTCGTGCCTCGACACGTGGGGGACATAGCCGCATACTGGGCATTAGAAGTTGGTATTCAGAGCCTTCTCCAACCTAGGAGCCCCCTGATTGATCGAATCGCTGACGGTTGAGTCTAGGCACACACAAAAAATGTTTTGAGTCTTATATATATATATATATATATATATATATATATATATATATATATATATATATATATATATATATATATATGTCGGAGAGTAGGATTTCTTTTTACTCCTCATCCCTTCATGGCTCTGGTGAGGACTCCCGACGTTGTTTTATCTCCTGTACTCTCAAAAAATCACTAATTTTTTTTAGGATCACGCAAGTATTGTTTGGATTGTTCCGATATCTTTGTGACAAGAACATTGTTCTCGATGCCTCCTGTCATTTAGGGGTTGTGGCAGTGTCCCCGGGAGTTGAGCTTCGAGGTGCTGTCGTCACAAATGTATCGCAGCGGTTCTAGAATACTTAAGACAGCCGACATTGAAAACTTTTCTATGATGTTAGTGGTGAGATAACCCCGACGTCACCCAGTACTGGTGGGATAGTTCGGGAGTATTGCCATAGCTAGTATAGCGGATGCGTTTCGAAGGTCCGAGGTAAACAGTTTCCGAGGATGACTGGTTATGTGTTGACGGATGGATACAGCTGGATGTAGGTTTGTAGTTGAGTGCGCGGTGCTTCCCCTGTATCCCCAACACCAGATTACATAACCGGAAACCTTCGGGAATTAATAGGTGGGTTCTTCAAGTAGCTCGTGGTCATTCTTCCAATGAGTGGATGGTACGAGGTTTGGGGTTCAACATCGAGTGAAGAGGTTTTATGGGCGCTGTTCCAATTGGGAGTTGCATCTTAAAGGGTCCTTGGCTATGTTGATTCGGGGATTGCAACACCCTTTGTAACACGTTCCATGGGGCATTCAGCATGAACATGTGGGACGAAGCTTCTACCATGTATTTGTTCCATCTGCACCTTGTTGTTTTTATTTACCTTTTGTTCTCCCAAGTGGCTTCTCAAGAAGATTGTTGTACCATTAAACTGTGGAATTCATTCGTTCATTTTGTTTGAATATTCATTGTGAAGACTTATGTTGCAAATTTCTAGCCGTTGATTCAACTTATCTGTTTTGCATCAATGGCTAACGGTTGTCATCATATTCAGGATGGCTCCTAAGAGGGTTCCCAATCCTAACGAAGAAGGCGAAGAAGAGCGTCCTCCTGAATGTCCTCCTTCCCCTCCTCCTCCGGCTGAGGCATGGAGAGCAATTATGCAAGCGACCAACCAGAACACCCAGATGCTCATGCAAATGATGCAGAACTTTCAAGCCAACAAGGCAAATCAAGGCAATCATGGGAACCAAGGTCAAGGCAATCTGTTCAATCAACCTCACTTTGCGACACTGAATCAATTCCTGGCAAACCAACCGAAGTCTTTCACTTACTTTGTGGACCCGCTAGATGATGAAGACTGGATCACACACATCAAAAAGCACTTTGAATGCAGTAACGTGAGGCCTGCGGATTATGTCAAGTTTGCAACTTTCCAACTCAAAGATCAAGCTGCTGATTGGTGGCAACAGTACAAAGACTCCAGAGGTGATCGTGAGATCTCATGGACTGACTTCTACAAAGATTTCTGCTCTTACCACATTCCTACCAGTGTCATTGAAGGCATGCGTGAGCAATTCCGTAACCTGAAGCAAGGAACCATGTCCGTCTATCAATACAATGTCAAGTTCCAGAATCATGCCCGTTATGCGAAGCAAGACATCCCCAATGCCAAGAGCAAGATTTATCAGTTCCGTGGTGATCTGAAAGATGAACTCCAACTAGCTCTCACCTTGTTCGAGCCGGATGAATTTGATCAATTCTACAATATGGCTCTCAAGCAAGAGGCAGCTCACCTCAAGTGTGAAGCTTCCAAAAACAGGATTAGAGATGTTGTTCACTCCTCCTCTTCCTCTCAAGTGGTTGCCAAGCAACAGAAGTTCTGGCTTCTGCCTCCTCCAGTGCTCCATCCTCCAAACAACAACAAGCACTCAGGTGCTCGTGAATTATCCCACCCACCTAACCCAAGCAATCATTCCAAGCCTTAGTTTCAAGCTTCAAGATCAAGTGGTCCTTTTCATCGGCCTCTCTCAGAAGTTACTTGCAACAAGTGTTCTCAGAACGGTCACTATGCCAACAAGTGTTGCAACCCAAGGAGTCTTCCGCCTCCTCCACCTATCAGCACTGCTATTGTCAAGCACAGTCCTAAGGTTGCAAGAGTGAATCTGATGAATGCAGCTCAAGCAGAGAATTCTTCAGATGTGATACTTGGTAATCTTCCAGTTAACCTTAAATCTGCTAAAGTTTTGTTTGATTCTGGTGCATCACATTCCTTCATGTCATATCCATTTGCATCCAAGCACAATGTGGGCACAGTGGCTTTACCAAGGGAGTTATCAATTACTTCTCCGGGAAAACAAATGAATTCTAGCTTGTATGGTCCGGATATATCTATTCACAGGGGTGATTACAGTTTTCTGGTTTCTCCGGTTATTCTCGGCAATTCCGACATTGATCTTATTCTTGGGATGGATTGGCTCTCCAAGCATGATGCAAACATTGATTGTGCAAACAAGGAAGTCAAGCTTACTCATCCTGACGAAGACATGATTATCTTCGCCTCTCGAGATAACACAATCATGCTATTCACTCAATGCCCAGTGCCATATTGACATAGTGCCCAGTGCCATTTGCTATTTTTTGGTTCTTTTTTTACTTTGCAGAATATCAATACCAAACGGAGTCCAAATGCAACGAAACTTTTTGGAGAATTTTTTCTTCCCAAAAGAGACCCAGGGAGCCCATGAGGTGCACAAGAGGGCCCCGTGGGGCCCACAAGACACTGATACGTCTCCAACGTATCTATAATTTTTGATTGTTCCATGCTATTATATTATCCTTCTAGGATGTTTTATATGCATTTATATTCTATTTTATATTATTTTTGGGACTAACCCATTAACCCAGAGCCCAGTGCCAGTTTCTGTTTTTCCTTGTTTTTTGAGTAACGCAAAAAGGAATACCAAACGGAGCCCAATTGACCTGAAACTCAACGGGGGATGTTTTTGGACCAGAAGAAGCCCAAGGAGTACCGGAGATGGACCAGGGAAGTCCCGGGCTGCCCACGAGGGTGGGGGGCGCGCCCGCCCCCTGGGCGCGCCCCCCTATCTCGTGGCTGCCTCGGAGACCCCCCTTACTTGTTCCCACCTCCAACACCTCCTATATATACAGAAACCTCCAGAAAATAACCTAGATCGGGAGTTCCACCGCCGAAAGCCTCAGTTGCCACCAAAAACCAATCTAGACCCGTCTTGGCACCCTGCCGGAGGGGGGAATCCCTCTCCGGTGGCCATCTTCATCATCCCGGCGCTCTCCATGACGAGGAGGGAGTAGTTCACCCTCGGGGTTGAGGTATGTACCAATAGCGATGTGTTTGATCTCTCCCTCTCTCTCTCGTGTTCTTGAGATGGCATGATCTTGATGTATCGCAAGCTTTGCTATTATAGTTGGATCTTATGATGTTTTCCCCCTCTACTCTCTTGTGATGAATTGAATTTCCCTTTGAAGTTATCTTATCGGATTGAGTCTTTAAGGATTTGAGAACACTTGATGTATGTCTTGCATGTGCTTATCTGTGGTGACAATGGGATATCACGTGATCTACTTGATTTATGTTTTGGTGATCAACTTGCGGGTTCCGTGACCTTAGGAATCTATGCATAGAGGTTGGCACACGTTTTCGTCTTGACTCTCCGGAAGAAACTTCGGGGCACTCTTTGAAGTACTTTGTGTTGGTTGAATAGGTGAATCTGAGATTGTGTGATGCATATCGTATAATCACGCCCACGGATATTTGAGGTCACAATGGAGTATCTATGTGACATTAGGGTTTTGGTTGATTTGTATCTTAAGGTGTTATTCTAGTATGAACTCTATGATAGATCGAACAGAAAGAATAGCTTCGTGTTATTTTACTATGGACTCTTGAATAGATTGATCAGAAAGAATAACTTTGAGGTGGTTTCGTACCCTACAATAATCTCTTCGTTTGTTCTCCACTATTAGTGACTTTGGAGTGATTCTTTGTTGCATGTTGAGGGTTAGTAATATGATCCAATTATGTTATCCTTGTTGAGAGAACTTCCACTAGTGAAAGTATGAACCCTAGGCCTTGTTTCCTATCATTGCAACACCGTTTATGATCACTTTTATCATTAGTTACCTTGCTGTTTTTATATTTTCAGATTACAAAAACCTATATCTACCATCCATAATGCACTTGTATCACCATCTCTTTGTCGAACTAGTGCACCTATATAATTTACCATTGTATTGGGTGTGTTGGAGACACAAGAGACTCTCTGTTATTTGGTTGCAGGGTTGTTTGAGAGACACCATCTTCATCCTACGCCTCCCACGGATTGATAAACCTTAGGTCATCCACTTGTGGGAAATTCGCTACTGTCCTACAAACCTCTGATCTTGGAGGCCCAACAACGTCTACAAGAAGAAGGTTGCGTAGTAGACATCAACACCAGGGCGTCAATCTATGTTTTCTGCTTGGAGCGTCAATCTATCTTATTTTGTTTTGCTTGCTGTTTGAATAATATACCAAGATCTGAAATTCTTAAATGTTAGAGAGTCTCCACATAGTTACATAATTATTCAACTACTCATTGATCCTCACTTATATCTTTCAGAGTAGTTTGCCATTTGCTCGAGTGCTTCACTTATATCTTTTTAGAGCATGGCGGTGGTTTTATTTTGAAGAAATAGATGAACTCTCATGCTTCAATTATATCTATTTGAGAGTCTTTTAGAACAGCATGGCAATGTGCTTTGGTTATAAAACTAGTCCTAATATGATAGGCATACAAGATGAGTATAGTAAAAACTTTCACATAAAGTGCATTGAATACTATGAAAAGTTTGATACTTGATGATTGTTTTGAGATATGAGGATGGTGATATTAGAGTCATGCTAGTAGAGTAGTTGTGAATTTAAGAAATACTTGTGTTGAGGTTTGAAAGTCCCGTAGCATGCATGTACGGTAACCATTGTGCGACAAATTTGAAGCATGGTGTATTTCATTGATTGTCATCCTTTGTGTGGAGGTCGGGATCGCGTGATGGTTAACTCCTACCAACCCTTCCCCTAGGAGCATGCGTGTAGTACTTTGTTTTGATGACTTGTAGATTTTTGCAATAAGTATGTGAGTTCTTTATGACTAATGTTGAGTCCATGGATTATACACACTCTCACCCTTCCGCCATTGCTAGCCTCTCTTGTACCGCGCAACTTTCGCCGGTACCATACACCCACCATATACCTTCCTCAAAACAGCCACCATACCTACCTATCATGGCATTTCCTTAGCCATTCCGAGATATATTGCCATGCAACTTTCCACCGTTTCGTTTGCTATGACACGCTTCATCATTGTCATATTGCCATGCATGATCATCTAGTCGACATCGTATTTGTGGCTAGGCCACGATGCATAATTTTTCATACATGTCACTCTTGATTCATTGCTGATACGTCCAAAACGTATCTATAATTTCTGCTTGCTCCATGCCTCTTTTGTGTGATATTGCTATGATATTTATGCACTTCCATACACTTTTGATCATATTTGGACTAACCTATTAACTCAGTGCACCACAGTGCCAGTTCCTGTTTTCTGCTGTTTTTCTATTTCAGGTTTCCTTCATATTAAAAGTGCTCCAAAAATTCCGGGAAAAATACAGGAAAAATCAGCGTACAGGAAGCTTCGAGAAAAACCAAAGCAGGGCCAGAGGGGAGCCTGGGGGGGCCAGGCGGCCACCTGGCGCGGCCCCACCCCTGGCCGCGCCAGGGGGGCGCCTGGGGCCCCGGCTCCGACTCTGATGACCCCCCATCGCATATATATTCCTCGCGTCCCGAAACCGTCGAGGACGGAACCCTTTTTCGCGATCTCGCCTCTGTTTCGCTGCCGCCGCGCTTCCAAGATCGGGAGCATCAAGAGAACTCTTCTCGGCACCCTGCCGGAGGGGAGAACCACCACCGGAAGCTTCTCCACCACCATGGACGCTTCTCGGATGAGTCGTGAGTAGTCCACCTTGGACCATGGGTCCATGATAAGTAGCTATGTGATGTTCTCCTCCCCTCTTTGTTCTTCATGGTTTAGACCTCGTGAGCTGCCCTACATGATCGAGGCACATATGTAATCTTTATGTTGTCGCTCTGCCGAGTTTGCTGGGATCCGATGGATTATGAGATTATGTTCAGATTGTGTGTGAGTAATATATTTGATTCACCTCTTTTATATTTATGTTCTTGAGTAATTCTTGCATGTTCTCTGTTGCTGTTTATTGCTTTGGCCAAGTAGTAGGTAGTAACTCCAAGAGGGAACGTTATGCTTGATTGTGGGTTCATGCCCCCTGATGACTAGCTTGAGTGACAGAAACATGAGTCTAGGGGATGTGCTGTTGCCACAAGGGGGAAAACAACGGTGCTTGTACTTGCGGGTGCAAGGATTGTTTACTTTACGCAAAGTTCTTTTAATGCAGTTGTTTGTTGTTTTGAGTCTACACTTTGGGTGGGATTCGCAACTTAATACCAGCGAGATGTTCTGGATAGATATCTCAAGGTGGATGATTAGTAGTAGATGCAGATCCCCACTGTCGGGATCTACAAAAGTAATAAACCTTGTGATTATGTTAGTTTTAATGGAGAGTTATGCCCATGGCATGGTCTCCCAAAAAAAAGTATGAGCCTCTGTTTGAAGTTGCTCCCACACTTCCCCAAACTTGGGAAGACGTCCAAAGTCTTATAATAGAGAGCAATTCAAACAAAGAAGATGACACTACAATTCTGCTCAATAATGATAAAATTGATTTTGATAATTGTAGTCTCTCAGAAGTTGTCACCTTTTTACAAAGAATGTCTAAAGACCCCCACACTAGCACACTTAATCTTGCCTTCACAGAGCATATCACTAATGCTCTTATCAAAGCTAGGGAGGAGAAGCTCAGGGTAGAAGCCTCCATACCTAGAAAGCTAGAAGATGGTTGGGATCCTATGATTAAAACTAAGTTGAATAACTTCTCTTGCTATGCTTTATGTGATGTTGGAGCGAGTACCTCCGTTATGCCCAAAAGAATATATGATATGTTTAAATTGAAATCTTTTGATCCTTGTTCTTTTGGTGTCCGTCTTGTTGATTCTTCCGTAAAGAAACCTTTGGGGAAGATCGACGATGTTCTTATCATTGTCAATGACAATTATGTTCCAGTTGATTTTACTATTATGGATATTGAATGTGAACCTTCATGTCCAATTATTATGGGACGTCCTTTTCTTCGCACCGTTGGTGCTATCATTGACATGAAAGAGGGGAATATAAAATTCCAATTCCCTCTCAAGAAAGGGATGGAACACTTCCCTAGAAAGAAGATTAAGTTGCCTTTTGAGTCCGTTATACGGGCTAGCTATTCTCTTACTCTTGATAAAACTTGATCCTCTCTTTTTGCATCATGCCTAGCTTAAAGGCATAAAAGAAAGCACTTTTGGGAGGCAGCCCACAACGAATTAGGTTTTATTTTGCTTTTGTTGTGTCTTGATGTTTGTTACTACAGTAGCATCATCATTGTATCTTTTCTTTTCAGCTCTGTGCCAAGTTTAGCCTCCGATTGCAAGAAAGTTCAAAAGTTATGACGTGCTGTCCAGAAAACAGATTCTGTCCTTGTACAGAAAAATTCGAATAAAATCACCAGATCATCTTTTTGATCTGAATTTTTATGACAGCGTGCTCTATACAATTGGCTTTCGGACGTCTGTTCTGAGTTTTTTGATTTGAGGTGCAGAAGTGCCCCAAAAAAATTATTTACTACCTGCTGGTCTGTTTTTCACAAATTTTGTCCTGTTTTGTCTTTTCTTCGTTTTGCAAACCTTGAGCTTGCTTTTTCTTTGCAAAAACCTTTTGGCAATCTTGAGAAACAGTAGCTCTTCAAGATTATCTTTATTTCCAGTAGGGAAAAATTATTTTATTGTGGGTACTAACCTCGCTAATCAGATTATGATGAGTTATGTATGAAGGAATTTTTCAAGTGTGCGAGGGAAGATGATAAAAGAAGATTCAGGAGGGTCAAACGCTCAAGCTTGGGGATGCCCCCGTGCACCCCCAAGAAATATTCAAGAAGACTCAAGCATCTAAGCTTGGGGATGCCCCCATGCATCCCCTTCTCCATCAACAATTATCAGTTCGTCTTTCGTTATACTATAATTATCACTTCATGTGTTATGTGCTATGCTTGGAGCGTCTTGCTCTTAGTTTCCTTTTTAGTTTTCTTTAGCTTTGCTTGCTGTTCATAACAAGTTAGAACCCATCTTTCTTTGTGTGGGAGAGAAACACGCTCCACTTCAACCTAGAACACAACATAGGATTTTCATGCTTATCTTTGCTGTGTATGTTCTTTGTCTTTCCATAGCTGCTGTCATGTTTAGCTCTTAGTTTTCATGCTTTTCTTTTTAAAGAGCTTTTGTTTAGTTGGTTGCTGAACTCTCTTGAGTTTTCATGTTTATCTTGTTAAGAGAGTTTGCCTGTTGCACTGAGTTGTGTGTCTTAACTTAAAGTAGGTAATTGAGGTTGCTATTTAATTTTAGTAGTAACTTGTAACAGTTTTGAGGTATTGCCATGAGTAATGCCTGAACTTTTGGTGTCAAGATCTTTAGCCTATTAGTGATAGATGTCGTATTTTGGGCAATCTATGTTTATTTTCGAAAACCTACAAATAGTTGAGAACTTTAGCTACTAAATGGATCACTAATCTTTGGAGGGATCGAATATTAGAGTACACTCACGTATCATGAGCCGAGGATGCGCAAGGATAACCAAACCCCCATACACTCCTCCTCGGGGTACTTGTCTCTTTGTGAACCTCCTAATTAGATTGAGAGTTACCGATAATAAGTGCATGAGTTCTTCGGACTAATGTGAGTATTTGAAAGTTGACACTTCCACCTAGCCACATTTTTCTAGCCTCTTCGGTACCGTGCATTGCCCTTTCTCACCTCGAGATTTGGCGCATACTTCGCCGGTGCATCCAAATCCTTGGCATGATACGCTCTGTCATCATAAGCCTCATTATATCCTTCCTCAAAACAGCCACCATACCTACCTATCAAGGCATTTCCATAGCCTTTCCGAGATACATTGCCATGCAACATCCATCTTCTCATGACTTGATCTTCATGTCATACATGCTTTTTGCTTGATCGATGAGCCGCATGCTAGTTGGGCATTGCCCTAATCATTGCTACATGACGCGCTAGTATCATTGCATATCCTGCTACACTGGCAGAGGCATACATTTGCATACATCATGATAGTTTCATTTTCTTTATGTTGAGTACTTTTGTAAAGTGTGAAAGATCTTCTATACTTCTTGTAATAAATAGAGTGTTGCCCCTAATGTGAGGAAAAGATCCCAAAGAGGACAAAATCAAAAGATCCCAAAGAGGACAAATGAGAGTTAAATAGAAAGAGCCATTGAGGCCACAAAAAAATAAAAAAATGAAAAAAAGAGAAAAAGAAATAAAAAGAGAGAAGGGGGCACACTACTATTCTTTTTGAGAGATCCACACTCGTACTCCATCTTATACCTTGTACTCCATAGAGATTATCATTCATGCATATAGCTATGTGGGGACCTTCACACTATAGAACTTGGCTTGTATATTCCAATGATGAGCCTCCTCAAAAGAGCTCTAGGTCTTCTTGAGCAAGCAAGTTGGATGCACCCCCACTAGTTCCATTGGAGAGCTTACCTTAGCTCATATGTGCATCCGTTGCATGGCAATCCCTACTCCTCACATCATATCTATCATTTGGCTTTCTTTCGCCCATGATTGTCCACATTGATGTGAGCCTTTCACACCTTTTTTTTCTTCCCCCTTCATTATTTTTCTCTCTTTGCCATCCTAAGTGTCAACTTTCTTGCTTACGCTCATCCATTGCATGAGTGCTCAAAATATCAAAAGGGAGTGGATCATTTTGACTTGTACCTGGCTGACGGTCTGGGGATGAGTCAAGATAAGATTCCAAAGAAGACCAAGTGTGAAACTTTAGTAGATTAAGTTCTCAACAATATAAAAACTATGTTTTACTCTCTCGTATATCCCTATCCCCTTTCTTGCACGCAAACACCATTTGGAGACATTCGAGTCACGGACGGCGAGAGCTCTTGCACCTTTATGTTCTTATGTTACTTGTTACAATGCTAATATAGACTCTTGCTTGTTATGACCTGAATTGAATTACATGCCTTGATTGCTTTACTTCAAACAGTTCTTATATGGTTGATAGCATGTCACCACAGAAATTATGCTTGTTATCATTTACCTACTCGAGGACGAGCAGGAATTGAGCTTGGGGATGTTGATACGTCCAAAACGTATCTATAATTTATGCTTGCTCCATGCCTCTTTTGTGTGATATTGCTATGATATTTATGCACTTCCATACACTTTTGATCATATTTGGACTAACCTATTAACTCAGTGCACCACAGTGCCAGTTCCTGTTTTCTGCGGTTTTTTCTATTTCAGGTTTCCCCCATATTAAAAGTGCTCCAAAAATTCCGGGAAAAATACAGGAAAAAACAGCGTACAGGAAGCTTCGAGAAAAACCAAAGCAGGGCCAGAGTGGCGCCTGGGGCCCCGGCTCCGCCTCTGATGACCCCCCTTCACATATATATTCCTCGCGTCCCGAAACCCTCGAGGACGGAACCCTTTTTCGCGATCTCGCATCTGTTCCGCCGCCACCGCGCTTCCAAGATCGGGAGGATCAGGAGAACTCTTCCCGGCACCCTGCCGGAGGGGAGAACCACCACCGGGAGCTTCTCCACCACCATGGATGCTTCCCGGATGAGTCGTGAGTAGTCCACCTTGGACCATGGGTCCATGATCAGTAGCTATGTGATGTTCTCATCCCCTCTTTGTTCTTCATGGTTTAGACCTCGTGAGCTGCCCTACATGATCGAGGCACATATGTAATCTTTATGCTGTTGCTCTGCTGAGTTTGCTGGGATCCGATGGATTATGAGATTATGTTCAGATTGTGTGTGAGTAATATATTTGAGTCACCTCTTTTATATTTATGTTCTTGAGTAATTCTTGCATGTTCTCCGTTGCTGTTTATTGCTTTGGCCAAGTAGTAGGTAGTAACTCTAAGAGGGAACGTTATGCTTGATTGTGGGTTCATGCCCCCTGATGACTAGCTTGAGTGACAGAAACATGAGTCTAGGGGATGTGCTATTGCCACAAGGGGGAAAACAACGGTGCTTGTACTTGCGGGTGCAAGGATTGTTTACTTTACGCAAAGTTCTTTTAATGCAGTTGTCTGTTGTTTTGAGTCTACACTTTGGGTGGGATTCACAACTTAATACCAGCGAGATGTTCTGGATAGATATCTCAAGGTGGATGATTAGTAGTAGATGCAGATGGATTTCGGTCTACTTGCCTTGGCGTACCGGCCATGCTTTTGAGCCTCTACCTTTCTTTACAGCATAGTTAGCATTGGTATGCGCACATAATCCTGTCAATTGCCCAGCTGTAATTTGTTTACCTCGCTTTGATGTTTTATCGTCTTTTGGGAGAGAGACATCACTAGTGAACATCATGGGACCACGGTCCATATTACCACCACTGATCACACCCGCTATTTACTTCCTGTCTTTATTTCCTAGTTGCAGTCATACCTATCATTATTATCTCTTGCGTTTGATCCTTTGTAAACGACAGGGCTGGAGGGATTGACAACCTCTCTATACTCGTTGGGAGCAAAGTTATTTGTATCTGTGCGCAGGTCCTGTCAACCGCTAAGTTTCTGGCGCCGTTGACACCTTCTTGTCGACCCTCGGAGTCTCACGGGATTCGATCCTTGGTACCTTTGCCAAGGGAAACTTGCTGCTACGCTACATCTCAAACCTTCCACTTGGGGTAACCAACGAGGGGCGAGAAGCCATCAATTGCACATCCCGGTACACCGCCGGAGGCATTCATATAGAGTCATACTTTGTTCTAGTATCGAGTTGTAAATCAATATAAGTGTGATGATCATCATTTTTAGAGCATTGTCCCGAAAAAAAAGAAAAAAAGAAGAAGGAAAGGCCAAAGAAAAAAGAAAGGCCCAAAAAAAAGAAAAAAGAAAAAAAGGAACAACGCTACTATCTTTTTCCACACTTGTGCTTCAAAGTAGCACCATGATCTTCATGATAGAGAGTCTCTTGTTTTGTCACTTTCATATACTAGTGGGAATTTTCATTATAGAACTTGGCTTGTATATTCCAACGATGGGCTTCCTCAAATGCCCTAGGTCTTCATGAGCAAGCAAGTTGGATGCACACCCACTTAGTTTCTTTTGTTGAGCTTTCATACATTCATAGCTCTAGTGCATCTGTTGCATGGCAATCCCTACTCAATCACATTGATATCTATTGATGGGCATCTCCATAGCCCATTGATACGTCTAGTTGATGTGAGATCATCTTCCTCCTTTTGTCTTCTCCACAACCACCACTCTATTCCACCTATAGTGCTATGTCCATGGCGCACGCTCATGTATTGCATGAAAGTTGAAACAGTTTGAAAAAATTAAAGTATGAAACAATTGCTTGGCTAAAACCGGGGTTGTGCATGATTTGGGTATTTTGTGTGACGAAGATGGAGCATAATCAAACTATATGATTTTGTAGGGATGAACTTTCTTTGGCCATGTTATTTTGAGAAGACATAATTGCTTTGTTAGTATGCTTGAAGTATTATTATTCTTTTGTCAATATAGACTTTTGTCTTGAATCTTTCGGTTCTGAATATTCATGCCAGAATAAAGAAAATTGCTTTGATAATTATGTTAGGTTGCATTCCACATCAAAAATTCTGTTTTTATCATTTACCTACTCGAGGACGAGCAGGACTTAAGCTTGGGGATGCTTGATACATCTCCAACGTATCTACAATTTTTTATTGTTCCATGCTATTATATTATCATTCTAGGATGTTTTATATGCATTTATATGCTATTTTATATTATTTTTGGGACTAACCTATTAACCCAGAGCCCAGTGCCAGTTTCAGTTTTTTCCTTGTTTTTGAGTATCGCAGAAAAAGAATACCAAACGGAGCCCAATTGACCTGAAACTCAACGGAGGATGTTTTTGGACCATAAGAAGCCCAAGGAGTATCGGAGATGGACCAGGGGAGTCCCGAGATTCCCACGAGGGTGGGGGCACACCCACCCCCCTATCTCGTGGCCGCCTCGGAGACCCCCTTACTTGTTCCCGAATCCAACACCTCATATATATACAGAAACCTCCAGAAAATAACCTAGATCAGGAGTTCCGCCACCGAAAGCCTCTGTTGCCACCAAAAACCAATCTAGACCCGTTCTAGCACCCTGCCGGAGGGGGGAATCCCTCTTCGGTGGCCATCTTCATCATCCCGGCGCTCTCCATGATGAGGAGGGAGTAGTTCACGCTCGGGGCTGAGGGTATGTACCAGTAGCTATGTGTTTGATCTCTCTCTCTCTCTCTCTCTCGTGTTCTTGAGATGGCACGATCTTGATGTATTGCGAGCTTTGCTATTATAGTTGCATCTTATGTTGTTTCTCCCCTTCTACTCTCATGTGATGAATTGAGTTTCCCTTTGAAGTTCTCTTATCGGATTGAGTCTTTAAGGATTTGAGAACACTTGATGTATGTCTAGCAAGTGCTTATCTATGGTGACAATGGGATATCACGTGATCTACTTGATGTATATTTTGGTGATCAACTTGCGGGTTCCGTGACCCAGGCAATCTATGCATAGGGGCTGGCACACGTTTTCGTCTTGACTCTCTGGTAGAAACTTTGGGGCACTCTTTGAAGTACTTTGTGTTAGTTGAATAGATGAATCTGAGATTGTGTGATGCATATCGTATAATCATGCCCACGGATACTTGAGGTGACAATGGAGTATCTAGGTGACATTAGTGTTTTGGTTGATTTGTATCTTAAGGTTTTATTCTAGTACAAACTCTATGATAGATCGAACGAAAAGAATAGCTTCGTGTTATTTTACTACGGACTCTTGAATAGATCGAGCAGAAAGAATAACTTTGAGGTGGTTTCATACCCTACAATAATCTCTTCATTTGTTCTCCACTATTAGTGACTTTGGAGTGATTCTTTGTTGCATGTTGAGGGCTAGTATTATGATCCAATTATGTTATCCTTGTTGAGAGAACTTCCACTAGTGAAAGTATGCACCCTAGGCCTTGTTTCCTATCATTGCAACACCGTTTATGCTCACTTTTATCATTAGTTACCTTGCTGTTTTTATATTTTCAGATTACAAAAACCTTTATCTACCATCCATATTGCACTTGTATCACCATCTCTTCGCCGAACTAGTGCACCTATACAATTTACCATTGTATTGGGTGTGTTGGGGACACAAGAGACTCTTTGTTATTTGGTTGCAGGGTTGTTTGAGAGAGACCATCTTCATCCTACGCCTCCCACGGACTGATAAACCTTAGGTCATCCACTTGAGGGAAATTTTCTACTGTCCTACAAACCTTTGCACTTGGAGGCCCAACAACGTCTACAAGAAGAAGGTTGCATAGTAGACATCAACACCAGGGCGCGCCAGGAGGCCCAGGCGCACCCTGATGCCTTGTGGGACCCATGGGAGCCCCCTCCACCGACTTCCAACTCTACAAATACCCAAATACTCCAGAAACCTTGGGGAGATGGAGAAAAATAGTTCCAGCCACCGCACTTTCCAGAACCACGGGATCCAATCTAGATCCCTTTTTCGGCACTCTGCCAGAGGGGAAGACAATCGCGGAGGAGTTCATCATCCTCACTGGTGCTCTTCTGATGATGTGTTAGTTTACCACAAACCTACATGTGTGTAGTTAGTAGCTAGTGTTGGGGAACGTTGCATGGGAAACAAAAAAATTCCTATGAACACCCAAGATCCAATCTAGGAGATAACCATCTACGAGAGGAGAGATTGGATCCACATACCCTTGTAGATCGCTAAGCGGAAGCGTTAAAGAATGCAGTTGATGTAGTGATACATCTTCGTGATCCAATCACGATCCGTTCCGCGAACTCCGATCTAGTGCTGAAAAGATGGCACCTCCGCGTTCAACACACGTATGGCTTGATGACACCTTCATCTCCTCGATCCAGCGAGGTAGTAGCTCGAGTCCTCTGGCAGCACGACGGCGTGGTGGCGGCGGTGGTGGTGGAATCTTAGCAGAGCTTCGCTAAGCACCACAGAGAGGGAAATGGCTATGAGGGAGAGGAAGGGCAGTGCCATAGCATGGGGATGAGCTCAAGGGTGCAACTTCCCTCTCTCCACCTCTCTATATATAGGGGAAGGGAGGATGGGTAGCGCCCCTAGGGTTTCCACAAGGGGGGCGGCGGCCAGGGCATATGGGATCTCCCCTAGGGTAACTTGCCCCAAGCCAGGAGGTGGGAAGCCCTAGGGGGCGCCCCAACCCTCCTGGTTACGTGAGATGTGGTTGGGGGGTGCTCAGCCCCTTACTTTTTTTGAGAATTCTCGCCAATATTTATTTAAACCAACAAAATGTTTGTGGGTACAAGGTTTGGGTCGTGACGCATGCCCAGCCAGACATGACGACCAACCGAAAGACTACTAGCAAACTTGGCGAGATCACGAGCCTTGAAAATAAAAATCCTACGTTCGAAAACAAAATTACAAGAAAGAAAAAGACGCTTTCGCTCTGTTATTTCATGTAGTATGGCTACATGTGGTCCTCTGCTTCCTGAGTTTATGTCTGTGACCACTCCTTGACAATCATTCGCAATGCGTAGCCTCTGAATGTTGAGATCTTCCGCCAGGGCCATTGCTTTTCTGCATGCATATACTTCAAGAATTGTAGGATCTATGATTCCACGAAAAAACAGCGGAGGAGCCGAGATACTCTCCAGTATTGTCTCCCATATTACAGCCGCAACATCCACGTAGCCATCACCCTAAACGGCATCGTCCGCATTGATCTTTGCTATCCCCTCCTTGGAAGGAAACCATCGAGGAGCTACCACTCGTGGTGCAACAATTATGCGCGTCAGTCTTGACTGCTTCAGGATTGCTTGTAACTCCAGGACATGAGAGTTCACAAAAGAAATAGTGTGTTACGGACTCTAAAATATGTTTTCGTGGGTCACCTTTCGCCTTCCAAACCAAATGGCCCACAGGGTGACCGCCATTTCAGTGAAACTGTGATGGTTCGTGGTATCGTAGAGATCGAAAAGCCAATGCTTGGCGCTTGACTAAACATTCTCCCTCATGCTGTCAACAATATCCTCATCTGATAACGCCCATGTGCATTTAGCCATAGTGCAAGACACAAGAGCATGTCGCCACGAATCTTCCCCTCTGCACAAAGGACATGCGTATTGTTTAGACATATTTCTATTCCGAAGAACATCGGTTGTCGATAACGAATGCCGTCCTAGCATCCATATGAACACTCGGACTTTGGACGGAACCTGCAGCTTCCAGATCGAGCTCCAAGCTTTCTCCTCCGCTGAGGTTTCTGAGGGACCCACTCGCCCTTCCAACCAACTTTCATTTTCTATCTTTGTGCTAATAATCATTCGGTATACTGAGCTAACCAAGAAAAAACCTTTCTTATCAGGATACCATGCCCAAGAGTCAGGTACATCTCACGTGCGTATAGGGATTTTCAGGATCTCATCCGCGTCAACTGGCAACAAAACACTCCTGACTAGATCTTCGTTCCAGGATGCCATCGCTAGTAGGAGCAGTTCATGTACCATGCGTGGGTGGTTAGCTACCAATGATAAGATCGGTCGGCGTGAGGCCTTTTTGGTATCCAGTTGTCTGACCATATGTTTGTGCACTGGCCATTGCCAATTCTGCTAATGATCCCTTGCTTCATAATATCCCTCCCTTCCAAAATTGCTCTCCAAATTTGTGATGGTCTAGGTCCCAGCTCTACCGAAAGAATGGTTCCATTGGGAAAATAAGAGGCCTTCAAAATCCTAGCACTCAAGGAGGTTGGCTCCAGGAGAAGTCTCCAACCTTGTCGTGCCAATAACGCCAAGTGAAATAACTCCAGGTCTCTGAAGCCCAAACCTCCTAAATATTTAGGTCTAGTCATCACCTCCGAGGACACCCATGCTGGTTTTCGCTTGCCTTGTTTGCATCCCCACCAAAATTTGCGAATGATAGCATTTATGTTCTCACATAGCCCTCTGGGGAGTTTGAAACATGACATTGAAAATACTGGAATTGCCTGGGCGACGGACTTAATCAGTACATCCTTCCCTCCAGCAGATAGCAATTTTCTTGTCCATCCTTTTACCTTCTCCCAAACCCTGTGACTTAGATATTTGGAAGTCCCCTTCTTGGAGTGCCCCACCTCCGTAGGAAAACCCAAATATTTTTCACTCAAAGATTCATTAAGCACATGAAGATGGCCTTTCACTGCATTCCTTACTATCTCAGGGCACCCTTTACTGAAAAAGATAGAAGATTTGTCTCTGTTTATTCTCTCCCCCCCGCACAGTAGGTCTCCAGTAGGTTTGATACCTCTTCAGCTCCATCAACACTTGCCCTGAAAAACAGCAGGCTATCATCCGTGAATAATAGGTGGTTTACCGATGGTGCCGTCAGCACCACCTTGATTCCGCCAAGCTAGGATGACTGATTTTGTGATTTCAACAGGCACGAAAGGCCCTTTGCTGGCAACAAGAAAAGGTATGGAGA
Source organism: Secale cereale (assembly GCA_902687465.1). Classification (NCBI taxonomy): domain Eukaryota; kingdom Viridiplantae; phylum Streptophyta; class Magnoliopsida; order Poales; family Poaceae; genus Secale; species Secale cereale. The sequence goes on along the minus strand of LR738715.1, from coordinate 671,527,506 downwards.
AATAGGATCTCCCTGCCGAATACCTCGTGAAGGTTTGAATTCCTCCAATTTCATACCATTAAATAAAACTGAAAAAGAGACTGAGGATACCATGTTCATGATAATGGATACCAATGGTGCTACAAATCCTAGTTTTTTCATGATAGCTTTGAGATAACTCCACTCCACTTTGTCATAGGCCTTCATCATATCTAACTTCAATGCACAAAAGTTGTTATTCTTCGACTGGTTCCTCCTCATAAAATGTAGGTACTCATAAGCTGAGATTATGTTATCTGTGATGAGCCTCCCTGGAACAAAAGCCGATTGCTCCTCTGATATAATGTCAGGTAAGATCACTTTGAGGCGGTTTGAAAGCACCTTTGACACTATCTTATAAAAACATTACATAGACTAATAGGTCGGAATTGAGTCAAAAGTGTTGGGTTAGCCACCTTCGGTGTTAAAACCAGCAAAGTGTAGTTTATGCATGCCGGGCTCTCCTCACCCCTTAATATACCAAAAACTGCATTGGTGATCGAGGCCCGCAAATGTCCTAGTCTCTCTGGAAGGAGTGGCCTGGGTACCCATCCGGCCCGGGGGCCTTCATGGGGAACATCTGAAAAAGTGCAAACTTCACTTCCTCTTCCTTATATAGAGCCATAAGGCTTTCATTTATTTCATCTGTTACCTTAGCTGGCACGTGCTATAACACTCCTTCCATTCCCTAAACCCATTCTGAGGTATACAATTGCTGATAAAACTGCACCGCCAATTGGTGCATCTCGGTTGGGTTATCCGTGAGCTGGCCATCCGTTCTCTGTAAAGATTTGATCAAGTTTTTTTGTGCCTCATCGATGCCCTAAGATGGAAAAAAATTGTGTTATTGTCGCCCACCGATAGCCAATCCACCTGCGACCTTTGGCTCCACATCAAGTCCTCTATGAGGTACAACTCAATTAGACGATCGTTGGTCTTCACTTCAGCAGCACTAGGGACGGTCCTGGCGTTGTCGCTTCTCAACATGTCCAACTCTTTTTTCAAGTTTCTGATCTCTCCCCGCACACAGCCGAAAGTTTGTTTGCTCCATTCCCCCAAGATGCTGGCCAAAAATGCTAGTTTTAAATGTATTCCACTGGCTGACGGGCTATGGCTATTTGGATCCCATGTCGATCGTACGGCCTGCTTCATCTCCGCATGAGACTTCCACATAACTTCATATCTGAATAGCTTTTCTTTATTTTGGTGCATAGTGGTGGATTCAAGCTTCAAAAGGATGGGCGAGTGATCAGAAGTTTCCTCTGTTAGGTGTTCAATCGCAGCACCCGAGAAAATAGAGCTCCATTATGCCATGGGTAGGGCTCTATCGAGCCTAATCCTCTGATGTTTGCTAGAACTACATTGGTATTTCTCCAAAGAGGAAGGGATGATGCAGTATAGCAGCGGTAGGTATTTCCCTTAGTGATGAGACCAAGGTTATCGAACTAGTAGGAGAACCAAGCAACACAACATAAACAACACATGCACACAAATAACAAATACTCGCAACCCGAGGTGTAAAAAGGTGTTGTCAATCCCTTTCGGGTAACAGACATGATAGAGTTGTAAATATTGATAGATTGAATGGTAAATAGAATAAATTGCGGCAAGGTATTTTTGGGTTTTTGGTTTAGTAGATCTAAAAATAAAAGCAAAGGAAAATATATCGCAAAGGCAAAATAATATGAGAAAGAGACCCGAGGGCCGTAGATTTCACTAGTGGCTTCTCTCGAGAAAATAGCAAACGGTGGGACAGCAATTACTATTGGGCAATTGATAGAACTTCAAATAATCATGACGATATCCATGCGATGATAATTACATAGGCATCATGTCCAAGATTAGTAGACCGACTCCTGCCTGCATCTACTACTATTACTCCACACATCGACCGCTATCCAGCATGCATCTAGTGTATTAAGTTCATGGAGAAATGGAATAATGCAATAAGAACAATGATATGATGTAGACAAGATCTATTTATGTAGAAATAGACCCCCATCATTTTATCCTTAGTAGCAACGATATATACGTGTCGGTTCCCTTTCTGTCACTAAGATCAAGCACCGTAAGATTGAACCCACTACAAAGCACCTCTTCCCATTGCAAGATAAATAGATCAAGTTGGCCAAACAAAACCCAAATATTGGAGAAGAAATATGAAGCTATAAGAAATCATGCATATAAGAGATCAAAGAAGACTCAAATAACTTTCATGGATATAAATAGATAGATCTGATCACAAACTCGAAGTTCATCGGATCCCAACAAACACACCGCAAAAGAGTTACATCATATGAATCTCCAAGAGACCATTGTATTGATAATCAAAAGAGAGAGAGAAAGCCATCTAGCTACTGACTACGCACCCGTAGGTCTACAAGGAACTACTCACACATCATCGGAGTGGCACCAATGGAGGTGGTGAACCCCTCCATCATGGTGTCTAGATTGGATCTGGTGGTTCGAGACTTTGCGGTGGCTGGAATAGAATTTCGTTGACTCCTCTAGGGTTTATGGAATATATGAGTATTTATAGAGCGAAGAGACGGTGCAGGAGGCCACCGAGGTGGGCACAACCCACCTGGGCGCGCCAGAGGGGCTTGGCGCGCCCTGGTGGGTTGTGCCCCCCTCGGGGCACCCCCCCAGGTGCAAATCTAGCCCATTGGGTGTCTTCTGGCCCATAAAAATTCTCCAAAAAGTTTTGCGGTGTTTGGGCTCCGTTTGATATTGATTTCTTGCGATGTAAAAAACATGCAGAAAACAACAAGTGGCACTTAGCACTATGTCAATAGGTTAGTACCAAAAAATGATATAAAATGACTATAAAATGGTTGGAAAACATCCAAGAATGATAATATAATAGCATGGAACAATAAAAAATTATAGATATATTGGAGACGTATCAGCATCCCCAAGCTTAATTCCTGCTCGTACTCGAGTTAGTAAATGATAAAAACAGAATTTTTGATGTGGAATGCTGCCTATCATGTCATATCATTTATTTTCTTTATAGCATGGACATATGGACTTTTATTTGGTTCAAAGTAATAGTCTGGTTTTGTCATGAGACTTAAATACTCAAGCATATCAACAAGCAATCATGTCTTTCAAAATATCAATGCGCAAATAAGTTATCCCTAGCCCATCATGCTCAACCATTGATCCATTCATGAAAAACATTCGCATATTAGTTACACCCAATGCTCAAGTACGATCATAGTGTTTCCTAGTTGGTGCTTTATAAGAGAAGATAGAGATTCAAATTCAAAGATAAAAATTGCATAAGTAAAAGAAAGGCCCTTCGCAGAGGGAAGTAGGGATTTGTAGAGGTGGCAGAGATCAAAGCTTAAATTGAGAGATAAAAAATATTTTGGGAGGTATAATTTTCCCACCAAAGAAAATGACTCAAGGTTCCCAACACTTTCCATGCTAGATAATCATAGGCGGTTCCCAAACATAAAACAAAGTTTATTCCTTTTCCACCAAACTTTCACAAGCCATGGCTAGCCGAATGCACGGTTGCATTCCATAGCAACACTTTCCAAGGAATTTATTATTTGACAACATAAAGTAAATTTGTTTTTCATTTCTGGACTGGGCATCCCTAATACCTTTGCCTTACTCTCGTGCAATGACAAATGAATAAACACTCATTGTGAGAATAACACATCTAGCATGGAAAATATTGGCCACCCCTCACCGCCTCGCGAACTGTACGGGCACAGAAAAGGGAAATTTATTTTGAAAATTAGAGATGGCACATACAAATTTTCTTAGAAAGGCAAGGAAATACTGGATATAGGTAGGTATGGTGGACTCATGTGGCAAAACTGGGATAAAGGATTTTGGATGCACAAGTAGTGATCATATAGTGCAAAATGGAGGCTAGCAAAAGACTGGGAAACGACCAACCATGAACGAAAAATCTCATAAGCGAACATTGAGCATAAATAACACTGAGTAATGCACCACAAGTAGGATGTAATTTCATTGCATGATTATTGACTTTCGTGCTTGCATAGGGAATCACAAACCTTAACACTAATATTCTTACTAAAGTATAATTACTCATTAACATGACTCACATCTCATATCATCATGTCTAAAAACTATTACAAGGAATCTAGTTTATTTTGTCCAATGATCTTCATGAATTTTTTTATTATATCCTTCTTGGATATCTATCACTTTGGAACTAATTTTTATGTGTTGCTTTCGATAAGCTCAAACAAATATAAGTGAAGATCATCAGCATAATTTTTTTTATTTATTTCTCTCAAAATAATTTAAGTGAAGCAAGAGATAATTTCTTAAAAAAATACTAAAGCACACCGTGCTCAAAAATATATAAGTGAAGCACTAGAGCAAATCCATAGCTCATAAAAATTTAAGTGAAGCATAGAGAGCTATTCTAACAAGTCATGGCATAATTTTGGCTCTCTCTAATAGGTGTGTACAGAAAGGATTGATAACTTAAAAAGAAAAACACAACAATCAAAGACTCATATCATACAAGATGCTCCAAGAAAAACACATATCATGTGACGAACAAAAATATAGTTTTGAGTAAAATACCGATGGTCGTTAGAAGAAAGAGGGGATGCCACTCGCGGGCATCCCCAACCTTAGTTGCTTGCTTCTCTTTTAGATAATGGCTTGGTATGCCAGCGCATCCCCAAGCTTAGGTTCTTCTTACTCCTTATTCCTTCATCCATCATAAGATAACCCAAAAATTTGAAAACTTCAATCACACAAAACTCAACAAAACTTTCGTGAGATCCGTTAGTATAAGAAAACAAATCACTACTATAAGTACTATGGAAAACACATTCATATTTTGTATTTCTATTATATCTACTGTATTCCAACTTTTCTATGGCAAAAACTCATCAAACAAAACCGTAGAATCACCAAAACAAGCACATAACACAATAAAAACAAAATCTGTCAAAAACGGAACAGTCTGTAGTAATCTGGAAGTTTCGAATACTTTTGCAACTCTATTTTTTTAAATAGGGCCACGTGGGAAATTTGTATATTAATCTTCTGCAAAAAGAATCAACCAAAAAGCACTCTTCTGTTAAAAATGAGAAAAAAAATCGTGAGCGCTAAAGTTTCTGATTTTCACCTAGATTAAATATACTAACACCCAACATTATCCTAAGGCTTTGCTTGGCACAAACCTTTATTCAAACCACAAAAACACATCTTAACAGAGGTATTAAGGGGTATTTTATTCAAAATAGCAAGGAAATCAAAAAGAAAAAATATACAAGTTGGGTTGCCTCCCAACGAGCGCTATCATTTTACGCCCTTAGCTAGGCATGATACCAGGATTTCAAGTATTGTCATCCTTGTTGGATGTTCCGTAAGTTTCCCTCATTATAGTTCATAAGGCAATTTGATATTGGTTCTAGGGAAGTGTTCCATGACCTTTCTCAAGGGAAAATTGAATTTAATATTACCTTCTTTCATGTCAATCACCGCGCCAATAGTGCGCAAAAACGGTCTACCAAGTATAATTAGACAAGACGATTGCAATCAATGTCAAGAACAATAAAATCTGTGGGTACATAGTTCCTATTTGAAAGCATAAGAACATCATTGATCCTTCCCAAAGGCTTTTTAATAGTGGAATCCGCCAAATGCAAATTAAGAGAGCAATCTTCAATATTGGTAAGACCAAGAACATTGCAAAGAGATTTCGGAATCATGGAAATACTAGCACCCAATTCACATAAGGAAAAACACTCATAATTTCTAATTTTGATTTTGATAGTAGGTTCCCATTCATCATGCAACTTCCTAGGAATTGATACATCTAATTCCAACTTATCATCTAAAGCTTTCATCATAGCATCAACAATATGTTTAGTAAAAGCTTTATTTTGTTCATAGGCATGGGGTGAATTAATCATGGTTTGCAACAAAGAAATACAATCAATCAAAGAACAACTATGACAATTAAAGTCTTTGTAATCCAAGATAGTGGGCACATCACTAGTTAAAGTCTTAACCTCTCCAAACCAACTTTTATCAATTTTCTCCACAAGATTTTCAATCTCCAAAATATTGGGACGCCTTCTACCTAAAGTTGACTCTTCTCCAGTCCCTTTATCATCAAGTTGAACTTTACTAAACAAAGAATCAATAGAAGAAACACTAATCATTTTAATGTCTTCATCATTCTTATGCACGGCGGTTCGTTTCTTACTTTCATCCATAGAAACATAAAGAGCTTTAATTTATTCTTCAACTTTAGGCACAAAAAATTTCAACTTGAGATTATCTACATCATGAGAAATTCTATCAATACTCCTAGACATGTCATCAATCTTATTCAATTTTTCTTCTTTGGAAGCATTGAAAACTTTTTGAGTATTGATAAATTCCTTAATATTATAATCTAGATCAGAGGTGTTCCTATTATTATTGTAAGATTAATTTCCATAAGAATTACCATAATTATTAGAGGAATTACTCAGAAAAGGCCTAGGATTAAAATTACCTCTATAAGCATTGTTGTTAAAATTATTTCTAGAGATAAAGTTCACATCTATAGCATCACTAGTTTGCTCAATCAAAGTAGACAAAGGCATATCATTAAGATCAATATGAGTACTTTTTCTAGCAACCATTTTCGTAAGAGCATCAACTTTTTCACTCAAAGAATCAATCTCAACCGAATTAACTTTTTTGCTAGTCAACGCCCTTTCGGTATGCCATTGCGAATAATTTGCCATGATATTATCTAGCAATTTTGTGGCTTCACCCAAAGTAATTTCCATAAAAGTGCCACCCGCGGCAGAATCCAAAATGTTCCGAGAAAAAAATTCAACTCCGCATAAAATTTTTGTATGATCATCCAAAGATTTAACCCATGAGTTGGGCAATTCCTTAGCATCATTTTCATACTTTCCCAAGATTGTGCAACATGCACATGTTCAAGTTACTTTAAATTCATGATATGGGTTCTAAGGGATATAATTTTTGCGGGCGGAAATTATTGAGTGATAAAAGCATCTTTGCATTTGTTCCAAGAATCTATGCTATTGCGAGGCAAAGAAGAAAACCAAATTTTGGCATGATCTCGCAAAGAGAATGGGAATAATTCATATTTCATAATATCATTCTCCACATCTTTTATTTTGCATATCGCATAATTCCACGAAGGTATTAAGATGGGACGCGTCATCCTCATTAGGAGTGCCGGAAAATTGATCTTTCATGACAAGATTTAGCAAAGTATTATTAATATCACAAGTTTCCGCACTAGTGGCGGGAGGAGAAATCGGAGTGCCAATAAAATCATTGTTCTTGGTATTGGAAAAATCACACAACTTAGTGTTCTCTTGCGTCATTTTTGAGCAATTGTAAACAAGAACACAAGTGGGCGATAGATCTGACTGGAAAACGGCAAACAGAAAAGAGGGCGAATAAAAACAGAAAATATTTGTGAAGTGGGGGAGATTAAAATAAGAGGCAAATGGAAAATAATGTAAATTGCGAGGAGATGAGATTTGTGATTAGGAACATGGTATAAGTGGAAGGTGCTCCCCGGCAACGGCACCAAAAATTCCTTTTGATGTCTGCTAGAACTACATCGGTATTTCCCCAAAGAGGAAGGGATGATGCAGTATAGCAGCGGTAGGTATTTCCCTCAGTGATGAGATCAAGGTTATCGAACCAGTAGGAGAATCAAGCAACACAATGTAAACAACACCTGCACACAAATAACAAATACTCGCAACCCGACGTGTAAAAAGGCATTGTCAATCCCTTTCGAGTAACGGACGAGATAGAGTTGTAAATCTTGATAGAATGTATGGTAAATAGAATAAATTGCAGCAACGTATTTTTGGGTTTTTGGTTTAGTAGATCTGAAAATAAAAGCAAAGGAAACTAGATCGCAAAGGAAAATAATATGAGAAAGAGACGTGTGGGCCATAGATTTCACTAGTGGCTTCTCTCGAGAAAATAACAAACGGTGAGAAAACAATTACTGTTGGGCAATTGATAGAACTTCAAATAATCATGACGATATCCAGGAAATGATCATTATACAGGAATCACATCCAAGATTAGTAGACTGACTCCTGTCTACATCGACTACTATTACTCCACACATCGACCGCTATCCAGCATGCATCTAGTGTATTAAGTTCATGGAGAAACGGAGTAATGCAATAAGAACGATGACATGATGTAGACAAGATCTATTTATGCAGAAATAGACCCCATCGTTTTATCCTTAGTAGCAACGATACATACATGTCGGTTCCCTTTTTTTCGCTGGGATCAAGCACCGTAAGATCAAACCCATTACAAAGCACCTCTTCCCATTGCAAGATAAATATATCAAGTTGGCCAAATAAAACCCAAATATCGGAGAAGAAATACGAGGCTATAAGAAATCATCCATATATGAAATCAAAGAAGACTCAAATAACTTTCATGGATATAAAAAGATAGATCCGGTCATAAACTCAAAGTTCATCGGATCCCAACAAACACACCACAAAAGAGCTACATCATATGGATATCTAAGAGAACATTGAATTGATAATCAAAAGAGAGAGAGGAAGCCATCTAGCTACTGACTACGGACCCGTAGGTCTACAAGTAACTACTGACACATCATCGAAGAGGCACCAATGGAGGTGGTGAACCCCTCTGTGATGGTGTCTAGATTGGATCTGGTGCTTCGGGACTTTGCGGCGGCTAGAATAGAATTCCGTCGACTCCTCTAGGGTTTTTGGAATATCCGAGTATGTATAGAGCGAAGAGGCGGCGCGGGAGCCTATCGAGGTGGGCGTGACCCACCTGGGCGCGCCGGGGGGGCCTGGCGCGCCCTGGTGGGTTGTGCCCCCTCGGGGCACTCCCCAGGTGCAGCTCTGGCCCATTGGGTGTCTTTTAGCCCATAAAAATTCTCCAAAAAAATTCGTGGCGTTTGGGCTCTGTTTGATATTGATTTCCTACGACGTATAAAACATGCAGAAAACCGCAACTGGCACTTGGCACTATGTCAATAGGTTAGTACCAGAAAATGATATGAAATGACTATAAAATGATTGTAAAACATCCAAGAATGATAATATAACAGCATGGAACAATCAAAAATTATAGATACGTTGGAGACGTATCACCCTCGTGTAAGTGCCACCCGTCACCTTCTTCTCGAAGGTCCACATCCGACCTTGGAAACTGAAGTCAATCAAACCTCAAACATCAACAGCATCCCAAAAACCTTGCATTTGTGCTTGGCATCTTTGGCCTATCCCATCGTGTTCGTCTTGTCATAGGACCTCGCTAAAATCACCCAAGCAGACCCATGGGAGGGAGCTATGAGCAGTCGTTTCCTTTAGGGTGTCCCATGATGACTGACGAAGATGTGTTTGTGCCTCCCCGTAGAAGCATGACAAACTCCATGGTTCCGTACCAATATCACAAATTATTGCATCAATGTGGAACCTCGAGTACCCCAAATTTTCCACCTTTAATTCATGTTTCCAAAAAAGAACTAGGCCCCTGTTTCTACCAGCGGAGTCAACAACAAAAGACGAATCATATCCTAAAGTGTTTATTAGACTTTTAGCTCTCTCTCTCTTCCTATCTGAGTTTCAACTATACAAATCACTTTAGGGGCAAACCTTACCGGGATTTCATGGAGCTCTTGAACTATTGGGGCATTGCCAATACCCTGGATGCTCCAGCTTAAAAGACTCACTGCGCCCGCCGGTCCTCCGTCGGGGAGGCTGCCGATCTAGCATCATAGATTTATCCCTGTGGAAGGGTGTTGGTTTGGGCCTCTTGGGATCTGGCTTAGGAGGCGGACTAGGAGGAATCCCTCCATTCTTAGCTGATAGTATTATTTCCATCCCCGTACTGGCCCCCGGGGTATGATTCTGCATCACTTCATCAGAGTTGCGCTTGCGGCTTTCATCATTCACATCCATATCAACATCATTCGGCTCTTCAGCACATGTGCATTTTCCTTGTTCGCTGCTCCCAGGTCCTGCTTCTTGCCTCCAGGTCTTCTGGTTATTGTTTCTGCGTCTCGTACCCCATGTAGTGGTAGCTGGAGCACGCAGATTCTTGAAAATCAACGCAGAAGGAGGGTGGACTCCATCACCATGTTCCTTAAATTCGTGGCCCATCATGCCACAAACTTGGCACTAGTCAGGTAGGCGCTCTACTTTACTGCAAACATCTATTGCTCTCCACCACCGATTAGAGAAGTTGCTTTCTTCAAAGGGTTACGCACGTCGAGCTTTATCCTAACTCGGTAAAAAATTCCTTCAAAATCGAAGGATGACATCTCCGAGTCCACGAACTCACCCAACTTGGAAGCCAATGCCTTCACCTTGCCGTGATATGAAATCGGCAGATCAATAATCCTCACCCAGATATCAAACTTGAATAGCTCAATGGATGTGGGCTTTGAGTAACCATCATATGGAACAATGATAACTGGGTTGACCTTGAAGTGCCACGGCCCCCCGGGTGACTCTCTCCCAGTCCCCTAGACAGTTGAGTTGCATCTGGAATAGGTTATCTTCTAGGGTTTTGATCTTGACCCGTCTTGCTAGATCCCAAGCAGATCGCATATTGTGGAAAAACCAATAGGTGCTAAAACCCTTGTCCATGTGGACTCGCCCCAAGATCACCCATCTGAGTTCTTCCTCGGCTGGAGCATCATCCTCCTCGACGATCACATCATCGAGGTCCTCTTCCTTCAGTGTCAGTTCTTGCATGAGGTCCACCAGCTTCCCTTCCCCCTTACTTCCTGATCCAGATGCATCCACACGGCTCGCCATAGCCATGTCACGGATATTAGATCGATCTCCTCAGAGAGAAATCGGAGAGATACGAAAAACCCTAGCCCTTCCTAGGCACCGACGTCCTACCCGGTCCACTAGGGCAGCCCGAGCAGCGACAAACGGACTCGCAAAGGGGAGGGACGGTAGGTTCTCAACGTCGCCGCTGGAAGACGAGCGGAAGAAGAAACCCTAACGAGAGGGAAGTAGCTCTGAAACCGCTCAGCCCCTTAGTGGGCTGCTTTGACCCCTCCCCTGGCCCATCGCCCCCTCCCCTTGGCCCATCGCCCCCCAACACCTGCCCTCCCCAGAAACCCCTTTCGGTCATGCTGGCCATCACCCGATACCCCCGGAACACTTCAGGACTCCAATACCCTTCGTCCAATCGATCTTCACCTCTGGACTATTCCGGAGTTCCTGTTCATGTCCGGGATCTCATACGGGACTCCGAACAACCTTCGGTAACCACCATAATGACTCAACTATACTAATATCGTCACCAAACGTTAAGCCTGTAGACCCTGCGGGTTCGAGAACTATGCAGACATGACCGAGACACCTCTACGGTCAATAACCAATAGCGGGACCTGGATGCCCATATTGGTTCCCACATATTCTACGAATATCTTATCGGTCGATCCTCGATATCAAGGATTCAGTCATTCCCGTATGTAGTTCCCTTTCTCTATCGGTATGTTACTTGCCCGAGATTTGACCGTCGGTATCTCTATACCTAGCTCAATCTCGTTGCCGGCAAGTCTCTTTACTCGTTCTGTAATACAAGATCCCATGACTAACTCCTTAGTCACGTTGCTTGCAAGCTTCTTGTGATGTTGTATTACCTAGAGGGCACAAAGATACCTCTCCGTCTCATGGAGTGACAAATCCCGGTCTTGATCCATGCCAACTCAACAGATGATATGTCTCCAACGTATCTATAATTTTTTATTGGTCCATGCTATTATATTATCTGTTTTGGATGTTTTATATGCATTAATATGCTATTTATATTATTTTTGGGACTAACCTATTAACCTAGATCCTAGTGCCAGTTTCTGTTTTTTCCTTGTTTTTGAGTTTCGCAAAAACGGAATATCAAATGGAGTCCAAACGGAACGAAACTTTATGAGGATTTTTCTTGCACCAGAAGACATCCAAAGGACTTGGAGTACACATCATGGAAGTGACGAGGCGGCCGCAAGGACGGAGGGCGTGGCCTTGGAGGTAGGGCGTGCCCCGCACCCTTGTGGGCCCCCCGTGACTCCATCGACCTATTTCTTTCGCCAATATATTCACATATATCCCAAAAACCCTAGAGGGGGCATCGAAAGCATTTTTCCACCGCAGTAACTTTTCTATCCATGAGATCCCATCTGGAGGCCTTTTTCGGTACTCTGCCGGAGGGGGATTCGACCACGGAGGGCATCTACATCAACACCATTGCCCTTCCGATGAAGCGTGAGTAGTTTACCATAGACCTACGGGTCCATAGCTAGTAGCTAGATGGATTCTTCTCTCTCTTTGATTCTCAATACCATGTTCTCCTCGATGTTCTTGGAGATATATCCGATGTAATCCTCTTTTGCGGCGTGTTTGCCAAGATCCGATGAATTGTGTATTTATGATCAATTAAAGAAATAATTGTGTTAAGGTTTGTGATTCCCGTAGCATGCACGTTTGGTCTCCTAACTATGTAACCAAATTGGAGCGCATTATATCTTGATTGTTTATCTTTGCGTGAAGGTCGAGGGCGTGCGATGGTTAACTCCTACCAACCTCCCTCCTAGGGGCGTACATCGTAGTACTTTGCTTCGAGGCCTAATATTTGTTTCGCAATAAGTATGTGAGTTCTTTATGACTAATGTTGAGTCCATGGATCATGTGTGCTCTCACCCTTCCACCTTGCTAGCCACTTTAGTGCCGCGCCACTTTCGCCGGTACATCAAACCACCTTATATCCTTCCTCAAAACAGCCATCATACCTACCTATTATGGCATTTCCATAGCCATTCCGAGATATATTGCCATGTAAGTCCACCGTTCCGTTTATTACGACACGCATCATCATTGTCATATTGCTTTGCATGATCAAGTAGTTGACATAGTATTTGTGGCAAGGACATCGCTCATATTTTATACATTTCACTCTAGATCATTACACATCCCGCTACACCGCCGAAGGCATTCATATAGAGTCATATCTTTGTTCTAGTATCGAGTTGTAAGTAAATAAAAGTTTCATGGTCATCATTATTAGAACATTGTCCCATGTGAGGTTATAAATAAAGAGGCCGAATTAGTCTCCAAAAAAGAGAGAAAAGGGTCTCCAAAAAAAGAGGAGCCTAAAAAAGAGAAAAAAATGAGAGAAAAAGAGAGAAGGAACAATGTTACTATCCTTTTCCACACTTGTGCTTCAATGTAGAACCATGTTCTTCATGATACAGAGTCTCATATGTTGTCACTTTCATATACTAGTGGGAATTTTTCATTATATAACTTGGCTTGTATATTCCAACGATGGGCTTCCTCAAATGCCCTAGGTCTTCATGAGCAAGCAAGTTGATGCACACCCACTAGTTTATTTTGAGCTTACATACACTTATAGCTCTAGTGCATCCAATACATGGCAATCCCTACTCGCTCACATTGATATCAATTGATAGGCATCTCTCCATTGATTTGCCTAGGTGATGTGAGACTTTCTCCCTTTCTTTGTCTATCACACCTTCTATTCCACCCATAGTGTTATGTCCATGGCTCACGCTCATGTATTGCGTGAAGAGTTGAAAAGGTTTAAGAATGTTAAAGTATGAAAACAATTGCTTGATTTACACCGGGATGGGCAGGATTTATACTTTGTGTTAAGAAGAGGGAGCATAAAAGATTATATGATTTTGTAGGGATAACTTTCTTTAGCCAAGTTATTTTTTGAAGCTTTATAGATTGCTTTTAGTATGCTTGAAGTATTATTGTTTTGATATTGAAAAAATTTTGTTTTGAGTCTTACGGATCTGAACATTCATGCCAGAATAAATAATAATTACATTGATAAATATGATATGTAGCATTCCACATCAAAAATTCTGTTTTTATCATTTACCTACTCTAGGACGAGCAGGAATTAAGCTTGGGGATGCTAGGTACGTCTCCAATGTATCTATAATTTTGGATGGTTTCATGCTATTATATTATCTGTTTTGGATGTTTTATATGCATTAATATGCTATTTTATATTATTTTTTGGGACTAACCTATTAACCTAGGGCCCAGTGCTAGTTTATGTTTTTTCCTTGTTTTTGAGTTTCGTAGAAAAGGAATATCAAACGGAGTCCAAACAGAACGAAACTTTACGAGGTTTTTTCTTGGACCAGAAGACATCTAGAGGACTTGGAGTACACGTGAGGGAAGCCACAAGGCGGCCACAAGGACGGAGGGCGCGTCCAGGGGGTAGGGCGCGCCCCCACCATTGTGGTCCCCCTGTGACTCGACCAACCTATTTCTTCCACCTATATATTCACATATATTCCAGAAACCCTAGAGGGGGCATTGAAACCACTTTTCCACCACCGTAACTTTCTGTATCCACGAGATCCCATCTAGAGGACTTTTCCGCTGTCGGAGGGGGATTTGACCATGGATGGCATCTACATCAACACCATTGCCCTTCCGATGAAGCGTAAGTAGTTTACCACAGACCTACGAGTCCATAGATAGTGGCTATATAGCTTCTTCTCTCTCTTTGATTCTCAATACCATGTTCTCCTCGATGTACTTGGAGATCTATCCGATGTAATCTCCTTTTGCGGTGTGTTTGCGAAGATCCGATGAATTGTGGATTTATGATTAGCTTATCTATGGATATTATTTGAGTCTTCTCTGAATTCTTATATACATGATTTTATATCTTAGCAATTCTCTTCGAACTATTGGTTTGGTTTGGCCAACTAGATAGGTTTTTCTTGCAATGGGAGAAGTGTTTTGCTTTGGGTTCAATCTTACGGTGCTCAATCCTAGTGACAAAAAGGGACATGAAACATATTGTATTGTTGCCATCGAGGATAACAAGATGGGGTTTTCATCATATTGCTTCAGTTAATTCCGCTACATCATGTCATCTTACTTAATGTGTTACTCTGTTATTTATGGACTTATTACCCTAGATGCAGAATCGTTTCGGTGGATGTCTGGAGTAATAGTAGTAGATGCAGGAAGGAATCGGTCTACTTGACACGGACGTGATGCCTATATTCATGATCATTGCCTTAGATATTGTCATAATTATGCGCTCTTCAATCAATTGCTTGGCAGTAATTTGTTTACCCACCGTAATATTTGCTATCTTGAGAGAAGCCTCTAGTGAAACCTATGGCCCCGGGTCTATTTTCCATTATATAAATTTCCGATCTAATGTTTTGCAATCTTTTACTTTCCAATCTATAAACCAAAAATACCAAAAATATTTACTTTACAGTTTATCTATCTCTATCAGATTCTCACTTTTGCAAATAACCATGAAGGGATTGACAACCCCTTTATTGTGTTGGGTGCAAGTTGTTTGATTGTTTGTGCAGGTATTTGGTGATTTGCGTGTTGTCTCCTACTGGATTGATGCCTTGGTTCTCAAACTAACAGAAATACTTACTCTCCTTTTCTGCATCACCCTTTCCTCTTCAAGGGAAAAACCAACAAAAGCTCAAGAGGTGGCAACACACACCCTCGGAGATACCTTTAGAGCACCTTTATAGTCACCTAGTTAGGTTGCGATGTTTGGTACACACAAGGTATTCCTCCGGTGTCAGTGAGTTGCATAATCTCATGGTCATAGGAACATATACATGACATGCAGAAAATGATAGCAATAAACTTGACATGATCATATGCTACGTTTATAGTTTGGGTCTTGTCCATCACATCATTCTCCTAATGATGTTATCCCGTTATCAAATGGCAACTCATGTTTATGGCTAGGAAACCATAGCCATCTTTGATCAACGAGCTAGTCTTGTAGAGGCTATCTAGGGACATCTTGTTTTCTATGTATCCACACATGTATTTGAGTTCCCAATCAATACAATTCTAGCATGGATAATAAACGATTATCATGAACAAGGAAATATGATAATAACCAATTTATTATTGCCTCTAGGGCATATTTCCAACTGTCTCCCACTTGCACTAGAGTTAATAATCTAGTTCACATCGCCATGTGATTAACACTCATAGTTCACGTCGCCATGTGACTAACACTAAAAGAGTTTACTAGAGTCAATAATCTAGTTCACATCATCATGTGATTAACACTCAATGAGTTATGGGGTTTGACCATGTTATGCTTGTGAGAGAGGTTTAAGTCAACGAATTACAACATTCAGGTCTGTCTGTACTTCGCAAATCTCCATGTAATATTGTAGATGCTGCTACCACGCTCCACTTGGAGCTATTCCAAATGGTTGCTCCACTATACGTATCCAACTTGCTACTCAGAGTCATCCAGATAGGTGTTAAATCTTGCATCAATGTGACCCTTTACGTCGAACTCTTTATCACCTCCATAACCAATAAACATTTCCTTATTCCTCAAAGGACAATTTTGACCGCTGTCTAGTGATCCACCCCTGGGTCACTTTTGTACCCCCCTTGCCCGACATGTGGCAAGGCACACCATAGGTGCGGTATACAACATGCCATATCATATAGAGCCTATGGCTAATGCATAGGGGACGACCTTCGTCCTTTCTCTTCTTCTACCGTGGTCGAGTTTTGTGTCTTACTCAACTTCACACCTTACCACTCAGGCAAGAACTCCTTCTTTGACTGATCCATTTTGTACTCCTTCGAAATCATGTCAAGGTATGTGCTCTGTTAAAGTCTTATCAGGAGTCTTGATCTATCTCGATAGATCTTGATGCCCAATATGTAAGCATCTTTACCCAGGTCTTCCTTTGAAAAACTCCTTTCAAACAACCCTTTATGTTTTCTAGAAATTCTACATCATTTATGATCAACAATATGTCATCCACATATACTTATCAGAAATGCAGTAGTGCTCCCACTGACTTTCTTGTAAATACAAGTTTCTTGCAAACTTTGTATAAACCCAAAAGCTTTGATCATCTCATCAAAGTGTATATTCCAACTCCAAGATGCTTGCTCCAAGCCATAGAAGGATCGCTGGAGCTTGCATACCTTTTAGCATCCTTAGGATTGACAAAACCTTCCGGTTGTATCACATACAACCTTTCCTCACAAAACCATTAAGGAAACTCTGTTTTGACATCCATCTACCAGATTTCATAATCGAAAAATATAGCAACTTCTAACATAATTCTGACGGACTCAAGCATCGCTACGAGTGAGAAAGTCTCATCATAGTCAACTCCTTGAACTTGTGAAAACCCCTTTGCCACAAGTCGAGATTATAGACGGTGAAATTACCATCCGCGTCCATCTTCTTCTTGAAGATCCATTTATTCTCAATGGCTTGCCGATCATCGGGCAAGTCCACCAAAGTCCATACTTTGTTCACATACATGGATCCTATCTTGGATTTCATGGCTCCTAGCCATTTCTTGGAATCTGGGCCCACCATCGCTTCTCCATAGCTCATAGGTTCACCGTTGTCCAACAACATGACCTCTAAGACAGGGTTACCATACCAATCAGAAGCTGTACGTACCCGTGTCAACCTACGAGGTTTGATAGTAACTTGATCTGAAACTTCATGATCACTATCATCAGCTTCCTCTTCAACTGTCATAGGTGCCACAGAAACATCTTTCGGTGTTGTGCTAGTCTCTGGTTTAAGTAAAGGTTCAACAACCTCATCAAGTTCTATTTTCCTCCCACTAGATTCTTTCGAGAGAAACTCTTTCTCGAGAAAGGACCCGTTCTTGGAGACAAACACTTTTCCCTCGGATCTGAGATAGAAGGTATACCCAACCGTCTTCTTTGGGTATCCTATGAAGATGCATTTGTCCGCTTTGGGTTCGAGCTTTTCTGGCTGAAGCCATAAGCATCGCAGGCCCTAACCTTAAGAAACGACAACTTAGATTTATTGCCAAACCATAGTTCATACAATGTCATATCTACAGACTTAGATGGTGCCCTATTTAAAGTGAATGCAGTTGTCTCTAACGCATAACCCCAAGAAAACAGTGGCAGATCGGCAAGAGACATCATAGAACGCACCATATCCAATAAGGTACGATTACGACGTTCTAACACACCATTAGGCAGTGGTGTTCCAGGTGGCATCAACTGTGAAATAATTCCACATTGTTTTAAATGATTGCCAAACTCATAACTCAGATATTCTCCCCCTTGGTCGGATCATAGGATTTTAATCTTCTTGTTACGATGATTCTCGACTTCACTTTGAAATTGTTTGAACTTTTGAAACGTTTCAGAATTATGCTTCATTAAGTAAATATACTCATATCTACTCAAATCATCGGCGAAGGTGAGGAAATAACGATATCCACCGGGCGCGTCAATACTCACTGGACCGCAGACATCAACATGTATGATTTCCAACAAGTCACTTGCCCGTTCCATTGTTCTGGAAAACGGGGTTTTGGTCATCTTGCCCATGAGGCATGGTTCACATGGGTCAAGTCATTCAAAATCAAGTGATTCCAAATGTCCATCAACATGGAGTTTCTTCATGCGCTTTACACCAATATGACCTAAGCGGCAGTGCCACAAGAAAGTGGTACTATCATTATCAACTCTACATCTTTTGGCATCAATATAATTAACATGTGTATCGCTATGATCGAGATTCAATAAACCATTCACAATGGGTGCATGACCATAGAAGGTATTATTCATCTAAACAGAATAACCATTATTCTCTGACTTAAATGAATTACTGTATTGCAATAAACAGATTCTAATCATTTTCATGCCTCAACGCAGACACCAGATAACATTTATCTATGTTCAACACTAATCTTGAAGGTAGGGGGAGCGTGCGATGGTGATCACATCAGCCTTGGAAACACTTCCAAGACACATCATCACCTCACCCTTAGCGAGTCTCTGTTTATTCCGCAGCTTTTGCTTCAAGTTACCAATATTAGTAACTGAACCAGTATCTCATACCCAGGTGCTACTAGGAGTACTAGTAAGGTACACATCAATAACACGTATATCAAATATACTTTTGTTAAAGTCGCCGGCCTTCTTATCTACCAAGTATTTGGGGTAGTTCCACTACCAGTGACCGTTCCCCTTACAATAGAAGAACTTAGTCTCGGGTTTGGGTTTAACCTTGGGTTTCTTCACTGGAGCGGCAACTGTCTTGCCATTCATGAAGGTTCCCTTCTTGCCCTGGCCCTTCTTGAAACCAATGGTCTTGTTAACCATCAACACTTGATGCTCCTTCTTGTATTCTACCTTCGCGGTCTACCGCAAACAACTCTGGGATCATCTCCATCCCTTTCATGTTATTGTTCATCACGAAGTTCTAGCAACTTGGTGATAGTGACTGGAGAACACTGTCAATCACTATCTTATCTGGGAGATTAACTCCCACTTGATTCAGGCGATTATAGTACCCAGACATTCTGAGCACTTGTTCACTGGCCGAGCTATTCTCCTCCATCTTGTAGGTATAGAACTTATTGAAGGTCTCATACCTCTCGATATGGGCATTTTTCACAAAAATAAACTTCAACTCCTGGAACATCTCATATGCTCCATGACATTCAAGATGCCTTTGAAGTCCCGGTTCTAAGCCGTAAAGAATGGCGCACTAAACTATCAACTATTCATCAGAACGTGTCTGCCAGATGTTCAAAACATCCACAGACGACACTAGAGGGCTTGGTACATGGAGCGGTGCATCAGGGACATTAGCCTTCTGTGTATCAGCGAGGAAAATCCTCAGACTACGGCCCTAGACCGCATAATTGTTCACAATATCTTTAAACTTAGTATTTCTCTAGGAACGTATTAAAACAGGAAGCTACTGCGCGAGCTATTGATCTACAACATAATTTGCAAAGATAGCTTAGACAATTGTTGATGACAATGAGTTCCATTAATCATATTACTTAAGAACTTCCACTCAAATCGACATCCCTCCAGTCGTCCGAGTGTAACATGATCAAAATTCACCAACCCAAGTCCGATCATCACGTGAGATGAGGTGGTTTCAATGGTGAACATCTCCATGTTGGTCATATCTACTATAAGGCTCATGTTCAACCTTTCGGTCTCTTGTGTTATGTGGCCATGTTTGTACATTCTAGGCTCGTCATGTTTAACCCGAGTGTTTCACATGTGCAAAATTGGCTTGCACCCGTTGTATGTGAACGTAGAATCTATCACACCCGATCATCACGTGGTGTCTCGAAACGACGAACTTTCGCAATGGTGCACACTTGGGGAGAACACAATCTTACCTTGAAATTTGAGTGAGGGATCACATTATAATGCTATCGTCGTCCTAAACAAAATAAGATGCATAAAAGGATTAACATCACATGCAAATCATAAGTGACAAGATATGGCCATCAACTTGTGCTTTTGATCTCCATCTCCAAAGCACCGACAAGATCTCCATCGTCACCGGCATGACACCATGATCTCCATCATCATGATCTCCATCATCATGTCACCATCGGGGTTGTCACGTCAACCATGCTTCTACTACTATTGCTACCGCTTAGCGATAAAGTAAAGCATTACATAGCGCTTAATGATTGACACGTGGGTCATACAATAATTAAAGACAACCCTATGGCTCCTACTGGTTGCCGTATTCAACGACATGCAAGTCATGATAATCTATACAAAACATGATCATCTCATACATCAAATATATCCATGATGTTCTTGGCCATATCATATCATATCATACCCTGCAAAAACAAGTTAGACGTCCTCTAATTGTTGTTGCATGTTTTACGTGCCTGGTATGGGTATCTAGCAAGCACGATTCTTACCTACGCAAAGCCGCAACGGCGACAGGCAAATTGCTATTCAACCTTCTACAAGGGCCGCCTTTGTCGAATCCGATTCAACTAAGGTGGGAGAGACAGACACCCGCCAGCCATCTTTATGCAACAAGTTGCACATCTATCGATGGAACCGGTCTCATGTAGGTGGACATGTAAAGTTGATCCGAGCCGCTTCATTCCACAATATCGCTGAATCGAAATAAGACTAGGGAAGGAAGCAATCTGAATATCAATGCCCACAAACTCCTTGTGTTCTACTCGTGATGTCATCTACGCATAGACCTAGCTCATGATGCCACTGTTGGGGAACGTTGCATGGGAAACAAAAAATTCCTACGAACACCCAAGATCCAATCTAGGAGATAACCATCTATGAGAGGAGAGATTGGATCTACATACCCTTTTAGATCGCTAATCGGAAGCGTTAAAGAACACGGTTGATGTAGTGGTACGTATTCGTGATCCAATCACGATCCGTCCCACGAACTCCGATCTAGTGCCGAACAGACGACACCTCCGCGTTCAACAAACATACGACTTGATGATGCCTTCACCTCCTCGATCCAACGAGAAATGGTGAAGTAGTAGCTCGAGTCCTCCGGCAGCACAACGGCGTGGTGGCGGCGGTGGTGGTGTAATCTCAGCAGAGCTTCGCTAAGCATTACAGAGTGGAAGATGGCTACAAGGGAGAGGAAGGGCACTGCCGTAGCATGGGGATGAGCTCAAGGGTGCGTCTGCCCTCTCTCTACCTCTCTATATATAGGGGAAGGGAGGAGGGGTGGCGCCCCTAGGATTTCCCCTAGGGGGCGGCAGCCAGGGTAGATGGGATCTCCCCTAGGGTAACTTGCCCCCCCCCCCAAGCCGGGAGGTGGGAATCCCTATGGGGCGCCCCAGCCCTCCTCATTACATGAGATGGAGTGAGGGGGGCTCTTAGCCCCTTAGTGGGCTGGTTTTCCCCCTCCCCTTGGCCCATGCCCCCCCAACACTTGCCACCCCCAACCCCTTTCGGCGATGCTGGTGATCACCCGGTACCCCCGGAACATTTCCGGACTCCAATACCCTTCGTCCAATATATCAATATTCACCTCTGGACCATTCCGAAGTTCCTCGTCATGCCCGGGATCTCATCCAGGACTACGAACAACCTTCGGTGACCACCATAATGACTCAACTATACTTATATCGTCACCAAATGTTAAGTGTGTAGACCATGCGGGTTCGAGAACTATGTAGACATGACCGAGACACCTCTACGGTTAATAACCAATAGCGGGACTTGGATGCCCACATTGGTTCCCACATATTCTACGAATATCTTATCAATCGAACCTCGATGTCAAGGATTCAGTCAAGCCCGTATGTAGTTCCCTTTGTCTACTGGTATGTTAATTGCCTGAGATTCGATCGTCGATATCGTCATACCTAGTTCAATCTTGTTACTAGCAAGTCTCTTTACTCGTTCCGTAATACAAGATCCCGTGACTAACTCCTTAGTCACATTGCTTGCAAGCTTCTTGTGATGTTGTATTACCGAGAGGGCTCAGAGATACCTCTCCATCTCACGGAGTGAAAAATCCCAGTCTTGATACATGCCAACTCAACAGACACCCTCGGAGATACTTGTAGAGCACCTTTGTAGTCACCCAGTTATGTTGGACGTTTGGTACACACAAGGTATTCCTCTGGTGTCAGTGAGTTGCATGATCTCATGGTCATAGGAACATATACTTGACATGCAGAAAGCGACAGCATTAAACTTGACACGATCATATGCAACGTTAATAGCTTGGGTCTTGTCCATCACATCATTCTCCTAATGATGTGATCCCGTTATCAAATGACAACTCATGTCTATGGCTAGGAAACCATAATCAACTTTGATCAACGCGCTAGTCCTGTAGATGCTGACTATGGACATCTTGTTGTCTATGTATCCACACATGTATTTGAGTTTTTGATCAATACAATTCGAGCACGGATAATAAATGATTATCATGACAAGGAAATATGATAATAACCAATTTATTATTGCCTCTAGGGCATATTTCCAACAACTAGATGGCTTCTTCTCACTTTTTGATCTTGAATACAATGTTCTCTTCGGAGATCTATTTGATGTAATTCTTTTTACGGTGTTTTTGTTGGGATCAGATGAATTGTGAGTTTATGATCATATCTATTTATATCCATACGTGATTATTATAGCCTCCTATTTCTTTTTTGATATTCCGGTTTTGTTTGGCCAACTTGATCGATTTATCTTGAAATGGGAAGATGTGCTTTGTAATGGGTTCGATCTTGCGGTGCTCAATCTGAGTGACAGATGGATAAGTGACACGCATGTATCATTGCTTTTAAGGATAAAACGATGGGGTATATTCCTACATGAATAGATCTTTTCTACATCATTTCATCGTCCTTAAAGCATTACTCTGTTTCTCCATGAACTTAATACACTAGATGCATGCTGGATAGCGGTTGATGTGTGGAGTAATAGTAGTAGATGCAGGCAGGAGTCGGTCTACTAATCTTGGAAGTGATGCCTATATACATGATCACTATCTTGGATATCGTCATAATTATTTGCGTTTCTATCAATTGCCCAACAGTAATTTGTTTACCCACCCTATGCTATTTTCTCGTGAGAAGCCACTAGTGAAATCTACATCCCCCGGGTCTATTTCTTATCATATATTTTCAGATCTATTTTGCCAAAAACGCAAAAATACTTTGCTGCTTTTTATTTGCTTTTAGTTTATTTGCATCTACCAATCTATGTATTTATCATATTTTAATACCTTGGAGGGACTGACAACCTCTCTATGCGTTGGGTTGCGAGGATTTGTTGTTTGTGTCCAGGTGTCGTCTACACAGTTTTCCTTCATTCTTGTAATGGATTGATAAAATTGGTTTGGTAACTGAGGGAAATACTTACCGTTGTTGTGCTACATCATCCCCTCCTCTTCGGCGAACTGACTGACGTGGATCACAAGTAGCAGGAAGAATTTCGGGCGCCGTTGCCGAGGAGGACCAAGTCAAGATCTATCAGGTTCCCAAACATAAACTCTCATATCCTTGAAATTTACATTATTTGCCATTTGCCTCTAATTTTCATCTCCCCCACTTCTAAAACGTTTTACAAAAACACAAAAAAATTGCATTTTTTTGCCTTCTTTCCGTTTGCCCTTTTCGTCTCAGATCTCTTGTTTGCGTGTCTTTGAAATTTCTCACCATGAGTGACTTTGGTATGGTAGAAATGGATGATGGAAGGACTCCCAAAATTGGAACTCCTACCAATATCGATGCTAAAACCTTTGTTTTGGGGCAAGGGAATGTTATAGAAAAAAGCATCATCCAAGAATTCTTTAATTGTGTTGGAAATTTGATTTCTTATGATGTTCCTATAGTCAAAAGAACCAACACTTATGCAGAAGCTATTTTCGCCCTTGTTCTTGAACTTGTGTAACACCCAAATAATTAAGCTACAGTAATCCTCTGGTAATGATGCCACGTCACCATTGTTACTGTTGCTAATCCTCGCTTGATCCAAATCTTAGTTTGAACTCA
This sequence comes from Secale cereale, assembly GCA_902687465.1. Classification (NCBI taxonomy): domain Eukaryota; kingdom Viridiplantae; phylum Streptophyta; class Magnoliopsida; order Poales; family Poaceae; genus Secale; species Secale cereale. Next base: position 671,503,136 of record LR738715.1, on the reverse strand, counting down.
AATTCAAATTAAAGCTCAAAATTCAAATTTCTCAAACATGCAAAATAAAATGTTCAAAGCATGGCAAATATTCCATAACTAATTATGGTGGTGACCCAACATCTTTTGTTAAGTATTGAACCGCCCTTTTGAGAATATAACAGGGTTAAAACAATTAATTAAATGCCTTTTAAATAATAATAATTGCAAACTATTTTAATTAAATACTAAAGTAAATGTGGGAGTGGTATAATTAGTAAAACCAATTTAGGTGTTGTTCCTATATTTTATAAAGCTAATTGTTATTAAAAGAAATAAAATAAAGCTAAAACTGTAAAAGAAAAGGAATAAACAAAAGCAGAAAGCCCCCCTCCACTGTTCCCATGGGCCTCGGTCCACCCAGCCGGCCAATGTCGCTGTGGGGATAAGACCGAGTTCCCCCCTCTCCTCGTGAGCTCCGTGAGATATCCCCCCCTCTTGCTCTCCCACCTCATGCCGCTCTTGTCTCCTCGTAGAAGGCCGAGCCGCCGTCGAGATGTCTCACCTCACCCACGCAGTCTCCATCCTCCTTATGCCCGGAGACTGGGCCCCCACAGCCCCGTCCTGCTCTACTACATCCTCTACACCAACATGAACAAGCCGGAGGCCACTCCACCGCCGGATCCTCGTCGTCTTCCACCTCGGACACCGCCGCCCTCGTCGTCGAAATCCGGCCACCTCGAGCCTCCCTCGAGCCCACGTTGCTCTTCTACAGGCTCTTGGTGATCCTCCCATTCCTTCCCCTCTCTCTACGCGCCCTAGTTGCCCCATAGACGTTGTCCCCTTCGTTGCCGAGCCAGCCGTCGCCGTTGGCCTCGCTGTCGCGGCCACCGCGGATCTAGCTCGCACCCGAGCACACAGCCGTGCTCCTGGGGCTCCAGGGAACCCAATGCACCCACCAGATCCTGCCTCCTGCGCCGAGCTCCAATTCTGGCCGCCGCCCGTCGTCATTGGTACGGTCATTTCTGACCACTCCAACCGCTACCGCTGGTGAAGTTGGGCGCGTGCGGACCACCCCGTCCTGTAGGTGCTCGCAGCGCTCGGTTTCGTCGTCGGGCGCCGGATCCCGCACGACACTGCCGCCTCGGGCGCTCGCCGCCGACCGCCACTTCCAACATCGGCTGCCGGCCGCCACTGCGCGCTTCGCCCGCCTGGCCTCGCCGGCCTTGCCTGCGCCCCGCGCTCCCTGCGCCTCCGTCTGCCGCACCACAGCCGTAGATGCCGTCCGCCGCCAGCCACTGCCTACAGCTTGGCCGCCCCCTCCCTGTGCCTCCCGCTCGCTGCCCCCCTGCAGCTCCGCTCCACCGCGTCATGCCTCCCGCTCCAGCCAGGCACGCAGCTCCGCCGCCTGACCTCGTCGGGCCTCGCCCGCTCGCTGCGCCGTGGCCACGGGCACGGCCCCAACTAGTCGGCTCCCTCTGTCGCCCGCGTGCGGGTGCGCGGGCGCCCGCACCCGTCAACGCTCGCCCCGAGCCACTGCCAGCGGGCCCCAAGGCCCAGCCCTTTGAAAAAACTAAAAAAAGAATTACTAACCTGTATTTGTTTTAGTTTTAAATAAATCCTGATTAATGCTGACATCACCTTTCACTATTCTGTATAATGTTAGTTTTAAATAAATAAATAAATTCAGAAAATGGTTAAAACTTTAGAAAATCATATAAAATAAATTGTAACTCCGATTGTCGGGGAAACTGGTCGCCCACGAACACCTATGGGACCGGAGCCCCTTTTCGGTATGGCAAGGGGGCGGAGGATGCACAAAGAGCAGATCGAGGCAAACACGCGAGCAGTTTACCCAGGTTCGGGCCGCACGGATGCGTAAAACCCTACTCCTGCCTTGGTTTGTATTGCGTTCTTGGCTCGGGAGCGAGAAGAGCTACAGTGCTAATCGCTAACAGGACCGAGCGTGAGAGTGATCGATCATCGGAACCCCCTCTATGTTGCGCATGGGCCTCCTTTTATAGGTCAAAGGGGTCACCGACAGGTGGCAACGCAGTCGAGGGTAAAAATGTAAAATGGGTGGTAGTTGGAACAGTGTTTGCATAGTGCTCTATACCTAACTCTGACGGCAGGGGACAAGGGCATTGAATGCCCGTCGCCGTCGCCCTAAACAGTGTAAAAAGCGTCCGTTAGGGCGCCATCGTCCGCCACGACGGTGGCCTTGTCATCGCATCTTGCCACCGTGTCCCCCAGGCTGCACAGCCTTCCGCCACGTGTGCCTGGAAGGGTCCCAGGGCGACACGTGGGCGGATGAGCTGGAGCGCGGGCACTTAGTGGAAGTTTGCCGCGGCAAATACCTTGCCGCGGTCGCTACCTTGTCGCGCCTGGGAGCTTGTCGCTCTCCGGGCCTCGCCGGGACGTGTGGCGCGTCGCGGCAAGTCTCTTGAAATGCCATGTTTGGCCTTCCCGGTAAGCTCTTTTGCCAGGGTCTCGTGCCAAAGAAGTGGTCTCGAGCCTTGAGTGGCCTTCCCGGCAAGCTCCTCTTGCCGGGGCCATGCTTCTTTAACTTTAATACTTTGTTCTTGAATGGCTCCAAAGGAACCATAGTGGGCCTTGGCGGTCGCACGGCAAGCCCTGCCACGGGACGCTGCGACTGCCCGTGCACAAGTTCGGGATACTAAGGTACCCCTACTTTAGTACACCGACAGGAGCCCCGGGCCTAGGCCATACACGGTGCCGAGCGCTGTTGGGCCAGGCCCAAAACAATGCACGGGCACGCGCGGCCCGCGGCACGCCGTATCCCACTCCGTATCCACCGCGCCCCTCCCTAACGGCACGTGTCAATCGCGGCGTCGTGGGAGAGATCGTGGCCTGTTTCTTTATTGGGGAAATGCGGAACGTTCCCCTCTCCCCCCTTAAAAGCAGGGGCAACAGGGGTAGTTCCTTCCATTCGCCCGTTGCTTCTTCATCCTCCAGAAACCCCCGCCGCTCCCCTCCTCCCCGAATGTCGAAAAGAGAGCAGCGCTCCGCCCCCCTCCGCCGCCGCCAGCATCACCAGCGCCGTCGACTTCCCTCACCGTCCCCGCCATGGCCCCGAAGGGCGAGAAGGCGAAGGTCGCGAAGTCCGCTAAGGTGCTGCGGCTAGTAGCAATGCGGAAGAAGATGGCGGTCTTCCCGCCAAGGCTTGATGCAGAGGAGCTGAAAGACACCTTCTACCTCTTCTGGTCGAGGGAGACAAAGGCGCATCCGCGCACCAAGGTACTCCCCGCCGTGGCCTGCGAGATGTTCCCGGGTGGCTATGCCTTTTTTGCTCTGTTCTTCTACTGCGGGCTCTGCCCGCCCTTCTCGGAGTTCTTCTGCGACATCATGAATACCTACGGGTTTCATCTCCTTGACTTCACCCCAAACGCCGTCTTGACCATGGCTATTTTCGCACATCTGTGTGAAAATTTCGTCGGAGTTTACCCCAATGTAGCTCTTTTCCGCCATTACTTTATACCTCGAGTCGAGTCAGGGTCACCTCTGTCTGGCGGAATCTCTTGGATTTTTAGGCCCATAAGAAAGAGGCTTACTTGACGGGGGAGCACCGCGGCAAGTGGGATGAGTGGAGGGCCAACTGGTGTTGGATTATAGAGGATGACCCACAGTCATTCACTTCCCGGCGCCAAGTCGCAGTAGTACGCGGCAACGACTGGAGTGACCTGGCTCCTGAGGACGACAAGCTGAAGATAGCCACCACTCGGATCCTTCGCCTCCGGCAAGCCAGGCTCACTGTAGGTGCCGTCGGGGCAGACTTTCTCCGCCGCAGCATCGCTCCCTTGCAGGAGAGGAAGAGGGCTGCCTGGGAGTTCGAGAACGCGGCAGACATCATGAGGCTGCGCCCGGGCCTCAATTACAACTTCACTGTCCTGGAGCTCAACGCAATGCTCCAAGCGCTATTTAAGTACGACTCCGCCCATCCTGAGTGGTTCGCGTTGCCGTCGGGTGTAGTTCCATTGTGCAATAGCTCTGCGCTCAGTGCCATCCGCGCGGCGATGCCGTTGTGTGATTCCCACGGGATCAACCCCACTTGGCGGGAACCTTTCGACGAAGCCGTGCAGACGTTCTTCGACAACCTGGTGGAGTTGCCAATCGACGCCGACGAGAAGAGGGGACTCACCCGCGACACCACCGACCAGGAGATGGCATATATTGCCACCAGGTTGGAAGAGGCAGCTACAGCCAGGGCCGCAGGCGAGTTTGGGTATACTGTGGAGGAGGCGGAGGCGGCAGAGGCGATAAGTCTCGCCGAGGAGGAAGAGCTTCGCAAAGCGGGAAAACTTGCCGGGCAACTCGCCGAGACAAGCGAGCCCACCGAGCAAGGCGCCGAGTCGAGCGGGCCCGCCGAGCAGGGCGTCGGGTCAAGCGTCCCTGCCGAAGACTCAGGCGCTCACTGAACCTCGGCTCCTCATCTTCCTCGTCGGGCAGCTCGCCACCTCCAGCAAGTCCTCCAGCTCAGACAAGGAGGCGCCTCCGCAAGGCCGCCGACGTGGCGGGGCGGCAGGCGGGCCAGCAGCCGTAGCGCCGCCCGACACGCGCCACCGCAACGAGCAAGGCCGCCAAGGGAGTGCCTCGTGCTTCAACGGCAACAGGAGGAGGATCTTCCCGGACTGGCGCCTCGGCTCCTGCCGCTCCTCGCGCTTCGGCGGCAACCGGAGCGGGGTCTTCTCAGACCACGATCCCTGCTCCCGCCAAGCGGCCGAGGGAGCCCACTCCTCCGCCTCCTCGCGCCGGAGTGCGCGAGCTGGATTTTGACTTCACCGCGCTCAGCTCCGACGAGGAGGAAGAAGAGTAAGTCTTCGCGATCCTTGTTTTCCTTCCGTTTTCGACTTATACTTTGTCTTGTATCCACTTTATTTAATCCTGATCTTGTCTTCCTTCCAGAACCCTGGCCCAGAGGGCGGCGAAGAGGGCCAAAGTCCCAGTGATCGTCATCGAGGACAAGCCCGTAGCAACAGCAGGGGGTGCGCCCGCGACAAGCTTGCCGGACCCGGCAGCTGTTCTCCGGAGCAGCCCCCAGCGCAGCCCCCAGCGTTAGTCCTTCACCCACTCTCCGCTTGTCGGGTGCGCGTGGGTGTTCTATCCTTGTTGATGTTTTGTTTGTCGACTTGTGCAGAAGCAGAGCAGCAGCATCAGGAGCGCCAGGAGACCGCCCCCGACACGCCGCAGGCCTCGACCGTACCGCCAAGGGGGAGCTCCCCGGCAAGGGAGGACACTCCGCCAAGGGCGAGCACCCCACCAATGGCGAGCACCCCGCCAAGGGCGAGCACCCCGCCAAGGGATGGCGCTAGCGGCCCTCCGCTGGCGGGAACTGTCATGACGCCGCCGAGGGAGAGCTCTCCGGCGAGGAACCTCAGCGAGGAGCCGGCCCGCGCAGGTAAGCCCTTGGACTTTTCTTTTTTGGACCTTCTCTTTTTTGGATATTTGCTTGACCATTTTTCCTTGTTTTTCTTTTCTTCTGTCAAACCCGTCCGTCGCAGAGCCGATGGAGACGGAGGCCGCCGCCGAGGAGGACGCGCGCGGCAACACTGGCGACGCTGCTGCTACCGAAAAGGCGGCCGGTGCTGACGAGCCCATCATCGACGAGACCGCCAAGGCTGCTGGCGCGGCAGCTGAGGAGGGATCCGGCAGTCGCACTGACGGCCCTGGGGCCGCAGGAGCGTCAGACACTGCGCCGGCTACCGATCCCTCTGCTGTCGCGGTCGAGTGATGTCTACCCACGCTTCTACTCTTGTAGACTATGTTGGGCCTCCAAGCGCAGAGGTTTGTAGGACAGCAGCAAATTTCCCTCAAGTGGATGACCTAAGGTTTATCGAACTCAGGGAAGTAGAGGTTGAAGATGGTCTCTCTCAAGCAACCCTGCAACTAAGATACAAGAAGTCTCTTGTGTCCCCAACACACCTAATACAACTAGGAGTTGTATAGGTGCACTAGTTTGGCAAAGAGATGGTAAAATATGGATGATAGGAGTGGCAAAGCAAAGTAATATAAATATGTAATAAAAAGTGCAGCAAGCAAACAAGTGGTAAACGGGAGCACAAATGGTATTGCAATGGTGGAAACAAGGCCTAGGCTTCATACTTTCACTAGTGGCAACTCCCAACAACATTAACATAATCAAATCACATGATATTTCCCATAAAACATGCAAAGGGGACACACTCGGAGGTCATTCCTTCGTGGTCAAGAGAGGACGAGAATTATGTAGGGCTACAAAAGCACACCTCAAAGTTCGTAGTTCTCAATCTAAGGATTTCCCAATGTCATCGCGGCCATCCAAAGAGAGTCCCACAATCACCACAACATATCTAAAGGATAGTCAAAGACAAGCACCAAGAGACTCTCAATCTTCAATCAACACACAAGAGAGGAAATCACTCATGAAAATACTTTTCTAATCCATGTCCAATAGACCGCTGTCACCTTGGTCTCGGGGATTATACTAGATAAAGACAAGTGAGTACATCAATCCAATACATAGAGGAAGGGGAAACATCATGGGATCACCCTAGATTAACATAGCCTATGATCACAACAAAGATCACATCATGGGAGAGAGAATTGACAACATAGCTACTGGTAAGAACCTCAGCCCCGAGGAGGAACTACTCCCGCATCATGGAGGGAGGAAGCAACGTCGATGGAGATGAATCCGGGGGCACTTCCCCGTCTCGGCAGGGTGCCGACACAGGAATTCTGGTCCCCCGAAGCTTGATGGCGATGGCGGCAGACATCGGAATCGCGTCTGGAGAAAAGGGGTCCGGAATCAGGGTTTCCTCGACACGCTTTAAATATATGCCAAAGGGGGGCATCGGAGGAGCCTCGGGGGGCCCAGGCGCCCCCCGGCGCGGCCCAGGGGGGGCGCGCCGCCAGGGCGCCTGGAGCCCTGGTGCCCCCCCGGCTGTCCTTCGGGCGCACGGTAGTTTCTGGAACGCTGATTTTTTATATAATTTTTCTGGATTTTTCCTGGCAGTTCTCGTAATGTGAAAACCTGAAATACAAAAACAGCCGAAAACAGAAACTGGCACTGGGGTGCACTGAGTTAATAGGTTAGTACAAATATGATCAAAAGTGTATGGAAGTGTATAAATATCATAGCAATATCACCCAAAAGAGGCATGGAGCAAGCAGAAATTATAGATACGTTTTGGACGTATCACCGAGCCAGGCGCCTATCTGGAGGCCGGCAACGGCGTCTTCATCCAGCTCCCATGGGCATCCACGTCCAGGGCGCCTGCTGAGGGAGAGGTCTTCGACGGGGAGGTCCTTGCCTCCGCCGGACGGAAGCTCGTCGACGCGCCAAGCAGCAGCAGCGAGCCCGAGGAGGAGCGGCTGCTGCGCAAACTTCTGGCTTTGTACCGCGCACGGCAGGCCAAGCTGGAGTCCCGAGAGGCTCTGGCCGCCAAGGCGAGCGCCGACTTGGAGAAGCGCGCTGAGGAGCTCCGAGCCAACAACCAAGCAGCTCTCCGATCCTTGGCAGAGGAGCGAGAGCAGCTTGCCGAGGCGCATCAGGCTTTCATTCTTGAGAAGGCTGAAGCAGAGGAGCAACAACGGCTCGCCGCCGAGGAGTTGTCCCGGCGAGAAGGCGAACTGACGCAGCGGAAGGTCGAGCTCGAGAGCCACGAGGACGAGCTTTCCTCGCGCGAACAGTCTCTTGGCGGAGCTCTGCAGGAAGCGAAGGATGCTGCTGCGGCTGCTGAGACCGCCAAGAGGGACTTGGAGGCGAGGGTGGCGCAACTGGAGGCCAACCTCAAGACGAGCGGCGAGGAGGTTGCCGCATTGAAGCTTGAGAGGGAGAAGGACGCCCACAGCCACTCCGAGCTGCAGGTCCGCCTCTCCGACAAGGGCAAGGAGCTCGCCGTCGCCAAGGATTCCATCGCCGATCTGGAGTTGAAGTTGTCTACTCTCACCACGACGCTTGATGGTGCCAGAGAGCGGGAGGCAAACCTGAAGGAGGAGCTCAGGGCCGAGAAGGCGCTGTTGGACAGCGCCGCCATCTCCCAAAACAACTTCAGGCTGACGGTGGAGCACTGGACAGAGGGTCTTGTTGCCGCCGCTGCCGACGTCGACAAGGAGCTGGCGGAGCTGGGGGCGGAGCACCTCGGGTACTCCACCGACGAGAATCTCCCTCACAGCGCCAAGTTGAGTTTGTTCTTCAGGAGGGTGGCGCCGGCCCTCCAGCAGCTCCAGGAAAGGATCCCAAAGCAGTTGGCGGACAAGTCGCGCAGGCTCTGCGCGGGGGCCCTCGAGAAGGTGTTGATGAAGATAGCGCACCGCAACCTAGGACTCAACCTCACCAACGTCCTCAGGACCTTGCCGCCGGACGTTGACCAGGAGGCGCTCAAGGCCCTTGTCGCGCCTATTGTGAATAAGGTGGGCGGCATCAAGAGGGTCGAGGGCGACCGCGCGGATTAGTCTTGTTTACTTTCTTCTTTCCTTGTCGCTGCCAACCACGTTATGAACAATAGTCTATTAGCACTGCGATAAGTTGCTTTGTAATATAACTTTATTTAGGGTAGTTAATGCAATGTTATTTCCTTTACTTGACTTCCTTGCTTTGTATGTTTTTACCCTACGCTGTCAGGGAACTTGCCGGCGAAGGCACCTTTGCTGCGAGCGCTGAGTGCGGAACTTCAGCAGCCTGTTGGCGGTGCCGTTGCCGACAAGAAACCTTGTCGCTTACTAGTCGCAGCACACTTAAACTGTTGAGCGAACTCGAAAACGAAGTAAGGGCACGACACTTGTCGCAGCACACTTAAGCCGTTGAGCGTGCTCAAAACAAAGTAAGGGCGCGGCTAGCCACGAGTTGGTTCCTCCGCGCACAGGTTTTCCATACAAAGTGCGGTCGTTCAAGGCAGATAACTCAAAAATTTAAAATTTTGATTGCTCAAACTTTGGCAACTTAGCTTTTGTGTTGTTTGCTTCCCGGCAAGGCAGGGTTTTCTTGAACGGCGCCTGGTCCATACCACTATCTTCCCTCCCCCCCCGGCAAACTTGTGCGTGAGGAAACCTTCCTCTCCTGGAGAAAGAAGGCAGAAGAGAGAATATAGATATGGAGCTCTTCGGCTCGTTATTGCTTACCAGGGGTAGGTGCTGCACAAAGTGTCAGATAGTACATGCAAGGAAATGAAAAGGCATGAAATGACAAGTTTTGTGATGCACATAAGCTTTACTGATGCACGGGGTCTGCGCCCGGCTTTGTACAAAGGATTACATGCAACAGCGGCAAGACTTGTACAAAAGGTGGTTGCCGGAGCGGATCACGGCAACCGCGCCTTATGGGTAAAACTTGCGAAGATGCTCAATGTTCCAGGAGTTGCTCACCGGTAAGCCTTCTTCGGTCTCAAGGCGGACAGCGCCGGGCCTTGTGACTTGTTTCACCCGATAAGGGCCTTCCCACTTCGGCGTCAACTTGTTGGAATTCTTGGCGGACTGAACACGCCGAAGAACAAGGTCGCCTTCCTCAAGACTCCTGGCTTTAACCTTGCGGCTATGGTAGCGGCGCAAAGCTTGCTGGTATCGATCAGCTCGTACAGCAGCCTGAAGACAGTCTTCCTTAAGGAGCAGTGCGTCATCTTGTCGCAGCTGCTCTTTCTCGAGCTCATCGTAAGCGAGCACTCGAGGCGACCCGTATACGAGTTCCGTGGGGAGAACTGCCTCTCCTCCATAGACAAGAGCAAAGGGTGTCTGTTCGGTGGCTCGATTTGGAGTCGTCCTGATCGACCAAAGAGCCGCTGGTAACTCCTCGATCCAGTTTGTTCCGCACTTGTGCAGCCTGTCGAAAGTTCTCGTCTTGAGTCCGCGCAGCACTTCAGCGTTTGCTCTCCGCTTGACCGTTGCTCCTCGGGTGAGCAACAGAAGCGAAGTAGACCTTGGCGCCAAGGTCTTGGACGTACTGCATGAAGGTGCAACTCGTGAATTGTGTGTCGTTATCGGTGATGATCCTGTTAGGGATTCCGAAACGGCAAACAATCGACCTGAAGAACGTGACTGCTGACTGTGCGGTCACCTTTCTCACTGGTTCCACTTCCGGCCACTTTGTGAACTTGTCGATGGCGACGTACAAGTACTCAAAGCCCTTGGCTGCGCGGGGAAAGGGGCCGAGGATGTCGAGCCCCCAGACCGAAAATGGCTAGGATAAAGGGATCGTCTGGAGAGCTTGAGCTGGTTGATGTATCTGCTTGGAATGGAACTGGCATGCCTCACACTTGGTTACTTGCGCAGTTGCATCCTGGAGGGCTTCTGGCCAAAAGAAACCTTGCCGGAACGCTTTGCCGGCAAGTGCTCTGGCGCCAATGTGGTGGCCGCATATGCCTCCGTGTATCTCTGCAACAGCTTTTGTCCATCTTCCCGGGGAATACACTTCAATTTCACACCGTTGAGTCTTCTTCTGTACAGTTCGTTGCCGACAAACTGATACATATTTGACTGTCGGGTTATTCTTTCTGCTTCTTCTGGCTCTTCGGGAAGTTCTCCTGTTTGAAGGAAACGGACAATCTGCTGCGCCCATGCTGGAGCCTGTGGCTCAACAACAAGGACTAAAGGCATATGTGCTGCTGCGGGAACGTCAGCCTCTACGGCAAGAACCTGCGGCTCGGCCGGAGCTTGACGTTCCCCGGCAAGCTTGCCGGGGCAAAACTTGTCGGGAATGTCTGCTTCAACTGTACAAACCCTAGGGTTTGCAGGAGCATACTGCTCCTCAGCAACCTTGTCATTGATCTTGGGGACCTTGTTGGCGGTGCCTTCAGGAAGCTCTATCGGCAAGTAGTCACCAGAAACCAATTTTCTCTTCTTACTTTGTCCAGTCGATGGTGTTACGGATGGATGAGTTAGCTTGAGCACAAAGGTCTCCGGTTCCACAGGTAGCTTTAGTGCACCACACTTTGACAGGCCATCTGCGATGTCGTTCTGAGCTCTTGGAACGTGTTCCATCTGCAAGCCTTCAAAGTGCTCTTCAAGCTTTCTCACTTCGTCGACGTAAGCTTCCATCAACGGACTCTGGTAGCTCTTGTTCACTTGGCGGACGACCAACTGCGAGTCACCCCGCACAATCAGCTTCTTGATCCCAAGTTCCGCCGCGATTCTGAGGCCGGCAAGCAAACCTTCATACTCTGCAGTATTGTTCGTTGCTTGCTCCTTGGGAAAGTGCATTTGGACGACATACTTGAGGTGCTCCCCGGTGGGTGCGACAAGCAGCACGCCGGCACCGGCGCCTTGCAGCGAGAAGGCACCATCAAAGTACATTATCCATTCTTTGCTTGCTTCTTTGACGGGAATGCTCGTCTCTGGAATCTCTTCGTCTGGCGTTGGCGTCCACTCTGCTATGAATTATGCCAATGCTCTGCTCTGGATAGTTGAGGTGCTTTCAAACTTGAGGCCAAAGCTTGACAGCTCCTGTGCCCACTCGACAATCCTGCCTGTCGCTTCTGGATTTTGCAGTATCCTCTTCAGCGGAAAGCGAGTGACCAATGTTATCTCGTGTGCTTGGAAGTAGTGGCGCAGCTTTCTCGAGGCCATGAGAAGGCCGAAAAGCAGCTTCTGCACCCCAGAGTACCTTGACCTAGCCCCCTGGAGAAGGGAGCTGACGAAGTAGACTGGGCGCTGCACCATCCTCTTCCGTACGTCCTCTTGCATCTGCGCAGTTCCATCCTTGTCGGGACCAGAGCTTGTCGGGGAAGCTTCCTGCTTGTCGCTGGATGTGCTTGCCGGGGCTGTTGGCTCATCGTCTGCCTCCCTTTCCGCTACTAACGCAGCACTAACCACTTGATTGGTTGCTGCTAAGTACAGCAGCAACTTCTCTTGTGTCTTAGGTGCGACAAGTATTGGAGTGGAGGACAGGTACCTCTTCAAGTCCTGCAGCGCTGCCTCTGCTTCCGGAGTCCATTTCATTGGACCCGCCTTTTTCAAAATTTTGAAAAACTGCAAGGCGCGTTCCGCAGACTTAGAGATAAACCTGCTGAGAGCAGCCACACAGCCGGCAAGCCTTCGTACATCCTTGACGCGCTTCGGAGCTTGGATCTGCTCGATGGCTTTGATCTTGTCGGGGTTGGCTTCAATCCCCCTTTGAGACACGAAGAACCCGAGAAGCTTGCCGGAGGGGACTCCAAACACGCACTTCTCGGGGTTGAGCTTGAGTTGGATCTTGCGCAGATTCGCAAAGGTTTCATCTAGATCTTGAATCAGAGTAGCCCTGTCCTTGCTCTTGACCACTATATCATCCATGTAAGCTTCTACATTTCTGTGTATCTGTGGCTCAAAAGCGGTGTGGAATACTCTTGCAAAAGTTGAACCAGCATTCTTCAATCCGAAAGGCATACGTATGAAGCAATAAGTGCCACATGGAGTAATGAATGCGGTTTTCTCCTCATCTTCTTCAGCCATAAAGATCTGGTGGTATCCTGAATATGCATCAAGAAACGAAAGCAACTCACATCCAGCCGTGGAGTCAACAATCTAGTCAATGCGCGGCAAGGGAAATGGATCTTTGGGACAAGCTTTATTCACATCGGTGAAGTCGATACAAAGCCTCCACTTCCCGTTCGCCTTGCGCACGACAACAGGGTTCGCCAGCCACGTGGGATGGAGTACACCTCTGACAAGGCCTGCCGCTTCCAGCTTCTTGATTTCTTCAGCGATAAACTCTTGGCGCTCCACTGCTTGTTTTCTAACTTTCTGCTTGACGGGCCGCGCGTGAGGACAAACGGCAAGCTTGTGCTCAATCACTTTCCTGGGAACACCGAGGATGTCAGACGGTTGCCATGCAAACACGTCGACATTCGCCCGCAGGAAAGCAACGAGCGCGCTTTCCTATTTAGTATCAAGCGTGGCACTGATGGTGAAAGTACCACCAGTGCCGTCCTCCTTGGCGGACACCTTCTTTGTCTCTGGTGGAGCTACCATTGCCTTCTTGCACTTGCCGGTGGAGCTCGATGGTGCGTCCTCGACGGCAGCGCAGCACTCCGAAGAGGTGCGTTTGCCGGAGTGGGCCCCAGAGCTCTTGCCGAACTTGGTTTTGCTCTTCCCCCCGAGAGCTTCAGCGGCAAGTGTTTTGCTATCTGTTGCGGCTGCTGCATCCCGGTAAATCTTGTCGGCACAGATAAGGGCGTCCTTCTTGTCGCCGGGGACACAGATGACGCTTATCGGGCCTGGCATCTTGAGCATGTTGTAGGCATAGTGAGAGGCTGCCATGAACTTGACGAGCGCTGGACGGCCAAGTATTACATTGTATGGCAAAGGAATATCGGCAACGTCAAAGGTGATCCTCTCAGTCCTGAAGTTCAGCTCTCCGCCAAATGTCACCGGCAGCGTGATCTTCCCCTTCGGCTTGCTCCTTCCTGGGTTAATTCCTTGGGAAGTGCCAGTTTCTTCGAGCTCGCTGTGGGGACCCCGACTTGGAAGTCGAGATCACCGAATGCACGTGTACAGTGATCCCAGAGATCAATGCTCACTGAACACACAGAAGCTGAAATAACAAGAGTCTTACATCCATACAAATAGTCTTACACGAATTTAAGGCCATTATGGCCAGGTCTTACATAGATAGAGCCTCACGGGCTGAATAGCAAATAACTCAAGTAGCGGAAGTCTTCGATAAAACGGGTAGAACCCATGCCATCTGCCTTAACCCTACAGGCATTCTGACTGGGATAGCGTCCTAGTTCGCATGGTCGTCTCCAAAGAACTCTTCCTCATAATCCTGCTCTTCCATGCCTGGCCAATTAAATAACCAGTGGCAAGCCAATGAGTACTTTGAATGTACTCGCAAGCAACCCATGATGTGGTTCAAGTAGCAATGCAATTGAATAATATTGAACAAACTAGCAGGAGGCTAGAACAATATGCTATCATCAAGTTATGCATCAATAACCTCGTGTAACCTCGAGAACAGGTTACCGACATCACATGGATATGATTCATCTCACTGAGTCAAGTCATCATCTTGACTCATCACACACACACGCATGTTTTCACAAACATTGGACGTAGCCCAAGAGCGGTTACCCAACTGTCCTTAACCGTGGACACGGCTATTCGAATAGTTTTACACTCTGCAGAGGTTGCGCACTTTACCCACAAGATCCGGGGAACTTCCGTGTCATCCACGACCCGCGGTACCTCAAGTACCCGGGGTAAGCACCCGGTCATTACCTTTCCTTAGACGACACTAACATAGAGTCCACTCGTTGGCACACGGCCTTTGGGTACAACAATAGATCACGGGACTTGCCCTAATTCAATGTTACGCGTACCCGCAGGGACCAACGGTGTGTCCGGTGCCCTGTGAAAACAGTCATGGTCGCCTATCCAAGCACGACCCCGTCCCGGGAAAGACCTCAAGTCTTCCCGTCACTAGTAATGCGGGCACCATGCTAGTATCGACCTAAGTAATCAATAAAGCCCCGTCCCATAAGGGGTAGTGTGGTTGCACATGTATGGTTGGAATAACGGTCGCAACTTCAACCAATCCGTTTGAAAAAACACACACACTTGCCTTGGCACACCACTTCGTCATCAAGTGGTCACCCAACTCATCATTAACATCACCCTCGGGCATAAATGGCACCCGACGGGGTTTTATGCAAAGACTCCAACCATGGAGGTTCATGTCTCACATGCATCACTTTTCATGTCTACTATCCATATGCAAATCATCTAGCACATAGCAAGATCAAGACCATGTCATGCATCATATAAGCATTATGGCCACCTATTGCATGTTTTCTATCATATAGCAAGATCAAGGATAAAGCATGCATCATATGGTGGTTCATCAAGGTTACCATCGTAACCCTAATCATCATGCATCGGGAACAAATGGGTTCCGAGAACAAGTGTATCATGGTCAAAGGGCTGCTTGCCTGGATTGGCTTGGTCTTCAAAGTCTTCTAGTCCTTCTCCTTCTTCTTCCACAGCAACTTCGTCAAATACGGGATCTATATGTCGCATAATAATAACGGAAAAATAAGAATATAAATAGAACAGAAAAACCAAAGTGCTCAGAAAAATGTCAACTCATTTTTGTAAAATACTAGAGGGTTTTCTAAGATGGGGAAAAATCTTAGTTGGAGTTTTGGAGTTGCAGAATAGGATATATTGATTTTTGAACAGGAGTTATACTGCTCAAATTTGAATTTAAATTTGAACAGTACAGAAAAGTTTCATGGATTTGAATGAAAGTAGTACCATTAAATAGGTTGGAATATTACAAGATTTTAGGAGTTGGAAATAATTAATTTGGATCAATATTCTTTTCTGCATAAATGTTTGAAACATTAACAGAAAAGAAAAAGAAAAAGGGTTCCTGTGCACTGGGCCAGAAGTGGCCACAGTGCACGGCCCAGACGGCTCGGCCTGGCCGCACGGGGCCAGCGCGCGCGCACGTCAGGTTTCAAACCTGGCGGGCGGGGCCCGTGGGTCAGTGGCTCAGAGGGGGGGGAGAGAGATGGGAGGATGACAGGCGGGGCCCGCCTGTCATCTCTAACCCCGCGGTCACGGCGGCGGCGAGCTCACCGGCGACGACTCCGGCCACGGTGATGGCAACAGAGGCCAGGGACGGGTTCAGCGTCGTGTTGCGGTTGCAACGGTGGTGGTGCGGCTCGGCGGGGAGCCCTGGTTCGCCGGCGACGAGGTGCGACGGCGGAGGCTCGTCGGAGGTCAGCTGCAGCGGCCGTTTTCGACTGCAAACAGAGGGGGAAAGAGAGGGGAAAGAGTCAGGGGTGTACTGCAGTTCCAAAACGGGCGGAAAGAGAGGCCGGGGAGGCCTGTACCTCGAGATCGCCGGCGGCCCGACGCGGCGGAGCTCCGGTCGATCCCGAGCACTGGGGTGCTCCGGGGTTGAACTGAGGGTGCAGGAGGGACTAGAGGAGAGCTGTGAGGCTGGTGGTGGTGTTGGAAGAGCTCGGGGAGGCCTATTTATAGGGCCCCGACGAGGACCCGTGGTCCAGTGCGCCGGCGAGCTCCGGCTCGTCGCTACAGCGCACGGGAGGCTGCGGGACTGAGTCAGGGGTGTTGCTGGACGAGTCCCACGCCCAGCTGAGGCAAGAGGAGGAGCGGGGGAGCAGCAGGGGGGCGCGCGCGTGTGGAGCAGAAGACTGGCCGAAGCGGGCGGCCGGTGCGCGTGCGGCGACGCTCAGTGGAGGGCGCAGGAGGAGGGGGGACAGCGCCGGTGACGTTGCGGACGTCGAGGCGCCTCGACTGGCGCGAGGGGGAGGCTCGAGGTGGTCGGGGACCAACGATTGGCCCGAGCCAGCGTGTGAGCCGCACTGTTCACGCGCTCTGGAGCGCGCGTATGGCTGGCATCAGCACGCTCTCGCCGGCTTGGTCCATTCCAGCGTGCCCAACAGTGTCTGGTGAGTAGAGGGAGTAGTAAAGAATTACCCTAAGGCCTTGGATACTCTGTGGTGTAGAGAGAGAGGGAGGGTGCTGGTAAAAATGGTGAAAGCTGGGTGCACAGCAGGGTAAAGCTGGGGTTTCACCCCCCAATCATGGAGATGAGGTGCTGGGGGAGTTACTGGGGTTTGCTAGTAACCCCATGAGTCTGTGGTAAAGAGCTGGGGCCATGGAGAAAAGTGAAAGTGGTAAAAGTAGAGGTTTTAAGATTTCTGCAGAAGGTGTTTGATCATGGTTTGATCAAGTAAATGAGGTCCAATTGACATGGCACTTGACAGGGTTGAAAGACATGAGAAAATAGGGTGCTTTACCAAGTTTGGCCTCATTTGGAGAAACTAGCCAATGTAACTTTGGTGAACCCTAGAAATCAACAGAAACAGTTTCATCTTGATTGAGTCAAGCTAATCATCTCCCCTTGATGCACCACTTGGTGTAGCATCATCATTTGTGGTATTGATCATGCTCACAAAGTTTGAGGCTCCAGATAAAAAGTTGGTAATGTAAAGTTGTTCAAATTTGCATTTGAACAGAAAGGGTTTTGAGGTGATCTGATCAAGTTGCTCTATTCCAAATCTTGTGCCATTTGGTCTAGGTGCCTTATTAGGCTATCCTAGCATGTGCACCAAGTTTGAGAGCATTTGGACAAGTTTGGCAATGTAGAGTTGCTCAAACTTCAAATATGGACAGAATGGTTATGAAGGGGTTTGAGGAGGTTTCCTTGATCTCCAATGCATGAGGCTTTGCAAGATCATCAAATATGTCATATGTGACATGATAGAATTTCCCTGGAATTTTTGGAGAAAAATTCCTTTGTAAATATTTCAAAAGCTTGAAATATCCAGAAAGGGTTTTAGAGGGTTTAGCCCAATATTTTGAACATGACCAAGTGTTGAAACTCTTATATATGGACAATATATGTCCCCTGAGTCTCTCTGAATTTTGGCAAATATTTTTGAAACAGTTAAATAATTTTCCCCTATTAAAGACCATTTCTGGCCTTAAGAAAAAGCTTTTAAATAAAATAGGAAAATAACTTTTAAAATTATACCTTTGTGGTTTCTGGGAGTCCTATGACTACTAGGTCTCAAATAAACCTTTTGAAATAATTTTCTCACCCTTAATCAAGTACTTGCAGTGCAAACCTCAATTCAGGGGTTTTTGGATAACTAAATTTATAAAATACCTTTTGGCTAAATTAATTTTGTAAGAAAATACTATACTGCTATATAACACTTGGCATGATCATTGGGCAGAAGTTTTGAGTATGGAGATGAAATCTACAAGAGATCATAGTTGACTTTAATGAGCACAAGAAAAAGCAATTGAAGAAAACTCAATTCCAAATAAAAGCCAAATGATGCTAAAAATTTTTGCTGGTCCAAATTTTCATGCTCCAAAGTTACAAATAACATGTTACAAAATGCAGGGTGTGACAGACCTACCCCCCTTACAAGAATCTCGTCCCCGAGATTCCTAAACTAGGGCTTAAAAGAGGTCGAGAAACTCGGATCTAAGATAGTCTTCTCGTTCCCAGGTTGCTTCTGCTTCGGTGTGGTTGCTCCACTGGACCTTGAAGTACTTGATGGTACGGCTCCGCGTACGTCGTTCTGCTTCGTCCAGGATACGGATAGGCTTCTCGCGGTAGGTCAAGTCAGGCTGCAGATCAATGGCTTGGTGATCCACATCCTTGTAGAGACTGGGCTTGTCTGGAACCTGGAGACATTTCCGGAGTTGTGACACATGGAACACATTGTGCACATCGGATAGCTCAGGTGGTAGTTCCAACTGATAAGCCACTTCTCCTCGTCGGTCGGTGATCTTGAAAGGGCCAATGAACCTTGGTGCGAGCTTCCCCTTGACATGGAAACGCTTGGTTCCCTTCAGAGGAGTTAGCCGCAGGTACACATGATCTCCGACACGGAAACTCATGTCTCGGCGTCGAGTGTCAGCATAACTCTTCTGCCTTGACTTGGCTGCCTTTAGTCGCTCTCTGACTAGTTGGACTTGCTCTTCTGCTGCGCGGAGAATATCCGGTCCAAAGACTAGTCCTTCTCCAGTCTCTGACCAGTTGAGGGGTGTGCGACATCTGCGTCCGTACAACGCCTCAAATGGTGCCATCTGAAGGCTTGACTGGTAACTGTTGTTATAGGAGAACTCGGCAAAAGGGAGACAGTCTTCCCACTTGGCTCCATATGCCAGGACACAGGCTCGGAGCATGTCTTCGAGAATCTGATTGACTCGCTCAGTCTGTCCTCCGGTCTGTGGGTGGAAAGTTGTGCTGAAAGACAACTTGGTTCCCAAGGCTTCTTGGAATCTCTTCCAGAACCTTGAGGTGAACTGGGTTCCTCGATCTGACACAATCTCCTTGGGAACACCGTGAAGACTTACGATTCGGTTGATATAGAGAGTTGCCAGCTGGTTGCTTGAGTAGGTAGTCTTGACAGGAATGAAATGAGCCACCTTGGTCAAATGATCGACTATGACCCAGATAGAGTCATGTCCTCTATTTGACCTTGGTAATCCAGTGACGAAGTCCATTCCGACTTTGTCCCACTTCCACTCAGGAACCTTGAGTGGTTCAAGCAATCCAGCGGGTCGCTGATATTCAGCCTTGACCTTTTGGCACACATCACACTTTGCAACATAGGTTGCAATCTCTCTCTTCATACCGTGCCACCAGAATCGTGCCTTCAAGTCTTGGTACATCTTGGTTCCTCCGGGGTGGATGGAATACGGGGTGTCGTGGGCTTCTTGCAGAATCAGCGTCTTCAACTCGGGGTTGTTTGGTACGCAGAGACGACCTTTGTACCAAACAATCCCGTGCTCGTCTTCGGAGAATCCTGGGGCCTTGCCCATCTTCATCTTCCTCTTGATACCTTCAATGCTTGCGTGTCCATCTTGAGCCTTCTTGACGTCGTCCATCAGGGTTGGTCTGACTTCCAAATGATCCAGAAATCCGGGGGTGACCAATTCCAAACTGAATTGTTCGATCTCCTTAAACAAGGCTGGCTGTCTTTCTCGAATAATGACATTCAAAGAGCAAGCCTTCCTGCTTAAGGCATCGGCCACCACGTTGGCCTTCCAAGGGTGATACTGAACACTGAGATCATAATCCTTGATAAGTTCCAACCATCTCCGCTGCCTCATGTTCAACTCCTTTTGGGTGAAAATATACTTCATACTTTTGTGGTCTGTGTAAATCTCACACCGCTTGCCTAGGAGGTAATGCCGCCATGTCTTCAAGGCATGAACTACTGCCGCTAGCTCAAGATCGTGAGTAGCGTAGTTCTCTTCATGAGGTCGTAGCTGCCTGGAGAGGTATGCTATGACGCGGCCTTCTTGCATCAGAACGCTTCCCAATCCGGTTCGAGAGGCATCACAATATATCACGAACTCCTTGTGAATATCAGGTGTTGCCAGAACTGGGGCGGTGGTCAATCTCTTCTTGAGCTCTTGGAAGCTCTCTTCGCATTTTGGCGTCCACTCGAACTTCTTGTCCTTCTTGAGGAGCTGAGTCATTGGTCGTGCAATGCTAGAGAATCCTTCCACGAACTTGCGGTAATAGCCCGCCAATCCGAGGAAGCTTCTGACTTCCTTGACGGTCGTTGGAGATTGCCATTGGGTCACAACTTCGACTTTTGCAGGATCAACAGATAATCCTTCCTCGGTCAAGACATGACCTAAGAATCCAACTTTGTGCAGCCAAAACTCACACTTGCTGAACTTGGCATACAGTTGGTGCTCATGAAGCTTGTCTAGGACCATCCTCAGATGCTGCTCATGTTCTTCCTCCGACTTCGAGAACACAAGGATGTCATCAATGAAGACAACAACGAACTTGTCCAAATATTCCATGAAGACTTTATTCATGAGGTACATGAAATAAGCTGGGGCATTGGTTAACCCAAAAGACATGACCGTGCACTCGTACAGGCCATATCTGGTTACGAATGCCGTCTTCGGAATATCTTGGGGTCTGATCTTCAGTTGGTAATACCCAGATCTGAGGTCGATCTTGGAGAATACCTTGGCTCCGCTGAGTTGATCAAACAGATCTTCGATCTTGGGAAGTGGGTACTTGTTCTTGATTGTAACTTCATTGAGGGAACGATAGTCAATGCATAAGCGGATGGTACCGTCCCTCTTTGCCACAAACAGAACAGGAGATCCCCAAGGGGAGGCACTCGGGCTGATAAATCCTTTCCTTAGCTGCTCTTCTAACTGCTTCTTCAACTCGGCTAATTCTTCCGTCCCCATTCTATAAGGCTTCTTATAGATGGGTCCTGCTCCGGGCATGAGCTCGATGATGAACTCAATGTCACGGTCAGGGGGCATTCCCGGTAGTTCATCCGGAAAGACATCAGGATACTCACATACCACCGGTACTTGGTCTAGCCCAACTTCAGACAGACAGTTGACTTTAGCGGCTTGATCGGAAGAGGAGTTGGGGGCAAACTTGACTTCTACACCTTGGTCATTGGTCACAGTGATTGTCCGATTGGCACAGTCTAACAAGCCTTGGTGCTTGCTGAGCCAATCCATCCCTAAGATCACATCCAAGCCTTGCGATCTCAGGATGATAAGGTCTGCTAGGAAGTCTACACCGTTAATGGTAATACCGACTCCTTTACAGCCTATCTTGGCTCTCATCTCGGCTCCGGGGGTTTGTACCACCATAGGGTTATTCAGGGGTGTAGGGGTCATGCCACTTTTTAATGCAAATCTTTGAGTGACAAATGAATGCGTTGCTCCAGATTCAAACAAGACAGTTGCA
Organism: Secale cereale; assembly: GCA_902687465.1. NCBI lineage: Eukaryota > Viridiplantae > Streptophyta > Magnoliopsida > Poales > Poaceae > Secale > Secale cereale. The sequence continues at coordinate 671,481,976 of LR738715.1, read as the reverse complement.
GGTGCTGAGTTGACAAGGAACGTACCCAGCACGACGTCCGGGTCTTCCTGGGCTTCTTCAGCAGTGACGTGATTCACACGCCCCTTCCCATAGTTCGGTGGATTGCGAGGAGCTGGGTTCCTTGGTGGCATTCCACGGCCTTGTCCCTGGTTCTGCGCATTGGGGCGCGGGGCATCAGGCTTCTTGTTGGGGCACACCCTGGAGATGTGTCCGGGCTGACCACACCCAAAACAAGTGACTTGATTTGGAGTGTTGATCTTGTTGCCACCACTGGTATTGGGGTTGAAAGCTGGCCTGGGGTTGGCATACTGCTGAGGCTGAGGATTGGCACGAGGTGCAGGAGCTCTTGGCGGCTGATAGGTTGGCTTGGCCGGGGCTGACTGCCACGGACGAGGCTTCTGGTTGCTGGAACTTCCCTTACTGATCAACTTGCGCTTGCGAGTGTCTTCCAAAGCACGCCGCTTGTCTTCAAGCATAAGTGCCTTGTTTACCAGGTCAGGGAAAGACGGGCAGTCGCACACGACAAGCGAATATTGCAGAGTCTGATTAAGGCCTTCCATGAAGCGCTCCCTTTTGGCAGCATCAGTGCTGACATCCTCAGGGGCATACCTTGACAGAATACTGAAATTCTGCATGTATTCCTTGACAGTGCCACTTCCTTGCTTCAGGGCTCGGAACTCGCGCTTTTTGATAGCCATGACTCCAGAAGGAATGTGGGCCTTGCGGAATTCTGCCTTGAAGTTAACCCAAGTGATATCTTGTTCAGCATGCATGACCTTGAATCCATCCCACCAAGCTCTTGCGGTTCCCCCGAGGCAGTGGGCAGCATAAGCCACCTTCTCGCGATCTTCGGTGCATCCGACTAGTTCCAGAATCTCCTCAATGGAACGGACCCAGTCATCAGCATCCAGGGGTTCAGCAGTCTCGATGAAGGTTGGCGGTGCATGCTTCTTGAACTCTGCCAACGTGGAACGTCCATTGCCGTTCCCCGCCGGCTGGCGGTTGTTGGCGACAGCTTGAGCAATCAGCTGAAGAGCTGCAGTGTTGGCTTGGCGTTCCTCTCGGAAAGCTTGGAGAAGCTGAGCCATGTCCATGCTTGGAGGAGGTGGTGGTGGAGCTTGGTCGTTGGTTTGGTCGTGGTCTGCCTCTGGCTGAGAGGACGCTCCGGCTTCGGGCTGCTGGGTAGAGGTACCAGTACGAGTTACAACAGGCATCCTGTTGGAGCGGTAAAAGGTCTCATGACTCGGAAGAGGAAAAGCAAGATAGATAGGTGCCTAGTAAGGGGGTGGGTGCGACACTCAATCAAATCATGCAAGGGCCAAGAGGCCGAAACACATTCATTAAAATCCAAATGGGTGATGTAGTCGTTTACACATTCCCGAAGGAAGATTACGACTTACATCCAGACACGGCAAAAGCTAGCACTAGATGGTTTCATATGAACCATACAAGGACTCGACTGCGCATAGGGGTTACACGACCTATCCTACCGTAGGGGTTACAACGGGCATATCCGAGTAGCGAATAATGCCTAAGCGGCGGAATGCTCGGTCGCGTATTCCGGCTCTTCTGGGTCTTCCTCCTTGTCTTCTGACTGGCCTCCCTTGTCACTTGAGGGAGTGGGGAAGTGGAGGAGTTGGATACGACGGTGCTTCCATGGCGGTGCAGGGAAAAGCTTGCGGTATTCCCTTGCTGTCATCCGGCATCGCCGAGGTGGTTCTTCACCCTTGGAAGACACATCCTCGGAGGGCCTTCCGCCTCGATATGCGATAGCGGATTGTCCAGAAGGTGCTCCTTCCTTCTTAATCCTGTTTGCCTTCTCTTGAGCTCGACGAAGAAGTGCCTTGGTCTTGTAAAGTTCTTCTCGAAGCTTCATTGATTCCGAGGCCAAGTCTTGTGCCAAGCTGTCGGCACATAGACTGAAGTAGGTCTGGAACCGAAGCGAGAGTCCATCCTTCAGTGGAGGGGCTAGTGCGCTGCTTTCTTCGTCTCCTTCCTTCCGGTAAGGTAAGAAGCGAGTTGCCATCTTGGCGGCCATCTCCGGAAGAAGCTCGCGGAGACGGGTTAGTGCCTTGAGTGCAGCAGCCTCGGCAGCGAGTGGTAGTGTTGTCATCTGGGGTCCCTCGAAGAACCAACTTGTGGGAGGATCGTTTGCCTTCACAATCACTTCCACGTGGTACTCCACCTCAGTATCACTCACCCAATGCTCGTGTAGGTGAGGATGGGTGCTCGGTGGAACTGACACTCCTGGAGGCTATCCTCGAGAAGTAGGGGAAACCCAGTGGTCAGGTGCTCTTCGGGAACAGCGGCCATCTACAAAGGTGGAATAGGAGGGGTTAATAAACTGAGGAAATCTCAGGTTTAGAAAAGAAGAGAGGTTCAGAAGGTTTTGAAAAAGGGGTCTCAACTAACTAACGCCCATGCTAACTAAGGCTTCCTACAGTCAGGATGGCTCTGATACCAGCTCTGTGGGGACCCCGACTTGGAAGTCGAGATCACCGAATGCACGTGTACAGTGATCCCAGAGATCAATGCTCACTGAACACACAGAAGATGAAATAACAAGAGTCTTACATCCATACAAATAGTCTTACACGAATTTAAGACCATTATGGCCAAGTCTTACATAGATAGAGCCTCACGGGCTGAATAGCAAATAACTCAAGTAGCGGAAGTCTTCGATAAAACGGGTAGAACCCATGCCATCTGCCTTAACCCTACAGGCATTCTTACTGGGATAGCGTCCTAGTTTGCATGGTCGTCTCCAAAGAACTCTTCCTCATAATCCTGCTCTTCCATGCCTGGCCAATTAAATAACCAATGGCAAGCCAATGAGTACTTTGAATGTACTCGCAAGCAACCCATGATGTGGTTCAAGTAGCAATGCAATTGAATAATATTGAACAAACTAGCAGGAGGCTAGAACAATATGCTATCATCAAGTTATGCATCAATAACCTCGTGTAACCTCGAGAACAGGTTACCGACATCACATGGATATGATTCATCTCACTGAGTCAAGTCATCATCTTGACTCATCACACACACACGCATGTTTTCACAAACATTGGACGTAGCCCAAGAGCGGTTACCCAACTGTCCTTGACCATGGACACGGCTATTCGAGCAGAGGTTGCGCACTTTACCCACAAGATCCGGGGAACTTCCGTGTCATCCACGACCCGCGGTACCTCAAGTACCCGGGGTAAGCACCCGGTCATTACCTTTCCTTAGACGACACTAACATAGAGTCCACTCGTTGGCACACGGCCTTTGGGTACAACTATAGATCACGGGACTTGCCCTAATTCAATGTTACGCGTACCCGCAGGGACCAACGGTGTGTCCGGTGCCCTGTGAAAACAGTCATGGTCGCCTATCCAAGCACGACCCCGTCCCGGGAAAGACCTCAAGTCTTCCCGTCACTAGTAATGCGGGCACCATGCTAGTATCGACCTAAGTAATCAATAAAGCCCCGTCCCATAAGGGGTAGTGTGGTTGCACATGTATGGTTGGAATAACGGTCGCAACTTCAACCAATCCGTTTGAAAAAACACACACACTTGCCTTGGCACACCACTTCGTCATCAAGTGGTCACCCAACTCATCATTAACATCACCCTCGGGCATAAATGGCACCCGACGGGGTTTTATGCAAAGACTCCAACCATGGAGGTTCATGTCTCACATGCATCATTTTTCATGTCTACTATCCATATGCAAATCATCTAGCACATAGCAAGATCAAGACCATGTCATGCATCATATAAGCATTATGGCCACCTATTGCATCTTGTCTATCATATAGCAAGATCAAGGATAAAGCATGCATCATATGGTGGTTCATCAAGGTTACCATCGTAACCCTAATCATCATGCATCGGGAACAAATGGGTTCCGAGAACAAGTGTATCATGGTCAAAGGGCTGCTTGCCTGGATTGGCTTGGTCTTCAAAGTCTTCTAGTCCTTCTCCTTCTTCTTCCACAGCAACTTCGTCAAATACGGGATCTATATGTCGCATAATAATAACGGAAAAATAAGAATACAAATAGAACAGAAAAACCAAAGTGCTCAGAAAAATGTCAACTAATTTTTGTAAAATACTAGAGGGTTTTCTAAGATGGGGAAAAATCTTAGTTGGAGTTTTGGAGTTGCAGAATAGGATATATTGATTTTTGAACAGGAGTTATACTGCTCAAATTTGAATTTAAATTTGAACAGTACAGAAAAGTTTCATGGATTTGAATGAAAGTAGTACCATTAAATAGGTTGGAATATTACAAGATTTTAGGAGTTGGAAATAATTAATTTGGATCAATATTCTTTTCTGCATAAATGTTTGAAACATTAACAGAAAAGAAAAAGAAAAAGGGTTCTTGTGCACTGGGCCAGAAGTGGCCACAGTGCACGGCCCAGACGGCTCGGCCTGGCCGCACGGGGCCAGCGCGCGCGCACGTCAGGTTTCAAACCTGACGGGCGGGGCCCGTGGGTCAGTGGCTCAGAGGGGGGGAGAGAGATGGGAGGATGACAGGCGGGGCCCGCCTGTCATCTCTAACCCCGCGGTCACGGCGGCGGCGAGCTCACCGGCGACGACTCTGGCCACGGCGATGGCAACAGAGGCCAGGGACGGGTTCAGCGTCGTGTTGCGGTTGCAACGGTGGTGGTGCGGCTCGGCGGGGAGCCCTGGTTCGCCGGCGACGAGGTGCGACGGCGGAGGCTCGTCGGAGGTCAGCTGCAGCGGCCGTTTTCGACTGCAAACAGAGGGGGAAAGAGAGGGGAAAGAGTCAGGGGTGTACTGCGGTTCCAAAACGGGCAGAAAGAGAGGCCGGGGAGGCCTGTACCTCGAGATCGCCGGCGGCCCGACGCGGCGGAGCTCCGGTCGATCCCGAGCACTGGGGTGCTCCGGGGTTGAACTGAGGGTGCAGGAGGGACTAGAGGAGAGCTGTGAGGCTGGTGGTGGTGTTGGAAGAGCTCGGGGAGGCCTATTTATAGGGCCCCGACGAGGACCCGTGGTCCAGTGCGCCGACGAGCTCCGGCTCGTCGCTACATCGCACGGGAGGCTGCGGGACTGAGTCAGGGGTGTTGCTGGACGAGTCCCACGCCCAGCTGAGGCAAGAGGAGGAGCGGGGGAGCAGCAGGGGGGTGCGCGCGTGTGGAGCAGAAGACTGGCCGAAGCGGGCGGCCGGTGCGCGTGCGGCGACGCTCACTGTAGGGCGCAGGAGGAGGGGGGACAGCGCCGGTGACGTTGCGGACGTCGAGGCGCCTCGACTGGCGCGAGGGGGAGGCTCGAGGTGGTCGGGGACCAACGATTGGCCCGAGCCAGCGTGTGAGCCGCACTGTTCACGCGCTCTGGAGCGCGCGTATGGCTGGCATCAGCACGCTCTCGCCGGCTTGGTCCATTCCAGCGTGCCCAACAGTGTCTGGTGAGTAGAGGGAGTAGTAAAGAATTGCCCTAAGGCCTTGGATACTCTGTGGTGTAGAGAGAGAGGGAGGGTGCTGGTAAAAATGGTGAAAGTTGGGTGCACAGCAGGGTAAAGCTGGGGTTTCACCCCCCAATCATGGAGATGAGGTGCTGGGGGAGTTACTGGGGTTTGCTAGTAACCCCATGAGTCTGTGGTAAAGAGCTGGGGCCATGGAGAAAAGTGAAAGTGGTAAAAGTAGAGGTTTTAAGATTTCTGCAGAAGGTGTTTGATCATGGTTTGATCAAGTAAATGAGGTCCAATTGACATGGCACTTGACAGGGTTGAAAGACATGAGAAAATAGGGTGCTTTACCAAGTTTGGCCTCATTTGGAGAAACTAGCCAATGTAACTTTGGTGAAACCTAGAAATCAACAGAAACAGTTTCATCTTGATTGAGTCAAGCTAATCATCTCCCCTTGATGCACCACTTGGTGTAGCATCATCATTTGGGGTATTGATCATGCTCACAAAGTTTGAGGCTCCAGATAAAAAGTTGGTAATGTAAAGTTGTTCAAATTTGCATTTGAACAGAAAGGGTTTTGAGGTGATCTGATCAAGTTGCTCTATTCCAAATCTTGTGCCATTTGGTCTAGGTGCCTTATTAGGCTATCCTAGCATGTGCACCAAGTTTGAGAGCATTTGGACAAGTTTGGCAATGTAGAGTTGCTCAAACTTCAAATATGGACAGAATGGTTATGAAGGGGTTTGAGGAGGTTTCCTTGATCTCCAATGCATGAGGCTTTGCAAGATCATCAAATATGTCATATGTGACATGATAGAATTTCCCTGGAATTTTTGGAGAAAAATTCCTTTGTAAATATTTCAAAAGCTTGAAATATCCAGAAAGGGTTTTAGAGGGTTTAGCCCAATATTTTGAACATGACCAAGTGTTGAAACTCTTATATATGGACAATATATGTCCCCTGAGTCTCTCTGAATTTTGGCAAATATTTTTGAAACAGTTAAATAATTTTCCCCTATTAAAGACCATTTCTGGCCTTAAGACAAAGCTTTTAAATAAAATAGGAAAATAACTTTTAAAATTATACCTTTGTGGTTTCTGGGAGTCCTATGACTACTAGGTCTCAAATAAACCTTTTGAAATAATTTTCTCACCCTTAATCAAGTACTTGCAGTGCAAACCTCAATTCAGGGGTTTTTGGAAAACTAAATTTATAAAATACCTTTTGGCCAAATTAATTTTGTAAGAAAATACTATACTGCTATATAACACTTGGCATGATCATTGGGCAGAAGTTTTGAGTATGGAGATGAAATCTACAAGAGATCATAGTTGACTTTAATGAGCACAAGAAAAAGCAATTGAAGAAAACTCAATTCCAAATAAAAGCCAAATGATGCTAAAAAATTTTGCTGGTCCAAATTTTCATGCTCCAAAGTTACAAATAACATGTTACAAAATGCAGGGTGTGACACTCGCTGTCGGGGATCTGGAGTTTCCGGACCACAGCGGAGGAGATCAGGTTCAGGCCGGCCCCGCCGTCAACCAGCATCTTGGTGATCTTGAGGTTGCGGATAGTTGGTGAAACCAACATCGGCAAGCACCCGACCGCAGTTGTGCGATCAGGGTGGTCCTCAATGTCAAAGATGATGGGCGTGCTGGACCACTTAAGAAGTTTGCGCGACTCGACGGGTGGTTCTGCCGCATTAACTTCCTGTACCCACTGCTTGAGTTGGCGGTGGGAAGTATGCAGAGAAGCACCACCGTCAACGCACAGAACCTCCGTGGCCTTCTGGAACTCCTGCTCGCTGTTATCTCCGTCATCCATGTCTTCGTCGTCGTCTTCATCTTCGTCCTTGTCGCGTCGCTCCTACTCAGCTTTCTGCTGCTCGACGAGGTACTCAACCCTTTTACAGTTCTGGAGGTCATGGCCCTTGGTGCGGTGGATCTTGTAGTACTGCTTGTCGGAGCCGTCCTGCTTGTCGGCGGCTGCCACAGTCTGGCAGTTGGTGCACGCGGCAGCCTCTTTGCCGGAGCCACCAGTCTGGGCTTTCTTGGCGCCAGCCTCCTTGCCGGACTGCTCAACGACTAGCACTTCTTTGTTCTTCTTCTTTCTGTTGTTCCGCCGCCGGTTCTTCTTCGCCGGGGCAGCATCCTCGCTATCTGTTCCCCCTGCTCCTGTATCCTCCCCGGGGAGTCTCCTCCCCTCCTCAGCGCGTGCGCACTTGTCGGCCAGGGCATAAAGCTCACTGACGTCTCGGATCTTGCACATCGCCATTTCCTCCCTCATCCTGCGGTTACGCATGTTTTGGTGGAACGCGCTAATAACCGCGGCAGGGTGGACGTCTGGGATGTTGTGCTGCACGCGGCTGAACCTTTGGATATATTTCCGCAGGGACTCTCCTTCCTTCTGGGCAAGTATATGCAGGTCACTCTCCTGGCCATGGGGCTTGTGGCCACCCGTGAAGGCGCCAACAAACTGATGGCACAGGTCGGCCCAAGAAGAAATGGAGTTCTCCGGCAAGTGCATGAGCCAAGATCTGACGTTAGGCTTGAGCACGAGCAGGAAGTAATTGGCGAGTATATTCTCGTCTCGTCCTCCGGCAGCCTGCACCGCGATGGTGTAGATGCTGAGGAACTCCGACGGATGAGTCTTGCCGTCGTACTTCTCGGGTACGTCAGGTTTGAAGTTCTTCATGCTAGGCCACTGGACTTGCCACAGCTCACGAGTGAACGCAGGACAACCTGCCGCGTACGGCAGGTCGCCTAGTTCCCCTGGCGCTTGCATGTCTGCAGCGGGCCCAGCGCTAGTCAGATTGACGCCGCGCTTCTCTTCAACGCTCGATGCGGGTTCGAGCGTCCTCTTGCCGTCGGTCGTCAAGGACTTGGCGCTGATCGCGGCGAGCTCGCGGATCCGATGACGCTGGGGAGTCGTCGTCGAGGTTGATCCGACAAGTCGGCGATTTTGGCCTTCGGGGCGGGGAGTGCATGGTGGTTGCGCCCCCTGCGGTCTTGTCGCCATCAACCCGCGCCTGGCTAACTTGCCGCGGCCGCGACGTCGTCGGCTGCTGCGGAGTGTCGCCGTTGGCGAAGGCGATGAGGCTCTGGATGGTGGCCCTCCAGTCGTCGGCCTTGTCTGCCGCTGGAGGGAAGTCGAGGAGTAGCTGAGCTCGAGCTAGAGCTTCTGTTGGAGTGGCGGGGAGTGGTGGCAAGCGGTGCGAGGAGCGAGATATGCTCGGACTTCTAACTGCATTAGAAGGAGCAGCGTCTCGTCCCGGCGACCACGCCTTGCTCGTGCCAACGTGTTGGCCTTGAGCGTCCCGCGAACCGCCAGCTTGACCTTGGCCCAGCACGCGTATGGTACCTTGTGTACCACGTCGATGTCGGTCCCGCGCCTCCTGAGACGGGCGCGGTGCATGCACGGACGTCGAGGTCTTGGAGTGCGCCCGGTCGTCCGTCTTGTCCTTGGACTTGGCGGCGCCGTGAGTTTCCTCGCCGACGTCCGTCCTTCCGCCAGCGTCTACCCCACCGGCCGTTGGCTCCGGCGGTGGCGGGATCGACGCGGACGGGCCTACTGCCTCCGAAGCCTTCTTCTTCGGCGGCATGTCGATGAAGTCGATGAAGTTGGTGGAGATTTTGCTCGCGTGAACGCCGGATCAGGTTCACACAACCTTGACGCGTCCCCTACCTGGCGCGCCAAAGATGTCGGGGAAACTGGTCGCCCACGAACACCTATGGGACCGGAGCCCCTTTTCGGTACGGCAAGGGGGCGGAGGATGCACAAAGAGAAGATCGAGGCAAACACGCGAGCAGTTTACCCAGGTTCGGGCCGCACGGATGCGTAAAACCCTACTCCTGCCTTGGTTTGTATTGCGTTCTTGGCTCGGGAGCGAGAAGAGCTACAGTGCTAATCGCTAATAGGACCAAGCGTGAGAGTGATCGATCATCGAAACCCCCTCTACGTTGCGCATGGGCCTCCTTTTATATGTCAAAGGGGTCACCGACAGGTGGCAACGCAGTCGAGGGTAAAAATGTAAAATGGGTGGTAGTTGGAACAGTGTTTGCATAGTGCTCTATACCTACATCTGACGGCAGGGGACAAGGGCATTGAATGCCCGTCGCCATTGCCCTAAACAGTGTAAAAAGCGTCCGTTAGGGCGCCATCGTCTGCCACGACGGTGGCCTTGTCATCGCATCTTGCCACCGTGTCCCCCAGGCTGCACAGCCTTCCGCCACGTGTGCTTGGAAGGGTCCCAGGGCGACGCGTGGGCAAATGAGTTGGAAAGCGGGCACTTAGTGGAAGTTTGCCGCGGCAAATACCTTGCCGCGGTCGCTACCTTGTCGCGCCTGGGAGCTTGTCGCTCTCCGGGCCTCGCCGGGACGCGTGGCGCGTCGCAGCAAGTCTCTTGAAATGCCATGTTTGGCCTTCCCGGCAAGCTCTTCTTGCCAGGGTCTCGTGCCAAAGAAGTGGTCTCGAGCCTTGAGTGGCCTTCCCGGCAAGCTCCTCTTGCCGGGGCCTTGCTTTTTTAACTTTAATACTTTGTTCTTGAATGGCTCCAAAGGAACCACAGTGGGCCTTGGCGGTCGCACGGCAAGCCCTGCCACGGGACGTTGTGACTGCCCGTGCACAAGTTCGGGATACTAATGTACCCCTACTTTAGTACACCGACACCGATGAAAATGTTTTATATATGAAAATTACTCAGAACGACGAGACGAATCCGAATACGTGTCCCGTTTATCTGCCCCATGCTCCTAGCATAGCAAACATGCAACTTTCCTCCTCAGATTCATCTGTCCAAAAAAGACAAACTTCGGGAATACTTTCCTGGATGTTACCCTCCTTCGCCGGTATGAGCACCCTAGCACTGGGTGTTGACATGTTGTGCTTCTTTGTTGCATCTATATGCTTTGTATTTACTATTTCTTCCTCCTCTTCTCTTCGGTAGTCCTCGAGACTGATGCTACCTCGATGATCGACTGCATCGATGACGACCCCTCCTTCTCGTCTGAGCAACCAGGCAAGCCAACCCCCTTTGATCATTCCTATATCGCCCATTCCCTTCTCTCTTATGCGTGCATTAGAACTGCTACTATTTTTTATGATCCTATTGTGATGCATAACCTGTTGTTGATACCTACTTTCATACCTTACATGTTTATACTAAACTGCTTAGTATAGGCTGGTTAGAGATCCATCAGAGACCCCCCACTTTGTCATGACTGCCCCGCTGGATTATTAGAAGACCCGAATAATGGGATCGAAGACCAGTCCCCGGCACCGCACATCACTTTCCCCTTAGTTGCTCGACACTACTGGGTTACTATCGAGTGCCTAGGGTGATACCTCATCAGCACTTCTGATGTTAACCTTGTAGGTTATTAGTTCATCGGTTATGGTCATCGAGGATGATTCCTCCTTCTCCACTCCCGATAACGACACTGTCGTGCAACTCCTCAAGAGTGGACCTCGAGGGTGACTCCTCCTTCGTTCACCTTGACGATAGTTCATCGGTTATGGTCATCGAGGGTGATTCCTCCTTCTCCACTCCCGATAATGACACTGTCGTGCAACTCCTTAAGAGTGGACCTCGAGGGTGACTCCTCCTTCGTTCACCTTGACGATAACATCAGGTGGAATTCCATCGAGGGTGATTCCTCGGGGTTCCCTTTGGTGTTAGACACATGGTTACTATGACTTTACACTGAATCATGTTACTAAAGATGGGTCGGCCCTGAGGGGTATCCGCGCGAGCTTAATTACGAGTGATGTGGAGTCGGGTTAACCTGGAAGGTGCCCGCGAGATAATTACAAGGCATGGCTGGGCATTCTTAGCCCTTGCCGCAAGTCCTCGAGACGGGGCGATGGGGTCACTTGATCGTGAGTCTCTGCTCGTTACCACGCGTTTCCAAGACACTAAATGGTTTGGATATTTGATCTGAGGGGCCTCTGGCCTGATAGCGCTAACCATCTCATGGGAATAGTATGGGCATTCTGCGTCGTATGTATCAGCCGAAGCTTAACTGACGTCATGCGACTAAGCGGCGCGCGCCGGGTTGGACTGCGTAAGCACCTGCCTTTTTAAGGAGGTAGCCTAGGTCTGCTCACCGGCTGCGTACGCAACGTGCAGGAGTTCCCGGGGCGATGGCCCATGACCCCTGGGGGCATAGGTTTAGTCCAGTGTGCTGACCTCTCTATTAAGCCTAGGTCGGGTTGCGGCGTATTGTTTGGCCAAGGCCGGGCATGACCTGATGGTGTGTCCGGCCGCAGTTAAGCGAGCATGGTGGGTAAGTTGGTGCACCCCTGCAGGGAAGAAAACATCTATCGCTAGCCTGTCCTATGGTAACGCACACTTGGAGTTGTATCCCGATCCATACAACTAGAACTGGATGATGAGGCATGAAATGGATATGTGGCTCCGGGAGCCGACAAAGGATCTCGGAGCGTTGATACAACAACATAAATATGACTTATGTTATACTACTCTACTCCCTCATGTTGTTGCTAGACGATGGTTTCCAGAAGATGCTAGTCTTCGATAGGACTAGCTTCTCCCCCTCTTATTCTGGCATTATGTAGCTTAGCCCACAGATACTACCCTTTTCATTGATACTGGTGCTGTTATTTTGAAAAAATATGCTCTCATGCTTAACTCAAATTACTTTGAGAGTTAGCAGAATTTTAGGAGAAATTCTCTCATGCTTCACTTATATTATTTTTGAGAGTTAAATTATGAAGAAATATGTGCTCTTGCACTTCACTTAAATTTGTTTGAGAGCTTGTTATTAGCAATGACAATTTGCTTTACAAGAATTTTGATCCCAAAGTGATAGATATTCAGGAGGGATATAATAAAAACTTTCAGGAAGATCATTGGACATAAAACTTGATTCACTTCAATAGTTTTGCGATATGAAGATAGTGATATGTGAGTTATGTTTGTGAGTAATTATGCTTTAGTAAGAATATTGGTGTTAAGGTTTGTGATTCCCTATGCAAGCACGTTAAGTCAATAGTTATGGAATGCAGTTGCATCCTACTTGTGTTGCATTATTCAGTGTTAGTTATGTTTAATGTTCTTTTATGATAAGCTTCGTTCCTTGGTTGGTCTCTTCTCAATCTATTTGCTAGCTTTCACTTGTACTAAGCGGGAATACTGCTTGTGCATCCAAATCCTAAAACCCAAGTTGTGCCAAATGAGTCTACCATACCGACCTATATGCGGTATTTCCATGTCGTCCTAAGTAAATTTGTATGTGCCAACTCTAGATTTCAAAACAAACTTCTCTTTTGTGTGCCCGTACCGCTCATGAAGCAGCAAGGGGTGGTCGATATTTTCAATGCTAGGTATGTTCTTCTCAATATGAGTGTTTATTCACTAGTCATTGCACGAGAGTGTGGCGGTGATAGGGATGCCCAATCTCGAAATGCAAAAAATACTATAATATATTCATTTGGTATGTGTTGGTATGGAAGGCACCCGTGGATACGACTAGCCATGTGATGACCCACAAGTGTAGGTGATCTATCATAGTCCTTTCGATAAGTAAGAGTGTCGAACCCAACGAGGAGCAGAAGGAAATGATAGGCAATTTTCGGTAAGGTATTTTCTGCAAGCCCTGAAATTATAGGTAACAGATAGTTTTGTGATAAGGTGATTGGTAGCAAGTGACAAAAGGTAAAAGTAAATATGGTGCAGCAAGATGGCCCAATCCTTTTTGTAGCAAAGGACTAGCCTGGACAAACTCTTATATAAAGGAAAGCGCTCCCGAGGACACATGGGAATTATCGTCAAGCTAGTTTTCATCACGATCGTCTGATTCGCGTTCGGTACTTTGATAATTTGGTATGTGGGTGGACCAGTGCTTGGGTGCTTCCTTTACTTGGACAAGCCTCCCACTTATGATTAACCTCTAATGCAAGCATCCGCAACTACAAAAGAAGTATTAAGGTAAACCTAACCTTAGCCTGAAACATATGGATCCAAATCAGCCCCTTACGAAGCAACGCATAAACTAGGGTTTAAGCTTCCGTCACTCTAGCAACCCATCATCTACTTATTACTTCCCAATGCCTTCCTCTAGGCCCAAATAATGGTGAAGTGTCATGTAGTCGACGTTCACATGACACCACTAGAGGAGAGACAACATACATCTCATCAAAATATCGAATGAAGACAAAATTCACATGACTACTAATAGCAAGACTTCTCCCATGTCCTTAGGAACCAAAGTAACTACTCACAAGACATAATATTGTTCATGATCAGAGGGGTATTAATATGCATAATGGATCTGAACATATGATCTTCCACCAAATAAACCAACTAGCATCAACTACAAGGAGTAATCAACACTACTAGCAACCCACGGGTACCAATCTGAGGTTTAGGTACAAAGATTGGATACAAGAGATGAACTAGGGTTTAGGGGGAGAGTTGTTGGTGATGATGCTGGTGACAATTTCCCCCTCCCTAAGGGAAGTATCCCCGGCAGAACAGCTCTGCCGGAGCCCTAGATTGGTTTCCACCTCGGTTCTGCCTCGAGACGGCGGCGTCTGGTCTCGAAAGCCTCCTTACGATTTTTTCCAGGTCAAAACACCTCATATAGGAGAAGATGGGCATCGGGGGCCTGCTAGCTGGCCCACGAGGCAGGGGGGCGCGCCCCCCACCCTTGTGGGCAGCCGGTGGCCCCCCTCGTGGGTTTCTTTCGCCAGATATTTTTTATATTTTCCGAAACGATGTTCTGTGGAGTTTCAGGGCTTTCGGAGTTGTGCAGAATAGGTTTCTAGAGTTTGCTCCATTTCCAGCCCAGAATTCCAGCTGCCGGCATTCTCCCTCTTCATGTAAACTTTGTAAAAATAAGAGAGAAAAGGCATAAGGATTGTGACAAAACATATAAGAACAGCCCATAATGCAATAAATATCAACATATAAGCATGATGCAAAATGGACGTATCAACTCCCCCAAGCTTAGACCTCGCTTGTCCTCAACTGAAAGCCGATATCGAAAAATATGTCCACATGTTTAGAGGTAGAGGTGTCGATAAAAAAAATACGGACATGAGGGCATCATGATCATTATCATAACATCAACTTATATAAATATAGTCATATGATTCTTATGCTAAAGTAACAATTCATCCACAATATCAAGTATGCATCATAAACTTCATTGGAAACTAACAAACTTTGATCTCGGTCATTGAAGCAATTGCAATTTATCGTAATATCGGAAAGATTCAATATAAGAGCTTTTCAGCAAGCCTACATACTCAACCATCATATAGTCTTTCACAATTGCTCACACTCACGCAATACTTATGTTTATGGAGTTTTAATCGGACACAGAGAAAGATAGGGGCTTATGGTGTTGCCTCCCAACCTTTTACCTCAAGGGTAACGTCAACAGTAATAAATCATGAAAACTTACATCCAAGTGGGTATATATGTCAAGATCTTTCCAACACAATGTGCTTGCCAAAGGATAAAATGTAAAAAGGAAAGGTGGATTTCACCTTGACACTTATAAGACAGGAGTAATAGATAGGCCCTTCGCAGAGGGAAGCAGAGGTTGTCATGTGTTTTATGGTTGGATGCACAAAGTCTTAGCATAGAAGAACTTCGCTTTATAGTGCCACTTGTGATAAGGACCTTTATTATGCAGTCTGTCGCTTTTATTACTTCGATATGATAAGATCGTATAAAGCTAATTTCTCCCACACTAATAAATCATACATATTTTAGCGGATATGCAACATGACAACTTACTTGGAAGGATCTTTCTCGATCCATAGGTAGGTATGGTGGACTCTCATGGCAAAACTGGGTTTAAGGATATATGGAAGCACAAGTAGTACCTCTACTTAGTGCGAGGAGTTTTGGCTAGCATGAGGGGGAAAGGCAAGCTCAACATGTTGAATGATCCATGACAATATACTTTATTTCGGATATAAGAAGACATAACCCATTATGTTGTCTTCCTTGTCCAACATCAACTCTTTAGCATGTCATATTTTAATGAGTGCTCACAATCATAAAAGATTTCCAAGATAGTATATTTGTATGTGAAGCCTCTCTTCTTTTATTACTTCCTATTAATTGCAACGATGACCAAAACTATGTTTGTCACCTCCCAACAACTTTTATTTATCATACTTTTGTATGTGAAGTCATTACTTCCCATAAGATCGATATGATCTCTTTGATACTCTTTATGTTTTCTTTTTATCATGACCCAAGTGAGGAAATCAAGCCCTTGACTCAGCACTAATCTTTATTATATAGCTCACGGACTCGATTACAAAGGGTAAAGCTCACAAGGCAAAAGCTCACTACTAGATCATGCTAACTTTATTCTACTAGATCAAGATACTACCAAAAGGATCGACTAAGTAAAACGGTAAAGATAGGAGTGATGGTGATACGATACCGGGGTCACTCCCCCAAGCTTGGCAGTTGCCAAGGGGAGTTCCCATACCCATATGATTATGTCTCCTTCTTCGCGGGCGGTGATGATGGAGTTGTAGATGATGTAGGCTTGTTGTCCACCTTCCAAGGCATGGGTTCACCATCTTAGAAGGATGATCGAGTCTCCAGGATAGTCAAATCTGCAGCCAAACTCATCTTCTTGAATCTATATTCATACTCACACTTTTGGTTTTGCAGGTCATAGATCTGGGCTTGGAGGTGTTCGATCTTCTCTTGAAGATTGGAGATAGCTTCCCCAAAGATCCTTGAGTCCAGCTTGAGGTTGTTGGCGAGCTCCGATATCATCATGTGGTTGGCGTTGAGTCCTTGTTCCACCATACCTTGGCACTTGAAAACTTGCTGCTCCATTGCTTCGAGTCTTGTCTCCATGCTCCCGGTCCTCCTCGGCCCCTCAACATCACGGATGTGCAGCACCCTCTCATGCAACTCCCTGGTTTTAGGGTGGTGCAGCACCTCCGCAAGGTAGGGGTTGATGACCTTCTCGAAGAACTTGTCCTTGGGGGTGTTGGAGGACGCCATGACGATCTAAATATGTCAAAAACAGCAGCTCGAAACGAAAACAGAGGATTTTTGCGTGATACAGAGGTCAAAACCTTCGGGAGTATATATAATGAATTTTTACCGACCAAAAGGAGTAACCCACAAGACAACGGAGTCTAGGGGACACACGGGGTGCCCACAAGGCAGGGGCGCGCCCTGGGAAGGGAGGCGCGCCCTCCACCCTCGTGGATGCCTCGTGTCTCTTCCGGACTGCAGTTTATTTTTCTATTTTTCTAAATATTCCAAAACGGAGAAAAATTGCCTGTAGAACTGTTTTGGAGTTGGTTTACTTACCGTATCATGTACCTCTTCCTTTTCGGAGGTTGAATCGTTCTGGAAAGTGTCCCTTGTGTATTCCTCCGGGGTTACGGTTTCAATAATATTAGTTTCAACATTTATAGGATTACCTGAGATATAATGTTTAATTCTTTGACCATTCACCACCTTCGGATTTATGCCTTCGAAGTTGTTGATTTTTATGGCACCGGAGCGATAGACCTCTTCGATAACATAAGGTCCTTCCCACTTGGATAGAAGTTTTCCTGCAAAGAATCTTAAATGATAGTTGAATAGCAAGACGTAATCACCTATGTTAAACTCATGCTTTTGTATCCTTTTGTCATGCCATCTTTTAACTTTTTCTTTAAACAGTTTTGCATTCTCATAGGCCTGGGTTCTCCATTCATCGAGACAGATAATATCAAATAACCTCTTCTCACCGGCAAGTTTGAAATCATAGTTGAGCTCTTTAATAGCCCAATATGCCTTATGTTCTAGCTCAAGAGGTAAGTGACAAGCTTTTCCGTACACCATCTTATATGGAGACATACCCATAGGATTTTTCTATGCAGTTCTATAGGCCCATAATGCATCATCAAGTTTCTTGGACCAATTCTTCCTAGACCTATTTACTGTCTTTTGCAAGATTAATTTCAACTCCCTATTACTTAGTTCAACTTGACCACTAGTCTGTGGGTGATAGGGTGATGCAATTCTACGGTTGACATCATACTTAGCAAGCATCTTACGGAAAGCACCATGAATAAAGTGTGAACCACAATCAGTCATTAGATATCTAGGAACTCCAAACCTCGGAAATATAACTTCTTTAAGCATCTTAATAGAGGTGTTATGATCAGCACTACTAGTTAGAATAGCTTCTACCCACTTAGTAACGTAATCAACAGCAACTAAAATATGTGTGTACCCATTAGAGGCTGGAAAAGGTCCCATATAATCAAAGCCTTAAACATCAAATGGTTCAATAACAAGTGAATAGTTCATAGGCATTTCTTGACGTCTACTGATATTACCGATTCTTTGACATTCATCACAAGATAAGACAAACTTACGGGCATCCTTGAAGAGAGTAGGCCAATAAAAACCGGATTGCAATACCATATGTGCAGTTCTATCTCCTACATGGTGTCCTCCATAGGCTTCGGAGTGGAACTTGCGTAGGATCTGTTCCTGTTCATGCTCAGGTACACAACGTTTAATAATACCATCTACTCCTTCTTTATAAAGATGTGGGTCATCCCAGAAGTAATGTCTCAAGTCATAGAAGAACTTTTTCTTTTGCTGGTATGTGAAGCTAGGAGGTATAAACTTAGCAACAATGTAATTAGCATAATCAGCATACCATGGAGCAGTACGAGAAGTACTTATGACAGCTAGTTGTTCATTAGGAAAGCTATCATCAATAGGTTGTGGGTCATCAAGTATATTCTCTAACCTAGACAAGTTATCTGCTATGGGGTTCTCAGCTCCTTTTCTATCAATAATATGCAAGTCAAATTCTTGCAGCAAGAGAACCCATCTAATAAGTCTAGGCTTAGCATCTTTCTTTTCCATAAGGTATTTGATAGCAGCATGATCAGTGTGAATGGTTACCTTAGAATCATCAATATAGGGTCTAAACTTATCACAAGAAAACACAACTGCTAATAATTCTTTCTCAGTGGTAGCATAATTTCTTTGGGCACTATCTAGAGTTTTACTAGCATACTGGATAACATTCAATTTCTTATCAACTCTTTGCCCTAAAACGGCTCCTACAGCATAATCACTAGCATCGCACATAATCTCAAAGGGTAAATTCCAGTCAGGACACTGGACAATAGGTGCAGAGATCAATGCTTTCTTAAGTATTTCAAATGCTTCTAGACAATCATCATCAAAGATAAAAGGAATATCTTTTTGTAAGAGATTAGTCAGAGGCCTGGAGATTTTGGAGAAGTCCTTTATGAACCTCCTATAAAACCCGGCATGACCAAGGAAACTTCGTATACCTTTGATGTCCTTTGGGCATGGCATCTTTTCAATAGCATCAACTTTAGCTTTGTCAACTTCAATACCTCTTTCAGAAATTTTATGTCCCAAGACAATGCCTTCATTAACCATAAAGTGGCACTTCTCCCAATTCAAGACCAAATTAGTGTCTTCACATCTCTGCAAAACTCGATCAAGGTTGCTTAAGCAATCATCAAAAGAAGTTCCGTAAACGGAGAAATCATCCATGAAAACCTCAACAATCTTTTCACAAAAGTCAGAGAATATAGCCATCATGCATCTTTGAAAGGTAGTAGGTGCATTACATAAACCAAAAGGCATACGTCTATAAGCAAAGGTACCGAAAGGACAAGTAAAAGTGGTCTTCTCTTGATCCCCTTTTGACACAGGTATTTGAGAGAAACCAGAATAACCATCTAGAAAGCATAAATGAGTATGTTTGGATAACCTTTCTATCATTTGGTCAATAAATGGCAAGGGGTGATGATCTTTCTTAGTAGCTTTATTTAACTTACGGAAATCAATTACCATCCTATAACCTGTAACTATTCTTTGCGGGATCAATTCATCTTTATCATTAGGGACAACAATCATACCTCCTTTCTTAGGAACACAATGGACAGGACTTGGCCACTAGCTATCAGCAACTTGATAGATAATACCTGCCTCTAGAAGCTTTAGTATTTCCTTTTTTACCACTTCTTTCATCTTAGGATTTAATCGTCACTGATGATCAATAACTGGTTTAGCATTTTCTTCCAGTTTTATCTCGTGCTGGCATATAGTGGGACTAATGACCTTAAGATCATCCAGAGTATATCCAATAGCAGCACGATGCTTCTTCAGAGTTTTCAATATTTTTTCTTCTTCCTGCTCTAAAAGGTTAGCACTAATAATAACAGGATATATCTTCTTTTCATCAAGATAAACATACTTAACATTATCAGGCAAAGGTTTAAGTTCAAACATGGGATCACCCTTGGGTGGAGGAGGATCCCCTAGGATTTCAACAGGCAATTTGTTTTTCAATACGGGTCCCTGTGTAAGGAATATTTCATCTATTTCCCTTCGCTCATTCATATGCATATCATTTTCATGGTCTAGCAAGTATTGTTCTAAAGGATCATTAGGTGGCACGGCAATAGAAGCAAGACCAATAATTTCATCTTTACTGGGTGGTGCTTTTTCAAGGGGTTGTCTACGGAATTTAGCAAAGTTAAAATCATGAGATGTATCCCCTAATCCAACAGTAACAATATCTTTCACGCGGTCTTTCTTGGCATTAACAGTATTCAAGAAGGGTCTACCAAATATAATGGGACAGAATTCATCTTGTGGGGAACTAAGAATAAGGAAATCAGCAGGGTATTTAACCTTCCCACACAAGACTTCAACATCTCTAACAATCCCAACTGGTGAAATAATATCTCTATTAGCAAGCTTAATAGTAACATCAATCCCTTCTAACTCCACAGGTGCAATATCATGCATAATTTCGTTATACAGATCAAAATGGGATAATACTCGCACTAGCACCTACGTCAAATAAACCATGATAACAATGATCTCCTATCTTGACAGAGATAACAGGCAGACCTACAACAGGTTTATGTTTATTTCTAGCATTGGGTTTGGCTATTCTAGCAGACTCTTCTTGGAGGTAAATAACATGTCCATCTAAATCTTCTACCAAGAGATCTTTAACCATAGCAACACTAGGTTCAACTTTAATTTGCTCAGAGGGTGTAGGTGTTCTAGTATTACTCTTACGAACTATAGTTGAAGCTTGAGCATGATCCTTTATCCTAACAGGTAACGGTGGTTTCTCAATATAAGCGGTAGGTATAATAGGATCAACATTATAAGTGATAGTCTTTTCTTCAACTTTAATAGGTTCAACTACTTTTACTTCAATAGGGGGATGGTATTTAAACCACATCTCCTTGGGGAGATCAACATGAGTAGCAAAAGATTCACAGAAAGAAGCTACTATCTCACAGTCAAGTCCATATTTAGTGCTAAACTCACAAAAAACATCGGTATCCATAAAAGCTTTAACACAATCAAACTTAGGGGTCATACCTGACTCCTTACCTTCATCGAGATCCCAATCTTCAGAGTTGTGTTTAATTCTTTCCAATAAATCCCATTTGAAGTCAATAGTCTTCATCATATAAGAGCCAGAACAAGAAGTATCGAGCATGGAGTGATTATTATGAGAAAGCCGATCATAAAAATTTTGAATGATCATTTCTCTTGAGAGCTCATGATTGGGGCATGAATATAACATTGACTTAAGCCTCCCCCAAGCTTGAGCGATGCTTTCTCCTTCGCGAGGCTAGAAATTATAAATATAATTACGATCACGATGAACCTGGTGCATAGGGTAGAACTTCTGATGAAATTCCAACTTCAGACGATTATAGTTCCATGATCCCATATCATCGCATAGCCTAAACCATGTCAATGCATCTCCCTTCAAAGATAAAGGGAAGACCTTCTTCTTGATAACATCCTCGGGCATACCTGCAAGCTTAAAAAATCCACAAACTTCATCCACATAGATTAGATGCAAATCGGCATGCAGTGTTCCGTCTCCTATAAAGGGATTTTCAAGCAGTTTCTCTATCATACCCGAAGGAATCTCAAAGAAAACATTTTCAATAGGTGCATTAGGTTGAGGAGCAAATATTTGCTCTTCTGATCTGGGTCAAGATACCCCGAACAAGCCCCTCAAATGATTTTTAGCCATAGTAACAAGTGACAATAAATTTCAGCACACTATATAAATTTTCTTTACCAAATTCCACTTACCAAAGGTCCTTCACTCCCCGGCAACGGGGCCAGAAAAGAGTCTTGATGACCCACAAGTGTAGGGGATCTATCGTAGTCCTTTAGATAAGTAAGAGTGTCAAACCCAATGAGGAGCGGAAGAAAATGATAGGCAGTTTTCGGTATGGTATTTTCTGCGAGCACTGAAATTATAGGTAACAGATAGTTTTGTGATAAGGTGATTGGTAGCAAGTGACAAAAGGTAAAAGTAAATAAGGTGCAGCAAGATGGCCCAATCCTTTTTGTAGCAAAGGACAAGCCTGGACAAACTCTTATATAAAGGAAAGCGCTCCCGAGGACACATGGGAATTATCGTCAAGCTAGTTTTCATCACGATCGTCTGATTCGCGTTCGGTACTTTGATAATTTGGTATGTGGGTGGACCAGTGCTTGGGTGCTGCCCTTACTTGTACAAGCCTCCCACTTATGATTAACCTCTAATGCAAGCAGCCACAACTACAAAAGAAGTATTAAGGTAAACCTAACCATAGCCTGAAACATATGGATCCAAATCAGCCCCTTAGGAAGCAACGCATAAACTAGGGTTTAAGCTTCTGTCACTCTAGCAACCCATCATCTACTTATTACTTCCCAATGCCTTCCTCTAGGCCCAAATAATGGTGAAGTGTCATGTAGTCAACATTCAAATGACACCACTAGAGGAGAGACAACATACATCTCATCAAAATATCGAACGAAGACCAAATTCACATGACTACTAATAGCAAGACTTCTCCCACGTCCTCAGGAACCAAAGTAACTACTCACAAGACATAATATTATTCATGATCAGAGGGGTATTAATATGCATAATGGATCTGAACATATGGTATTCCACCAAATAAACTAACTAGCATCAACTACAAGGAGTAATCAACACTACTAGCAACCCACATGTACCAATCTGAGGTTTGGGTACAAAGATTGTATACAAGAGATGAACTAGGGTTTGAGAGGAGATGGTGCTGGTGAAGATGTTGATGAAGATAGCCCTCCCCAAGATGGGAGAGTTGTTGGTGATGACGGCGGTGACGATTTCCCCCTCCCGGAGGGAAGTATCCCCGGCAGAACAGCTCTGCCAGAGCCCTAGATTGGTTTCCGCCTCGGTTCCGCCTCAAGATGGTGGCATGTGGTCCCAAAAGCCTCCTTATGGATCTTTCCAGGTCAAAACACCTCATATAGGAGAAGATGGGCATCGGGGGCCTGCCGGCTGGCCCACGAGGCAGGGGGCGCGCCCTGGGAAGGGGGGGCGCGCCCCCACCCTCATGGGCAGCCGGTGGCCCCCTCGTGGGTTTCTTTCGCCAGATATTTTTTATATTTTCCAAAACGATGTTCTGTGGAGTTTCAGGGCTTTTGGAGTTGTGCAGAATAGGTTTCCAGAGTTTGCTCCTTTTCCAGCCCAGAATTCCGGCTGCCGGCATTCTCCCTCTTCATGTAAACCTTGTAAAAATATGAGAGAAAAGGCATAAGGATTGTGACAAAACATATAAGAATAGCCCATAATGCAATAAATATCAACATATAAACATGATGCAAAATGGACGTATCACCATGGATTGTGAAAGAATGGTGGAAAAGAAATAAGCTTTATTTTATGTTTGGGAACCACCTAAGATTTATCTAGCATGGAAGATATTGTGAACTCTTAGTCGTTTTCGTTGACAGGAAAAGCATGCCACCCAAAATAATTGTATCTCTCAATTTAAGCTTTGAGCTCCGGCACCTCTACAAACTCTGCTTCCCTCTATGAAGGGCCTATCCATTGACTTTCATGATTTTTTTTCTTTTTATTGAGTCTCCATCTTCTCTTATAAAGCACTAACTACGGAACACTATTATGACACTTGAGGATTAGATGTAGCTAATATCTGGGTTTGTTTCATGAATGGATCAATGATTGAGCACAATGGTCTAGGGATAACTTTCTTTAGTGTTAATATTTTGAAAGACATGGTTGCTTGTTGATATGCTTGAGTATTAAAGTCTTCATGTCAAATTATAGAATTGTTTCGAATCGTTTAAAAGTCCATGTGTCCATGCTACAAAGAAAAGAATGTGATGAACATGTTAGGCAGCATTACATATCAAAAATTCTTATTTTGTCATTTACCTACTCGAGGAAGAGGAGGAATTAAGCTTCGCGATGATGATATGTCGCCAATGTATCTATAAATTTTGATTGTTCCATGCTATTATATTATCAATCTTGGATGTTTTACAACAATTTTCTAGCAACTTTATATAATTTTTTGAGACTAACCTATTGACATAGTGCCCAGTGCCAGTTGTTGTTTTTTGCTTGTTTTTTTACTTTACAGAATATAAATTCCAAACGGAGTCCAAATGCGACGAAACTTTTTGGAGAATTTTTTCTGCCCAGAAGAGACCCAGGGAGCCTAGGAGGTGCACCAGAGGGGCCCCGTGGGCCCATAAGACACTAGAGCATGCCAGGAGGCCCTGGCACACCCTGATGTCTTGTGGGGCCCATGGGAGTCCCCTCCACCAACTTCCAGCTCTATAAATACCCAAATATTCAAAAATAAACTAGGGGAGTTGGAGAAAAATTGTTTCAGCCACCGCAAGTTCCAGAACCATGAGATCCAATCTAGAGCCCTTTTTTGGCACTCTGCTAGAGGGGAACACGATCACAGAGGAGTTCATCATCCTCACTGGTGCTCCTCGGATGATGCGTGAGTAGTTTACCACAGACATATGGGTTTGTAGTTAGTAGCTAGATGGCTTCTTCTCTCTTTTGATTATCAATAAAATGGTCTCATGGAGATCCATATGATGTAACTATTTTTGTGGTGTGTTTGTTGGGATCCGATGAACTTTGAGTTTGTTCTTCAATACAGTGTTCTCTTCAGAGATCTATTCGGTGTAATTCATTTTGCGGTGTGTTTGTTGGGATCCGATGAATTGTGAGTTTATGGTCAGATCTATTTATATCCATACATGATTATTATAGCCTCGTATTTCTTCTTCGATATTTCGGTTTTGTTTGGCCAAGTTGATTGATTTCTCATGCAATGGGAAGAGGTGCTTTGTAATGGGTTTGATCTTGCGGTGCTCAATCTCATTGATAGAAGGAGATGTGACATGCATGTATCGTTGTTATTAAGGATAAAACGATGGGGTCTATTTCTACATGAATAATTCTTTTCTATATCATGTCATCGTTAAGCATTACTCCATTTCTCCATGAACTTAATACACTAGATGCATGCTGGATAGCGGTGGATGTGTGGAGTAATAGTAGTAGATGCTTAATACACTAGATGCATGCTGGATAGCGGTCGATGTGTGGAGTAATAGTAGTAGACGCAGGCAGGAGTTGGTCTACTAATCTTGGATGTGATGCCTATATACAAGATCACTATCTTGGATATCGTCATAATTATTTGCTTTATCAATTTCCCAACAGTAATTTCTTTACCCCCCGTATGTTATTTTCTCAAGAGAAGCCACTAGTGAAATATATGGCCCCCACGTCTATTTCTCATCATATATTTTCATACCTGTTTTGTCAAAAACCCAAAACTACTTTGATGCATTTTATTTGCTTTTATTTTATTTGCATCTACCAATCTATCTATTTATCATATTTTAATACCTTGGAGGGATTGACAACCCCTCTACGCGTTGGGTTGCGAGGTTGTGTTGTTTGTGTCCAGGTGCCATCTACATAGTTTTCTTGGTTCTCCTACTGGATTGATAACCTTGGTTTCATAACTGAGAGAAATACTTACCGCCGCTGTGGTGCAACATCGCCTCCTCTTCGGAGAATTTACTTGCGCAGATCACAAGTAGTAGGAGGTAAGAGACATGATTCAACAAAGTGACATGGTTTAGGTTGACAACGGCTAAGGAAGGCTTGCCAACAAGACTAACATCTCAATATGAACTATGTTACTAACCATTAGTAGGAAAATACCATATAACAAACAAAATCACATCATCACACATGGAATGAAACCAACATATGCAATTTAACTACACAATCACAAAATGGCATGATAAAGGTAAAACATAACCACAAATAAATATTTAGATGGAATCAAAATGTTTATAATGGTCAATAGAATCCAAACATATATATTAACTCTATAATAACTCAAAACAAGTGTTCTTACGACAACCAAACCAACATTATAAACCATACTAGTTAAACAACCAAACATCATTCAACAATGTGTGAATTGATCTAGGTCGAGCCCAACATTATTAAAATAAAATAGTATCAACCCTATTATACCAAACCAATTCATTTGTCAAACAACTATCTTGTAACATCCCAAATTTTCAATTTGGAATGTTATACATAGATCATATTGCATATCATATTTTTATTGCAGTCGTGTGTTGCGATCCTCGAAATTCTAAGCAACTCAAGGATCCACAGAGAGAATTGGGGATTTTACCGTTTTCGTATTTGAGTTTTTCTCAAATACCGGTACGAGGATCACTTTGGTTTTAATTATTTTTCGTCCCCGTTTAGTTTTTTTTCTTTCTTTTCGGCATCATGACTGTTAAAAAAAAGGGAGAGTGTTCGGACCGCACTGGGCCAAAGGCCCAGCCGGCCCGCCGCGCCACAGCCTCCCCTTGCCAGCGCCGTCTCCAACCGGGACACCGACCGGAGTCCGGCCGCC
>LR738715.1:671392809-671455614 GCA_902687465.1 Secale cereale | reverse complement strand
CCCCCTCGCCCAAGTCGAGCCCTCCTGGATCTTTATAAGCCGCCGCACCCCCCCCCCTCGCAGCCTCCAACCACCGCCGCCGCCTGTCGCGTCGTCGCCCGCCGCTGTCGCCGCACTCTGCCATCATCGCCGCATCGCCGCCACCGGACGCCGCATTTCCGAAGCCCGCCGCCATCCCCACCGCCGGAGGTAGCCGTCGCCGCCGTCAGTTTTCCGAAGAAAATTGATCATTTTTTTTTTGAAACCCAAGATATGTTTTTTTAGATCGGTTCGTTCGGTTTTTCTCGGTTTAGTTACTTAGCGGACGTTCGTCCATACGTTCATTTTAACGAACGTTGTTCGCCCGTTAGTCACAGACAACGAACTCTCGTTTGTTAGCCTATTCATCAGTTTTTCTTTTTCAGGGTTTTTCCGCGGTTATTTTCGATCGTGATTTCAGCCCTGATCTTCTTTTTAGTTTTTATTTTCACTCGTAAGTCGGAATAAGGCGATTCAAGCGCCTAGATCTTCGTCTCGAAGCCCTCTCTCCGTTTAACCAACTTGAACAAGGTTTTGGTACTGTAAAATTTGACTTTAGTTCAATCTAGTAAACGGATCTTGTTTCTTTCGTAGTTTGAGTTTCGTTGCTTTGTTTGATTTGATTCTTTTGCAAACCGGAGTACTTCAGTTGAACTTTCTGGTTAGATCTTCTTATTTGAGTTTTACCTATGCATATTTGCTTGGTTGCTTACGTATTCTATTGTTTTCTTACGATAGAATTCCTGGAGTGCGAAGCGTGCTACTACGATTCCCTAGGTTTTGCGAATCATCAGCAAGGCAAGTAACACTTTGAGCATACCCTTTATTACCTACTCCCTCCGTTCAGAATTACTTGTCTCGGAAATGAATGTATCTAGAACTAAAATATGTCTAGATACATCCATTTCTACGACAAGTAATTCCGAACGGAGGGAGTAGTTTTATGAATTAGATCAAACCCTCACACATTGCATGAGTAGGATCTATTAACTTGTGGGTCTGGGAAGTAGATTGAGATAGTACCTATTACCTGCATTATTTTCATACCCTTGGGAGTTACTTCTATGTTATGCTTAGGTTTCCATGCTATGCTCACAGACGTGGATTGGGTTGAGAGTATCCATGACAGATGTGAGATTGTTAATTAATGGTTCAACTTAAGTTGGCAACTTTAATACACATCTGGGTGGATTGGTTGCAGGGCACCTCGAGAATCCAGTATTGTCCTAGGAAATCCCAGGGGTACCGTGTGATTTTTCCTATGGAATGCCACCCACGCTCAAAGGGGTCATAAAACTATTCATGCTAGAAACTTCCGTGTGCAGCCACAATGCACTTATGGTCTCTGGCATAGTTGAGTATGTTGTGTGAGCTCTTTCAGTGATGGACTAGCAGATGTAGGGGAAAGTAGGTGTACGTGTCCACCCGGGGTAAAGAGTAAATGCTTCTGAAAGACTATGTCTCGGTCATCTGTTTCTCAAACACCATGCCGTGAGAGAAATCCAACGGAGGAGATCGAGTCTTGTGGGGAAAAGTGCGCAAACCTCTGCAGAGTGTACAAACTAATCATGATTAGCCGTGTCCCCGGTTATGGACATCTTGAGTATCTGATACTTGAATTATTGGTTGATCCCTTCACTCTAAAACTAATTTGGTGGGTTGTTAATGACTACTTTAATTGGGAATTGAGTTGGAGGTACCTTCTCAATGATGTTTCAACTACCATGATAGTTAAATTAAAAGGTATTCCTTTGTTGTAGGGAAAATTGGCTTTATGCAAAAAACTTTAACCATAGAGCCTCCACCAGCCATATATGCATGTAGTGTTAGCCTTTATTCTGTTACTTGCTCTAATGTGTTATCTTGCCAGCATATTCCATGTGCTGACCCGTTTTGGGCTGCAACATGTTACGTTGCAGAGTTTTCAGAAGAAGAGTAAGGTGCGCTAGGTCGTTTGTCATGCACTCAGATATGCCGTTGGAGTTGATGGACTCACTTATCTTCCAAGCCTTCCGTTGTTATCGTGTTAGATGGCCTTATGACATATTATTTTGTAATAAGTGCTCTTTTGAGACATTCGATGTAATAAATGTGTGATTGCCACTCTGTTATTAATCCTTCAAGGTATGTGTGTGTCAGCATTACCGATCCAGGGATGACACAGAACACAGAGACTTCGGTCCATTCAGATTGTGGTCGCTGCAAGATGGTATCATTGCACATGCTGAATGTAGGACACGACCACTAAGATGAACCATAGGTCACTCTCCTCTACTCATTTCTGACTCCTCTCCATTTTCTACTCTTTAGGATGGTGGACCCAAGGAACAAGTTCACTCAACCGGATGAAGACACACCTTTTGGACGACACTTGAAGGGAGTCACTAGGTACTTGAACATCAGGATACCAAGCTTCACCGGGACCTACACCGCCAATTTACCATAAGAGGAGCAATGGAGTATTCACGTTCAAATTCTCGGGAGGACTTTCATGCCAATCACGGAGCCCCTAGAGTTTTCCTTTGATGCTCCAACTTGGAGTCTAGGCAAGAGTATGGACGCCCATATTTCCATGGAACGTATTGGAGAAGTCTACATGCAGGAGCTGAAGGACACTATCTACCAGATATGTGGACGCCGAGATGAGCAATGGGACATGATCAGCACCCGGAAGGACAGGTCCATTGCAACTTTCATCCAGGAGTTCAACCAGCACATTTGTCGATAGGAGCACAAGATGTGCGCAGGCATGATAGAGTTGAAGAAGGCGTTAACCAGGAGCTTGGAGCTAGAAGAGGAACTCAAGTCCACACGTGATGGATACGAGGAGGAGATGACGATACTTGTGGAGAAGAATGATGACCTGACAAGGAAGCTAGGAGTATTCATGGGAGATCCAGCGCCAGGAGGATGAGAAGAAGAAGAACCCCATGAGATTCGTTCTGAGGAATACATCATATTGACGACACCGACTCAGACCTCGATGATAGTAATGATGACTATGAAGATGAAGCTGGAGCAGATATCATGGAATCTTCTGCCGATCAAAATTTCTAGATGACCACCCTATGACTAGTAGTTTTCCCCCATAAAGTAGAATTTAGAGCACTTTTGTAACGTTAGTTAGATCTTTGTATGCCCTTGTTTGAAAGTGATTGGTGTGATATGATTGTGTTTGCCTCATGTGCATATGGGTAGTGGATTTTCCCCTAGACCTCATTTCTATTCTAATTTCTTCCCTCTAAACCCATCAGATGCCTCCGAGACGTGAGCCCGGATTTCAGTTTCCCCCTGAGCTCACTCAGTTGATCCAGCAGCAGAACACTTTGATGCAACTTCTTGTCTAGAACAACGAGAACAATCAGAACAAAAACAACAACCCTCCACCACCACCGCCAATGGACAACCTGACCCGTTTTCTAATGTTGCAACCACCGGGTTTTCTAGTAGCATTGAGCCAATAGTTGCTGGTGACTGGCTACACAAGATTGGAAGGGAGTTGACCACCACAAATTGCACGGATGTCGAGAAGGTGCGTTTTGCCGCACATCAATTGGCTGGACTAGCAGCAGCATGGTGGGAGAATTACACAGCCACTTTCCCTATAGCCAATGTCACTTGGGATCGGTTTCAGCAAGCGTTTCGCACCTCCCATGTCTCAACTAGAGCCATGAGCATGAAGAAGCGTGAGTTTCGCAACTTGCGCCAAGGAAATCGTACTGTGGCTCAGTACCTAGATGATTTTAGTACTCTATCTTGCTATGCCCCTGTTGATGTGGCCACAGATGCCGCGAATGAGGAGAAGTTTATGGAAGGGCTGAATGATGAGATGAGCATACAGTTGATGGTGGCCACATTCAACAACTACCAGGAGTTGGTAGATAAGGCTCTTATGATTGAAGGGAAGTAGCAGCAGATTGAGAGCCGCAAGAGGAAGTATGGACAAGGAAAGAATAATTCTGGAGCCCAGCAGAAGCCTCGTTTCACCCCGAACTCAGGAGGATACACCCATAACCATGGAAGCCACACCCATAGTTGAGGCAGTTCTCATAACCACAATGGCTCCAAGAATGGGAATGGGAATGGATCAAGCAATAATCTGAACCACTCTACTCCATCCACACCCGCCAAGAGGGATTTAAGTCACATTACCTGTTTCAAGTGCGGGAAGAATGGACACTATGCTGGAGAGTGCCCTGAAGCGAAGAATGGGAATGGCAATAGAAGCACTGGGAAGAAGCCCAACCCTATCAACAAATGACAAGTGAACCACGTGACCGTGGAGGAGGTTAAAGAGCAGCTCGATGCAGTTGTCGGTAAGTTTTTGGTTAAGTCATTTATCGCAGTAGTTCTTTTCGATACTGGTGCATCGCATTCATATATTTCAAGGGGATTCGTGAATAGATATAAGTTGCCCACCAAAGTACTTATGACCCCTATGTTAGTAAGCTCACCAGGAGCGAAATATATGGCAAATCAAGGATGTTTTCAAATGCCATTGACCATTGGACGCCATGTTTTCCCCTCAGACCTGACAGTTTTGGAGTCACAAGGATTGGATGTGATACTAGGAATGGATTGGCTATCGATGTATGGAGGGAACATCGATTGTGCCAGTAGGTCGATTTTACTTACTACCCCGGAGGGAAAAAGGATCAAGTATGTATCTAGGCATTTGCCTAGGAGGACAAAAGTAAATTCTCTCTCAGGAGTTGTTCAGGAGGAAGTGCCTGTAGTAAAGGATTATCCGGATGTATTTCCATAGGAGCTACAAGGCATACCGTCGGATAGGGATATTGAGTTTTTGATAGAGCTATTGCCAGGCACCGAACCATTATCGAAGAGACCATACCGGATGCCAGCAAATGATCTAGAGGAGATCAAGAAGCAGATTTACGAGTTATTGGAGAAAGGATTTATTCGACGAAGTTCATCACCTTGGGGAGCCCATGTGCTTTTGGTCGAGAAGAAGGATGGATCTTTAAGGACGGTCGTTGATTATCGAGCATTGAACGAAGTGACGATTAAGAATAAGTACCCGCTGCCGATGATCAATGATTTGTTCGACCAACTTCAGGGAGCTAAAGTATTCTCCAAGATAGATCTATGATCAGGATACCACCAGTTGAAGATTTGAGAAAGGATATACTCAAGACGGCCTTCACCACAAGGTATGGGCTATATGAGTATACAGTTATGTCATTTGGATTGACTAAAGCCCCTGCCTATTTCATGAGTATGATGAATAAGGTGTTCATGGAGTTCTTGGATAAGTTTGTCGTGGTATTCATTGATGATATTTTGGTGTACTCGAAGAATGAAGAGGAACACGAGGAGCATTTGCGTTTGGTTCTTGAGAAGCTCAGAGAACATCAGTTATATGCCAAGTTCAGCAAATGTGAGTTTTGGTTTAAGGAAGTTGGATTCTTAGGACACGTTATATCAGGAGAAGGTATAGCAGTGGATCCTATCAAGGTGCAGGCAGTCACTGAGTGGTTGGCACCCACCTCAGTTGGAGAAATCCGTAGTTTTCTTGGACTCGCGGGATATTACCGAAGATTCATAGAGAAATTCTCCAAGATTGCAAAGCCTATGACGGCATTGTTGAAGAAGGACACCACGTTTTACTGGACTGAAGAGTGCGAAGAAAGTTTCCAGGAGTTGAAGAAACGTTTGACGACAGCCCTAGTGCTGATCTTGCCAGATATACACAAGGATTTCCAAGTGTATTGCGACACTTCTCGCTTAGGACTTGGAGGAGTACTCATGCAGGACGGAAGAGTTGTTTCTTATGCATCTCGTCAACTTCGACCGCACGAGTTGAATTATGCTACACATGATTCGGGGCTAGCAGCTGTAGTGCATGTGCTCAAAACCTGGAGACATTTCCTTATTGGAAACAGTTGTGATGTGTACCCGGATCACAAGAGTTTGAAGTACATTTTCACTCAGAAGGAGCAGAACCTCAGACAGAGGAGATGGTTGGAGCTCATAAAGGATTATGATATGAAGCTACACTATCATCTAGGCAAGGCCAATGTCGTTGCAGAAGCTTTGAGTCGGAAGAGTTATGCTAATACCTTAGTAGATGGAGGATGGCCGAAGGAGGTAGCAGAAGATCTCCGGGAGCTTCGTTTGGAGATAGTTCCTAGAGGTTTTGTTGCAACATTGGAGGTTCAGTCAACATTATTGGGAAAGATATGAGAAGCTCAGAAGGATGACAAAGAGATTGCAGAGATAAAGGAGAAGATGATTGAAGGAAAAGCCAAGGGTTTTCATGAGGACGAACACGACACCTTGTGGTTTGAGGACCGAATCTATGTGCCCAACAACGCCGAGATCAGGAAGCTGATACTACAGGAAGCACATGACTCACCATACTCGATACACCCCGGAAACACTAAGATGTATTTGGATTCGAAGGAACGTTTCTGGTGGATGGGAATGAAGAAGCATATTACCGAGTAAGTAGTCGTATGTGATGTATGCCAGAGAGTGAAGGCGGAACATCAGAAGCCAGCAGGATTACTGCAGCCTATGTCGATACGCGAATGGAAGTGGGATAAGCTTGGCATGGACTTTATCACCGGATTACCCAGGACCCGATCGGGATATGACTCAATCTGGGTAGTACTGGATCGCTTGACCAAAGTATCCCACTTTATCCCCGTGAAAACCACATATACCAGTGCGAAGTTGGCCAAGATACACATGACCAGGATCGTATGTGTGCATGGAGTTCCGAGAACCATCATATCAGATAGAGAAACATAGTTTACATCAAAGTTTTGGCATCAATTGCACCAGACTTTGGGAACCAGGCTAGAGTTCAGTACAGCCTTTCATCCGCAAACTGATGGACAGACCGAGAGAGTCAATCAGATTCTGGAGGACATGTTGAGAGCTTGCGCGCTAGATTATGGATCTAGTTGGGATGATAACTTTCCCTACGCGGAGTTTTCGTACAACAATAGTTACCAGGCCAGTTTGAAGATGGCGCCGTTCGAAGCATTGTACGGGAGGAGATGTCGAACGCCATTGATGTGGGATGAAGTCGGAGACCGTCAGTTATTTGGACCAGATCTGATCAAAGAGTCAGAAGAGAAGGTTAAGATGATTGGAGAGAGACTGAAGGTAGCTCAATCCAGTCAGAAGAATTATGCAGACTCGAAGTGCAAGGAAGTAGTCTATGAAATCGGAGACAGAGTGTACGTAAGAGTGTCACCTCTGCGAGGAGTTAAACGTTTCGGTGTCAAGGGAAAGTTAGGCCCGAGATTTCTAGGACCGTATCATGTTTTGGAATGCATGGGAGAGGTTGCCTACAAGTTAGAGTTATCCGAAGGATTGTCAGGAGTTCATGACGTGTTTCACGTTTCTCAGCTTAAGAAGTGTCATGCTGAGATGGCCGATATTCCTCTGAGAGACACAGTGCCCTTGGAAGCAATTCAGTTGGATAGTGATCTAACTTACGAGGAGAAACCGGTCAAGATCCTCGAGTATGCAAGCAAAGTCACTCGCAGCAAGGTTATCAAGTTTTGCAAAGTTCAGTGGAGTCACCATACCGAAGATGAAGCCACCTGGGAACGAGAGGATGATCTACGCAAGGACCACCCACACCTATTTTCTAGCCAACCTGAATCTCGAGGGCGAGATTCATCCTAAGGGGGGTAGGTTTGTAACATCCCAAATTTTCAATTTGGAATGTTATACATAGATCATATTGCATATCATATTTTTATTGCATTCGAGTGTTGCGATCCTCAAAATTCTAAGCAACTCAAGGACCCACGGAGAGAGTTGGGGATTTTACCGTTTTCGTATTTGAGTTTTTCTCAAATACCGGTACGAGGATCACTTTGGTTTTAATTATTTTTCATCCCCGTTTAGTTTTTTCTTTGTTTTTGGCGTCAGGGTTGTTAAAAAAAGGGAGAGTGTTCGGACCGCGTTGGGCCGAAGGCCCAGCCGGCCCGCCGCGCCGCCGCCTCCCCTCGCCCGCGCCGTGTCCGACCGGGACACCAGCCGGAGTCCGGCCGCCGCACGGGAGCGCCGCCCCCTCTCCCAAGTCGAGCCCCCGCCGGCTCTTTATAAGCCGCCACACCCCTCCCCCTCGCCGCCTCCAACCACCGCCGCCGCAGCCCGCGCCACTGCCTACCGCGTCGCTGCCCGCCGCACTCCGCCGCCCGCGCCATGCTACCTCTTGAGCTTGCGTTGTATTCCCTCGAAGAGGAAAGGGAGATGCAGCACAGTAGCATAAGTATTTCCCTCGGTTTTTGAGAACCAAGGTATCAATCCAGTAGGAGACCACGCGTGAATCCCTCGCACCTGCACAGACAAATAAGAACTTCACCGCCAACGCGATAAGGGGTTGTCAATCCCTTTACGGTCACTTACGAGAGTGAGATCTGATAGAGATGATAATTATATTTTTGGTATTTTTGGTTTAATAAAACAGAAAATAAAAGCAAGAAAAGTAAAGTAGATGTAGATTGATATGTTGAGAATAGACCCGGGGGCCATAGTTTTCTCTAGTGGCTTCTCTCATGATAGCGATATTCTACGGCGGGTAAACAAATTACAGTCGAGCAATTGATAGAAAAGCGAATAATTGTGAGACTATCTCGTCATGATCATTGTATATAGGCATCACGTCCGAGACAAGTAGAACGACTCCTGCCTGCATCTACTACTATTACTCCACACATCGACCGCTATCCAGGATGCATCTAGTGTATAGAGTTCATATGAACAGAGTAACGCCTTAAGCAAGATCACATGATGTAGAGGGATAAACTCAAGCAATATGATGAAAACCCCATCTTTTAATCCTCGATGCCAATAATACAATACGTGCCTTACTGCCCCTACTGTCACTGGGAAAGGACACCGCAAGATTGAACCCAAAGCCAAACACTTCTCCCATTGCAAGAACTATAGATCTAGTAGGCCAAACCAAACCAATAATTCAAAGAGACTTGCAAGGATATTATGAGCACACATAAAAAGTTCAAAGAAGAACCAAATATCTTTCATAGATAACCTTGATCATAAACTCACAATTCATCGGATCTCGACAAACACACCGCAAAAAGAGATTACATCGAATAGATCTCCTCGAAGACCGAGGAGAACTTTGTATTGAGATCCAGAGAGAGAGAAGAAGCCATCTAGATACTAGCTATGGCCCCGAAGGTCTGTTGGTAAACTAGTCACAACTCATGGTGAGGGCAATGACGATGATGATGAAGAAGGCCACCGTGATGGATCCCCCTCCCGGAACAGGCTCCAAGATGGGATCTCCACGGGAATAGAAGCTACGACGGTGGAATTAGGGTTTTCTCTCTGCGTATGGAGTTTCTGGGGTACGTAGGTATATATAGGAAGAAGGAAGGCACCGGGGGCTGTGTGGGCCAGCCTCAAGGCAGGGGGCGCTCCCTGGGAAGGGGGGTACGCCCCCCACCCTCAAGGGCTAGATCTTTGCCCCCTGACTTGGTCCTGACGTTTCCGAGCGTGATTTCCACCAAAAATATCTCTCACGAAGGTTTCATTCCGTTTGGACTCCGGTTGATATTCCTTTTCTGCAAAACCTTGAAATAGGCAAAAACAACAATTTGGACTAGGCCTTTGGGTTAGTAGGTTAGTCCCAAAAATGATATAAAAGTGAATGATAAAGCCCATTAAACATCCAAGACTTCATAAATAATAGCATGGAACAATCAAAAATTATAGATATGTTGGAGACGTATCAAGCATCCCCAAGCTTAATTCCTGCTTGTCCTCGAGTAGGTAAATGATAAAGAAAGAATTTTTGACGTGGAATGCTAACCAATATAGTTTTCCATGTAATTCTCTTAATTGTGGCATGAATTTTCAGATCTGAAAGATTCTAGACAAAAGTCTATATTAACATAAGAAATAACAATACTTCAAGCAATACTAACAAAGCAATCATGTCTTCTCAAAATACTACGGCTAAAGAAAGTTATCCCTACAAAATCATATAGTGTTGGCTATGCTCCCTTACTATCACAAAAAAATATTCATATCATGCACAACCCCGGTTTCAGCCAAGCATTTGTTTTCATGCTCTATCTTTTCAAACCTTTCAACTTTCACGCAATACATGAGCATGAGCCATGGATATAGCACTATGGGTGGAATAGACGTGGTTGTGGAGAAGACTAAAAGAGGGAGATAGTCTCACATCGACTAGGCGTATCAACGGGCTATGGAGATGCCCATCAATAGATATCAATGTGAGTGAGTAGGGATTGCCATGCAACGGATGCACTAGAGCTAAGTATGAACAAAAGCTCAACAAAAGAAACTAGTGGGTGTGCATCCAACTTTCTTGCTCATGAAGACCTAGGGCATTTGAGGAAGCCCATCGTTGGAATATACAAGCCAAGTTCTATAACGAAAATCCCCACTAGTATATGAAAGTGACTAAGCATGAGACTCTCTACAATGAAGAACATGGTGCTACTTTGAAGCACAAGTGTGAAAAAAGATAGTAGCAATTGTCCTTTTTTCTTTTTCTTTTTTTCTTTTTTTCTTCTTCTCTTTTTTGGGCCATTCTTTTTTTCTTTGGCATTTCTCCTTTTTTTTCTTTTTTTTTCTTTTTTTTTGTGGAGGGGCTTTATAGATTTAGCCTTTCCTCCCATGGTACAATGCTCTAATAATGATGATCATCACACTTTCATTACAACACAATATTACAACTCGATACTACAACAACAAAGTATGACTCTATGTGAATGCCTCCGGCGGTGTACTGGTATGTGCAATGAAACAAGAGTGACATGTATGATAGATTATGCATGGTGGCCTTGCCACAAATACGATGTCAACTACAAGATCATGCATGGCAATATGACAATATGATGCGTGTCATATGAATAGAAAGATGGAAAGTTGCATGGCAATATATCTCGGAATGGCTGTGGAAATGCCATGATGGGTAGGTATGGTGGCTGTTTTGAAGAACAATATGGTTGCTGTTTTGAGGAAGGATATATAGTGGGTTTATGGCACCGGCGAAAGTTGGGCGGTACAAGAGAGGCTAGCAATGGTGGAAGGGTGAGAGTGCGTATAATCCATGGACTCAACATTAGTCATAAGAACGCATATACTTACTGCAAAAATCTACGAGTCATCAAAACAAAGCAATCAACACATGCCCCCAGGGGGGGAGGTTGGTACGAGTTAACCATCGTGTGCCCCCGACTTCCACACAAAGGTTGACACTCTACAAATACCTCATGCTTTAACTTAGTCACATAACGGTTCACCATACGTGCATGCTACGGGAATCACTAACCTTAACACAAGTATTTCTCGATTTCATAATAACTCCACTAGCATGACTCTAATATCACTATCCTCATGTCTCAAAACAATTATCAAGCATCCAACATCTCTTTCTATTCAACGCACTTGATGTGACTTTTTTTACTACATTGACATTGGATGTTTATCATGTGAAGACTAGTTTCTTTAGCCTAAACACTTTACCATGCTGTTTTAATAGACTCTCAAATATATATAAGTGAAGCATGAGAGTTCAACAATTTCTACAAAATATTACCACCACCATGCTCTAAAAGATATAAGTGAAGCACTAGAGCAAAAACTATTCAACTCAAAAGATATAAGTGAAGCACATAGAGTGTTCTAACAATTTTAGGCCATATTAAACTCTCTCAAATAAGTGTGTCCAGCAAGGATGATTTTGGCAAACTAACAAGAAAAGACTCAAATTATACAAGACGCTCCAGGCAAAACTCATAGCATGTTGCGAATAAAAATATAGCTCCAAGTATAGTTACCGATGGATGAAGACGAAAGAGGGGATGCCTTCCCGGGGAATCCCCAAGCTTAGGCTTTTGATTATCTTGAATTTACTTGGGGTTCCATGGGCATCCCCAAGCTTAGGCCTTTGCTACTCCTTGTTCCATAGTCCATCAAAGCAATACTCAAAACTTGAAAACTTCACAACACAAAACTTAGACAAAAATTCTCGTGAGCTCCGTTAGTAAGAGAAAGCAAACCACCACTCAAAGGTACAGCAAGGAATTCATTCTTTGTTTATATCGGTGTTAAACCTACTGTACTCCAAGTTCTCTATGGGTCATATCCTCCAATATTACTCATAGATGCATCGGAATAAGCAAACAACACACGAAAAACAGAATCTGTCAAAAACAGAACAGTCTGTAGTAATCTGCAGGGTTCGCCTACTTCTGGAACTCCAAACAATTCAAACTAAATTGGTAAATTTGCGCAGTTTGTCTACCAATCAGCAGCAAAAACAATCAACTAAAATGCACACTCCAGTAAAATCCCACGACTACTTTAGAGAGCGCTAATGATTCTGTTTTTCGCAGCAAGATCATATAAACTTCACACAAGTTTTACCAAAGGTTCTACTTGGCACAAACACTAAACAAAACATGAAACCACATCTAACCAGAGCCTAGATGCCATATTTATTCCCTAACAGCAACAAAAGAAGAAAACATAAAATTGGGTTGCCTCCCAACAAGCGCTGTCGTTTTACGCCCCTAGCTAGGCACAATAATTCAATGATGCTCACATAAAGGACAAGGATTGAAGCACAAAGAGAGCATCATAAAACATGTGAAAAACACATCTAAGTCTAACATACTTCCTATGCATAGGCATTTTATAGGAAAACAGATTACCAAGACAAGCAAGATCTAGCATATGCAAGGAAGAAGAAAGAAACAAGATCAATCTCAACATGAAGAGAGGTAATTTAGTAACATGAAGATTTCTATGACCATATTTTCCTCTCTCATAATAATTGCATGTGGAATCAAAAGCAAATTCAACAGTATAGCTATCACATAGCATATACTCAACACGATCCACATGCATACGAAGTTGACACTCTTCCAAAATAGTGACATTAAAGTTGACAATCTTCCAAAACCACTTTCAATATTATTGCAAACATTATTATCAATCTCATATTTATCATGGGGCTTAAATAAATTTTCAAGATCATAAGAAGAATCACCCCAATCATGATCATTGCAATAAGTAGTGGGCATAGCAATACTAGCATCCCCAAGATTAGGGTTTTGCATATCATTAACACAATTGACATTTATAATAACATCATTGCAATTATGCTTTTTATTTAAGGAGCTAACATGAATCACTTTTTCTTTCAACAATTCCTCACAATTTTCAGATTCATGAATTTCAAGCAAAACCTCATAGAGATAGTCTAGTGTACGCAGCTCACTAGCAATAGGTTCAACATAATTGGATCTCTTGAAGAGATTAGCAAGTGGATGAGGATCCATACTTTTAGCAAGCAAAGATGCAAGCTAATTGAGGGCACATAGCAACACAAGCAAACAAGAGGCACGCGAGCGGAAAACAGATGGCGGAAGAAGGGAAAATAAAACGGCAAGGGTGAAGTGGGGGAGAGGAAAACGAGAGGCAAATAAATGTAATGCGAAGGATAAGGGTTTGTGATAGGTACTTGGTATATGCCTTTTGCGTAAGCCTCCCCGGCAACGGCGCCAGAAATTGGCTAGTTGACGGGGTGGCAAATCTTGACTTGAATTGGCGTGAATCTCCCCGGCAACGGCGCCAGAAATTCTTCTTGCTACCTCTTGAGCTTGCGTTGTATTCCCTCGAAGAGGAAAGGGAGATGCAGCACAGTAGCGTAAGTATTTCCCTAAGTTTTTGAGAACCAAGGTATCAATCCAGTAGGAGACCACGCGCGAGTCCCTCGCACCTGCACAAAAAATTAAGAACTTCGCAGCCAACACGATAAGGGGTTGTCAATCCCTTTACGGTCACTTACGAGAGTGAGATCTGATAGAGATGATAATTATATTTTTGGTATTTTTCGTTTAATAAAACTGCAAACAAAAGCAAGAAAAGTAAAGTAGATGTAGATTGATATGTTGAGAATAGACCCGGGGGGCCATAGTTTTCTCTAGTGGCTTCTCTCATGATAGCGATATTCTATGACAGGTAAACAAATTACTGTCGAGAAATTGATAGAAAAGCGAATAATTATGAGACTATCTAGGCATGATCATTATATATAGGCATCACGTCCAAGACAAGTAGACCGACTCCTGCCTGCATCTACTACTATTACTCCACACATCGACCGCTATCAAGCATGCATCTAGTGTATTGAGTCCATATGAACAAAGTAACGCCTTAAGCAAGATGACATGATGTAGAGGGATAAACTCAAGAAATATGATCAAAACCCCATATTTTTATCCTCGATGGCAACAATACAATACGTGCCTTGCTGCCCCTACTATCACTGGGAAAGGACACCGCAAGATTGAACCAAAAGCCAAACACTTCTCCCATTGCAAGAACTATAGATCTAGTAGGCCAAACCAAACCAATAATTCGAAGAGACTTGCAAGGATATTATGAGCACACATAAAAAGTTCAGAGAAGAACCAAATTTCTTTCATAGATAACCTTGATCATAAACTCACAATTCATAGGCTCTAGACAAACACACCGCAAAAAGAGATTACATTGAATAGATCTCCTCGAAGACCGAGGAGAACTTTGTATTGAGATCCAGAGAGAAAGAGAGAAGAAGCCATATAGATACTAGCTATGGACCCGAAGGTCTGTTGGTAAACTACTCACAAGTCATGGTGAGGGCGATGATGATGATGATGAAGGCCTCCGCGATGCATCCCCCTCCCGGAACAGGCTCCAAGATGGGATCTCCACGGGAACAGAAGCTACGGCGGTGGAATTAGGGTTTTCTCTCTGCGTATGGATTTTCTGGGGTACGTAGGTATATATAGGAAGAAGGAGGGCACCGGGGGCCGTGTGGGCCAGCCTCGAGGCAAGGGGCGCGCCCCCCACCCTCGAGGGCTGCCTCTTTGCCCCCTGACTTGGTCCTGATGTTTCCCAAGCGTGATTTCCTCCAAAAATATCTCTCATGAAGGTTTCATTCCATTTGGACTCCGTTTGATATTCCTTTTCTGCAAAACCCTGAAATAGGCAAAAAACAGCAATCTGGACTCGGCCTTTGGGTTAGTAGGTTAGTCCCAAAAATGATATAAAAGTGAATGATAAAGCCCATTAAACATCCAAGACTTCATAAATAATAGCATGGAAAATAAAAAATTATAGATACTTTGGAGACGTATCATGCCACGCCGCCGCCGCCGGATGCCGCCTCGCCGAAGCCCGCCACCGTCCCCGCCGCCGGAGGTAGCCGTTGATACGTCTCCAACGTATCTATAATTTTTTATTCTTCCATGCTATTATTTATGATCTCTTGGATGTTTAATGGGTTTGTCATACACTTATATATCATTTTTGGGACTAACCTACTAACCCAAAGGCTTAGTCCAGATTGCTGTTTTTTTCCTGTTTCAGGGTTTTGCAGAAAAGGAATATCAAACGGAGTCCATACGGAATGAAACCTTCGGGAGAGATATTATTGGAGAAAATCACGCACGGGAGACTTGAGAAGCACGGAGTAGGGGCCACGAGGTGCCCACGAGGGTGGGGGGCACACCCCCTGCCTCGTGGGTCCCTCGTGAGTCCCCCAGTGCCCTCCTTCCTCCTATATAAGCCTACGTACCCCGAAACCATCAGTAACAGAGAGAAAACCCTAATTCCACCGATGTAACCTTCTGTTCCCGTGAGATCCCATCTTGGAGCCTGTTTCGGAGCTCCGCCGGAGGGGGGATCCATCACGGAGTGCTTCTACATCATCATCATCGCCCTCACCATCAGTTGTGAGTAGTTTACCACAGACCTTCGGGTCCATGGCTAGTATCTAGATGGCTTATTCTCTCTCTCTCTCTG
Organism: Secale cereale; assembly: GCA_902687465.1. Classification (NCBI taxonomy): domain Eukaryota; kingdom Viridiplantae; phylum Streptophyta; class Magnoliopsida; order Poales; family Poaceae; genus Secale; species Secale cereale. The sequence goes on along the minus strand of LR738715.1, from coordinate 671,439,753 downwards.
GATCTCAATACAAAGTTCTCCTCGGTCTTCAAGGAGATCTATTCGATGTAATCTCTTTTAGCGGTGTGTTTGTCGAGATCCGATGAATTGTGAGTTTATGATCAAGATTATCTATGAGAAATATTTGGTTCTTTTCTGAAATCTTTATGTGTGCTCATAATATCCTTGCAAGTCTCTTCGAATTATTGGTTTGGTTTGGCCTACTAGATCTATAGTTCTTGCAATGGGAGAAGTTCTTGGCTTTGGGTTCAATCTTGCGGTGTCCTTTCCCAGTGACAGTAGGGGCAGCAAGGCACGTATTGTATTGTTCCCATCGAGGATAAAAACATGGGGGTTATATCATATTGCTTGAGTTTATCCCTCTACAGCATGTCATCTTGCTTAAGGCATTACTCTGTTCTTATGAACTCAATACACTAGATGCATGTTGGATAGCAGTCGATGTGTGGAGTAATAGTAGTAGATGCAGGCAGGAGTCTGTCTACTTGGCTCAGACGTGATGCCTATATACAATGATCATGCCTAGATAGTCTCATAATTATTTTCTTTTCTATCAATTGCTCGACAGTAATTTGTTTACCCGTCATAGAATATCGCTATCATGAGAGAAGCCACTATAGAACACTATGGCCCCCGGGTCTATTCTCAACATATCAATCTACATCTACTTTACTTTTTCCACTTTTACTTTCTGTTCTTATAAACAAAAATACCAAAAAATATAGACTATCATCTCTATCAGATCTCACTTTCGTAAGTGACCGTAAAGGGATTGACAACCCCTTATCGCGTTGGTTCCGAAGTTCTTATTTGTTTGTGCAGGTGCGAGGGACTCGCGCGTGGTCTCCTACTGGATTGATACCTTGGTTCTCAAAAACTGAGGGAAATACTTACACTACTGTGTTGCATCTCCCTTTCCTCTTCGAGGGAATACAACGCAAGCTCGAGAAGTAGCAAGAAGAATTTCTGGCGCCATTGCCGGGGAGGCTTACGCAAAAGTCATATAGCAAGTACCTATCACAATCCCTTATCCTTCACATTACATTTTTGCCTCTCGTTTTCCTCTCCCCCACTTCACCCTTGCAGTTTTATTTGCCCTTCTTCTGCCGTGTGTTTATCGTTCGCTTGCTTCTTGTGTGCTTGTGTGTGTTGGATTGCTTGCTTGTCACTATGGCTCAAAACAATACCAAATTGTGTGACTTCTCCAATACCAACAATAATGATTTTATTAGCACTCCGATTGCTCCTATTACCGATGCTGAATCTTGTGAGATCAATGCTGCTTTGTTGAATCTTGTCATGAAAGATCAATTCTCCGGCCTTCCTAGTGAAGATGACGCTACCCATCTGAACAACTTTGTTGATTTATGTGATATGCAAAAGAAAAGGGATACGGATAACGATATTCTTAAATTGAAGTTATTTCCGTTTTCACGTAGAGATCGTGCTAAAACTTGGTTTTCCTCTTTGCCTAGAAATAGTATTGATTCGTGGAATAAGTGCAAAGATGCTTTTATCTCTAAGTATTTCCCTCCTGCTAAGATCATCTCTCTTAGAAACGATATTATGAACTTTAAGCAACTAGATCATGAGCATGTTGCACAAGCTTGGGAGAGAATGAAACTAATGGTACGTAATTGCCCTACACATGGTTTGAATCTATGGATGATTATTCAGAACTTTTATGCTGGCTTGAATTTTGCTTCTAGAAATCTTTTAGACTCGGCCGCAGGAAGCACTTTCATGGAAACTACCTTAGGAGAAGCTACCAAACTCCTAGATAATATCATGGTTAATTATTCTCAATGGCACACCAAAAGTTCTACTAGTAAAAAAGTGCATGCTATTGAATAAATTAGTGTTTTGAGTGGAAAGATGGATGAACTTATGAAATTATTTGCTGCTAAGAGTGCTTCTTCTGATCCTAATGATATGCCTTTGTCCACTTTGATTGAAAATAACAATGAATCTTTGGATGTGAATTTTGTTGGTAGGAATAATTTTGGTGACAATGCTTATAGAGGGAATTTTAATCCTAGGCCTTTTCCTAGTAATTCCTCTAATAATTATGGTAATTCCTACAACAACTCTTATGGAAAGATGCCTTCTGAATTTGAAACTAGTGTTAAGGAGTTTATGATCTCACAAAAGAATTTCAATGCTATGCTTGAAGAGAAATTGCTTAAGATTGATGAATTGGCTAGAAGTCTGGATAGAATTACTCTTGATGTTGATTCTTTGAAACTTAGATCTATCCCACCTAAGCATGATATCAATGAGTCTCTCAAAGCCATGAGAATTTCCATTGATGAATGCAAAGAAAGAACCGCTAGGATGTGTGCAAAAAGAGAGGATTATATTAAAGCATGTTCTTCTTGTTATCATGAAAATAAAGATGAAGATCTGAAAGTTATTGATGTGTCTCCTATTATATCCTTGTTTTCTAGTATAAATCTTGATGAAGATAGGATTGGAGATGATTCTGCTTTAAGGTGTCCCAATGATTCGGAGTTTTTAGATCTTGATGCTAAAATTGTTAAAAGTGGGAGTGAAGAAATTAAAACTTTGCATAGTGATGAACCCACTACTTTGGATTTCAAGGGATTCAATTATGATAAATGTTCTTTGATTGATTGTATTTCCTTGTTGCAATCCGTACTAAATTCTCCACATGCTTATAGTCAAAATAAAGCTTTCACCAAACACATAGTTGATGCTTTGATGCAATCTTATGAGGAAGAACTTGAGTTAGAAGTTTCTATCCCTAGAAAGCTTTATGATGAGTGGGAACCTACTATTAAAATAAAAATAAAAGATCATGAATGCTATGCTTTGTGTGATTTGGGTGCAAGTGTCTCCACTATCCCAAAAACTTTGTGTGATTTCCTAGGATTCCATGAGCTTGATGATTGTTCCTTAAATTTGCATCTTGCGGATTCCACTATTAAGAAACCTATGGAAAGAATTAATGATGTTCTTATTGTTGCCAATAGGAATTATGTGCCCATAGATTTCATTGTTCTTGATATAGATTGCAATCCTTCATGTCCTATTATTCTTGGCAGACCTTTCCTTAGAACGATTGGTGCAATTATTGATATGAAGGAAGGAAATATTAGATTCCAATTTCGGTTAAGGAAAGGCATGAAACACTTTCCTAGAAAGAAAATCAAATTACCATATGAATCTATTATGAGAGCCACATATGGACTGCCTTCCAAAGATGGCAATACCTAGATCTGTTTTGTATCGTGCCTAGCTAGGGGCGTAAAATGATAGCGCTTATTGGGAGGCAACCCAATTTTATATTTTTTGTTTCTGCTGCTGTTAGGGAATAAATATTGCATCTAGCTTCTGTCTAGATATGGTTTCATGTTTTGTTTAGTGTTTGTGCCAAGTAGAACCTTTGGGAAGACTTGTGTGAAGTTTATGTGATCTTGCTGTGAAAAACAGAATCGTTAGCACTTGCTAGAATTGCCATCAAATTTTACTGGAGCGTGCTATTTAGTTGATTCATTTTGCAGATGATTAATAGACAAATTCCTCACGTCTACCAATTTAGTTTGAATTTTTTGGAGTTATAGAAGTATGCGAAACCTGCAGATTACTACAGACTGTTCTGTTTTTGACAGATTCTGTTTTTCGTGTGTTGTTTGCTTATTTCAATACATCTATGAGTATTATTGGGAGGTATGAACCATAGAGAAGTTGGAATACAGTAGGTTTAACACCAATATAAACAAAGAATGAATTCATTGCAGTACCTTCGAGTAGTGATTTGTTTTCTTATACTAACGGAGCTCACGAGAATTTTTGTCTAAGCTTTGTGTTGTGAAGTTTTCAAGTTTTAAATATTGCTTTGATGGACTATGGAACAAAGAGTAGCAAGGTCCTAAGCTTGGGGATGCCCATGTCACCCCAAGTAAAATTCAAGGACAATCAAAAGCCTAAGCTTGGGGATGCCCCGGGAAGGCATCCCCTCTTTCGTCTTCATCCATCGGTAACTATACTTGGAGCTATATTTTTATTCACCACATGATATGTGTTTTGCTTGGAGCGTCTTGTATAATTTGAGTCTTTTCTTGTTAGTTTGCCAAAATTATCCTTGCTGGACACACCTATTTGAGCGAGTTAAATATGGCCTAGGAATTATTAAAACACTCATTGAGCTTCACTTATATCTTTTGAGTTGAATAGGTTTGCTCTAGTGCTTCACTTATATCGTTTAGAGCACGGTGGTGATAATATTTTGAAGAAATTGCTGAACTCTCATGATTCCCTTATATTCATTTGAGAGTCTATTAAAACATCATGGTAATGTGTTTAGGCCATAAAACTAGTCTTCACATGATAGACATCCAATATCAATGTAGTAAAAACTTTCACACTAAGTGCGTTGAATATGATGAGATGTTGGATGCTTGATAATTGTTTTGAGATATGAGGATAGTGATATTAGAGTCATGCTAGTGGAGTTATTATGAAATTGAGAAATACTTGTGTTAAGGTTAGTGATTCCCGTAGCATGCACGTATGGTGAACCGCTATGTGACGAAGTTAGAGCATGAGGTATTTGTAAAGTGCCAACCTTTGTGTGGAGGTCGGGGGCGCGCGATGGTTAACTCCTACAAACCTCCCCCATAGGAGCATGCGTTGATTGCTTTGTTTTGATGACTCATAGATTTTTGCAATAAGTATATGAGTTCTTATGACTAATGTTGAGTCCATGAATTATACGCACTCTCACCCTTCCCCCATTGCTAGCCTCTCTTGTACCACGCAACTTTCGCCGGTGTCATACGCCCACTATATATCCTTCCTCAAAATGAACCATCATATTATTCCTCAAAACAGCCACCATACTGTGGGGACCCCGACTTAGAAGTCGAGATCACCGAATGCACGTGTACAGTGATCCCAGAGATCAATGCTCACTGAACACACAGAAGCTGAATAACAAGAGTCTTACATCCATACAAATAGTCTTACACGAATTAAGGCCATTAAGGCCAAGTCTTACATAGATAGAGCCTCACGGGCTGAATAGCAAATAACTCAAATAGCGGAAGTCTTCGATAAACGGGTAGAACCCATGCCATCTTCCTTAACCCTACAGGCATTCTGACTGGGATAGCGTCCTAGTTCGCATGTTCGTCTCCAAAGAACTCTTCCTCATACTCCTGTTCTTCCATGCCTGGCCAATTAAATAACCAGTGGCAAGCCAATGAGTACTTTGAATGTACTCGCAAGCAACCCATGATGTGGTTCAAAGTAACAATGCAATTGAACGATAATGAACAATCTAGCAAGGGCTAGAATAAATATTCTACTAGCAAGTTTATGCATCAATAATCTCGCGTAACCTCGAAGACAGGTTACCGATATCAACATGAATATGATTCAACTCATCGAGTCAAGTCACCACCTTGACTCTTCACACACATACTATCACCGAGGAAGTAAAATTCTGGACATAGTTTAAGTAGCACCACCCAACTGTCCATGACCGTGGACACGGCTATTCGAATAGTTTTACACTCTGCAGAGGTTGTACACTTTACCCACAAGATCCGGGGAGCTTCCGTGTCATCCACGACCCGCGGTACCTCAAGTACCCGGGGTAAGCACCCGGTCATTCTCTTTCCTTAGATGACACTAACATAGAGTCTACTCGTTGGTACACGGCCCTCGGGTACAAACAATAGATCACGGGACTTGCCCTAATTTCAATGTCACACGTACCCGAAGGGACCAACGGTGTGTCCGGTGCCCTGTAAAAACAGTCATGGCCGTCTATCCAAGCACGACCCCGTCCCGGGAAAGACCTCAAGTCTTCCCGTCACTAGTAATGCGGGCACCATGCTAGTATCGACCTAAGTAATCAATAAAGCCCCGTCCCATAAGGGGTAGTGTGGTTGCACATGTTTGGTTGGGACGGTAGTCACACATAAATCTAATCCATCATTCCACCATGCACATGATTTACCGGCACATCACTTCTTTCTCAAGTGATGGCCTAACACATCATCACCCTCGGGCATTAGGGGCACCCGATGGGTTCATGCAAATGCTTTCAACTACGAAGGTTCAAATCACACATGCATCATTTAAGCATCATGACCAACTATTTGCATGTCATCTAGCACATAGTAAGATCACCAAATAGGCATGCATCATGTGGAGGTTCATCAGGTCACCATTGTAACCCTATCATCATGCATCGGAAACAAACGAGTTCCGAGAACAAGTGTATCATGGTCAAAGGGCTGCTTGCCTGGATTGGCTTGGTCTTCAAAGTCTTCAAATCCTTCTCCTTCTCCTTCCACAGCAACTTCGTCAAATACGGGATCTATACGTCGCATAATAACCACGGAAAAATAAGAATACAAACAAAACAGAAAAATCAAAGTGCTCAGAAAAATGTCAACTCATTTTTGTTAAATACTAGAGGAATTTCTAAAATGGGGAAAATCTTAGTTGGAGTTTTTGGAGCAACAGAATGGATTCTATTGATTTTAGAACATGAGTTTCACTGCCCAAATTTGAATTTAAATTTGAACAGAATAGAAAAGTCTCATGGATTTGAGTGAAAATGGTACCATTAAATAGGTTGGAATATTACAAGATTTTAGGAGTTGAAATTATTTTATTTGGACCATTATTCTTTTCTGTAGAAATGTTTAAAACATTTACAGAAAAAGAAAAAGAAAATGCGTCCTGTGCACTGGGCCAGAGAAGGCCACAGTGCACGGCCCAGGCGGACCAGCCCAGCCGCACGGGAGCCTGCGCGCGCACGTCAGGTTTTTGAACCTGACGGGCGGGGCCCGTGGGTCAGTGGCAGAGAGGAGGGGGAGAGGGGTGTGGGGATGACAGGTGGGGCCCGCCTGTCATCACCAACCTTGCGGCCACGGCGACGGCGAGCTCACCGGCGAGGTTTCCGGCCACGGCGACGGCAACGGAGGGTGGGAATGCGTCCAGCGTCGAGTGGCGGTTGCAGTGGTGGTGGTGCGGCATGCCGGGGAGGTCAGCTTCGCCGGCGGCGAGGTGGGACGGCGGAAGCTCGTCGGGAGGTTGCTGCTCCGGTCGTTTCCGATTGCAAACGGAGGGGCAAACAGGGGGGAAAGGGTCAGTGGAGCTCGGTGGTTCTAGATCGGGCAAGAAGAAGGGCAGGGGAGGCCCGTACTGCGAGATCACCGGCGGCCCGACGCGGCGGAGCTCCGGTCGATCCCGAGCACTGGGACTCTCTGGGGAGGAGTGGATGGTGCTGGGGGACTCAGTGGAGTGAGGTGAGGTTGTTGGTGTTGCTGGAGAGGCCCGGGGGGTCCTATTTATAGGAGATCGACGGAGGCCCGTGGTCCAGTGCGTCGGCGAGCTCCGGCTCGAGGCTACAGCGCACGGGAGGCCAAGGGGATGAGTCCATGGTGTTCCTGGACGAGTCCCACGTCTAGTAGAGGTGAGAGGAGGAGCGGGGGAGCTTCTAGAGCGAGCGCGCGTGCGAGGCAGAGGAGTGGCCGTTGCGGGCGGCCAGCGCGCGTGCGACAACGACCACTGGAGGGCGCAGGAGGAGGGGGGACAGCGCCGGGGAGGTTGCGGACGTCGAGATGCCTCGACTGGCACGAAGGAGGAGCCCGAGGCTGTCGGGGGAGGCGGATTGGCTGGAGCCACCGTGCGGAGGTGCACTATAGCACGCTCCAGAGCGTGCGTATTGCTGCCATCATCGCGCTCTCGTCGTTCTGGTCAAAACCAACGTGTCCACGAGTGTCTAGAAGGTTGAGTGAGGAGTAAAGAAATGGCCTGCGGCCTTGGATGCCCTGGAGATGCTGAGAGAGAGTGAAGATGCTGGTGAAATGGTGAAAACCTACTGTCCAGCAAGGTAAAACAGGGTTCTTACCCCTCAATCATGGAGCTGAGGTGCTGGGGAAGTTACTGGGGGTAGCTAGTAACTCAATGATCATGTGGTAAAAAGTTGAGGCCATGGAGAAGAGTAAAAGTGATCAAATTGGAGGTTTTAGTAAATCTGCAGAAGGTGTTTGATCAGTGTTTGGTCAAGTAAATGACCTCCACTTGACATGGCACTTAACAGGGTTGAATAATATCAGAAAATAGGGTGCTTCACCAAATTTGGGCTCATTTAAAGAAACTAGCCAATGTAACTTCGGTGAACCCTAGAAATCAACAGAAACAGTTTCATCTTGATTGAGTCAAGCTAATCATCTCCCCTTGATGCACCACTTGGTGTAGCATCATCATTTGGGGTATTGATCATGCCCACAAAGTTTGAAGCTCCAGATAAAAAGTTGGTAATGTAAAGTTGTTCAAATTTGCATTTGAACAGAAAGGGTTTTGAGGTGATCTGATCAAATTGCTCTATTCCAAATCTTGTGCCATTTGGTCTAGATGCCTTATTAGGTCATTCTAGCATGTGCACCAAGTTTGAGAGCATCTGGACAAGTTTGGCAATGTAAAGTTGCTCAAACTTCAAATATGGACAGAATGGTTATGAAGGGGTTTGAGGATGTTTTCTTGCTTCCCAAGGCATGGGACTTGGCAAGATCATCACATATGTCATATATGACATGATAGAATTTCCCTGGAATTTTTGGAGAATATTTCCTTTGTAAATATTTCAAAAGCTTGAAATATTCAGAAAGGGTTTTAGAGGGTTTAGCCCATTATTTTGAACATGACCAAGTGCTGAAACTCTTATATATGGACAATATATGTCCTCTGAGTCTCTCTGAATTTTGGCAAATATTTTTGAAACAGTTAAATAATTTTCCCCTATTAAAGACCATTTCTGGCCTTAAGAAAAAGCTTTTAAATAAAATAGGAAAATAACTTTTAAAATCATACCTTTGTGGTTTCTGGGAGTCCTATGACTACTAGGTCTCAAATATTCCTTTGAAATAATTTTCTCACCCTAAATCAAGTACTTGCAGTGCAAATCCCAATTCAGGGGTTTTTGGAAAACTAAATTTATAAAATACCTTTAGGCCAAATTAATTTTGTAAGAAAATACTATACTGTTATATAACACTTGGTATGATCATTGGGCAGAAGTTTTGAGTATGGAGATGAATTCTACAAGAGGTCATAGTTGACTTTAATGAGCACAAGAAAAAGCACATGAAGAAAACTCAATTCCAAATAAAAGCCAAATGATGCTAAAAAAATTTGCTGGTCCAAATTTTCATGCTTCAAAGTTACAAATAACATGTTAGAAAATGCAGGGTGTGACAGACCTACCCCCCTTACAAGAATCTCGTCCCCGAGATTCCTAAACTAGGTCTTAAAAGAAATCGGGAAACTCGGATCTAAGATAGTCTTCTCGTTCCTAGGTTGCTTCTGCTTCGGTGTGGTTGCTCCACTGGACCTTGAAATACTTGATGGTACGGCTCCACGTACGTCGTTCCGCTTCGTCCAGAATGCGAATGGGCTTCTCGTGGTAGGTCAAATCAGGCTGCAGATCAATGGCTTGGTGATCCACATCCTTGTAGAGATTGGGCTTGTCTGGAACTTGGAGACATTTCCGGAGTTGTGACACATGGAATACATTGTGCACATCGGATAGCTCAGGTGGTAGTTCCAACTGATAAGCCACTTCTCCTCGTCGTGCAGTGATCTCAAAGGGTCCAATGAACCTTGGTGCGAGCTTCCCCTTGACGTGGAAACGCTTGGTTCCCTTCAGAGGGGTTACCCGCAGGTACACATGATCCCCGACATGGAAACTCATGTTCCGACGGTGAGTGTCAGCATAACTCTTCTGCCTTGACTTGGCTGCCTTTAATCGCTCTCTGACTAGTTGGACTTGCTCTTCTGCTGCGCGGAGATTATCCGGTCCAAAGACTAGTCCTTCTCCAGTTTCTGACCAGTTGAGGGGTGTGCGGCATCTGCGTCCGTACAACACCTCAAATGGTGCCATCTGAAGGCTTGACTGATAACTGTTGTTATAGGAGAACTCGGCAAAAGGGAGACAGTCTTCCCACTTGGCTCCATAGGCCAAGACACAGGCTCGGAGCATATCTTCGAGGATCTGATTGACTCGCTCTGTCTGACCTCCGGTCTGTGGGTGGAAAGCTGTGCTGAAAGACAACTTGGTTCCCAAGGCTTCTTGGAACTTCTTCCAGAACCTAGAGGTGAACTGGGTTCCTCGATCTGACACAATCTCCTTGGGAACACCGTGAAGACTCACGATTCGGTCGATGTAGAGAGCTGCCAGCCGGTTGCCATCATAAGTGGTCTTGACAGGAATGAAATGGGCCACCTTGGTCAAATGATCGACTATGACCCAGATAGAGTCATGTCCTCTATTCGACCTTGGTAATCCAGTGATGAAGTGCATTCCAACTTTATCCAACTTCCACTCAGGAACCTTGAGTGGTTGAAGCAATCCAGCAGGTCGCTGATATTCAGCCTTGACCCTTTGGCACACATCACACTTTGCAACATAGGTCGCAATCTCTCTTTTCATCCCGTGCCACCAGAATCGTGCCTTCAAGTCTTGGTACATCTTGGTTCCTCCGGGGTGGATGGAATACGGAGTGTCGTGGGCTTCTTGCAGAATCAGCGTCTTCAGCTCTGTGTTGTTTGGTACGCAGAGGCGACCTTTGTACCAAACAATCCTGTGCTCGTCTTCGGAGAATCCTGGGGCCTTGCCCAGCTTCATCTTCCTCTTGATGCCTTCAATGCTTGCATGTCCATCTTGTGCCTTCTTGACGTCGTCCATCAGGGTCGGTCTGACTTCCAATGATCCAGAAATCCAGGGGTGACCAATTCCAAACTGAATTGCTTGATCTCCTTAAACAAGGCTGGCTTCCTTTCTTGAATAACGGCATTCAAAGAGCAAGCCTTCCTGCTTAAGGCATCGGCCACCACGTTAGCCTTCCCAGGGTGATACTGAACACTGAGGTCATAATCTTTGATGAGTTCCAACCATCTCCGCTGCCTCATGTTCAATTCCTTTTGGGTGAAAATGTACTTCAGACTTTTGTGGTCTGTGTAGATCTCACACCGTTTCCCTAGGAGGTAATGCCGCCATGTCTTCAAGGCATGAACCACTGCCGCTAGCTCAAGATCGTGAGTAGCGTAGTTCTCCTCATGGGGTCGTAGCTGCCTGGAGAGGTATGCTATGACGCGGCCTTCTTGCATCAGAACACTTCCCAATCTGGTTCGAGAGGCATCACAATATATCACGAACTCCTTGTGAATATCAGGTGTTGCCAGAACTGGGGCGGTGGTCAATCTCTTCTTGAGCTCTTGGAAGCTCTCTTCGCATTTTGGCGTCCACTCGAACTTCTTGTCCTTCTTGAGGAGCTGAGTCATTGGTCGTGCAATGCTAGAGAATCCTTCCACGAACTTGTGGTAATAGCCCGCTAGTCCGAGGAAGCTTCTAACTTCCTTGACGGTCGTTGGAGATTGCCATTGGGTCACAGCTTCGATTTTTGCAGGATCAACAGATAATCCTTCCTCGGTCAAGACATGACCTAAGAATCCAACTTCATGTAGCCAGAACTCACACTTGCTGAATTTGGCATACAGTTGGTGCTCACGAAGCTTGTCTAGGACCATCCTCAGATGCTGCTCGTGCTCTTCCTCCGACTTCGAGAACACAAGAATGTCATCAATGAAGACAACAATGAACTTGTCCAAATATTCCATGAAGACTTAAATCATGAGATACATGAAGTAAGCTGGGGCATTGGTTAACCCAAAAGACATGACCGTGCACTCGTACAGGCCATATCTGGTTACGAATGCCGTCTTCGGAATATCTTGGGGTCTGATCTTCAGCTGGTAGTACCCAGATCTGAGGTCGATCTTGGAGAACACCTTGGCTCCACTGAGCTGATCAAACAGATCTTTGATCTTGGGAAGTGGGTACTTGTTCTTGATTGTAACTTCATTGAGGGAACGATAGTCGATGCATAAGCGGATGGTACCGTCCCTCTTTGCCACAAACAGAACAGGAGATCCCCAAGGGGAGGCACTTGGGCGGATAAATCCCTTCCTTAGCTGCTCTTCCAGCTGCTTCTTTAACTCGGCTAATTCTTCCGTCCCCATTCTATAAGGCTTCTTATAGATGGGTCCTGCTCCGGGCACGAGCTCGATGATGAACTCAATGTCACGGTCAGGGGGCATTCCCGGTAGTTCATCCGGAAAGACATCAGGATACTCACATACCACCGGTACTTGATCTAGCCCAACTTCAGACAGACAGTTGACTTTAGCGGCTTGAGCGGAAGAGGAGTTGGAAGCAAACTTGACTTTGACTCCTTGGTCATTGGTCACAGTGACCGTCCGATTGGCACAGTCTAACAAGCCTTGGTGCTTACTGAGCCAATTCATGCCTAGGATCACATCCAAGCCTTGCGATCTCAGGACGATAAGGTCTACTAGGAAGTCTACACCGTTAATGGTAATACCGACTCCTTTACAGCCTATCTTGGCTCTCATCTCGGCTCCGGGGGTTTGTACCACCATAGGGTTATTCAGGGGTGTAGGGGTCATGCCACTTTTTAATGCAAATCTTTGAGTGACAAATGAATGCGTTGCTCCAGAATCAAACAAGACAGTTGCAGGTGCTGAGTTGACAAGGAACGTACCCAGCACGACGTCCGGGTCTTCCTGAGCTTCTTCAGCAGTGACGTGATTCACACGGCCCTTCCCATGGTTCGGTCGGTTGCGAGGAGCTGGGTTCCTTGGTGGCACTCCACGGCCTTGTCCCTGGTTCTACGCATTGGGGCGCGGGGCATCTGGCTTCTTGTTGGGGCACACCCTTGAGATGTGTCCGGGCTGACCACATCCAAAGCAAGTGACTTGGTTTGGATTGATCTTGTTGCCACCACTGGTATTGGGGTTGAAAGCTGGCCTGGGGTTGGCATACTGCTGAGGCTGAGGGTTGGCACGAGGTGCAGGAGCTCTTGGTTGCTGATAGGTTGGCTTGGCCGGGGCTGACTGCCACGGACGAGGCTTCTGGTTGCTGGAACTTCCCTTACTGACCAACTTGCGCTTGCGAGTGTCTTCCAAAGCACGCGCTTGTCTTCAAGCATAAGTGCCTTGTTCACTAGGTCAGGGAAAGACGGGCAGTCGCACACAACAAGTGAGTATTGCAGAGTCTGATTGAGGCCTTCCATGAAGCGCTCCCTTTTGGCAGCATCAGTGCTGACATCTTTAGGGGCATACCTTGACAGAATACTGAACTTCTACATGTACTCCTTGACAGTGCCACTTCCTTGCTTCAGGGCTTGGAATTCACACTTTTTGATAGCCATGATTCCGGAAGGAATGTGGGCCTTGCGGAATTCTGACTTGAAGTTAACCCAAGTGATGTCTTGTTCAGCATGCATGACCTTGAATCCATCCCACCAAGCTCTAGTAGTCCCCCCGAGGCAGTGGGCTGCATAAGCCACCTTCTCGCGGTCTTCGGTGCATCCGACTAGTTCCAGTATCTCCTCAATGGAATGGACCCAGTCGTCTGCATCCAGGGGTTCAGCAGTCTCAATGAAGGTTGGCGGTGCATGCTTCTTGAACTCTGCCAACGTGGAACGTCCATTGCCATTCCCCGCCGGCTGGCGGTTGTTGGTGACAGCTTGAGCAATCAGCTGAAGGGCTGCAGTGTTGGCTTGGCGTTCCTCTCGGAAAGCTTGGAGAAGCTGAGCCATGTCCATGCCTGGAGGAGGTGGTGGTGGAGCTTGGTCGTTGGTTTGGTCGGCCTCTGGCTGAGCGGATGCTCCGGCTTCGGGCTGCTGGGTAGAGGTACCAGTACGAGTTACAACAGGCATCCTATTGGAGCGGTAAAAGGTCTTATGACTCGGAAGAGGGAAAGCAAGATAGATGGGTGCCTAGTAAGGGGGTGGGTGTGACACTAAATCAAATCATGCAAGGGCCGAAAGGCCAAAACACATTCATAAAAATCCAAATGGGTGATGTAGTCGTTTACACATTCCCGAAGGAAGAATACGACATACATCCAGACACAACAAAAGCGAACACTAGATGGTTTCATATGAACCATACAAGGACTCGACTGCGCATAGGGGTTACACGACCTATCCTACCGTAGAGGTTACAACTGGCATATCCGAGTAGCGAATAATGCCTAAGCGGCGGAATGCTTGGTCGCGTATTCCGGCTCTTCTGGGTCTTCCTCCTTGTCTTCATCTGTCTGGGCCCCCTTGTCACTTGAGGGTGTGGGGGAGTGGAGGAGTTTGATACGACGGTGCTTCGTCAGTGGTGCAGGGAAAAGCTTGCGATATTCCCTTGCCGTCATCCGGCGTCGCCGAGGTGGTTCTTCATTCTTGGATGATACATCCTCGGAGGTCCTTCCGCCTCGATATGCGATAGCGGATTGTCCAGAAGGTGCTCCTTCCTTCTTGATCCTATTTGCCTTCTCTTGAGCTCGACGAAGAAGTGCCTTGGTCTTGTGAAGTTCTTCTCGAAGCTTCATTGATTCCGAGGCCAAGTCTTGTGCCAAGCTGTCGGCACATAGACTGAAGTAGGTCTGGAACCGAAGCGAGAGTCCTTCCTTCAGTGGAGGGGCTAGTGCATTGCTTTCTTCTTCACCTTCCTTCCGGTAAGGTAAGAAGCGAGTCGTCATCTTGGCTGCCATCTCCGGAAGAATCTCGCGGAGACGGGCTAGTGCCTTGAGTGCAGCAGCCTCGACAGCGAGTGGTAGTGTTGCCATCTGGGGTCCCTCGAAGAACCAACTTGTGGGAGGATCGTTTGCCTTCACGATCACTTCCACATGGTACTCCACCTCAGTATCGCTCACCCAATGCTCATGGTAGGTGAGGATGGGTGCTCGGTGGAACTGACACTCCTGGAGGCTATCCTCGAGAAGTAAGGGAAACCCAGTGGTCAGGTGCTCTTCGGGTACAGCGGCCATCTACAAAGGTGGAATAGGAGGGGTTAATAAGCTGATGAAATCTCAGGTTTAGAAAAGAAGAGAGGTTCAGAAGGTTTTTGAAAAAGGGTCTCATCTAACTAACGCCCATGCTAACTAAGGCTTCCTACAGTCAGGATGGCTCTGATACCAGCTCTGTGGGGACCCCGACTTAGAAGTCGAGATCACCGAATGCACGTGTACAGTGATCCCAGAGATCAATGCTCACTGAACACACAGAAGCTGAATAACAAGAGTCTTA
This sequence comes from Secale cereale, assembly GCA_902687465.1. Taxonomy (NCBI): domain Eukaryota; kingdom Viridiplantae; phylum Streptophyta; class Magnoliopsida; order Poales; family Poaceae; genus Secale; species Secale cereale. The sequence goes on along the minus strand of LR738715.1, from coordinate 671,424,610 downwards.
CATCCATACAAATAGTCTTACACGAATTAAGGCCATTAAGGCCAAGTCTTACATAGATAGAACCTCACGGGCTGAATAGCAAATAACTCAAATAGCGGAAGTCTTCGATAAACGGGTAGAACCCATGCCATCTGCCTTAACCCTACAGGCATTCTGACTGGGATAGCGTCCTAGTTCGCATGTTCGTCTCCAAAGAACTCTTCCTCATACTCCTGTTCTTCCATGCCTGGCCAATTAAATAACCAGTGGCAAGCCAATGAGTACTTTGAATGTACTCGCAAGCAACCCATGATGTGGTTCAAAGTAACAATGCAATTGAACGATAATGAAAAATCTAGCAAGGGCTAGAATAAATATTCTACTAGCAAGTTTATGCATCAATAATCTCGCGTAACCTCGAAGACAGGTTACCGATATCAACATGAATATGATTCAACTCATCGAGTCAAGTCACCACCTTGACTCTTCACACACATACTATCACCGAGGAAGTAAAATTCTGGACATAGTTTAAGTAGCACCACCCAACTGTCCATGACCGTGGACACGGCTATTCGAATAGTTTTACACTCTGCAGAGGTTGTACACTTTACCCACAAGATCCGGGGAGCTTCCGTGTCATCCACGACCCGCGGTACCTCAAGTACCCGGGGTAAGCACCCGGTCATTATCTTTCCTTAGACGACACTAACATAGAGTCCACTTGTTGGTACACGGCCCTCGGGTACAAACAATAGATCACGGGACTTGCCCTAATTTCAATGTCACGCGTACCCGAAGGGACCAACGGTGTGTCCGGTGCCCTGTAAAAACAGTCATGGCCGTCTATCCAAGCACGACCCCGTCCCGGGAAAGACCTCAAGTCTTCCCGGCACTAGTAATGCGGGCACCATGCTAGTATCGACCTAAGTAATCAATAAAGCCCCGTCCCATAAGGGGTAGTGTGGTTGCACATGTTTGGTTGGGACGGTAGTCACACATAAATCTAATCCATCATTCCACCATGCACATGATTTACCGGCACATCACTTCTTTCTCAAGTGATGGCCTAACACATCATCACCCTCGGGCATTAGGGGCACCCGATGGGTTCATGCAAATGCTTTCAACTACGAAGGTTCAAATCACACATGCATCATTTAAGCATCATGACCAACTATTTGCATGTCATCTAGCACATAGTAAGATCACCAAATAGGCATGCATCATGTGGAGGTTCATCTAGGTCACCATTGTAACCCTATCATCATGCATCGGAAACAAACGGGTTCCGAGAACAAGTGTATCATGGTCAAAGGGCTGCTTGCCTGGATTGGCTTGGTCTTCAAAGTCTTCAAATCCTTCTCCTTCTCCTTCCACAGCAACTTCGTCAAATACGGGATCTATACGTCGCATAATAACCACGGAAAAATAAGAATACAAACAAAACAGAAAAATCAAAGTGCTCAGAAAAATGTCAACTCATTTTTGTTAAATACTAGAGGAATTTCTAAGATGGGGAAAATCTTAGTTGGAGTTTTTGGAGCAACAGAATGGATTCTATTGATTTTAGAACATGAGTTTCACTGCCCAAATTTGAATTTAAATTTGAACAGAATAGAAAAGTCTCATGGATTTGAGTGAAAATGGTACCATTAAATAGGTTGGAATATCACAAGATTTTAGGAGTTGAAATTATTTTATTTGGACTATTATTCTTTTCTGTAGAAATGTTTAAAACATTTACAGAAAAAGAAAAAGAAAATGCGTCCTGTGCACTGGGCCAGAGAAGGCCACAGTGCACGGCCCAGGCGGACCAGCCCAGCTGCATGGGAGCCTGCGCGCGCACGTCAGGTTTTTGAACCTGACGGGCGGGGCCCGTGGGTCAGTGGCAGAGAGGAGGGGGAGAGGGGTGTGGGGATGAAAGGTGGGGCCCGCCTGTCATCACCAACCTTGCGGCCACGGCGACGGCGAGCTCACCGGCGAGGTTTCCGGCCATGGCGACGGCAACGGAGGGTGGGAATGGGTCCAGCGTCGAGTGGCGGTTGCAGTGGTGGTGGTGCGGCACGCCGGGGAGGTCAGGTTCACCGGCGGCGAGGTGGGACGGCGGAAGCTCGTCGGGAGGTTGCTACTCCGGTCGTTTCCGACTGCAAACGGAGGGGGAAACAGGGGGGAAAGGGTCAGTGGAGCTCGGTGGTTCTAGATCGGGCAAGAAGAAGGGCAGGGGAGGCCCGTACTGCGAGATCACCGGCGGCCCGACGCGGCAGAGCTCCGGTCGATCCCAAGCACTGGGACTCTCTGGGGAGGAGTGGATGGTGCTGGGGGACTCAGTGGAGTGAGGTGAGGTTGTTGGTGTTGCTGGAGAGGCCCGGGGGTCCTATTTATAGGAGATCGACGGAGGCCCGTGGTCCAGTGCGTCGGCGAGCTCCGGCTCGAGGCTACAGCGCATGGGAGGCCAAGGGGATGAGTCCATGGTGTTCCTGGACGAGTCCCACGTCTAGTAGAGGTGAGAGGAGGAGCGGGGGAGCTTCTGGAGCGAGCGCGCGTGCGAGGCAGAGGAGTGGCCGTTGCGGGCGGCCAGCGCGCGTGCGACGACGGCCACTGGAGGGCGCAGGAGGAGGGGGGACAGCGCCGGGGAGGTTGCGGACGTCGAGATGCCTCGACTGGCGCGAAGGAGGAGCCCGAGGCTGTCGGGGGAGGCGGATTGGCTGGAGCCACCGTGCGGAGGTGCACTGTAGCGCGCTCCAGAGCGTGCATATTGCTGGCATCATCGCGCTCTCGTCGTTCTGGTCAAAACCAACGTGTCCACGAGTGTCTAGAAGGTTGAGGGAGGAGTAAAGAAATGGCGTGCGGCCTTGGATGCCCTGGAGATGCTGAGAGAGAGTGAAGATGCTGGTGAAATGGTGAAAACCTGCTGTCCAGCAAGGTAAAACAGGGTTCTTACCCCTCAATCATGGAGCTGAGGTGCTGGGGAAGTTACTGGGGTAGCTAGTAACTCAATGATCATGTGGTAAAAAGTTGAGGCCATGGAGAAGAGTAAAAGTGATCAAGTTGGAGGTTTTAGTAAATCTACAGAAGGTGTTTGATCAGTGTTTGGTCAAGTAAATGACCTCCACTTGACATGGCACTTAACAGGGTTGAATAATATTAGAAAATAGGGTGCTTCACCAAATTTGGGCTCATTTAAAGAAACTAGCCAATGTAACTTTGGTGAACCCTAGAAATCAACAGAAACAGTTTCATCTTGATTGATTCAAGCTAATCATCTCCCCTTGATGCACCACTTGGTGTAGCATCATCATTTGGGGTATTGATCATGCCCACAAAGTTTGAAGCTCCAGATAAAAAGTTGGTAATGTAAAGTTGTTCAAATTTGCATTTGAACAGAAAGGGTTTTGAGGTGATCTGATCAAATTGCTCTATTCCAAATCTTGTGACATTTGGTCTAGATGCCTTATTAGGTCATTCTAGCATGTGCACCAAGTTTGAGAGCATCTGGACAAGTTTGGCAATGTAAAGTTGCTCAAACTTCAAATATGGACAGAATGGTTATGAAGGGGTTTTAGGATGTTTTCTTGCTTCCCAAGGCATGGGACTTGGCAAGATCATCACATATGTCATATATGACATGATAGAATTTCCCTGGAATTTTTGGAGAATATTTCCTTTGTAACTATTTCAAAAGCTTGAAATATTCAGAAAGGGTTTTAGAGGGTTTAGCCCATTATTTTGGACATGACCAAGTGCTGAAACTCTTATATATGGACAATATATGTCCTCTGAGTCTCTCTGAATTTTGGCCAATATTTTTGAAACAGTTAAATAATTTTCCCCTATTAAAGACCATTTCTGGCCTTAAGAAAAAGCTTTTAAATAAAATAGGAAAATAACTTTTAAAATCATACCTTTGTGGTTTCTGGGAGTCCTATGACTACTAGGTCTCAAATATTCCTTTGAAATAATTTTCTCACCCTAAATCAAGTACTTGCAGTGCAAATCCCAATTCAGGGGTTTTTGGAAAACTTAATTTATAAAATACCTTTTGGCCAAATTAATTTTGTAAGAAAATACTATACTATTATATAACACTTGGTATGATCGTTGGGCAGAAGTTTTGAGTATGGAGATGAATTCTACAAGAGGTCATAGTTGACTTTAATGAGCACAAGAAAAAGCACATGAAGAAAACTCAATTCCAAATAAAAGCCAAATGATGCTAAAAAAAATTGCTGGTCCAAATTTTCATGCTTCAAAGTTACAAATAACATGTTACAAAATGCAGGGTGTGACACATACCTACCCATCATGGCATTTCCATAGCCATTCCGAGATATATTGCCATGCAACTTTCCACCGTTCCGTTCATATGACACGCATCATATTGTCATATTGCCATGCATGATCATGTAGTTGACATCGTACTTGTGGCAAGGCCACCATGCATAACTTTTCATACATGTCACTCTTGTTTCATTGCACATCCCGGTACACCGCCGGAGGCATTCATATAGAGTCATACTTTGTTGTAGTATCGAGTTGTAATATCGAGTTGTAATGAAAGTGTGATGATCGTCATTATTAGAGCATTGTCCCATGGGAGGAAAGGCTAAATCAATAAAGCCCCTCCGCAAAAAAAGGAAGGCAAAAAAAGGCCCAAAAAATAGAAAAATAAAAGAAAAATGGACAATTGCTACTATCTTTTTTTCCACACTTGTGCTTCAAAGTAGCACCATGTTCTTCATTGTAGAGAGTCTCATGTTTAATTACTTTCATATACTAGTGGGAATTTAAATTATAGAACTTGGCTTGTATATTCCAATGATGGGTTTCCTCAAATGCCCTAGGTCTTCGTGAGCAAGCAAGTTGGATTCACACCCACTTGTTTCTTTTGTTGAGCTTTCATACATATTTAGCTCTAGTGCATCCGTTGCATGGCAATCCTTACTCACTCACAATGATATCTATTGTTGGGCATCTCCATAGCCCGTTGATACGCCTAGTTGATGTGATACTATCTCCCGCCTTTTTTGTCTTCTCCACAACCACCTCTCTATTCCACCCATAGTGCTATGTACATGGCTCACGTTCATGTATTGCGTGAAAGTTGAATGGTTTGAAAGAATAGAGTATGAAAACAAGTGCTTGGATAAAATCGGGGTTGTGCATGATATGAATATTTTGTGTGATGAAGAGGGAGAATAGCCAGACTATATGATTTTGTAGGGATAACTTTCTTTAGCCATAGTATTTCGAGAAGACATGATTGTTTTGTTAGTATGCTTGAAGTATTATTATTTCTTATGTAAATATAGACTTTTATCTTGAATCTTTCAGATCTGAACATTCATGCCACAATTAAGAGAATTACATTAGAAAACTATGCTGGTTAGCATTCCACATCAAAAATTCTGTTTTTATCATTTACCTGCTCGAGGACGAGCGGGAATTAAGCTTGGGGATGCTTCATACGTCTCCAACGTATCAATAATTTTTTATTGTTCCATGCTATTATTTATGATGTCTTGGATGTTTAATGGGCTTTGTCATACACTTTTATATCATTTTTGGGACGAACCTACTAACCCAAAGGCCCAGTCCAGATTGCTGTTTTTTGCCTATTTCAGGGTTTTGCAGAAAAGGAATATCAAACGGAGTCCAAACGGAATGAAACCTTCGGGAGATATATTTTTGGAGAAAATCACGCACGGGAGACTTGAGAACCACGGAGTAGGGGCCACAAGGTGCCCACGAGGGTGGGGGCGCGGCCCCCTTCCCAGGGCGTGCCCCCTGCCTCATGGGTCCCTCGTGAGTCCCCCGGTGCCCTCCTTCCTCCTATATAAGCCTACGTACCCCGAAACCATCAGTAACAGAGAGAAGACCCTAATTCCACCGATGTAACCTTCGGTTCCCGTGAGATCCCATCTTGGAGCCTGTTCCGGAGCTCTGCCGGAGGGGGGATCCATCACGGAGTGTTTCTGCATCATCATCATCGCCCTCACCATGAGCTGCGAGTAGTTTACCACCGACCTTCGGGTCCATGGCTAGTATCTAGATGGCTTCTTCTCTCTCTCTCTCTCTCTCTCTCTCTCTATATATATATATATATATATATATATATATATATATATATATATATATATATATATATATATATATATATATATATATATATATATATATATATATATTTATCTCAATACAAAGTTCTCCTCGGTCTTCGAGGAGATCTATTCGATATAATCTCTTTTTGCGGTGTGTTTGTCGAGATCCGATGAATTGTGAGTTTATGATCAAGATTATCTATGAGAAATATTTGGTTCTTTTCTGAACTCTTTATGTGTGCTCATAATATACTTGCAAGTCCCTTTAAATTATTGGTTTGGTTTGGCCTACTAGATCTATAGTTCTTGCAATGGGAGAAGTGCCTGTTTTTGGGTTCAATCTTGCGGTGTCCTTTCCCAGTGACAGTAGGGGCAGCAAGGCACGTACTATATTGTTGCCATCGAGGATAAAAAGATGGGGTTTATATCATATTGCTTGAGTTTATCCCTCTACATCATGTCATCTTGCTTAAGGCGTTACTCTGTTCTTATGAACTCAATACACTAGATGCATGCTGGATAGCAGTCGATGTGTGGAGTAATAGTAGTAGATGCAGGCAGGAGTCGGTCTACTTGTCTCGGACGTGATGCCTATATACAATGATCATGCCTAGATAGTCTCATAATTATTCGCTTTTCTATCAATTGCTCGACAGTAATTTGTTTACCTGCCGTAGAATATCGCTATCATGAGAGAAGCCACTAGAGAACACTATGGCCCCCGGGTCTCTTCTCAACATATCAATCTACATCTACTTTACTTTTTCTGCTTTTACTTTCTGTTCTTATAAACAAAAATACCAAAAATATAAACTATCATCTCTATCAGGTCTCACTTTCGTAAGTGACCGTAAAGGGATTGACAACCCCTTATCGCGTTGGCTGCGAAGTTCTTATTTGTTTGTGCAGGTGCGAGGGACTCGCGCATGGTCTCCTACTGGATTGATACCTTGGTTCTCAAAAATGGAGGGAAACACTTATGCTACTGTGCTGCATCTCCCTTTCCTCTTCGAGGGAATACAACGCAAGCTCAAGAAGTAGCAGCCGCCGCCGCCGAATCCACCGCCGTCGTCGGTTTTCCGAAGAAAACCGATCGGAATTTTTTCGAAACCCTAGATCTATTTTTTTTAGATCGGTTCGTTCGGTTTTTCTCGGTTTAGTTACTTAGCGGACGTTCGTCCGTACGTTCATTTAACGAATGTTGTTTGCCCGTTAGTCACAGACAATGAGCGTTCGTTCGTTAGCCTGCTCGTCGGTTTTTCTTTTTCACGGTTTTTCCGCGGTTATTTTCGATCACGATTTCTGCCCTGATCTTCTTTCTAGTTTTTCTTTTCGCTCGTAAGTCGGAATCAGGCGATTCAAGCGCCTAGATCTTTGTCTCGAAGCCTTCTCTCCGTTTAACCAACTTGAACAAGGTTTTGGTAATGTAAAATTTGACTTTAGTTCAATCTAGTAAACGGATCTTGTTTCTTTCGTAGTATGAGTTTCGTTGCTCCGTTTGATTTGATTCTTTTTCAAACCGGAGTTCTTCAGTTGAACTTTCTGGTTAGATCTTCTTATTTGAGTTTTACCTATGAATCTTTTCTTGGTTGCTTATGTATGCTATTGTTTGCTTACGATAGAATTCCCGGAGTGCGAAGCGTGCTACTACGAGTCCCTAGGTTTTGCGAATCATCAGCAAGGCAAGTAACACTTTGATCATACCCTTTATTACCTAGTTTTATGCATTAGATCAAACCCTCACACATTGCATGAGTAGGATCTATTAACTTGTGGGTCTCGGAAGTAGATTGAGATAGTACCTATTACGTGCATTATTTTCATACCCTTGGGAGTTACTTCTATGTTATGCTTAGGTTGCCATGCTATGCTCATAGACGTGGATATTGGGTTGAGAGTATCCATGACAGATGTGAGATTGTTAATTAATGGTTCAACTTAAGTTGGCAACTTTAATACACATCTGGGTGGATTGGTTGCAGGGCACCTCGAGAATCCAGTGTTGTCCTAGGAAATCCCGGGGGTACCGTGTGATTTTTCCTATGGAATGCCACCCAGGCTCAAAGGGGTCATAAAACTATTCATGCTAGAAACTTCCGTGTGCAGGCACAATGCAATTATGGGCTCTGGCATAGTTGAGTATGTTGTGTGAGCTCTTTCAGTGGTGGACTAGCAGATGTAGGGGAAAGTAGGTGTACGTGTCCACCCGGGGTAAAGAGTAAATGCTTCTGAAAGACTATGTCTCGGTCATCCGTTTCTCAAACACCATGCCGTGCGAGAAATCCAACGGAGGAGATCGAGTCTTGTGGGGAGAAGTGCGCAAACCTCTGCAGAGTGTACAAACTAATCATGATTAGCCGTGTCCCCGGTTATGGACATCTTGAGTATCTGGTACTTGAATTATTGGTTGATCCCTTCACTCTAAAACTATTTTGCTGGGTTGTTAATGACTACTTTAATTGGGAATTGAGTTGGAGGTACCTTCTCAATGATGTTTCAACTACCATGATAGTTAAATTAAAAGGTATTCCTTTGTTGTAGGCAAAATTGGCTTTATGCAAAAAACTTTAACCATAGAGCCTCCACCAGCCATATATGCATGTAGTGTTAGCCTTTATTCTGTTACTTGCTCTACTGTGTTATCTTGCCAGCATATTCCATGTGCTGACCCGTTTCGGGCTGCAACATGTTACGTTGCAGAGTTTTCAGAAGAAGAGTAAGGTGCGCTAGGTCGTTTGTCATGCACTCAGCTATGCCATTGGAGTTGATGGACTCACTTATCTTCCAAGCCTTCCGCTGTTATCGTGTTAAATGGCCTTATGCCATATTATTTTGTAATAAGTTCTCTTTTGAGACATTCGATGTAATAAGTGTGTGATTGCCACTCTATTATAAATCCTTCAAGTACTGTGTGTGTCAGCATTACCGATCCAGGGATGACACAGAACACAGAGACTTCGGTCCATTCGGATCGTGGTCGCTACATATCTAGACATGATATGATTAAGATTAATGATCAACCACAAGTAAATATTTGGATGAATCCAAATATTTATAATGGTTAACAACAAGCAAAGACTAAACACCAATCATAACAACTATTACCAAGCATTTCTTTCAACGAAAGACAAACCTATGCTATCACAAAACTAATTGGACAATTAAATAATCAGACACATCATATAAGGCATGTGGGAATAGAATCATGAAGAGGTCTTATCTAATAACACAAGTATTAAACGTATGAGTGATCATGAGAAGATACTAAACTAGGACATGCTCTTTATAATGAAGAAAATGACAAATATCCAAATGACCTCTAGCAAAAAGATTACCACAACATGATTAGCAACAAAGCAAACTATGCGCACTAGGCACATGAGAAAGACACAATTCAACCATTGAAAGGTAAACTATCCTAAACATGTGATAAGCTAACGCAACATGTTCCAAATACTCATAATGCTAACATGAGATAAGTCAAACATATATAAGGAACACAAGGGTCTAAGTACTCAACTGTAGCATATGGAACATAATAAGACAAAAAATCGCTAGCATGACTTGATGCATAGGCTTAAGCATATCACAAATGGAATAGTAAAATAAACTAGATATGATCCTAAGCATGGAGACGATCATCACATGAGTTAGGTGCTATGTTGCTAATACAATACAATTCAGCACATAACTTAGTTGATAACAACTAGCCTAAAGGTCAAGCACGATATTAAGGCACAACACTATCATGCTAGTTATGACAATTAAACATATGGAGGTAACACAATAAGACTGTAGGAAAGTAAACTACTAAATCATGTTATCAACAAAATCAACATGTATTATTATTGTAGCGTGAATAACAAGACGGCATGCACATTTCTAGCTAGTAAGTCATACACTTGCAAGAACAAAGATAAACAACTTAGGCATCATACAAGACACAAATTGGTACACACAAATGATGCAATCTAGTTATTCAACCACAACATCATGACACGGTATTGATAAAGCAAGAAGAAATTATGTGTGTTTAAAATGTATGAAATCATAAACCACTAACATGTACTCCCTCCGTCCCATAATGTAAGACGTTTTTTGACACTGGTGCAGTGTCAAAAACCGTCTTACATTATGGGACGGAGGGAGTATCTACTAACAAGTAAATGCCAACCATATGCGTGACATACAAACATATTAGCAATCTAATAACACATTGTAGGACACAATAAAAACATGATTTGAATTTGATCAAGTGCTAACATGGCATAACAATCAACGAAGCATTCATAGCTACCATCCTAGGTAAATAAACACATAGGATAATTAACAAGCAATGGTCAAGTAAATCATAAATTTGACAATATCAACACATCGCCAATTTAAGACATACAGTGTTAACTATATTGGATGCCAAACATCTACAAAATAAGAGGAACACTATGCAATAATGTGTCACTCTCATATCATACATAAGTAATAATCCCACGCCATGATATAACACATAATCTAACCGCTAAAAGTATTCCCACACCAGACAATTCACCACAAGCATGACAATATTCTAAGTTAATATACCAATTTATGACAACTAGTATAAACAAGACTAGATACAACACACAATTAAAATAAACATCGCATGCAAAAATATAAACATCTATTGTAGTCATGCCATGATTTAAACCAGTAAAACAAACATGCAACATGGATGAAAATGCATATGTAAACCATATTTAAATTATCACACCGTTAAAGAAAAGGAAATAATCAATACATGAAATATTCCATGATTTGACAAACAAACTAAAACTTAGAATATTCCATGGAATTATAAACATGGAGAACATTCACAAAATTTGTACGCACGCATAACACATGACTACAAAAATTATACAATATTTAGTAACTCCAACAAAAAATATATTAATAATACAAAATAACAAACATGGCAATAATTTACAAAAAATCGTATGCATGCATAAAATAAAAAATATTACTCTACGACAAATTATCGAGCCAAAACAATGTACAACAATTTTGACAATTTAAAAAATGTAAAATAAATCTAGCAATCATATTTTACTCCTAATATTATGAAATAATTAGGAGCGACTCCTAGGCATAGGCGGAGACATAAAAAATAACATTTCAAAAGAAAAGTTCATTTAACAGAAAACACACTTGGTATCTATAAAAAAATACGATAAAACCTATGCAAAAACTCGGCTGATGGAGATCAAACGATGAACAAAAACGATGGAAATATGCCAATGACCTACGGTTCTTGCGACAGATAGCATCGACGCGCCCAACAAGAAAAATAGAAGGAACTATGGTGTCTAGGAGATAACATGAGTGATGTTTGGAAGACGCGCAAAAGGAATTGGATAGTTACTCACCGAGCATGAAGATGGGCTGTGATGAACTTGGCGAACAATGTTGACGGACATGTGGAATACTTCGCGTGTGGTCGACAGATCGTGTTCTTTCTTCTCTGAATGGAGCAACGACATGGTGTAGGAGTTTCTAGCGCAAGGATTTGGATGGAGATGCGACGAGTCACTGTGAATGATCAATGGCGTTCATGGAGCAGCAACACTTTGGGGAGTGATTCTGGAAGAACATGGGAGGGAGAAGGCAAGGAAAGTGGAGGATATGAGAGAGGAGATCAGTGAGCACTTGTACATATCTCCAGAACATGAAACGGTTGAGAGTTGAGGTAATTTGAAGAGAGGCTTCCTTCATGGCTGTAGGTTTTTCTTCTCTGCTAATGGTGCGTGTGTAAGCGTGGGTGAAGGAGATGAAGTGATCTAGGTGGAAGAGGAGGTGGAGGCGCATGATAAGGCCTTACAGTTTTGGAAACCGATGGGTGGCGAGGGGACAGATCTTTTAAAATAATCTGCCAACTATCCTAGTGGAAATTGACAGTAGTTTAGATGGTACACACGAGCAACATTTGTCATTAGGACTCAAGTTCGATCTGCAACAGGGAATACTTTTTCTTTTTTTCGGTTGTTTCGTTGATTTTTTAGGGATTAAACCAAGCTTTATTACTCAAAGTTCACATCGTGTGAAATACAAATCGGATCATGAGGTTGCCCTAGCCACACATGTCGCCCCTGATCAAAAGAATGTGCAAACTTGGCTAACATATCCCCATCCATCTTAGATGCTCCACCTTCAAAAGAGAAATTGCAATGCGCTTTGGTTGATCTCCGATATGATAGCTCCATGCACTCCGCGGGACTGCTTGGTAATGTCATTGACCACTTGCTTTGAGTCGGAGGCTATGACAAAGTTGTTTGGTAGAAAGTCCTTGGCAAGCACTAAACCGTTGGAGGACTGGAGCACGCCCAGCCGAAGCCCAATGAGATGTCGTGGCCCAGGCAAGAAACTTACCGTCCATAGCGCTCACATAATACAACATTCGGTTTGCCTTGTTTTCTTACCGGGTAGAGATGACGTATGAAGAACTAAGAAAGCTACCTTCCTTTATTATTAGGTAAATATTTTTTCTTTTTGATTTATAAGAAAATTTTCTTCTACATGAATCTTTTTAAATACATGGTGAATATTTTTTGTATGCATTATTAACATTTTAAATATGTGATGGATATTTTATCAAAACACAAAAACAAATTGCAGCACACAGTAAAAAATTATAAATATGTAATACTTTTTTCTAAAACAAAACTAACATATTTTAAAAGGTATCAATTTTTTTTAAATACATGAGTAATTTTTAAAAGTAAAAATATATATTTTTTAAAAAATGTGATGACTTTTAAATGGAAACGTTGTGAATCAGCCGGCCCAAAACGATAGCGCATTCGCTGCTTTTCATGTGTGCCACACATCTTATGGGCCCGCAGGCTACCTCTGGATCCATCGCCTCGCTAATCCTTACATTATCCTACTAAGCAACGACATCCACGACTTGTTTCATTCAGTCAGCATCACCTCAGCATCGACGCACGAATTGCACCGCCCCGCCGTCGCCTGCCTCCATTGGAGCCTCTTCCGCCGTCTGCTTGTCTTCCACGTCGCCGTGTTCTAGAGGAACACTAGCGCCCATGACTGCCTAATCGAGCTCAGTCATAACCATGGGTGCCGCCGCAATATAGATCCCGCAACATTATCTGTGTTACATTTTCTGCAACAACGCCTCTGTTGCAAAAAAGAATTACAGAAAATTCCGCGACATGATTTCTACTGCAAAAAAAAGTCTAAATGCATTTCTGCAACATGATCTTTGTTTCAAAAAAAAAAAATCTGCAACACAGTCTTTGTTGCAGATGTTTCCGCAACAAGATCTTGGTTGCAAAAGATAATGTAAAGGCTTTTGTTGCAAAAGTAAAGGGCGGCGCGCGACCTCTAGATTACGCCAGATCTGACGGTTCGTGAGGCGACGGATCTTTTGAAAATATCCGCCAACCGACACGTAGCTCATCACCTTTTAAATTTATAAGAAACATTATTAAAAACATGTAGTATTTTTATAATTACATAATATTTTTTTAAAGTCAGAAATAGTTTTCTAAAATTACACAGACATTTTTTTAAAGATGTGTGAAACCTTTTCTTTAAATAACTGAAGATTTCATTGTAACTGCATAAATATTTCTTAATTGTTTTTTTACATTTTAGAAACAAGTATGGAAAAATAAGTAAGATGATGGTGAGTAAAACAAAAGGAAACTAAAAAACCAGATAGAAGAAAAAAAATCTAGAAACCAAAGGAGGAGGCACAATCCACGGCAATTGTTGTTGTTTTTTTGGCATAAGACTGTAAGAGAACCCCAACAGTATAGTTGGTGCAACAAATCCAAATTACAAGTACGATGCCTTGAACCTGGGTGAGTGAGAAGGTATCAGCCCCTTCCGACCACTAGGCTACGCCTTAGTCTGCCGCAATTGTTGTTTTTCTCCTCCATAAGTTCAGAAGCACAGAAAAATGTAAACTTTTTACATTGCATAAATTTAAACTTTTTTTCGAGAAACTTCCAATCTATTCATTTTCAGTCATGTTCATACAATGAACATTCGAAATGACCAAAAAATACATCTAGATTCGTAGATCACCTAGCGACGATTACAACATGTAAAACAAGCCGAAAGCGCGCCGCCGTCATCGTCCCTCCCTCGCGCGAGGCTCAATGTGATAGAATGATCGTTTTCCATTCCAAATACCACATGGGGTTTATTTGAAGTATTCTAAATCAATTCAATTCATTTAGGTGGACAATGAATCTTCTAATCTGAAATTCCCATTAATTTAGGGAACATGAGTTATATTAAAGTATACGGAAACAATTGTCGAGAAAGTTATGTGTTGTAGAAACTCGCAGGAACACATACCTACCTAGTCGTGTCGGTTGCCCGATTGCCTCACGATTCGTAAATTTATTAGATTCCGCATGAGGGCACGACAAGTTTTAAGTTCCAATTTCAGAAACTTCCGACTTTTTGCAGGTCGCATGTTCTGAAACTTTCGATTACCGGTCGCTCGTACGAAGTTACAAAAGTTAAAACTTAACGATGTCTTAAGAACTCGTCAAACCATATTCAGAATTGATATTTTTTTTTGCGAATACGCAAAGCTTAGGTATCATTGCATTGATAGAAGGAGTAGAATGAGTACAGAGAGGGGTACAACACATGACACGAACGCACGCAGGCGTGAACATGGTGTCCAGAGCAGACATGCAAGGGGTGCTCGGCCCGAATAGAGAATACATCACAGCTAAACCTACCAAGCCCGAACCAAGAGCGGCAATGCCAAACCAGCAAGACTTCCACCATAAGCCAGAACATGGGGACACCGCGAGCGAGCAAGATAGCGCCTTCAAGAAGGAATTCGTCGCCGAGACGACGTCACCATCCGGTCTGGAGGAACCAGACCTAGGGTTTCCCCTGAGCTCAAAGAGGGGTGCAGCTGAGGGCCTTGGCAGCGCCTCCAAGGAGGGAACGACATCCGCAGACGTCGTCGCTGCCAGCATCGGCAAGCCGAGCAAGGATTTCTCCCGAGCCTCAGGCTGAGCAATCCCATAGCCGTCGTATCTGGAGTCGGATGAGAAAGTCGACGCTGGTCGGAGCCATCATGTCGGAAGGGGGTTGGAGGGGTTGCACATGTCGTCGGAGGGTGGCACCGTCTCCGAACACATGAGCGTTGGATCTAGCAAAAGGCAAGGCTTTGAGGCATACAGGGTAGGACAGGCGGCAAAGCAAACAACGAGCCGACGGGGCGACAACAATTAGCAACGCCGGCAAACAGGGACTGGAGGGACGCAGATCCATGTTGCCGAGGCCATGGTCGTCGCGACGTCGGTGAGCCAAGCGAGCTGGAAGGGACGTAACTGCTGGTCCGCCAAGGCCAGATCTGCCCAACATAGGACGCCATCAACCATGGACGCCGGAGAGACGCGGGTCCAAGGTCACCGGGGCCGGAGCAGCGCCAGCAAGTACCCGCCTTGAGGAGCCCTGAGGCTGCCACTAGCACTGTAGCCTCGTCGCCGCTGCGCGTGAGCCGTCACCGTGGCTCGGTGGGAGAGGAAGGACGGCCGGGGACAAGGGGGCCGCCTGTGCAGGAAGGCAGGCCGTGAACCCCCCGCGACCGGCCGCAGGACGCACCCAACCCATGGTCGAGCAGCACCAGCAGAGCTGGGCCAAGCCGGGGGTAGGGAGACCGCAGGGGAGGGCGCCATGGCCATGGCAGGCACGCCGCACCCGATGCCGGACCGACAGGGACGCATGGCAGCTGGGGGATGGGCGCCCGTGACGCGCGTAAGGACGCGGAGAGCTCGAGGACGCGTCGGGGGAGGGGTGATGGGGGTTTGGGAAGCGCGGGAGCGATGGATCCGGCCCGCCGAAGACATCCCGGGGCGCGCCGTGGCGGCCCTCCGGCGACGGCGCGGCAGGAGGTGGAGCATCCAAGCGGCGGCGAGTGGTGGATCTGGGGGGCCGTGGGGCTGGGAACGCACTTGGGGGACGGATCCGCCCCGCCGCCACCATCCCGGCGCGCGGCGCGGCTTCGCCGGTCGGCCCTCCGGCGGCGGCGCTGCGGTGGCAGGCGGGGAGGTGCCTCCCTGGCGGCGGCGGGTGGGATTTCCCCGTGTCGCTAGACGCTGGCGAAGCGGGGCGTGTGGGATATCATTTGAAAGCCGTCGTCACTAGAAATACGAATATGCAGAAGAAACTTAATTTAAACTTTTGGTTCAAAATATATGAATGGTCGAAAATCGAAGGCCAAAAATAAAGGGGCTGCGTGCTGCAAATATCCTCCCACATTTCTGGCATTATTTGTGTTATGGATGCAGAGCAGCTATTTAGCGAAAGAAGCTAATGTGGTGGATGGACCTAATTCATCTCCGAAACTCTGTGAGAACAAATACATCCATGCACTAGCATAGTAGCAGTGCCGTGAAAGCGGATAGACAAAGGTGGAACATCACAAATTCACAATGCATGCATATCTTCGAGATCGTACTAGTACTATACACACTTTCTATCAGCAGGCCCCGTGCCATGGAGATGTCCCGCTAAGCCGCTACTGCGGTTTGCTTTGACTTCTGTGGCGGCCCCCAGCGATACTGTTGCTATCAAGTTGTTGGGGATTTGACTTTTATGTGTGGACAGGAGACTGGCTGGAACTGTGTGTCTGTGGCGTGCTCTGGCTAGGCATGGACTGCGCGCGCGTGCAGCTGCATGCATGGTCAACCAAATTTCTTAACTGACCGGGCCACCGGCCACCAGCGCTCTCCGGCGGGAATAGCTGCGGGCTGGGTGGAATCCGATGGAGTTAATGGGCGGTTTGGTCCGTCGCCCGCCGTATATATGCGTTTGGATATGAGTTTGACTTTCACGTTAGAGTTTGCTACATCGCCGACGTGCTCGCGCATGTGAGATCAAGGCGGCGTCCTCCGTGGGCGGCCGCCGCTGGATCCGTTTGTTTCTCTCCAGGGGATGATCAAGAAATTTATAAACAGTTTTTGAGCAAAATCTTGGAGTATAGATGTTAGAGCAACTCGCACTACTTCAAGCGGACATCCGTTTTATCTAGATTTCGTCCGTTTGAGATGGGCAATGGGGTGACGTCCGTTCGGATTTGCGGATGCACCGATGGTGCACCCAATGCGCGGCCGCATCCTGATCGTCTAGATGCAAGCTGTTCAAAGCAACAGAAGATGTAAATAACCAGCGGCAATAGTTCACGCCAGCGGCTTCGGTTCATGTTGACCGGCAACAAAGCCGACGCCCCTAGTTTCACGCTGGCAAGAAAGCCAGTTGCCGGCACAGTAGTTGGCCCTCAAAATGAACATATTTTTTGCGCCGACAACAAAATCAGCGGCTGGCACACGAGGCAGCCTTCAAAATGAACAAGTTTTTGGTGTCGGCAACAATCCAACAGCCGGCACACCAGTCAGGCTTAAAAATGAACGGCGATAGTCCACGGCGAGGTCTCACCTAGTTTAGGCCGTCTCGGGCGAACATCTTCTTCTGTCGGTTCGTGAAGCAAGCCGTCCTCTCCGGTGACATGTTGTTCTTATTGACGCTCATGATCACGAGTGCTACCTCTTTTGCTTTGGTGTCGGCATGGGTGGCCTCGATCTCGAGCTTCTTGAGTTGAGCGGCCTTCTCAATGTCAAGCTTCCTCACGATGCTTTTCCTTAGGCCCAAATATGGTGAAGTGTCATGTAGTCGACGTTCACATGACACCATTAAAGAAAGCGATAACATACATATCATCAAAATATCGAACGAATACCAACGTCACATGATTACTTGTAACAAGACTTCTCCCATGTCCTCAAGAACAAAAGTAACTAAACACAAATCATATTCGTGTTCAAGATCATAGGGGTATTGAATATCATTAAATATCTGAACATATAATTTTCCACCAAATAAACTAACTAGCATCAACTACAAAATGTAATCAACACTATTAGTAATCCACAAGTACCATTCTGAGGTTTTGAGACAAAGATTGAATAAGTCAGATGAACTAGGGTTTGAGATGAGATGGTGTTGGTGAAGATGCTGATGAAGATTGGTCCTCCCATGATGAGAGAATCGTTTGTGATACCGATGGCTTCAATTTCCCCCTCCCGGAGGGAGTGTCCCCGGCGGAATCACTCCGCCGGAGAGAAAAAGTTCTCCTGCCCAGGTTCCGCCTCAAGACGGCGGCGCTTCGTCCCGAAAGTCTTCTTCTAATATATTTTTTCTAGATCAAAACCCTTATATAGAATAAGATGGGCACCGGGGACTTGCCAGGGGGCCCACAAGCCCATAGGGCGCGCCCAGGGGGGTGGGCGCGCTCGTGAGCTTGTTGCTCCCTGGTGGCCCCCACCTGGTATTTCTTCTGCTAGTATTTTTTATATATTCCAAAATAATTCTCCATAAATTTTTTGGTCATTTGGAGTTGGGAAGAATAGTTATCTCTGTTATAGCCTTTTTGGGTCCAGAATTCAAGCTGTCGGCAATCTCCCACTTCATGTGAAACTTGCAAAATAAGAGAGAAAAGACATAAGAATTGCATCATAAAGTGACATAACACTCCAAAATATAATAAATAACAGTAGGAAAACATGATGCAAAATGGATGTATCAACTCCCCCAAGTTTAGACCTCGTCTGTCGTCAAACGAAAGTCGAAATCGATAATCAAGACCACAAGTTTAGAGAGAGAGAGAGAGAGAGAGAGAGAGAGAGAGAGAGAGAGAGAGAGAGAGAGAGAGAGAGGGAGGGAGGCCAATAAAACAAAATATGGACATGAAAGCATCATGATCATTATCATAGCAGGAACACATCATCATAAAACTTCTCATGCTAAAGTAACAATTCATTGACAAACAAAAGTATGAACCATAAACTTTATTGGGAACTAACAAACTAGGATCTCAGTCATTGGAACAATCACAATCCATCATATTTTCGGAAAGAGTCTATGTACGAGCTTTGGTTAGCAAGTTCATATGCCTGGATATTTCCTCACCACATGATGCTTGCCAACTAGAGAGTAATTAGAGCGGAATAGAGATGGATATTATTGACTCTTGCATAAAAGTAAATACACAAAAGTAAAAGATAGGCCCTTCGCAGTCATGCGTTTTTTTATTTTTGGATGCACAAGCTCTTAATGGAAAGGAACGTCAATTTATATTGCCCCTTGTGATAGACACCTTTATTATGCAGTTCATCACTTTCATTTTTTCACCATCACAAGATCGTACAAAACTTATTTTCCCTTCCAATAAAAGATCGTACATATTTAGAAGCAATTTTTATTGCTTTGTGCACCAATGAAAACTTATTTGAAAGATCTTATTCAATCCATAGGTAATTATGATGGACGCGCATGGCAAGAGACTAGATTTAAGGGATTTAGATGCACGAGCAGTATCTCTACTTAGTGTGATTTTTTTTGCTAGCAAAAGATCCTAAGCAAACACCACATGATGGAGGATCCATAACAATATAGCTTCTATGTGAATGTAAGCAAACATAACTCATTACATTGTCTTCCTAGTCCAACACCAACTAATTGATCATGCATAGAACATTTAATGGGGGCTCACAATCATAAAAGATGTCCAAGGTAGTATATTTGTATGTGTGACCTCTATTCCTTTATTACTTTTTCCATGAATTGCACCAATGACCAATGCTATGTTTGTTAACTTCCAACAAATTTTATCAACTATACTTCTGTTATGTGAAGTCATTACTCCCCATGGGATTAGCATATGATATTTTCATTCTTTATTCTTTCATTTTTAAGACTGAAACAAGAAAGCAAAGAAAAACTCAAAACTACTCTTTATAATATAACTCTTCCACGATTACATAGATTGATAGATAACGAAACAGGAACTCGAAACTAGATCATATACTAAAACTTTATTCTTCTATATCACGCAATAACTAAGGATCGAACTAAGATAGATAATGCTGGTAAAGGTGATGGTGATGATGAGGTAGTAGGCTTGTCCTCCGTCTTCCAAGGCATAGGCTCTCCATCATAAAAGGATGAATGTGTCTCTGAAACCCTGAAATCTGCAGCTAAACTCATCCTTTCAATTCTGGACTCATACTCATAGTTTTGGTTTTGCAGATCATAGATCTATGTTTGGAGGTGCTCGAATCGCTCATGAAGCTTGAAGATGGCCTCCCCAATGTCATTGTTGTCCAGCTTGCCTTTACGGATGAATTCAATGATCATGGAGTGGTTGGCATTGAGACTATGTTCCACTACACTGGCACTTGAAAATTTCTTGCTCCAATGCTTCAAGTGTGGCCTTCTCGCTCCCCTCCTTCTTCAGGCCTTGAACGTCCCGAATATGAAGCACCCCCTCGCGCATCTCGATGGTTTGAGGGTGTTTCATCACCTCTAAAAGATAGGGATTTATGACCTTGTCGAAGAACTTGTCCTTGGATGAACTCGGCGGTGCCATTGTGGTCTAGGTATGTTAGGAAAATAGCAAGAAACAAGAACAGAGAAGAACCTTGCGATATGGCGGTCAAAACAGCAAGGTGTATATATAATGTATTTTTACCATGCAAAACAAGTAATCTTGGAGTAAACAGTCCGAAAAGTCCACGAGGGAGCCACAAGCTCAGGAGGTGCGACCAGGGGGTAGGGCGCGCCCCCTGCGCTTGTGGCTTTCCTTGCATTTTTTCAATTTTTATATGTCCTAATTTTTTGTAGCGACCACAATCCGAATGGACCGAAGTCTCAGTGTTCTGTGTCATCCCTGGATCGGTAATGCTGACACACACATTACTTGTAGGATTTATAACAGAGTGGCAATCCCACACTTATTACATCGAATGTTCAAAAGAGAACTTATTACAAAATAATATGGCATAAGGCCATCTAACTCGATAACAACGGAAGGCTTGGAAGATAAGTGAGTCCATCAACTCCAACGACATAGCCGAGTGCATGACAAACGACCTAGCCCACCTTACTCTTTTTCTGGAAAGTCTGCAACATGACATGTTGCAACCCGAAACGGGTCAGCACATGGAATATGCTGGCAAGATAACACATTAGAGCAAGTGACAGAATAAAGGCTAACACTACATGCATATACGGCTGGTGGAGGCTCTAATGTTAAAGTTTTTGCATAAAGCCAATTTTTACCTACAACAAAGGAATAACTTTTATTTTAACTATCATGGTAGTTGAAACATCATTGAGAAGGTTCCTCCAACTCAATCCCAATTAAGGCCATCTTAATTAACTCAACAAATTAGTTTTAGAGTGATGAGATCAACCCAATAATTCAAGTACCAGATACTCAAGATGTCCATAACCGGGGACACGGCTGTCGGTGTATTTGGATCGACACCTATGGGATCACAAGAATCCCTACTATGGTTGAGGGGCGCGGGGTTGAGAGAAGAGCGGATCTAACAGTTAGCACACGGTTCCTTTACCTAGGTTCAGGCCGCAAAGATGCGTAAAACCCTACTCCTGCTTTCGTGGATTATATGTTTGTGTTCTTCAGCTAGTGAGGAGCTCCAAAAGGCGAGTCGTGAGGAGTTCTAAAAAGCCGAATCCTTCTCCTGGTCGCCTCGGGCCTCCTATTATAGGAAAAAGGGGTTGCCACAGTGGCACACAGGAGGTGGAAAGGGTACAGTGATGCGAGGTTATCCCTCGCATTACAGGACAAGGCGCATTTAATGCGCTTAGCTTAGGTGTCCTCGCTTTATCGGGGACGAAGGGAGACGTCCGTCTTGTCCGTCGCCGCTCCTCCTTGCGTTGACATGCGTCCTGGCCAGCGGTGCCTGGGGTGCCATGTAGGCAGGCAGGCAGCTGAGGTGGCGCAATGGCGGGTCTCCATGAAGATCTGCATGTTGCCACGCAGGTGCCTGCCGAGCTGGTTGGGTCGGCAGCGGCATGGGGCGGTAGAAGCTTAGTTGGCGTGGGCCTGACGGTGGCCCTGCGGGTGTCCTCGACAAGGGCCTTGCCAGGGCCCCCGACAAGGGTCCTGCCGCGGCGCCTACTGTCATCCCCGGCAAGGTGCTTGCTGGAGGCCTTGTGGTCCTCCTTGGCTGGGATCCCGCCAAGGGTCGTCATCCTCTTAGTGTGTGTATCCGTCCTTTAATGTCTTCACAAATATCTGCATGCCACCACGGGGATATCTCCCGAATCCTTGCCCCATGGGGGCAGTGGACTCAAGGGTGATCCGCTCCGTAGGCAGGGGGTGAGCTGCCGCGGCAAGGGTCTTATTCTTGGCGTTGCTCCAGTTCCATCGAGCTTTGGTCTTACCTTGGCTCACCTCCCCTGTTGTGCTTGGTGTGGTGGTGCCCATGGCTCAGACTGCCCGTGCACAGTCATAGGGGTACAAAAAGTGTACCCCTCTTTTTGTACACCGACAGGAGCCCCCGGGCCCGGGCCACACATGAACGCGACGCGTTGTTGGCCAGGCCCAGAACGGTGCGCGAGCAGGCGGGGCGGTTTTCACCGTGGTAAGATTTTCCGCGCGCTGCGCCTCCCATGATCCGCGCGCATGGCGCGGGGTGGAGGGGCGTGCGTGACGTGGGCGGCATGCGTGGGGCGGTTTCCGCAGGCATGCATCACGTCGCAGTAAATGTGAAAGAAGGCGGCTTCGCGCCTTCCCCGTAAACGAGGGGAGGGGTGGAGGCACGGCCCATTTACTGAATGGGGCCGAGGCACGGTCGTCAAGGCGTCCACTCCCCACGATCACGGGGTGGGGAGAGGTCGCCTCACCCGTCCCCTCGGTTCTGCACGTCCGCCACGTGCCCTCCATGCGCTTGAGGTGGCGAACGGTGGAGGCGGGAAACCGAGCCGTCGCTGGTTGGGGCGGCGGGTCGGTCCCAGCTCCCTCGCCTTCTGCGTCTTGATTGGCCGAGCGGGGCGGTCGAGCCCCAGCCCCGCACCTTTATAAAGAGCGGGAGGGAAGGGACGGCGCCCCGCACTCCTCCATCTTCTTTCTCCTTCAGCTTCTGCTCCTCTCTTCTGTTCGCCATGGAGAAAGGAAATCCGGGCTTTTCAACGGTGGCGGCGAGGGTCGATGCTCGACAACGCGTCCCTCCTTCTCCTGGACCTGCGGTGGCAGAACCGGCCACGAGGGGAAGAGGGAGGGGGCGAGGCCGTGGGTGAGGCCGGGGCGCTCGGGGAAGAGGAGGACGGGGCGGCCCGCCGGCCTCGCCCCCGCTAGCAGCCCCTCCTCCAATGGAAGGCCATATTGGGGATGACCCTTGCGAGTTCTTTGTCAGGTTGCGGTAGCCACCGCACCGTCGCCTTCGTCTCCCGACCCCATTTGCGCGGGAGATGGAGGTGGATCCGCCGGAGTCGCTGCAGCTGCACATGAGGGGTTGCGGGATTAGTGGCACGCGGGTCCGCGTCGACTTCCCTGCCCCTCATGTGATGTATCTTTGTCAAGGATGGAAGACGTTCGCTCGCATCCATAGCCTGACGGATGAGCTCACCCTCCATTTCAAGTTGATGGAGGACGGCCATCTCTCCGTCAAGGTCTTCGGGAACTTCGGGACTCGTGCGAGGTGCTGCATGGAGAGCTTCTTTGATGATGAAGACTCCTCCTCGAACGAGGGTGACGAGGAGGACAGCGGCAACGACGACGAGGGCGGTGGACGGCAGGATGATGGGTCCAACTAGGTGTCGGGCGCCGCTCCTGGTGGCACCGACGACCCCATCATCCGCGTCGCCGGCTCCTTGAACTTCTCGGGGCCGCCTCCTTGGCGGCTGGCGTAGGGAGGTTGTGGAAGAGGAAGAGGAAGAAGGCGGGCGGCAAGGTCGTCATGTCGGGGTACGCGGGAACCGACGCCTTCGACGCATACTGACGTCCTGCCGCCTCGTCTTCGAGCTCTGCCCCCGGCGTCGTCATCACCATCCAGCCCTTGGGGCGGTCACCGAGATGTCCTCTTGGTGTCTTTTTCCACCCGTAGCTCGCCTAGGCCCCCCTTTTGCCCTTCTCGCCTCCTTGACCTACCTCCTGAGGAGAGGGACAAGAAAGGCATTACGGGCATCTTATCTCTTTTTAGTTTGTAAGCCTTCGGGCATCTGTTAAGTTTAAAACTTGTAATCTCCTTGTTCATGTTTTCCATTCCCTATGTGTTGTACCTGAGTGGAATGTTTTTAATGAAAAAGGAATGTTTGCCGGGTCATTTGTTCGCAGGTAAAACCCACAACAGGTAATAAATCCCTGATATCTCTAAGATAAACATTTTCTTGCCCGGCAACAGGCCTTGCCGTCTTCCTACTTCGCTCGACCTTTCTCACGCCCTTGGCGGAGGCAGGGATGAAGTGGTCTTAGGCTCCTCATCTCACCTTTTCGATGCCGCGACTACGACCAAACTTAGTACCAGGAACGAGCCCTAGGGCCTAGAGTTATGGGAGCACGGTAGCTTAAGGAAAAGAACGAGGTTTCACATACCTCAGTCCATAATGGAATGCATGATAGGGTACGAAGAACTTATCTGAAGCAACAGCCCTCGGCAACCCTGGTTTGCCGTGGGCGAATCTTTGCTCTTGTAGCCCCCGGCAACACTGGCTTGCCAGGGCCTTGATGCTGATCTGTTCCTCTTTCTTCTCCCCAAGTGGCCTCGGCAAGGATGTCTATGCGTCCTGTGAACCAAAGGAGATAGAGGAAAGACAAAGAGACGCAAACTCGACCTCTAAGCTAGGGGTTAGCCACCGCTAAGCACTACCAACCCTAACCAAGGACGAGACTCGACTCAGCATGCATGCTATAACTTAGGGCACCAGCGCTTCATTTATTTATGCTCAGGGTCTGTGCCTGGCTTTGTACAAAGGGTTACATGCCTTGACGGCAAGGCTTGTACAAAAGGGTGGCTTGCCGGGGGGGCCCGGCAAGCCGCGCCTTATGGGTAAAACTTGCGAAGATGCTCAATGTTCCAGGAATTGCTCACCGGAATGGCATTTTCGGTCTCCAGGTGGACTGCGCCAGGCCTGGTGACTCGTATTACCCGATAAGGGCCTTCCCACTTCGGCGTCAACTTGTTCGTATTCCTGGCCGATTGAACGCGCCGGAGAACAAGGTCGCCTTCCTCAAAGCTTCGGGCACGGACCTTGCGGCTATGGTAGCGGCGCAAGGCTTGCTGGTAGCGTGCTGCACTCACAGCCGCCCGAAGACGATCTTCCTCAAGGAGCATTTCGTCCTCTTGCCGCAGTTGCTCTTGCTCAAGCTCATCATAAGCGAGCACTCGAGGTGACCCGTATATGAGTTCAGTGGTGAGAACTGCTTCCGCCCCGTATATCAGGGCGAAGGTTGTCTGGCCGGTGGCTCGATTTGGCGTCGTTCTGATCGACCAAAGAACCGCCGGCAACTCATCAATCTAGTGCCTCCCGCTCTTGTGCATCCTATCAAAGGTCTTTGTCCTTAACCCTCACAGCACTTCAGCGTTTGCCCTCTCAGCTTGACCATTGCTTCGGGGGTGAGCAACGGAAGCGAAACAGACTTTGCTGCCGAGGTCTTGGGTATATTGCATGAAGGTGCGGCTTGTGAACTACGTGCCGTTGTCGGTGATGATCCTGTTGGGTACACCAAAACGGCACACTAGTCCCTTGAAGAACTTGATAGTTGACTGAGCTATGACCTTCCTCACTGCCTCGACCTTTGGCGACTTTGTGAACTTGTCGATTGCAACGTACAAGTATTCAAAGCCCCCGACAGCACGGGGGAAAGGGCCCAGTATGTCGAGCCCCTAGACCGAGAAGGGCCAGGAGAGAGGAATTGTTTGAAGGGCTTGAGATGGTTGATGAAGTTTCTTTGAATGGAACTGGCACGCTTCACACCTGGTGACTAGTGCCGTCGCATCCTGGAGGGCAGTGGGCCAGAAGAAGCCTTGCTGGAATGCCTTGCCGGCAGTAGCTCTTGACCCTATGTGGGATCCACATATGCCTCCATGTACCTCTGCCAATAGCTCCAGTCCTTCCTCTTGAGGGATGCACTTCAATTTCACGCCGTTCGGTCTCTTTCTGTACATGACATCATCGACGAACTGGTACATAACAGACCGACGGGCTACTTTCTCTGCTTCTTCCTGCTCCTCAGGAAGTTCCCCGGTCTGGAGGAATCGGACGGTATGCTACGCCCACGCTGGAGCCTGGGGCTCGACGGCGAGGACCAAAGGCATTTCCTCCGCCAAGGGAGCGGCTGTCTTCACGGCAAAAGCTTGACGCTCCGCCGGAGCTAGCCGTCCTGTGGCGGGCTTAGTGTCTCCGGAAACATCCTTGCCAGCAGCTCCGGGGAGCTCGGCGGGAAAGTACTTGCCGGGCTCTGATTTCCACCCCTTGTTCTGCTCTGTTGATGGGTCAATGGATGGCTAAGAAAGCTGAAGCACAAAGGTACCTGGTTCCACTGGTAGCTTGAGGGCAGCGCGCTTTGACAGGTAATCGGCGATGTCGCTCTCCACTCGGGGAACGTGCTCCGCCTGTATACCATCAAAGCGCTCTTCCAACTTTCTCACTTCATCGACATAGGCCTTCATCAACGGGCTCTGGTAATCCTTGTTGACCTGTTTGACGACAAGCTGCCAGTCGCCCCTGACAATGAGCTTCTTGATTCCGAGGTCTGCCGGGATCCTAAGACCAGCAAGTAGCCCCTCGTACTCATCAGTGTTGTTCGTGGATACCTCCCTGGGGAAGTGCATCTGGACCATGTACTTGAGGTGCTCTCCAGTGGGCGCGACCAGCAGTACGCCAGCCCCGGCGCCCTGCAAGGAGAAAGCTCCATCAAAGTACATGATCCAGTTGCAACTCGCCTCTTTGCCGGGGAGACCAGTTTGCTGGACTTCTTCATCAGGCGTTGCGGTCCATTCTGCGACGAACTCTGCCAGGACTCGGCTCTGAATCGTCGAGGTGCTTTCAAACTTGAGGCCAAAGCTGGACAGCTCCAGTGCCCACTCTACAATCCTTCCCGTTGCATCTGGATTGTGCAATATCCGTTGGAGAGGGAGGCGAGTGACGAAAGTGATCTCGTGCGCCTGGAAGTAGTGACGCAGCTTCCTCGAGGCCATGAGAAGGCCGAAGAGCAATTTCTGCACACCGGAGTACCTTGATCTAGCCCCCTGCAAGAGGGAGCTAACAAAGTAGACCGGGTGCTGCATCATTTTCTTCCTTGGCTGCACTCCAACCGGCGTGTCGTCTCTGTGTCAGTGGCAACAGGCTCTGTCGCTGCTATGATCCTGTCATCAATTTCTCTCTGCGCCACTACTGCGGCGCTGACCACCTGGTTCGCCGCCGCCAAGTATAGCAGCAACGGTTCTTGTGGCCTAGGCACAACTAGTATTGGCGTGGAGGAAAGACACCTCTTCAAATCTTGTAACGTTGCTTCAGCTTCCGCCGTCCACTCCATTGGCCCTGCCTTTTTCAAAATCTTGAAGAAGGGGAGGACGCGCTCGGCAGACTTGGAAATGAATCTGCTCATGGCGGTAAAGCAGCCAGCAAGCCGACGCATGTCCTTGACCTGTTTGGGTGCTTCAATCTGCTCTATAGCTTTGATCTTGTCCGGATTGGCCTCTATCCCACACTGCGACACAAAGAACCCGAGAAGCTTGCCAGACGGGACGCCGAAGATGCACTTCTCAGGGTTCAGCTTGAGGTTGATCTTGCATAGGTTGACAAATGTTTCTTGTAAATCCGGTATAAGGGTTGCCCTGTTCTTGGTTTTGACCACTATATCATCCATATAAGCCTCCATATTTCTATGGAGCTGGGGCTCAAAACCAATCTGGACTGCCCTTGCAAATGTCGAGCCAGCACTCTTCAACCCGAAAGGCATACATACGAAACAGTACGTACCACATGGGGTGATGAATGCTGTCTTGTCTTCGTCTTCTCTTGCCATGAAGATCTGGTGGTAGCCGGAGTAGGCATCGAGGAATGACAGCAGGTCGCACCCAGCCGTGGAGTCAACAATCTGGTCGATGCGCGGCAACGGGAAGGGGTCCTTGGGACAAGCTTTTTTGATATCTGTGTAATCAATACACAGCCTCCACTTCCCATTGGCCTTGCGCACTACCACTGGATTTGCCAACCACGTTGGATGGAGCACTCCTCTTACCAAACCCGCAACTTCCAATTTCCGGATCTCCTTTGTGATGAACTCTTGCCATTCCAAAGCTTGCTTCCTGACCTTCTGCTTGACGGGCCGTGCATGGGGACAGACAGCAAGGTGGTTCTCAATCACCTCCCTGGGAACGCCGGGGATGTCGGATGCTTGCCATGCAAACACGTTGACATTCGCCCGCAGGAAGGTGACGAGCGCGTCTTCCTATTTGTCGTCAAGGGAGGAGCTTATGGTGAAAGCCCCTCCTGTGCCGTCCTCCTTGATAGAAACCTTCTTGGTTCTCGGCGGCATGGCCCTGGACCTCTTGTTCCTGCCGGTGGAGCTCTCTGGCACGTCCTTGATGGGAGCGCGACACTCCGAAGAGGTGCGCTTGCCGGAGTGGGTGTCCGAGGTCTCACCGGCCTTATTCTTTCCGGTGGAGCTCTCCGACACGTCCTCGACGAGAGCACATCACTCCGAAGAGGTGCGCTTGCCGGAGTGGGTGTCTGAGGTCTCACCGGTCTTCTTCTTCTTCCCTCTCGGGGCTCCAGTGGCAGGAGCAAGTGCCCTTGTAGTGGCAGCTGCTGCAACCGCTTGCTGGTACAGTTGGTCAGCGCAGATCAGCACATCTTTCTTATCGGAGGGGATGGTGATGATCGTCACAGGTCCTGGCATCTTCAGGGTGTTGTAGGCGTAGTGTGATGCTGCCATGAACTTGGCCAGCGCTGGGCGGCCAAGGATCCCGTTGTAGGGCAAGGGGATCTTGGCAACATCGAACACAATCCTCTCCGTCCTATAGTTCAGATCACTTCCAAAAGTCACGGGCAGCGTGACCTTCCCCTTTGGTTGGCTCCTCCCCGGGTTGACCCCCTGAAATGTGCCCGTGTCTTCAAGGTCTCCATCAAGAACTTGTAGCTTCTCGATCATGGTGGGCGAGAGTAGGTTCAGACCGGCCCCGCCATCGACTAGCATCTTTGTCACTTTGAGGTTGCGTTTTGTTGGCGAAACCAACAATGGCAAGCACCCGACCGTAGTAGTGCGATCAGGGTGATCCTCAGCGTCAAAGATGATAGGTGTGCTGGACCATTTCAGCGGCTTTTGGGCACCGGACGATGGCTCCGCCGCTGTAATCTCACGCGCCCACTGTTTAAGTTGGCGGTGAGAAGTATGCAGCGAGGCGCCGCCGTCGACGCACATGGCCTCCGTAGCTTTCTGAAATTCTTGGTCGCCAGACTCGTCATCCTCCTCGTGATCATCGTCTTCGGGCCTTCTGTCACGGCCCCGGGCGGGCCTCTCCTGTTGTTTATCCTTGCCGCGACGGCCTGCCTGGCCGTCACGCTTCTTGCCGGACCCTTCAGCACTATCCTGGCCCTTCTCCTTGTCCCGCCTCTCATATTCAGCCCTCTGCTTCTCAGCAAGGAGCTCAACCTGTCAGCAGTCCTGGAGATCATGGCCCTTGGTGCGATGGATCTTGCAATATCGCTTGCCGGAGTTCCCTGGCTTCTCGGCGGCCGCCAAGGCCCGGCAGGCGACACACCCGTCAATTTCCTTGCCGGGGTCACCCACCCTGGTTTTCTTGGCGGAGCCGGTGTCATCAGATCTCTCGACGGCAAGCACGGCTTTACCCTTGCGCTTCCTGTTTCGGTGCCGGCCTTTCTTCGCCGGGGCGGTAGTATCGTCATCCGAAGAGTCGGTTTC
The DNA here is from genome assembly GCA_902687465.1 of Secale cereale. Lineage (NCBI taxonomy): Eukaryota > Viridiplantae > Streptophyta > Magnoliopsida > Poales > Poaceae > Secale > Secale cereale. The sequence continues at coordinate 671,394,772 of LR738715.1, read as the reverse complement.
CGCGCCGGCATCTTCGCTGGGGTACTTCCTTCCCTCTTCAGCCCGGGCACATCTGTCTGCGAGAACATAGAGCTCTGCCACGTCTTTCACCTTGGTCATCACCAGTTCTTCATGCATCTTGCGATTACGCACGTTCTGATGGAATGCGCTTATCGTCGCGGGCCCCGACAGCTTGCATCGCGATGGTGTAGATGCCGAGGAACTCCGACGGGTGGGTCTTGCCGTTATACTTCTCGCCAACGTCAGGCTTGAAGGTGCAGTGAGAGGGCCACTGGAACTGCCGTAGCTCATGGGTAAAAGCCGGACAGCCTACCTCGTAAGGTAGACCACCAGGGCTCTCCGGTGCTGGGCGGTCCATAGCAGGCCCCGCTCGTCTGTCTGACTGGTGGCGCGCTCCGCGCCGGCGCTCGATGGTGGTTCGAGCGTCTTCATGAGCTCGATCCTGAAGAACTTGACGCTGGTCGACGTGGGTCCGTGGGTCGGACGACGCTATGGAAATGGCGTCGCCCGCGGCGTCCCGACGAGTCGACGCACGCGGCACCGGGCGAGGAGGAGGAGAATGCACCGTAGCCACGGCGCTGTGGGCCCTCCTGCCGCCGGTGCGTGGGACTCCATCGGAGCGTCGACCCAGGAGCTCCGCTGGATTTGGTTCATCCTTGTTGGCGACTGCGACAAGGCTTCGGATGGTGGCTCTCCATTCGTTGAGTTTCCTCGTAACGGGAGGAAAGTCGAGGAGCAACTGCGCGCGCGCCAGGGCTTCAGCTGGGGTCAACGGTAGCGAAACCTGCACGGATCGCGACGCGCTTCGACCCCTGATCGTGTCAGGAGGAGCCCCATCACGATCCCGCGGTCGCATACCGTCTCCACCAATGCTTCGGCGGGCGGGCAGGTCTTCTACGTCCAGGGAGTGGCGCTCGGGGCTCTTCCCATGGCGACGCCCGGGATCTTCGGGGTGACGACGCCGTTCGTCGCGCGTTGCTTGAGAGGAGCGCGCTGTTGGCACCGCGTGGGAGTTCTGGAGGCCCTTGTGTCACCTTCGGGTGATGCGACAACGAACTTGGAAGGCCCCGCGCCACCCGCGGAGGGCCTGGCTCCATCTTTGGAACTGGTGGTGTGCGGCCCGCTACCAGCCGCACAAACATCGCCACCTCCTAAACTCTGGCTGCTAGGACGGCATTGGTGTTCACGAGCAGCGCCCCAGGTCCTTTCCACGACCGGTCCGCTGCTCGCCCGCGTCGGGGCGGGCTTTCCGGCCTCCGACTGGCCAACCGCCACTGTCGTCTTCTTCTTGGGCGCCATGATGATGAAGAAGCGTCGAACTGACTGGTAAAGCCGATTCTCACAACTGTGCCCCCTACCTGGCGCGCCAAAGATGTCGGTGTATTTGGATCGACACCTATGGGATCACAAGAATCCCTACTACGGTTGCGGGGCGCGGGGTTGAGAGAAGAGCAGATCTAACAGTTAGCGCACGGTTCCTTTACCCATGTTAGGGCCGCAAAGATGCGTAAAACCCTACTCCTGCTTTGGTGGATTATATGTTTGTGTTCTTCAGCTAGTGAGGAGCTCCAAAAGGCGAGTCGTGAGGAGTTCTAAAAATCCGAATCCTTCTCCTGGCCGCCTCGGGCCTCCTTTTATAGGAAAAAGGGGTTGCCACAGTGGCACACAGGAGGTGGAAAGGGTACAGTGATGCGAGGTTATCCCTCGCATTACAGGACAAGGCGCATTTAGTGCGCTTAGCTTAGGTGTCCTCGCTTTATCGAGGACGAAGGGAGACGTCTGTCTTGTCCGTCACCGCTCCTCCTTGTGTTCACACTCGCCCTGGCCAGCGGTGCCTGGGGTGCCATGTAGGCAGGCAGGCAGCTGAGGTGGCGCAATGGCGGGTCTCCACGAATATCTGCATGTTGCCACGCAGGTGCCTGCCCAGCTGGTTGGGTCGACAGCTGCATGGGGGGGGGGGGGG
>LR738715.1:671378450-671392719 GCA_902687465.1 Secale cereale | reverse complement strand
GCAGGTGCCTGCCCAGCTGGTTGGGTCGACAGCTGCATGGGGGGGGGGGGGTAGAAGCTTAGTTGGCGCGGGCCTGACGGTGGCCATGCGGGTGTCCTCGGCAAGGGCCTTGCCGGGGCCCCCGGTAAGGGTCTTGCCGCGGCGCCTGCTGTCATCCCCGGCAAGGTGCTTGCCGGAGGCCTTGTGGTCCTCCTTGTCTGGGATTCCGCCAAGGGTCGTCGTCCTCTTAGTGTGTGTATCCGTCCTTGAATGTCTTCACAAAGATCTGTAGGCCACCACGGGGATATCTCCCGAATCCTTGCCCCATGGGGGCAGTGGACTCAAGGGTGATCTGCTCCGTAGGTGTAACACCCCAAATTTTTAAGTTTGGTTTTTCTTCCAAAATTTTGGCCTTTTGGAAGTGGGTTGTTTGATCTTCTCTTAAAACCCTTCAAAAATCTCTTCTGGCCAAAGTTTGTGTGTTTTCTAAAGCTTGGACTTTGATCTTGAAGATTTTCTCTTGTGTTGGTTCAAGCCCAAGTTGAGTTTCAAAAGAGGTTGTTTGAATTCTCCCCTTATTGATTTATACCTCTCAAGTTTGACCTTGGACTTATCCTTCCCTCCAACCTTCATCTTGCCATGACCCCAACAGAAATATTTCTCTGCAAGACCCTCTTCACACCTTAGGACAAGTCTCTCATCAATTCCAGTAAGTTTTGACCTTATTGGGATTTTCTTCTATTTATTTTACTCCAAAAGCTATTTCTGTCCTTTATAGTGGACCTTTGTGATTTACAAAGGAACCACCATATCCATCTAGTTATTTGATTCCAAACCAACTTTCCTAGATAGTTCTTAGTACCCACAGCCTAGGACCATCTTGTTTCACTGGTCAACAGTTCAAAATTTTCAAATTTCACCTGCTGCAAGTTTGGACCAGATTTGCAAATTTTGGTGAAATTCATATTTATCTTCTTCCAAAAATTCTGTGAAAAATCAGGCAGCCTCTAGATGCATCAAGAGGCCACTCCACCACATATCAGCCCCAGAAATATTTCACACATGCCAGAATCATTTCGTCGAACACGTAGCATGCACTATGCTGTCAGGTTCAGAAACTGTTAACTGAAACTGTCGACACACAGTTCGACAGTTCGTCAGTTCATCAGAAGCAGCGACAATCTCGCCAGTACCCACCTTGGCTTGATGCTGCACTGCACCTTCTTCTTATCCAGAGCATCGCACGCCTGGTTGTCTGCTTCTTGGCGTCGGTGGCGCCCTGGCCCGACCACGCGAGCGACTTCCACGGCAACAGCACCGCCCGTGGCAGCTGACAGAAGTCACCCCGCGGCTCAACGCCGTTTGGCGCCGCCCAAATCACCCCAGCGCTCTGTGTGGCCATCTCCACTGCCAGCGCACGCCTGCCGCACCGTCGCCGTGGCTTGGCGCGCGCAGAGCACGTTTTCTGCCGCCGACGTGCCGCACGGCCGTTCCGTCGAGGACAGCCCGTGATCATCTCTCCCCTGCTGAGTTAGGCACGGGAATGGAACCACTACACCTCCTAATCGATGCTCAAGCTCCTAAACCCGCCGTCCAGCCACTGCATCGCCGTAATCACTCGCCGGACTTATCCCATTCACGGCAACTGCCTCGGGCCGACTATATAAAGCGCCCCCGAGCTCGTTCTTGAGCCCGCACACCTCCACCATTTCCCTAGACCGTGCCCAGCCTCTGGAAGAGCCTCGAGGGGCCCTTCTTCTCCAACTCCGGCCAACTCCGTCCGCCTCGGGCTCCAGCAGCGTTCTCTCCGGTGAGAGCTCCTCCGCCGCCGTGGACTCGAGCGTAGCACCCTGGCACCCACCTAAACCTAACCACCACTCCAATTTGACCCCAGAGACCCTCTCCGACGAGGCCCACGACAACCCGAGCCGCCGTCCGCCGGAGACAGGGTCGCCGTCAACGTGGGTCTCGCCGACGCTCAACTCCACCACCAATCGACGCGGAAGAACACCGAGAAGCCGTATGTACCCTTCTCTCCCCCTAGCTCGCCGTGGATCGGCGCCGGCGACCACCGCAGTACCTAGCGCCGGCGCGACTCTGTCCCAGAGTTCAAACCCGACGAGTGGGACCCCTTGTCAGCCTCTCACCTCTCCCCTGAACCGTTTTTCTGTAAGCGCCTTCGGGCAAAGTATGTTTTCCCTCTGCGGTTGACGTACTGCGTACCGGTTCGCTTTGCTGTGTTCTGTTCTAGCCCCTGGAACTTTTCTATTTCATTACAGATGAGTCCCTGGACAGAAACTCTAATATCTTTTTAACTAAAGATGATTTTGAGTTGATTCTTTTTCTGTTCTCTTTAGTTTTCTGTCTAGTTTTTTGTCTTATTTATGTGAAAAAAATTTGGAGCAACTTTATTTGCACACGCAGTATTTATTTTAGTATCCGTTTGTTTGAATATGTAGATACCGAAGGACGTGACGGAGCCGCGAACCTCACCGAGTTAGACTCCGACTTCTCAGAACCAGGCAAGCATGTTTGAACCTTTGATATGATGAGTGTGTTGCATGTTTGCTCGAGTAGTTCTTCTCATAAGCATGGTCATATAAGCATTAGTGTATGGTTATATTTCATGCAAGCAAACTTCGGGTGAGCCCCGAATGATAATGTTTGAACCACCTCGATCATGTGGTGGCATGATGGGTGGAATGCTGGTATTGTTGGAGCATGCCAGTAGTTGGTTAACTCAGTATCAACGGAGATCATGTCGTGATTCCGTTCATCTCTTTTTTGGTACTATCATAGGCTGTCTGTTAAGATTACGGTCTAGTCAGTTGTAAACCACTTCCCGAGTACACACCAAGTAGAGGGGCCGGGATGAGGGTTCCATGGCCCTGGATTAAAGCCCGTCATCCGGTCAGGGGGCATGGGTGTTTCCGGTTGGGACCGAGAGGGGGGCACCCCTTAGAGCGCGCATATATAAATTTGATCCCATGCTATTCGAGGTTGTAGGCTCCCCGTCTTAAAGTTTTTCGTGAATGTTGTCGCGGGTGATTCCGGACAGCAGGATGTGAAATGGGTGTATACTGGTTAGTTGGGTTTCTGCTAAAACACCGTAGACGGAACTAGTCCCCGTGGCTAGTAGAATCCGTTGGCTATGAGTTAATAGTACAAGCTCTGCAGAGTTAAATTCTTTCTGTAGCCATGTTTATGGCCTAGGGTCAATCTTTGTGTCAACCCGGTGACCGTCTCTAGTAAATTCTTGATGGTAACCAGAGTAGTGATTTCATCAGGTTCATTTGGTAGATGAACTCACCAACTATCTCTGTACTGATTTACTTCCAGAAGTGTTTCATCATTATATTCTTGTTATTTATAAGCCCTTTATGTGATGTCGCTCAGACGTCCGACTGTGGCATTCTAGTTATTTATAAGCCCTTTATGTGATGTCGCTCAGACGTCCGACTGTGGCATTCTTGTTATTTATAAGCCCTTTATGTGATGTCGCTCAGACGTCCGACTGTGGCATTCTTGTTATTTATAAGCCCTTTATGTGATGTCACCTAGACGTCCGACCGTGGCACTCTTTTTATAAGCCATTTATGTCATGTCGCTCAGACGTCCGACTGTGGCATTCTTTTTACAAGCCCTTTATGCGATGTCGCTCAGACGTTCGACTGAGGCATTCTTGTTATTTATTTTGCTATAAGCCCTTTATGTGGTGTCGCTCAGACGCCCGACTGAGGCCTGTTTTCTTTTATCATTTTCTCACGAGGCGTCACTCAGACACTTGTTTGGTCTCCTTCTATTTATCTTATGGATTTCGGGAGGATTACCGCCCGACTTCTATTGTTGCATACAGCACACTAATATTTTTATCCGGTCGCATTTTTTCGGAATACTCATATGCATCATGTTGGCATTTATTATATCTTAAGTCCGAACTGTCTTGCGAGTATATTCAAAGTACTCACCTGGCTTGTTGATTTGGCCAGATGTGGACGAAGGTGATCTCATGGATGAAGAGTTCGATAGCGAGTCCGACGTCTAGTGTAGTCCCAGTCAGTCCCTTGCAATCCTGGAATTGATCACCGTGATATAACCGCTTCTGCCTACCACCAAATAAATTCATCGGGTCTCACTTCGACACTCGATGAACTGTAGTATATAGGAGTCACGTCACCCACTTCATTGTGACATAACCACCACCTTTTATTTCGAGTTAGTAGTATGCCACCCTGCCTTGTGTCATATCCGCCTTTATGTACTATATGGGCGCGCTTGTAATAAAATTGTTGAGCAACCCCAGCTCAACCTTGTATAATATTCAGTGTACTGGAATCCTATATCAAGGAATTGTCTGCCAGCAAGAAATAATCTTCCTCGCTGGTTCAATAAAAAGGTCGGTCTTCCGGTAATTATTTTACTGAAGGACCGGTCCTGACAACCTTGGTATCAGAACCAGGCTGACCGTAGGAAGCCACTAGGTGTGCTCACTAATCGGTTATTAGTGAATAATTGCTATTCAGCATTTTTACATCTGTAGCAATTTTCTGTTGGTCATCATAAATTTATGACTTGACTATTCGGAATTTTTGTATACTTTTGTAGATGGCCAGCAATGACTGTGATGCACAGGTGTTCGCCAACATTCCTGAGGGGTTTGTCAAGCTCCTCTTCGCCATCACCAAAGTCGCGATTGGGCCATCCACCCGTCCAGAGTTTACACTCTACCGTCACAAGCTCAACGACAGCGTGTCAATGCACCAGGCCGTGGTGCACTTCAAGGGAGGGCGTTCTGAAGCATGCCGCCTGCGATTTGTGGGGAGGGCCATGCCTACGGAGAGGCATGCCATGCAAATGGCTTCCCGTGAGGCGATAGCTCGTCTCCGGGACATCCTTCCTTCAATGAAGAGTCGTCGCTAACGTTACCTCCCATGCCACGTGCCCTACACTTTCCACTATGCATTTGCTTGCGCAACTGGGGAACGTGATGAAGCCATTGAATCAATGGTTGAGTACCTCAAGGCACTTGAGGCAGCCTTTGATAATCTTGTGGACGACTTGGTGGCTACCCGTATGGAATTGGTCCAGAGTGGCTCCGCCAACAGGAGGGAGCTACTCCATACTGCGCCACCAATGACATTTGTCTCGTCCGCCGCATCCTACACACCTTCCATCCTAGCCACCGCTCGCCGTCTGCCTACCACTGAGGAGTTTGACCAAGTCATTGCTCCTACCCCAGTCAGAGCTGCACCGCCTGCTGCACCTGCTTTGACACCTCGTACCCATACTCCGCGCCTGGAGCCTATTAGTGAGGAGGAAGTTGAGTCTCCAGCACCACTAGGCCTTACCCTCGGCAGGCCGAGGGAAATCTTCAACATCTCCGACTAGTGCGTTATTCAGCGACGCACTGTGCTCGCTTGTAATATGAGTGTGATATGTAAAATAGGTTGATGGGAGTAGTCTGTTTGCGCATCATGTAGGATCTTGGAGGAGTGCACTAGCTTTAAATAACATGTCAGGATGTGTACGCACACCCTGAGTGACGTATGTATAATTAGTACCCGCGTGTAAAATATGTTCTAGGCGGTCCTTCTCCGTGCGCAATCAAGCAGTTTATTTCAAAAATCTCTTTGGAGCTCGTGTTTTGTCGCTTCTGCAAAATCTTGGTTTGTTTTGCTGCTCAGTTCTTCTCTTATTTTCTGCGATAATACCCCAGAGTAAGAAATGACTCGTCCCTGGACGCGTTCCATGCCATGTCCGCCGGAGGAAAATTATGGCACGCAGACAGACAACAATTTCACACAGGGGCAGTCAAGTCAGCAGGGCAGTGAAACAACATTTTCTCAAGTGTGCAGTCTTTACGAACAAACTCAGCAACAAAACCAAGAGATGATGAACCATGTCATTAACATGGGAAATCACCGTGAGCCATACCAGCAGCACTCAAAATTATCAGAATTTCAGAAGACACGTCCAACGACGTTTTCGCACACAGACAAACCTCTTGAGGCCGATGATTGGCTTCGAGATATTGAAAGGAAATTAACTGTGGCACAGCTCAGACCGTGAAAAGGAGCTGTACGCACCACATTACCTTACTGGAGCAGCCGCGTCATGGTGGGAAAATTTTCTGCTTATGCATCCCGACATAAATAATATCACCTGGGAAGATTTCAAGGAAGGCTTTTGTGGGGCACACATCACTAAGAGCATTATGAAGATCAAGAAAAGAGAATTTGATGACCTCAAGCAAAGGGGCATGACAGTACCTGAGTACAACAGTCAGTTTACGCAATTATCCCGTTATGCCAACGAAGAGCGTATGACTGAAAACAAGAAGATGGAAAAGTTCTTGGACGGACTGGCACCAGCACTAAAATGCCAGCTAGTCATACACACCTTTCCGGATTTCAAGACACTTGTGGACAAAGCCATTACGTTAGAAAATGAACGTCGCAGTCTGGAAGACATTCGCAAGAGAAAAAGGGATCAGACCAACCACCCTCGCAACAACAAGAACAAGGTAAATTTCCAGAGAAATGGGGCGAACAAACCCACGACAAATGACACACGTCCAAACAAGAATTTTCATATAAGAGACAAAGATTTCACCTATCGCCCGGGTGTTACCTGCTACGCATGTGGAGAAGAGGGACACTATGCTAAACAGTGCCCAAAGCCAAGAAACTCAGCACCGAAGCCAAACAGCAACGGAAATAATTCCGCGCCCAAGCGTAACAACTTCAACCCCAATAACAATCACAGGAAAGGCCACCTGAACCATGTGACCAAGGAGCAAGCACAGGATGCCCCGGATATCGTACTCGGTACGTTTCCTGTCAACACAATACCTGCCACGATTTTGTTTGATTCTGGAGCTTCTCATTCGTTCATTTCGAAGAGTTTTGCTTTGCAACATGGTTTTTCAATACTTCCCTTGGGAAAATCAATGACCATCAAGTCCCCTGGAAGTAAGCAGATCACTCAGAATTACTGCCAAGGTTTGACCATTGAAATCGAAGGATTAAAATTTTACGCAAACCTCATCGTGTTGGAAAACAAGGGACTGGATGTTATCCTGGGTATGGATTGGCTAACCACCAATAAAGGATTTATCGATTGCTTCAACAGGGCAGTGATTCTTACTCATCATCACGGAAAGACAATAAGAGTCGCAGCTCAGGAAAGACCAGTGTCGCGGCAACCAAAATTAAACAAGGTAGATACTTCTGAGTTAAGCAAAGTGCCAGTTGTATGTGAATTTCCGGACGTATTTCCCGAAGAACTACCAGGCATGCCACCAGACAGAGAAATAGAATTCATTATTGAGCTAGCACCTGGAACCACCCCCATATACAAGAAACCATACAGAATGCACCATCTGAGTTGGTTGAACTAAACAAGCAAATAACGGAACTGCTAGACAAAGGATTTATACGGGCCAGCTCCTCACCTTAGGGTTCGCCGGTATTATTTGCCAAAAAGAAGGATGGGACCATGAGATTGTGTATAGACTACCGAGCGCTCAACATGGTCACAATCAAGAACAGATATCCGATGCCACGAATAAATGATTTATTTGACCAGCTCGCGCAAGCCAAGGTTTTCTCAAAGGTTGACTTAAGGTCAGGCTATCATCAACTGAAGGTACGAACAGAAGATATCCCGAAAACAGCATTCACCTCCAGATACGGACTTTATGAATTTACAGTAATGCCGTTTGGACTGACCAACGCCCCCGCATATTTTGTCCACCTCATGAACAATGTATTCATGAAATTCATGGACAAATTTGTGGTGGTATTTATTGATGATATCTTGGTATATTCGAGGACACCGGAAGAACATGCTGAACACCTCCGCATTATACTGGGAGAATTAAGGAAACACCAACTTTACGCCAAATTCAGCAAATGTGAATTTTGGCTGAGGCAAGTGGTTTTCCTAGGACACGTATTAACACAAGAAGGAGTTGCTGTGGACCCAGATAAAGTCAAGGCTGTACTGGGCTGGAAGTCACCAGCCAGTGTAACGGATATACGAAGTTTCCTCGGTATGGCCGGATATTACAGAAGGTTTATTGAAGGATTTTCCACCACAGCCAAACCAATGACGCAGTTACTCAAGAAGGATAAGAAGTTCGTATGGACCGAAGCATGTGAGAAAAGCTTTCAAGAACTCAAAAAGAAGTTAACAACAGCCCCAGTATTGATTGTACCAGATATACACAAGAGTTTGAAGTATATTGCGACGCATCCCGAAAAGGCCTCGGATGCGTACTAATGCAAGAAGGCAAAGTAGTCGCCCACGCTTCCCGGCAACTGCGAAAACATGAAGAAAATTATCCTACTCACGATTTGGAGTTGGCAGCAGTCATTCATGCACTCAAGGAGTGGAGGCACTTTTTGCTTTGGAATCGCTGTGAAATATATACGGACCATAAGAGCCTCAGATATATTTTCACGCAGCCAGAACTCAACTTACGACAACGACGCTGGCTTGAACTGGTAAAAGATTATGACGTCGGTATACACTATCACCCAGGAAAAGCAAATGTGGTAGCAGATGCTCTCAGCCGTAACCACAGCCTGAACAGCGGCAGCCTACAGAACCTGAGACCCGAATTTCAGCAAGAATTCGCCAGACTCAACCTAATGATGGTCACTAAAGGCGAAGTGTCAAAGCTGGAAATACAACCTACACTAATAGAACAAATAAAGAAGGCTCAGCATGGACACCCCAGCATCGAAGGGATAAAAAGAAAAGTAAGTCAGGGCAAGGCCTCAGAATTCACCATAGACAGTGAAGGAATATTGTGGTTCGGAGACAGACTCTACGTACCAAATAACAACGACCTTAAACAGCAAATTCTAGCAGAAAGCCACACCGCTCCATACTCAATCCACCCTGGGGGGACGAAAATGTACAAGGACATTCAGGAAATATTTTGGTGGCACGACATGAAGAGGGATATAGCCACATTTATTGCATGCTGCGATTCATGTCAACGCATTAAAGCCGAGCACCAAAAAACCCGCTGGGCTGTTACAGCCAAACAAGATACCATAGTGGAAATGGGACGATATTGGAATGGATTTTATTGTTGGACTACCATGGTCACAGCACGGTAATGATGCCATATGGGTCATCACAGATAGACTGACCAAGGTAGCACACTTCATACCAGTCAAGACAACCCACACCACCCAAAAGCTTACCAAGCTTTACCTCGCCCGCATAGTATGCCTACACGGGGTTCCAAAAACTATAATATCCGACAGAGGCACTCAGTTCGTCTCCAAATTTTGGGACCAGTTGCAACAAGCCCTCGGAACGCAACTAACGTTCAGTACAGCTTATCACCCCCAGACTGGAGGACAAACGGAACGAGTAAATCAAATACTTGAAGACATGCTAAGGGCATGTGTCCTCACATATGGGACCAGTTGGGAGGCAAGCTTACCATATGCCGAGTTTGCATACAACAATAGTTACCAAGCCAGCCTGCAGATGGCACCTTTCGAAGCCTTGTACAGACGAAGATGTTGTACTCCGTTAAACTGGTCAGAAACAGGGGACAGTCGTATATTCGGTCCAGATATGTTGAAGGAAGCCGAGGAGAGAGTAAAAATAATACGGGATCAACTCAAAACAGCCCAAAGCCGACAGAAGAGCTACTACGATCAAAAGCATCGGGATATAAGTTTTGAGCCCGGTCAAGACGTGTACTTGCGTGTATCACCTATGAGAGAACTGCAACGATTCAAAGTCAAAGGGAAACTAGCGCCCCGATTCATCGGACCCTTTCATATAATTGCACGAAAAGGCACAGTAGCTTATCAGCTGGACCTTCCCAAGGAACTGTCAGACGTCCACGACGTGTTCCACGTCTCGCAACTACGGAAGTGTGTAAGCAACCCCGAGAAGCATGTGTCACATGAAAACCTTGACGTGCAACCAGATCTCACCTACCGGGAACACCCAGTAACAATTTTGGAGGAGTCTGAAAGGAGAACCCGTCAGAAGACGATTAAATTTTTCAAGGTTCAGTTGAGTAATCACACAGAGGATGAGGCAACATGGGAAAGGGAAGATTCCCTTCGGACAGAACACCCACACCTATTTGAGGATCAGCTGAAATCTTGGGGACGAGATTTTTCCTAAGGGGGTAGGTGTTGTAACACCCCAAATTTTTAAGTTTGGTTTTTCTTCCAAACTTTTGGCCTTTTGGAAGGGGGTTGTTTGATCTTCTCTTAAAACCCTTCAAAAATCTCTTCTGGCCAAAGTTTGTGTGTTTTCTCAAGCTTGGATTTTGATCTTGAAGATTTTCTCTTGTGTTGGTTCAAGCCCAAGTTGAGTTTCAAAAGAGGTTGTTTGAATTCTCCCCTTATGTATTTATACCTCTCAAGTTTGACCTTGGACTTATCCTTCCCTCCAACCTTCATCTTGCCATGACCCCAACAGAAATATTTCTCTCCAAGACCCTCTTCGCACCTTAGGACAAGTCTCTCATCAATTCCAGTAAGTTTTGACCTTATTGGGATTTTTCTTCTATTTATTTTACTCCAAAAGCTATTTCTGTCTTTTATAGTGGACCTTGGTGATTTACAAAGGAACCACCATATCCATCTAGTTATTTCATTCCAAACCAACTTTCCTAGATAGTCCTTAGTACCCACAACCTAGGTCCATCTTGTTTCACTGGTCCATAGTTCACAATTTTCAAATTTCAACTGCTGCAAATTTGGACCAGATTTGCAAATTTTGGTGAAATTCATATTTATCTTCTTCCAAAATTTTTGTGAAAAATCAGGCAGCCTCTAGATGCATCAAGAGGCCACTCCACCAAATATCAGCCCCAGAAATATTTCACACATGCTAGAATCATTTCGTCGAACACATAGCATGCACTGTGCTGTCAGGTTCAGAAACTGTTAACTGAAACTGTCGACAGACAGTTTGACAGTTCGTTAGTTCGTCAGACGCAGCGACAATCTCGCCAGTACCCACCTTGGCTCGATGCTGCACTACACCTTCTTCTTAGCCAGAGCACCGCACGCCTGCTTGGCTGCTTCTTGGCGTCGGTGGCTCCCTGGCCGGACCACGCGGGCGACTTCCACGGCAACAGCACCGCCCATGGCGGCTGACAGAAGTCACCCCGCGGCTCAACGCCGTTTGGCGCCGCCCAAATCACCCCAGCGCTCTGTGTGGCCATCTCCACTGCCAGCGCACGCCTGCCGCACCGTCGCCATGGCCTAGCGCGCGCAGAGCACGTTTTCTGCCGCCGACGTGCCGCACGGCCGTTCCGTCGAGGACAGCCCGTGATCATCTCTCCCCTGCTGAGTTAGGCACGGGAATGGAACCACTACACCTCCTAATCGATGCTCAAGCTCCTAAACCCGCCGTCCAGCCACTGCCTCGCAGTAATCACTCACCGGACTTATCCCGTTCACGGCAACCGCCTCGGGCCGGCTATATAAAGCGCCCCCGAGCTCGTTCTCAAGCCCGCACACCTCCACCATCTCCCTAGACCGTGCCCAGCCTCTGGAAGAGCCTCGAGGGGCCCTTCTTCTCCAACTCCGGCCAACTCCGTCCGCCTCGGGCTCCAGCAGCGTTCTCTCTGGAGAGAGCTCCTCCGCCGCAGTGGACTCGAGCGTAGCACCCTGGCACCTACCTAAACCTAACCCCCACTCCAATTTGATCCCAGACACCCTCTCCGACGAGGCCCACGACCACCCGAGCCGCCGTCCGCCGGACACAGGGTCGCCGTTGACGTGGGGCTCGCCGATGCTCAACTCCACCACCAATCGACGCGGAAGAACACCGAGAAGCCGTACGTACCCTTCTCTCCCCCTAGCTCGCCGTGGATCGGCGCCGGCGCGACTCTGTCCTAGAGTTCAAACCCGACGAGTGGGACCCCTTGTCAGCCTCTCACCTCTCCCCTGAACCGTTATTCTGTAAGCGCCTTCGGGAAAAGTACGTTTTCCCTCTGCGGTTGACGTACTGCGTACCGGTTCGCTTTGCTGTTATCTGTTCTAGCCCCTGGAACTTTTCTGTTTCATTACAGATGAGTCCCTGGACAGAAACTCTAATATCTTTTTAACTAAAGATGATTTTGAGTTGATTCTTTTTCTGTCCTCTTTAGTTTTCTGTCTAGTTTTTTGTCTTATTTATGTGAAAAAAATTGGAGCAACTTTATTTGCACACGTGGTATTTATGTTAGTATCCGTTTGTTGGAATACGTAGATACCGAAGGACGTGACGGAGCCGCGAACCTCACCGAGTTAGACTCTGACTTCTCAGAACTAGGCAAGCATGTTTGAACCTTTGATATGATGAGTGTCTTGCATGTTTGCTCGAGTAGTTCTTCTCATAAGCATGGTCATATAAGCATTCGTGTATGGTTATATTTCATGCAAGCAAACTTCGGGTGAGCCCCAAATGATAATGTTTGAACCACCTCGATCATGTGGTGACATGATGGGTGGAATGCTGGTATTGTTGGAGCATGCCAGTTGTTGGTTAACTCAGTATCAACGGAGATCATGTCGTGATTCCGTTCATCTCTTTTTTGGTACTATCATAGGCCGTCTGTTAAGATTACGGTCTAGTCAGGTGTAAACCACTTCCAGAGTACACACCAAGTAGAGGGGCCGGGATGAGGGTTCCATGGCCCTGGATTAAAGCCCGTCATCCGGTCAGGGGGCATGGGTGTTTCCGGTTGGGACCGAGAGGGGGGAACCCCTTAGAGCGCGCATATATAAATTTGATCCCATGCTATTCGAGGTTGTAGCCTCCCCGTCTTAAAGTTTTTCGTGAATGTTGTCGCGGGTGATTCCGGACAGCAGGATGTGAAATGGGTGTGTACTGGTTAGTTGGGTTTCTACTAAAACACCGTAGACGGAACTAGTCCCTGTGGCTAGTAGAATCCGTTGGCTATGAGTTAATAGTACAAGCTCTGCAGAGTTAAATTCTTTCAGTAGCCATGTTTATGGCCTAGGGTCAATCTTCGTGTCAACCCGGTGACCGTCTCTTGTAAATTCTTGATGGTAACCAAAGTAGTGATTTCGTTGGGTTCATTTGGTAGATGAACTCACCAACTATCTCTGTATTGATTTATTTCCAGAAGTGTTTCATCATTATATTCTTGTTATTTATAAGCCCTTTATGTGATGTTGCTCAGACGTCCGACTGTGGCATTCTTGTTATTTATAAGCCCTTTATGTGATGTCGCTCAGACGTCCGACTGTGGCATTCTTGTTATTTATAAGCCCTTTATGTGATGTCGCTCATACGTCCGACTATGGCATTCTTGTTATTTATAAGCCCTTTCTGTGATGTCGCTCAGACGTCCGACTGTGGCATTCTTGTTATTTATAAGCCCTTTATGTGATGTCGCTCAGACGCCCGGCTGTGGCATTCTTTTTATAAGCCCTTTATGTGATGTCGCTCAGACGTCCGACTGTGGCATTCTTTTTACAAGCCCTTTATGCGATGTCGCTCAGACGTCCGACTCAGCCATTCTTGTTATTTATTTTGCTATAAGCCCTTTATGTGGTGTCGATCAGAGGCCCGACTGAGGCCTGTTTTCTTTCATCATTTTCTCACGAGGCGCCACTCAGACACTCGTTTGGTCTCCTTCTATTTATCTTATGGATTTCGGGAGGATTACCGCCCGACTTCTATTGTTGCATACAGCACACTAATATTTTTATCCGGTCGCATTTTTTTGGAATACTCATATGCATCATGTTGGCATTTATTATATCTTAAGTCCGAACTGTCTTGCGAGTACATTCAAAGTACTCACCTGGCTTGTTGATTTGGCCAGATGTGGACAAAGGTGATCTCATGGATGAAGAGTTCGATAGCGAGTCCGACGTCTAGTGGAGTCCCAGTCAGTCCCTTGTGATCCTGGAATTGATCACTGTGATATAACCGCTTTCGCCTACCACCAAATAAATTCATCGGGTCTCACTCCGACACTCGATGAACTGTAGTATAATGGAGTCATGTCACCCACTTCATTGTGACATAACCACCACCTTTTATTACGAGTTAGTAGTATGCCACCCTGCCTTGTGTCATATCCGCCTTTATGTACTATATGGGCGCGCTTGCAATAAAATTGTTGAGCAACCCCAGCTCAACCTTGTATAATATTCAGTGTACTGGAATCCTGTATCAAGGAATTGTCTCCTAGCAAGAAATAATCTTCCTCGCTGGTTTAATAAAAAGGCCGGTCTTCCGGTAATTATTTTACTGAAGGACCGATCCTGACAGTAGGCGG
>LR738715.1:671347561-671378298 GCA_902687465.1 Secale cereale | reverse complement strand
GGCGGGCTGCCGCGGCAAGGGTCTTGTTCTTGGCATTGCTGCAGTTCCATCGAGCTTTGGTCTTACCTTGGCTCACCTCCCCTGCTGTGCTTGGTGTGGTGGTGCCCGTGGCTTAGACTGCCCGTGCACAGTCATAGGGGTACAAAAAGTGTACCCCTCTTTTTGTACACCGACTACGGCTAATCATGATTAGTTTGTACACTCTGCAGAGGTTTGCGCACTTTTCCCCACAAGACTCGATCTCCTCCGTTGGATTTCCCGCACTGCATGGTGTTTGAGAAATGGATGCCCGAGACACAATCTTTCAGAAGCATTTACTCTTTACCCCGGGTCGACCCGTACACCTACTTTCCCCTACATCTGCTAGTTGTCAGGCCCAAGATGTCATTCTATCCCAATCACGTGACAAACTCGTGATTGGGGCACAACCGCATTTCGGGCGCTTAGCAAGATGGATATCATTACATTGTACCATTACATACGTACATGGGGGATACAACAATTCATACAAGTCACATGAATACAACAACATCAATACAAGACATCTGACTACGGATGCAAACATGAAAAGCTCAACGACATCCATCTGCTATCCCAGGCTGCCGACCCGGAACCTAACCCAAGACTGACGAAGAAGAAGAAGAAAAAACTCCACACAAAGGACATCGCTCTCGCGTCAAGTCATCGGAAACCTACAGCTGCAACTGTTGTTGCAGTAACTGTGAGCCACGAGGACTCAGCAATCCCATAACCATAGGTATCAAGACTAGCAAAGCTTAATGGGTAGGAAGAGGTTAAGTGGTGAGGTTGCAGCAGCGGCTAAGCAATGTATGGTGGCTAACTTACGAGTACAAGAATAAGATGAGCATCTACACAAACGGTCGCAAACTAGTAATGATCGCTAAAGATCCTGAACTACCTACGAGTCAAACATAACCACATCGTGTTCTCTTCTCAAAGTGAAAAGAGACGGTCACGGTTACTCACTCGGTTCGTGTATTTTATTTCGGATCCTCTGTCAAGTTTTCTACAACCGGACATTAACAAATTCCAATCTGCCACATAACCGCGGGCACAACTTTCGAAAGATCATAACCCTCTAGGGGTGTCCCAACTTAGCCCATCACAAGCTCTCACGATCAGCAGAGATAATAATAATATTACCCCTTATCTTAGGGACAATCCGATCAGGCTCGGAATCCCGGTGCACAAGACATTTCGACAATGGTAAAACAACTCTAGCAAGACCTCCCGGCGTGTCGACACCCTGATAGTAGCGCAGCATATATCGTCTCAGGGCACGACCGGATGGTGATCCTACGGGAGCCAGATACCTCAAGTTTCCCCGTGGCGGCCCCGCAGTCTCCCCGTTTCTAACCAACACCATCA
Organism: Secale cereale; assembly: GCA_902687465.1. Classification (NCBI taxonomy): domain Eukaryota; kingdom Viridiplantae; phylum Streptophyta; class Magnoliopsida; order Poales; family Poaceae; genus Secale; species Secale cereale. The sequence continues at coordinate 671,376,909 of LR738715.1, read as the reverse complement.
GCACTGGCCCCCCTATATGTAGAAGAATCCTCGGGTAGCGCTAACTCCCTATGCAATTAATTAATTCTGTTTTTTTATTATGTTGCAAATTAAAACCAATGTTGGGCCTTGCTGGAGGAGTTTTATTCAAAGACGAACTATCAAGGGGTCCCCATATACCCAACCGCGTTAGGAACGCAAAATCGAGGAACATAATGCCGGTTTATCAGTTCTTAAGGCGGCATGAGTGGAACAGAACACCGAGCAAAAGGCCAATCCTTCCACCCATTGCCAAGTATATAAGGTGCATTAATGTAATAATAGATATTGTGTTATTCCCAAAAACCCAATCCACATGGAGCAAACTTCATCTTCACCTGCAACTAGCAACACTATAAGAGGGGGGCTTGAGCAAAAGCGTACTTAGCCAAACAACGGTTTGCTAGGTGGGTAGTTAGAGGTTTCATGGCAAGGTGGGGCTGACATGCAAAAGGATAGGTATCGTGATAAGCAATAGAGCGAGGCATCTAGCATAGCAACAATAGAGGTGATATCAACGAATGGTCATCTTGCCTGAGATCCTGCAAGGAAGAAGAATGAGTCCATGAAGAAGACGAAGAAGAAGCCACGTAAACGAACCAAGTGAAGTCGAACGAATCCTCACGCTCGCAACGGATAATGAACTAGCGAGAAGAAGCACACAACATGGTAAACACACCACTCAAGAACATGACAAGATGCTCAACCAACTATGATGCAAGACAAGTCTATATGATACAATTCATGGCAAGGGATGAAGCACACAAGATCATCACAACGAGGCAAGTTTAAATGGGGCCGGAAACAACATATAACAATTCCGGTAAGTCCTCATATGCACGTTTCGAAAATGGGTCCAGATCTGAACAAACATTAAGTTAAAGTTGTTAAACAGAAAGTGATCATGCACCATGATGATCTACTTGAAATTCTAATCAAGTTACATATAAAGTTTATTTAATTCGGAGCTACGGCCTAGAAGATATGAGCAAAACAAGTCAAGCATGTCAAATATGCAAGATGCATCCAAACAACAAGCAAACACACTCCAAACATGTAAACAACATGATATTATGCGTCTACATGCAAAAACACACAAGTGTCATATAGGACACGCTCAAAACGGAGCAACAGCCTAGAAGATATGAGCAAAACAAGTTACAATGCAAAGCTGAAGCTAACAACAACATAGCAACTTTGGAGCAAGGTATATTTATGCTACAGCACCCAAACATGATAACAAAAGACATGGATGTGAAATAGACATGATTCTCAACAAGCATGAACTCAGAGCACACCCAAAAACTTGCTGGAACACAATTAAACTAGCATGGCAAGATTCAAGAAGTTTACAGATTTCTCAGACTTAGTGATAATAACAGAGCATGGCAGAAACAACGACAAGTAGGCATGTTTGCAAGCTTGTGCACCTCAACTCAGAGCATATCATGGCATAAGAAGATAACCAACAGCAAGAAGACATGTTTATGAAGCTACTCATGGCAAGAACATGGTCATAGGATGCATAGATCACTAGCAATTGACATGGCAAAACTGAACTTATTGTAAACAGGCTGACAGAAACATTTTATAGCAACTTGAGAGCAAGAAATAAATAAGCTACAACAGGGCATATAAGCAAACAAGGGCATGGATGGATAGAGCATAACATGTACAACAAGACATGATCATTGGACAACCCAAAACAAGCATGGATTTGAGTGTGGCATCAAGCAAACATGGCATCAGGTTTAATAGTTTCAGACTCGGCAGTTTTCAACAAGTCATAGAAAATAACATCAGCAAGTAGGTCACTTTACAAGCTTGTTGCAAACACCTCAGGGCATATCATGAAAAGTGGATTGCACCACAGCAAACATGGCATGATTGTGCTTCTAAAACATATTGACATGTAGCTCAAACAAAAATCACACATAAAGATATATTAAAAAGACAAAACAACATCTCATAACAAGTTTCAGCACTCAACAGCCACATGCACTTTTGCAACAGAAATTAACATGGCAATTTGGCACCTAACATGAATGCTAAAGCAACCATCATGTAGAGCACTTCACAATGAACATTTTGACATATCACACACTCCATTTGGACCAACATGCACAAAGTTATCACATCACAAACATGCTAATATAATAACAGTTTTCAGCATTTTAAAACATATAGCACTTTTGCAACGATGATTAGGGCATCAAGATGAACTCACACAAGCATGCCACAGTACAACAATATGAAGAGCATATCACGAAGAACATTTGGACATATTATTCACTCAAATTGGATAATCACACAAAAAGTTACAGCCATTCAAAGAATGCATCAAGATAACATTTTCTGGGGACTTAGAAGAAAAACAACCTCGGTGGGTAGACGTGTCCAGGTCCAGAGCGGACCTGTCCGTCGGTGGAGGCCCTTGGGCCCACCTGGCAGGGGCACGCGTGAGGGGACGGTGGACATGTCCGGGTCCCAACCGGACATGTCCGGCGGCTGCCGACGACGAGGACAGTGGCGGACGTCGAAGACGGCACGAGGCAGGGCCGGGGACGGCGGGTCGGGGCAACGCCGGTGACGAGAAGGGCACGCAGGGGCAGAGGAGGCCCAGGGCCGGGCGGATCCCGCCTGGATCTGGCCGGACGCCGGCGGCGGACGAGCCTCGCGGGGCGGCGAGCTCGGGGAAGCGAACATGGCGGCCGCGGCGAGCACTGCAGGCGGAGGGGTGCGAGGGCTGGCGAGGCAGAGCGGATTTGGCCGGTTCCCGGCGCATTCGGGCCGGAGGCGAGGCGGCGGGGTTGGTCCGGCGAGGGGCGACCGGTAGCGGCGGCGGCGCAGTAGGGCGGCGGAGGTGCGGGGCGCTCAGAGGCAGACGACGCGGGTCGCAGAGCGGGCGCTCGGGTCCGGGCCGCGCGGGCCGGCTGCGGGCTCGGGCGGGCCGCGACGGCGGGGACGCCTGCGGGGAGACATGGAGGCGCGGGAGAGACTGGGGGGCTGCCTAGGTGGCGGCGCGGCGAGTCAGGCGGCGCCAACTGGCGGCGGTGGGCTGGGTGGCTGCGGAAAACGAGGAGGAGGGGGGCTAGGATGTAGGGGAAGAGGTGTAGGTCTCCATTTTTGGAAGGGCAGGGTCTATATATAGCAAGGGTAGCTAGGGTTAGGGTTTTTTGCTCCGATTCGGACCCTCGGATCACGATACAATGGTCCGGGTCGAGAGGGGGCATAGGTGGGTGGTTAGTGGGCTAGAGGTTATTGGGCTGAGAAGAGAGGAGGAGAGAGGCCCGGCAGCAGTTTTCGGAGACCGAAAACGTCCAGTGTTTAAACCGGCTATAGTGCCGCTATAGTTATCCGTTGGGCTATCAGACAAACTCCGAATGCGATGAAACTGGGCAGGCGGTCTGTCTACACTATAATAAGACCACACGCCAAGTTTCGACCCATTCCGAGAACATTTTTTGGCCACTCATAAAATAAATATTCGGAGATGCCGCGGGAGCGTGCGAGTGTGTCTGGGCTCAGAACGGACAATGGAGAGGACGAGGGAACTCGGACGGATGCAAGTTTTGAAAACATTATGATGCAATGCACATGATGACATGGCAAAATGCAAGACGCAAGCAGATGACATGGCAACGACGACGAATAACTGGTTGACACCTGGTGCATCGGTCTCGGGGTGTCACAACACTCCCCTACTAACAAGAGATCTCGACCCGAGATCTTAGGAACGAGACGGAAGAGGAAAAAGGAAGAACAAAGTTCTTCGAGGACAAAAGAGTGAAACCAATGAACCTTGAGAGGTTGAAACAACTTGAAGAAAGGATACAAGGGAGATGAACGAAGTTGCAAAGGCTTCGTTAAACAAGAGGAACAAGGAATACGACGAGAATCGAGGAGGTTAAGTGACAAGAGAGAAATTAAACCACTCCGGTTAAAAGAGATAGAAAAGGAATTTGAACGAATGAATTTGGCAGCACTCCAGCAAAAAATAGAAGGAATAGACCATGAATAAGAACTCCAGGGATGGAATAATACTGGACGAGAGAAACAACACAAAGCCTCCGGAAGAATTTAAAGAGTGGAATGAAAAGAACGGATAAGAGAAGAACAATTTCCACCACGAACGAATTCAAAGCATCCTTGGGAAGAAAGGATGAACAGAGTTGTTGAAAAATCAACAACGAAAAGAATAAGCTTGTTGTGGACTTATTTAAACATCTGAAAACTTGAGGTGAATTTGTGCCACTACCAAAAGATTGAATAACCAAGAAGAACGACGAATTGCAAAACTCCACTTCAAAAGAAAAGGAGAATTAATTGCATCTCAAGGGCAAGAAGAAGAATGCTTGAGTCTCCAACAGGAATCTTGATGAACACTTGAAGAAAGAATTAAATCATGATGAGCCACCATGAAGAGCTCCGGTACAAAAGGAGGATTATATAGAAAATACGGATGAAAATAATAAGAATAAAGCCTCGCGATGATCTAGAAGGAGGTTCCGACGAGATAGCCAAAAACTATGAACTCCGGAAAGAAAAGGTGAAGATGCTTGGGACTAGAATTTATTCAACAAGAACAAATTCCGAAGGAAGGGATTAATCAACTTGACGACAACGAATAAGAATTATGTTATGCTTATCCTCCACCAATAAATTGATGAGAAGCACTGGATTTGCAAACCACTTATTCGTGTTGAAATGATTAAAGAGGGATATATCGCAAACTTGCAAAATTCTTCATGAAACACCGGTAGGATTTGAATGACGAATGAATTGATATGATAACAAATGAAAAGAACTCTTGAGCGAACCACCGTAGAATTGGAACCGAGTGAAGAAAGAGAACAACCACCGTAAGGAATAGAAATTGAGTGAATACAAGAGAATGAGTCGTCGGGAAGAGTAAAGCACTTGAGGGAATTTAGATACAAGAGAACGAAGAGATCGTGAACTGATTAAAGAATACTTGAACGAAGCACCAGACGAATGTGAGACGAACGAAGAGACATCAATGAAGAATATTTGGAGGACGAAGTTGAAAACTGAGAATGAAGAAATCTTCTGAAATGATGGCCTTCGGAGGAACACAAGGAAAAGAATTCATGAAATACTCCGGATGGTTAGGAAAAGAATTTATGACGAATGGAATAACTTGAGAGGATAACATGAAGCTAGAACCACGAATCTTCGAGAGGACGGACAAGATTCGGAGGAAGGCTCTTCTTCGGTCTTCATATGACGACGAGGAACACAACAAAATTATTGAGATACTCTGGAAGAATTAAAAGAGGAAAGGTTGAACTAAACATGAAAGAATTTAAGAATGACTTTCGGAAGGCATGTGACTGATGGAATCCATTCTTACGTCAAACTTTGAAAAGAATTTCGGAACACTCTGGGAAATTAGAAGAGTCAGGTAAGATCCTGGGAAAAGACCTGTGGCTTATGAGCCCACCGAAGAGAAAACTCTGTTGAAATGGAATGAAAAAGGAGATGATGCACCAGAACGATTGAAAGACTTGAATAAGGTGACAACCTCGAATTAAATTAGAACACAGACGAATCTCCTGGAATGTCTTTGAAACACCGAAACAATTAAATGACGAGAGACGAACGAGCAATTGGAATCACTTGAGCCGAGGGAAAGAATATGACGAACACCAAGTAATTGAGTAGGATCCATAGGAGAAGAAAAGGAGATGAAGAAGGACGAACTAGATGAGAATTCACCAATTGAAATAATTGAGGAAAGGAAGCAGGATTCACACGAGTAGGATGGATACTCGATTAAGGACTCCGGCTACGAGAAGAAAAAGGGTGGACGGGTGGGAAAAGAAAGACCACTTCGGAAGGGGAAACACCATCGGTTGGAAAGAACCGAGGATTGAAGCAAAATACGAGGAGGGTCAAACCGACTTGACGAGAGATGCACCAGATGAAAAGAACAAACATCACAACGAACGAAAGCTAACCGCGTGATCCTAAAAAAAATTGAAGGGGAAGAGGAGTAATTCAAAACACCTACGTCAAGATTCCTCACCAGAGAGAAGAAGGGGCTGAGGAGTAAAAACAATTCATACTCTCCGATATAACTAGACTCTGGAAAAGTTTTCTGCTAGACTCGACAACGACCAAGCTACGATCAATCAAGGGGGCTCCTATGTGATAGCCTGGCTTATTAGGGATGATAGACTACTCATATCAATAAGGAATTCCTTCTTTTCCGGGAGCCCATTCGGAAGAACTCCAAAGTTAAGCGTGCTCAGCTTGGAGTAGTTTCAGGATGGGTGACCAACCGGGAAGTTGGTCCGGGTGCGCACGAGTGAGGGCAAAGTGCGTAGAAAAGACTAGTATTGATATGTGGGGCCAGTCTAGATCCCGCCAGGAGTAACGACCACTGGCGGGTGTGTCCGGGGCATGACAAGTTGGTATCAGAGCCGACCCTCGCGGTTACTTGAATGTTTGCAGACAGGTGCTCGGTCATGTTATTCATGACGTTTGTGATCCGTCATGGCACACGGCATGGCACATGTATCGGACTGGATGCACAGACAGTTGTGCCAAGAGGGAACGTTCTTGTGGCCCGACGAGGACGTCGGTTCCTCTGAGTGGGGGGTGTATGTGATAGCCTGGCTTATTAGGGATGATAGACTACTCATATCAATAAGGAATTCCTTCTTTTCCGGGAGCCCATTCGGAAAGAACTCCAAAGTTAAGCGTGCTCAGCTTGGAGTAGTTTCAGGATGGGTGACCGACCGGGAAGTTGGTCCCGGGTGCACACGAGTGAGGACAAAGTGGGCAGAAAAGACTAGTATTGATATGTGGGGCCAGTCTAGATCCCGCCAGCAGTAACGACCACCGGCGGGTGTGTCCGGGACGTTACACTTGTCCACCACTGAAAGAGCTCAGACAACATACTCAACTATGCCAGAGCCCATAATGGCATTGTGGCTGCACACGGAAGTTTCTTGCATGAATAGTTTTATGATCCCTTTGAGCCTGGGTGGCATTCCATAGGATAATCACCCATAGTAGTTTCAGGATGGGTGACCGACCGGGAAGTTGGTCCCGGGTGCACACGAGTGAGGACAAAGTGGGCAGAAAAGACTAGTATTGATATGTGGGGCCAGTCTAGATCCCGCCAGGAGTAACGACCACCGGCGGGTGTGTCCGGGACGTTACACTTGTCCACCACTGAAAGAGCTCAGACAACATACTCAACTATGCCAGAGCCCATAATGGCTTTGTGGCTGCACACGGAAGTTTCTAGCATGAATAGTTTTATGATCCCTTTGAGCCTAGGTGGCATTCCATAGGATAATCACACGGTTCCTCATGGATTTCCTAGGACAACACTGGATTCTCCATGTGCCCTGCAACCAATCCACCCAAATGTGTATTAAAGTTGCCACCTTAAGTTGAACCATTAATTAACAATCTCACATCTGTCATGGATACACTCAAACCCAATCCACGTCTACAAGCATAGCATGGCAACCTAAGCATAACGTAGAAGTAACTCCCAGGGGTTTGATAATAATGCAGGTAATAGGTTCTACCTCAATCCACTTCCCAGACCCATAAGTTAGGAGATCCTACTCATGCAATGTGTGAGGGTTGAACTAATGCATAAAAACTGGGTAATAAAGGGTATGCTCAATGTGTTACTTGCCTTGCTGATGATTCGCAAAACCTAGGGACTCGTAATAGCACGCTTCGCACTCCGGGTATTCTATCGCATGCAAACAATAGCACACATAAGCAACCAAGCAAAGATGCACGGGTAAAACTGAAATAAGAAGATCTAACAAGAAAGTTCAACTGAAGAACTCCGGTTTGCAAAAAGAATCAAATCAAACGGAGCAACGAAACTCAAACTACAAAAGAAACAAGATCCGTTTACTAGATTGAACTAAAGTCAAATTTTACAGTACGAAAACCTTGTTCAAGTTGGTTAAACGGAAAGAGGGCTTCGAGACGAAGACCTATGCGCTTCTTTTGCCTAATTCCGACTAACGAGCGAAAAGTTATACTAAAACGAAGATCAGGGCACAAATCGCGATAAAAGATAATCGGGGAAAAACCCTGAAAAAGAAAACGCGACGAACATGCTAACGAACGAACGTTCGCTAAAAGAAACTAATGAACGAAAACGTTCGTTAACTGATCTAAACGAACGAACGTTCGCAAATTAGATCCGGACGGAAAAACCGGGGAAAAACCGATCTAACAAACCGGGGTTTGGATCTAGGGTTTACCTAAAAAACGAACGAAAAAAAGCGACAACTCCGGCGAGATTCGGGCGAACTCCGGCGATGGCGGCGGCGGCGGGTAGCGGTGCGGCTTTCGAGGCGGCGGGGCTAGGGTTTCGGCGCGGCGGGCTGGGCTGTGGCGGTGGGCTGAGGGGGGTGGCGGCTTATAAAGGCCGGCCGGGACAGAGTGTCCAGGTCGGACACGACCCGTTAGGTCGGTTTCCCCCTTTTCTTTTTCTTTTTTTTAAACAGCCCACACGCAGCAAAACATACAAAAGAAATACTAAACGGACTCGAAAATTTCTGAAATAAATTTTCACCGTCCTCTATTAATATTTAGGACAAAGTGAACATTTTTCCCGGACCTAAATAAAATTTTGAAAAACGCGTATTTTTCTTGTGCAAATAAAATTGCAAATAAATCCAAATAAAATACAAAAATTGATTTTAATATTTTTCCTCCAATATTTCTTTTGTTTTGGAGAAGTCATATTATCCCCGCTCATATATTTTATTATGAAATATTTTCGGAGAAAAAAAATTTAAAACCAAAGTGATCCTTGTACCGATATTTGAGAAAACTCAAATATGAAAATGGTAAAATCCCCAACTGTCTCCGTGGGTCCTTGAGTTGCTTAGAATTTCGAGGATTGCAACACACGAATGCAAAATAAATATGATATGCTAGAATTACATTTTTCATATATTCTGAAATGACAAAAGTAATTTTATGGAAGTTTTGGAGTCGGTTTACTTGCTGTACCACGTACCTTCTCCTTTTCAGGGTTCTAGAGCGTTTCAGAAGGTCTCTTCTATGTGCTTTTCTGGTGTTATTACTTGAATAATATTACTTCAACACTGATTGACGTACCTGAGATATAATGTTTATTCTTTGCCCATTAACCACTGTCGGATTAGTGCCTTCGGCATTATTGATCATAATAGCTCTGGAGCAATAAACTTTTTCAATGATATATGGTCCTTTCCATTTGCTGAGAAGTTTTCCGCAAAGAATCTAAAATGAGCCTTGTACAAAAGAACTTGATCACCTTCTTTGAATTCCCATTTTTGGATTCTTTTGTCATGCCATCTTTTAACCTTTTCATTAAACAACTTACATTTTCACACGCTTTTGTCCTCCATTCATCTTGCGAGATAATATCAAATAACCACTTTTCCCCGGCAAGTTTAAAATCATAATTAAGTTATTTAATTGCCTAATAAGCTTTATGCTCTAACTCAAGATGTAAATGACTTGCTTTTCCATAGACCATTTTGCATGGGGACATACCATAGGATTTTTATAAGCAGTTCTATAAGCTCATAATGCATCATCAAGTTTCTTAGACCAATTCTTTCTAGATCTTTTGCAAAATTAACTTTATTTATCTATTGCTCAATTCAACTTGACCACTAGACTGAGGGTGATAAGGTGATGCAATTATATGGTTGACATCATATTTAGCAAGGAGTTTATGGAATGCACCATGAATAAAATGTGAACCACCATCAGTCATTACATATCTAGAGATTCCATACCTCAGATAAAAGTAACTTCTTTAAGCATTTTAATAGAGGTGCTATGATCAACACTACTAGTTGGAATATCTTCTACCCACTTAGTAACATAATCAACATCAACTAAAATATTAGTATACCCATTAGAAGAAGGAAAAGGTCCCATATAATCAAAACCCCATACATGAAAAGGTTCAATAACAAGTGAATAATTCATAGGCATTTCTTGATGTCTACCAATATTACTAATTCTTTGACATTCATCACTAGATAAGAAAAACTTGCGTGCATCCTTGAAGAGAGTAGGCACATAAAAACCAGATTGTAATACCTTATGTGAAGTTGTATCTCCGGCTAAGTGCCCTCCATATGATTCGGAATGACACTTCTGTAGGATTTGTTCATCTTCATGCTCAACTACACAATGTCTAATAACACCATGTACTCCTTCTTTACATAGATGTGGGTCACCCCAAAAGTAATGTCTTAAAGCAAAGAAGAACTTTTTCTTTTGCTGGTATGTGAAACTAGGTGGTATATACTTAGCAAAAATATAATTAGAATAATGTGCATACCAAGGACTATTACAAGAAGCATTTATAACAGCTAATTGCTCATCATTAAAATTATCATCAATAGGCAATGGGTCATCAATAACATTTTCCATTCTTGACAAATTATCAGCTACATGATTCTTAGCTCCCTTTTTTCAATAATATGCAAATCAAACTATTGTAATAATGTCACACTCTACATTTTGTAACATGTCATTTGCATTAATAAAGCATGAAAATTTGGACCAGCAAATTTTTTTGGCATCATTTGGCTTTTATTTGGAATTAAGTTTTTCTCCTTGTGTTTTTCAAGTGCTCTTTAAAGTCAACTCCTCCCTCTTGTAGAATTCATCTCCTTACCCAAAACTTCTGCCCAATGATCATACCAAGTGTTTATAGCAGTATAGTATTTTCTTATAAAATTAATTTGGCCAAAATGTATTTTCAAGAATTAGTATTCCAAAAAACCCTGAATTGAGGGTTGCACTGCAAGTGCTTGATTTAGGGTGAGAAAACTATTTCAAAAAGCATATTTGAAACCTAGTAGTCATAGGACTCCCATAAACCACAAAGGTATAATTTTAAAAGTTATTTTCCTATTTTATTTAAAGGCTTTTTCTTAAGGCCAGAAATGGTCTTTAATAGGGAAAAATTATTTAATTATTTCAAAATGTTTGCCAAAATTCAAGGAGACTCATAGGACATATATTGTCCATATATAAGAGTTTAAACACTTGGTCATGTTCAAAATATTGGTCAAATCCCTCAGAAACCCTTTCTGGATATTTCAAGCTTTTGAAATATTTACAAAGGAAATATTCTCTAAAAATTCCAGGGAAATTCTATCATGTCATACATGACATATTTGATGATCTTGCCAAGCCCCATGCCTTGGGAAGCAAGAAAACATCATCAAAACCCCTCAAAACCATTATGTCCATATTTGAAGTTTGAGCAACTTTACATTGCCAAACTTGTCCAAATGCTCTCAAACTTGGTACACATGCTAGAATGGTCTAATAAGGCATCTAGACCAAATGGCACAAGCTTTGGAAAAGGGTAACTTGATCAGAGTACCCAAAACCAATTCTATTCAAATTCAAATTTGAACAACTTTACATTACCAACTTTTTACTTGGGGCTTCAAACTTTGTGGGCATGATCACAACCCCAAATAATGACACTACACCAAGTGGTGCATCAAGGGGAGATGATTAGCTTAACTCAAACATGGTGAAACCATTTCTGTTGATTTCTAGGGTTCACCAAAGTTACATTGGCAAGTTTCTTCAAATAAGCCCAAACTTGGTGAAACACCCTATTTCCATATGCCATTCAATCCTGTTAAGTGTCATGGCTATTGGAAGTCATTTGCTTGCCCAAAACATCATCAAACACCTTCTGCCATTTTACCAAACCTACTGTTTTGCCCCCTTTTACTATTAACCTTTGATTCAACTTTTTACCACAGCATCACCTAGTCACCTTCTACCTCCAGTAACTTCCCCATGGCTAGAGCTCAATAATTGAGGGGTGAAAACCCCATTTTACCTTGCTGGACAACCCAGTTTTCACCTTCTCTCAACTTCCCTCCTCTTCCATTGGATAACCAAGGCATCCAAGGCCACAGCCCGTTTGTTTACTCCGTGCCTGACCCCCCAGACAAGGTGGATGCGTCCAGCCAGCCAACGGCATGCCTTGGCATGCAATAGGCGCGCTCCAAAGCATGCTACAGTGCACGCCCGCACTGTAGCCTCCTCCAATCAGCCGCCCCCGACCACCTTGTGTTCCCCCCTCATGTCGTTCGATGCGCCTCGGCGTCCGCAACACCCCCCGGCGCTGCCCCCCTCCTCCTTCTCCCTCATGTGGATGCCCTCGCACGCGCGCCGGCCGCCCGCGAGCTCCAGTCCTCGGCCTCACACGCGCGCGGCTCTGGAAGCTTCCCCGCTCCCTCTCTTCCTCTCCCCAGCCCTGGACCTCATCCAGCAACTCCGCAGACACCAACCCAGCGCCTCCCGAGCCCTGTGGCAACGAGCAGAGGCTCGCCGGCGCACAGGTCCACGGCACCTCACCGTTCGCCTATAAAAGGACCCCCCCGAGCTCCTCCTCTCCTCACCAACGGCTCTCTCACCCACTCAATCTCCACCCTGCGCCACTCACCCCACTCCAGACAGGCCCGAGCTCGAGATCGAGCTTGAGCTCCGCCGCGGCGGCTCGCTGTCGTCTGCTCGGTACAGGCCGTCCCAGCCACTCCTCTCGCTCGATCTAGCACCACGACACCTCACTGATTCGTTTCCCCCTCTTTTCCCTCTCTGCAGCTACCGGAATCGACCGGAGCAACCTTCACCCGAAGCTCCTCCGTTGCGTGACCTCACCGCCGGCGAACTAGGCCCCTCCGGTGACCCACTTCACCTCCACCAGATCGGCGACACTTCGCTGAATCCATCCCTGCCCTCAGCTCGCCCTGCTGTGCCTCGAGTCGTCACCAGTGAGCTCGCCGGCCCTCTGCCGGAGGGTTAGGGATGACAGGCGGGCCCCGCCAGTCAGCCTTCCCTCGCCCTCGCTCCTCTCTCATCTCACTGACGCCGGGCCCCGCCCGTCAGGTTTCAAAACCCTGGTGCACGCGCTGGCACCCGTGCGGTGGGCTGAATCGCCCTGGGCCTGCTGCACTGTGGCCGTTCTGGCCCAGTTGCAAAGGGCCCTTTTCCTTTTTCCTTTCTGTGGGATTTTCAAATAATTCCACAGGATTAAATATTTATCCAAAAAAATTAATTCCAGTTCCTAAAAACTTGTAAAAATCCAACCTATTTAATGATGTCACTTTCACCCATATCCATGGACCTTTTCTGTTCTGTTCAAATTTAAATCCATATTTGAACACTAAAACCTCTGTTCAAAAATTCATGTACCCCATTCTGTCACTCCAAAACTCAAACTAAGAATTTTTGCCATCTTAGTTTTCCCTCTAGTATTTGATAAAAATAAGTTGACATTTTTCTGGGCACTTTGGTTTTTCTGTTTTTATTGTGGTCTTATTTTTCCGTTGTTTATTGCGACGATTAGATACCGTGTTTGACGAAGTTGCTGAAGAAGAAGGAGGGGAAGGATTTGAAGACCTTGAAGACCAAGCCAATCCAGGCAAGCAGCCCTTTGACCATGATACCCTTGTGTTCCTCGGAACCCATTTATTTCCGAATGCATGATGATAAGAGTGACGGTGGTGACCTAGTTGAGAGCCACCACATGATGCATGATTTACTCATGATCTTGCTATATGCTTAGATGCAATGCAAATGATTAGTAGTGATGCTTAGACATGCATGTGTGCCATGAAACCTTCGTGGTTGCATTCTTTTCAAAAACCCCATCGGGTGCCCCTAATGCCCGAGGGTGATGTTGAGTTAGGTCATCACTTGAGGAAGAAGTGGTGTGCCAATAAAGATCTCGTGTGTGGGTGAAATGATGGATTAGATATATGTGTGACTACCGTCCCAACCAAACATGTGCAACCACTCTACCCCTTATGGGACGGGACATTATTAATTACTTAGGCCGATACTAGCATGGTGGCCACATTACTAGTGACGGGGAAGACTTGAGGTCTTTCCCGGGACGGGGTTGTGCTTGGATAGGCGACCATGACTGTTTTCATAGGGCACCGGACACACCGTTGGTCCCTTCGTGTACGCATGACATTGAAAATAGGGCAAGTCCCATGATCTATTGTTTGTACTCGAGGGCCGTGCACCAACGAGTGGACCCTATGCTAGTGTCGTCTAGGGAAAGATAATGACCGGGTGCTTCCCCTGAGTACTTGAGGTACTGCGGGATCGTGGGTGACACGAAAGCTTCCCGGATCTTGTGGGTAAAGTGCACAACCTCTGCAGAGTGTAAAACTATTCGAATAGCCGTGTCCACGGTCAAGGACAGTTGGGTGGTGCTACTTAAACTATGTCCAGAATTTTACAATCTCGGTGAAAGTATGTGTGTGAGTTGAGTCAAGGTGGTGACTTGACTCATGGAATTAAACTCTATTCATGTTGATATCTATAACCTATCTTCGAGGTTACCCAAATTTATTGATGCATGTTACATGATGGTAGAATATTTAATCTGGCTTGTAGCTAGTTTGTTCGTTGTTGTATATTGCATTGTTACCTTGAACCAAATCATGGGTTGCTTGCGAGTACATTCAAAGTACTCATTGGCTTGCCACTGGTAATTTAATTGGCCAGCCATGGAAGAGCAGGAATTTGAAGAAGAGTTCTATGGAGACGAACATGCGAACTAGGACGCTTTCCCAGTCAGAATGCCTGTAGGGTTAAGGCAGATGGCATGGGTTCTACTTATCTACGAAGACTTCCGCTATTCGAGTTTATTTGCCATTCAGTCCTTGAGGCTTTATCTATGTAAGACTTGGCCATAATGGTCATAATTTGTGTAAGACGGTATGTATGGATGTAAGACTCTTGTTATTCAGCTTCTGTGTGTTCAGTGAGCATTGATCTCTGGGATCACTGTAGACATGCATTCGGTGATCTCGACTCTTAAGTCGGGGTCCCCACAAATAATAAAGCCCACCTAATCAGTCTAGGTTTAGCATCTTTATTTTCCATAATATATTTAATAGCAACATGATTGGTGTGAATGGTAACTTTAGAATCAACAATTTAAGGCCTGGATTTATCACATGCAAACAAAACTGCTAAAAAATCTTTCTCATTAGTAGCATAATTTCATTGAGCACTGTCTAGACTCTTATAGGCATAATGCATAACATTCAATATCTTATAAATTCTTTGTCCTAGAACAACACCAATAGCATAATCACTAGCATCACACATAATTTCAAAGGGCAAATTCCAGTCAGGTGGTTGAACAATAGGTGTAGAAATTAAGGCTTTCTTAAGTATTTCAAAGGCTTCTACACAATCATCATCAAAAAAAAAATGGAACATCTTTTTGAAGGAGATTAGTTCACGGCCTAAAAATCATATAGAAATCTTTAATGAATCTTCTATAGAAACCAACAAGACAAAGGAAACTTCTTATAACCTTAATATCTTTAGGACACGACATTTTGTCAATTGCATCAGCTTTAGCTTTATCTACGTCAATACCTTGTTCAGGAATTTTATGCCCAAGTACTATACCTTCATCCACCATAAAGTGGCACTTCTCCCAATTCAAGACAAGTTTAGTTTCTTAGCATCTTTGTAGAACTCGACCAAGGTTGCTTAAGAAATCATCAAAAGAATTTCCATAAACGGAGAAATCATCCATGAATACCTCAACAATCTTTTCAAAAAAGTCAGAGAATACAGCAGTCATACATGTTTGAAAGGTAGTGCTACCTCTTGAGCTTGTGTTGGTTTTTGATAACCCACAAGTGCAGGAGATCGCAACAGTTTTCGAGGGTAGAGTATTCAACCCAAATTTATTGATTCAACACAAGGGGAGCCAAAGAATACTCTTAAGTATTAGTAGTTGAGTTGTCAATTCAACCACACCTGGAAGACTTAGTATCTACATCAAGGTAATTTAGTAGCAAAATAATATGGAAATAAGGATAGCAGCAGTAAAGGTAGCGATAGTAGTTTTATAGTGATTGTAACAGTAGCAACGGTAAAGTAAATAAGCAATAAGAAATATGTGAAAAGCTCGTAGGCATTAGATCAGTGATGGATAATTATGTTGGATGTGATTCCTCATGTAATAGTTATAACATAGGGTGACACAGAACTAGCTCCAGTTCATCAATGTAATGTAGACATGTATTCCGAATATAGTCATACGTGCTTATGGGAAAGAACGTGCATATGCTAGATCTTGCTTGTCTTGGTAAAATGTTTTCCTATAAGATGCCTATGCATAGGAAGTATGTTAGACTTAGAAGTGTTTGTCACATGTCTTATGGTGCTCTCCTTGTGCTTCAATCCTTATCTTTTATGTGAGCATCATTGAAGTATCGTGCCTAGCTAGGGGCATAAAACGACAGCGCTTGTTGGGAGGCAACCCAATTTTATATTTTTTTTTCTTTTTGCTTCTGTTTAGGAATAAATATTGCATCTAGATTCTGTTTAGATGTGGTTTCATGTTTTGTTTAGTGTTTGTGCCAAGTAGAACCTTTGGGAAGACTTGTGTGAAGTTTATATGATCTTGCTGTGAAAAACAAAATCGTTAGCGCTCGCTAGAATGGTCATTAGATTTTACTGGAGCGTGGTATTTAGTTGATTCTTTTTGCAGATGATTAATAGACAAATTCCTCACGTTTACCAATTTAGTTTGAATTTTTTGGAGTTACAGAAGTATGCGAAACCTGCAGATTACTGCAGACTGTTCTGTTTTTGACAGATTCTGTTTTTCGTGTGTTGTTTGCTTATTTCAATGCATCTATGAGTAATATTGGCAAGTATGAACCATAGAGAAGTTGGAATACATTAGGTTTAACACCAATATAAACAAATAATGAATTCATTTCTGCACCTTTGAGTAGTGGTTTGCTTTCTTATACTAACGGAGCTCACGAGAATTTTTGTCTAAGTTTTGTGTTGTGAAGTTTTCAAGTTTTGAGTATTGCTTTGATGGACTATGGAACAAGGAGTAGCAAAGGCCTAAGCTTGGGGATTCCCATGGCACCCCAATTAAAATTCAAGGATAATCAAAAGCCTAAGCTTGGGGATGCCCCGGGAAGGCATCCCCTCTTTCGTCTTCATCCATCGGTAACTATACTTGGAGCTATATTTTTATTCGCAACATGTTATGTGTTTTGCTTGGAGTGTCTTGTATAATTTGAGTCTTTGCTTTTTAGTTTGTCACAATCATCCTTGCTGTACACACCTATTTGAGAGAGTTAAATATGGCCTCGAAATTGTTAGAACACTCTATGTGCTTCACTTATATCTTTTCAGTTGAATAGTTTTTGCTCTAGTGCTTCACTTATATCTTTTAGAGCATGGTGGTGGTTATATTTTGTAGAAATTGTTGAACTCTCATGCTTCACTTATATCTATTTGAGAGTCTATTAAAACAGCATGAGATGTTGGATGCTTGATAATTGTTTTGAGATATGAGGATAGTGATATTAGAGTCATGCTAGTGGAGTTATTATGAAATTGAGAAATACTTGTGTTAAGGTTAGTGATTCCCGTAGCATGAACGTATGGTGAACCGCTATGTAACTAAGTTAGAGCATGAGGTATTTGTAAAGTGCCTACCTTTGTGTGGGGGTCGGGGGCGCGCTCTGGTTAACTCCTACCAACTACCCCCTAGGAGCATGCGTCGATTGCTTTGTTTTGATGACTCGTAGATTTTTGCAATAAGTATATGAGTTCTTATGACTAATGTTGAGTCCATGGATTATAGACACTCTCACACTTCCACCATTGCTAGCCTCTCTTGTACCGCGCAACTTTCGCCGGTACCATAAACCCACTATATATCCTTCCTCAAAACAGCCACCATATTGTTTCTCAAAATAGCCACCATACCTACCTATCATGGCATTTCCATAGCCATTCCGAGATATACTGCCATGCAACTTTCCACTATTCCATTCATATGACACGCATCATATTGTCATATTGCCATGAATGATCACGTAGTTGACATCGTATTTGTGGCAAAGACACCATGCATAACTTTTCATACATGTCACTCTTTTTTCATTGCACATCCCGGTACACCGCCGGAGGCATTCATATAGAGTCATACTTTGTTGTTGTAGTATCGAGTTGTAATGAAAGTGTGATGATCATCATTATTAGAGCATTGTCCCAAGGGAGGAAAGGCTAAATCTATAAAGCCCCTCCGCAAAAAAAAGAAGAAGAAAAAAAGAAAGGCCCAAAAAAGAAAAAAGAAAAGAAAAAGGGACAATTGCTACTATCTTTTTCCACACTTGTGCTTCAAAGTAGAACCATGTTCTTGATTGTAGAGAGCTCATGTTTAGTCACTTCAATATACTAGTGGGAATTTTCGTTATAGAACTTGGCTTGTATATTCCAACGATGGGCTTCCTCAAATGCCCTAGATCTTCGTGAGCAAGCAAGTTGGATGCACACCCACTAGTTTCTTTTGTTGAGCTTTCATTCATATTTAGCTCTAGTGCATCCGTTGCATGGCAATCCCAACTCACTCACATTGATATCTATTGATGGACATCTCCATAGCCCGTTGATATGCCTAGTTGATGTGAGACTATCTTCCTCTCTTTTTGTCTTCTCCACAACCACCTCTATTCCACCCATAGTGCTATGTCCATGGCTCACGCTCATGTATTGCGTGAAAGTTGAAAGGTTTGAAAGAATAGAGTATGAATACAAGTGCTTGGCTGAAATCGGGGTTGTGCATGATATGAATATTTTGTGTGATGAAGAGGGAGCATACCTAACTATATGATTTTATAGGGATAACTTTCTTTAGCCATAGTATTTTGAGAAGACATGATTGCTTTGTTAGTATGCTTGAAGTATTGTTATTTCTTATGTCACTATAGCCTTTTATCTTGAATCTTTCAGATTTGAACATTCATGCCACAATTAAGAGAATTACATTGAAAAACTATATTGGTTAGCATTCCACTTTAAAAAGTTCTTTCTTTATCATTTACCTACTCGAGGACGATCAGGAATTAAGCTTGGGGATGCTTGATACGTCTCCAACGTATCTATAATTTTTTATTGTTCCATGCTATTATTTATGAAGTCTTGGATGTTTAATGGGCTTTATCATACACTTTTATATCATTTTTGGGACTAACCTACTAACCCAAAGGCCCAGTCCAGATTGCTGTATTTTGCCTGTTTCAGGGTTTTGCAGAAAAAGAATATCAAACGGAGTCCCAAAGGAATGAAACCTTTGCGAGATATATTTTTGGAGAAAATCACGCACGGGGGACTTGAGAACCACGTCAGGGGTACAAGGGGCTGCCCACGAGGGTGGGCGGCGCGCCCCCCTTCCCAGGGCGTGCCCCCTGCCTTGTGGGGACCCCGAGCACCCCCCGATGCCCTCCTTCTTGATCCCCGAAACCTTTGACAACAGAGAGAAAACCCTAATTCCACCACCGTAACCTTCTGTTCCCGTGAGATCGCATCTTGGAGCCTGTTCCGGAGCTCCACCGGAGGGGGATCCATCACGGAGTTCTTCATCATCATCATCATCGCCCTCACCATGAGTTGTGAGTAGTTTACCACAGACCTTCGGGTCCATAGCTAGTATCTAGATGGCTTCTTCTCTCTCTCTGGATCTCAATACAAAGTTCTCCTCGGTTTTCGAGGAGATCTATTCGATGTAATCTCTTTTTGCGGTGTGTTTGTCGAGATCCGATGAATTGTGAGTTTATGATCAAGATTATCTATGAAAGATATTTGGTTCTTCTCTGAACTTTTTATGTGTGCTCATAATATCCTTGCAAGTCTCTTCGAATTATTGGTTCGGTTTGGCCTACCAGATCTATAGTTCTTGCAATGGGAGAAGTGCTTGGCTTTGGGTTCAATCTTGCGGTGTCCTTTCCCAGTGACAGTAGGGGCAGCAAGGCACGTATGGTATTGTTGCCATCAAGGATAAAAAGATGGGGTTTATATCATATTGCTTGAGTTTGTCCCTCTACATCATGTCATCTTGCTTAAGGTGTTACTCTGTTCTTATGAACTCAATACACTAGATGCATCCTGGATAGCGGTCGATGTGTGGAGTAATAGTAGTAGATGCAGGATGGTTTCGGTATACTTGTCTCGGACGTGATGCCTATATACAATGATCATTCCTAGATAGTCTCATAGTTATTCGCTTTTCTATCAATTGCTCGATAGTAATTTGTTTTCCCATCGTAGAATATCGCTTTCATGAGAGAAGCCACTAGAGAACACTATGGCCCCCAGGTCTATTCTCAACATATCAATCTACATCTACTTTACTTTTATTGCTTTTAATTGCTGTTCTTATAAATTTAAAAATACCAGAGATATAAACTATCATCTCTATCAGATCTCACTTTCGTAAGTGACCGTAAAGGGATTGACAACCCCTTATCGCGTTGGCTGCGAAGTTCTTATTTGTTTGTGCAGGTGCGAGGGACTCGCGCGTGGTCTCCTACTGAATTGATACCTTGGTTCTCAAAAACTGAGGGAAATACTTACGCTACTGTGGTGCATCTCCCTTCCTCTTCGAGGGAATACAACGCAAGCTCGAGAAGTAGCAAACAACAGGCATGCCAACTACGGGCTTATTCTGATCTAGCATATATTGTTCATTCTAGCAGGTTTAGCAATTCTAGCAGCTTCATCAAAGAAGTACATAACATGCCTATCTGTACTATCAACCAAGAAATCATTAACCATGGCAATATTAGGTTCTACACTTATTTGTTCGAAGGGTCTAGGTGTTCTAATATTACTTTTATTAAACAAAGTTGTAGCTTTAGCATGTTCCTTAATCCTGAGAGGAAAAGGTGGTTTCTCAATATAACCAGTAGGCACAACATGATCAACATCATAAGTAATTGTTTCATCTTTAACTCTAACAGGTTCTTCTTCCATTTCTTCAATAGGTGGGTGAAATTTAAATCACTTATCATTAGGGAGATCAACATGAGTGGCAAATGACTCACAAAATGAAGCTACTATCTAAGAGTCAAGTCCACAATTAGCACTAAAGTTATAAAACACATTAGTTTCCATAAAGGATTTAACATAATCAAACTCAAGTTTTATACTTGACTCTTTACCTTCGTCTAATTCCCAATCTTCATAGTTACGTTTAATTCTTTCCAAAAGACCTTGATACGTCTCCAACATATCTATAATTTTTTATTGTTCCATGCTATTATATTATCAACTATGGATGTTTTATATGCATTAATATGCAAAAATTTATATTATTTTTGGAACTAACTCATTAATCTAGTGCCTAGTGCTAGTTTTTTTTCCTTGTTTTTGCCTTTTACAGAAAAGGAATATCAAATGGAGTCCAAACGGAACAAAACTTTACGATGATTTTCCTTGGACCAGAAGACACCTAGGAGACTTGGAGAGGGGGCCAGAAGACCCACGAGGAGACGACAAGCTGTAGGGGAACGCCCTAGGGGGGCACGCCCCCTGGGCTTATGGGCCCCTCGGGAGTCCCCTTTGTCGCATCTGAGCTCTATAAATATCAAAATATTCCAGAAACCCCAGAGGAGTCGCCAAAAATACTTTTCCACCGCCGCAAGTTTCTGTTCCCAAGAGATCAATCTTGCGGCCTTTTTCGGTACTCCTTCGGAGGTGGATTCGATCACGGAAGGCTTCTACATCAACCTTGCTGCCCTTCCGGTGATGCGTGAGTAGTTTACCACAGACCTAAGGGTCCATATCTATTAGCTAGATGGCTTCTTATCTCTCTTTGATCTTCAATACAATGTTCTCCTCGATGTTCTTGGAGATCTATTCGATGTAATCTTATTTTGTGGTGTGTTTGTTGAGATCCGATGAATTGTGGATTTATGATTAGATCATCTATGAATATTATTTGAGTCTTATCCGAACTCTTTTATGCATGATTAAGATAGCTTTGTATTTCTCTCCGATCTATCGATTTGGTTTGGCCAATTAGATTGGTTTTTCTTGCATTTGGTGAGGTGCTTTGTGATGGGTTCAATCGTGCACTACTAGGAAAAGGCCTACTAATGGCGCACCTATTTTGGCCATTAATGGCGCATTAGTGGTGCGCCATTAGTGCCACGCCATTAGTATATTTTACTAATGGTGCACCTGTTGTGCGCCATTAGTATCTGGTATACTAATGGCGCACCACAGATGCGCCATTAGTATAGACCACGGTGTGCCATTAGTATGCCTCCCAGGGGGGCATATATACCCAGGTGCTTTGGCATACTAATGGCGCACTCTTGCCTGATGCGCCATTAGTAACTTTGGCATACTAATGGCGCACTGTTGGATGATGCGCCATTAGTATCCTTTGGCATACTAATGGCGTACTGTGATGTGATGCGCCATTAGTATGAATATTAGGTTTTTTTTGTTTTTTTTGTTTTTTGCACATGTTACAAAATGTATTATTGGACAGAATATAGACAGCAGCACACAACAACAACAGATTCATCGAATACAATAGAAGATTAGTCTCTGAATACAATTCATCATATTAGTCTCCGAATACAATTCATCATATTAGTCTTCGAATTCAAAAGATCGAACAAAGATAGAACATTATATTACAAGTTTCGAGACCGCGAGTAGCGAGTTTGTCTTCACATTACAAGTCGATATCAATCATCTAAACTACCATCACATAGAAGAGAGCTGCGGTCATCATGATGAGCATCATCACGACGAAACTCGTCTTCATCCGGTTCCTCCAACGCTCCCTCCCCTCTCCCGCTAGATAGCGGGCGTATCGAGATTCCGCCTCGGCCCTAGTGGTGTACCCTTTGTAACTGTTACCACTGAAACGGTGAACCTGTCTCCGACACTCCTCCCAGTCGTCGTAGACTCCGGGAACCTTACCCTTGTACACGACATACGACGACATCGCTATGCACTAGCCAAACGAAACGTTAGTACCAATTCACAGACAATACATAAGCAATATATAAGTATGCAACAGAATGATCAGAAGAGAAAAGCAAGACATTAATAGCATCGATTACATCTAAGTTGAACGACTATCGAAACCAAAGAGACATACTACAAGTTCATTAAAGTTTAATTACAACATGAGCCAATCGATGTTTCAGAACTAGACACATCATCACTACTTTCGACTCAACTCAAGGGACCGGAGCGTGGATGAAGCCGCCGTCTATCGTGGGAGTCATGAAATCGCGGGCGTTGTCAGCCTGCATTTGTAGCATTGTGTCTATGCACTGTTGGACGGTTGATTTCTGAGGTAGAACTGCCCCGAGGTACAAAGGACATCTTGATGGATGATTTCCGCAAACTCCGACTGGATGCGAAAGAATTCTTGTCTGATGTCCGCGTCCTTGATTGCCGAGACGTTCGCGGCCCAATCTTTGAGTTTACTCGGTAGCAGAAGGTGATGATGGTCCAGTACGATCGCCCGCATGTGATGGATGGCGTAGCAGGCACCCTTCTGACCGCCAGGCAGCTGCTTGACGCAGCAGAACGTCGTATTGTGGGCGAACACGTGCTTGCCGTACTTACGAAGAGGCCTGGTGAAGGTGCCTCCAGATTTGGCGTAGCCGGGGAGAACATCATCAAGAACATTCTTGACATTTGTGTAGTCTACCTTCGACTGACAGTCTGAGTCGAAATACATTGCCATTGAATATTTGGGGCTTGGTAGGATGAGTGTGCAATGTGTGTCACTGCACAAAACATGGAATGTTAAAAGAAAAACGATCGAAATCTAAGAATTCATATGTTACCGGGCGGTTGAGGGGACGACTTACTCGGGAAAGTAAGGCACGAGGAAGTTATCCTTATCTCGGTTTGCCAGAATGACGCCTTTGAGGTAAGAACTCGCGACTTGCCGGTCCCCAACGCTGCCCAAGATGTTGGCACGCATGTAGAAGGGGTCGACTATCACGATGTCCGGGGTCTTGTCGCGAATGATCCGCATCTCCATACTCAGCGAAAATAGCCGAACGAAGGTGTAGTGCAGCGGATGAAGGTTCATCATAGCGTAGATGTCATCAAACTGCAGGACGATCGTACCCCCGATGGAGTTATCCACAAAGCCCTTGCCCTCTCGCACCTTGGCCGCGAAAACCGGGTATGCCACATCCTTCTCTCTGAGACGCCGCTTCTCCAAAGAAAGAACACTGTCATGCAGACTCCGCATATCACCGGTTGCAGCATTGAGCATATTAATCGGTAGCATCGGCCTACCCGCCACATGCACCCACCTCATTACTTCCTCAGGTGAAGGTGGCCCGTCCTGAGCACGAATCGTACTCGGTGCCGGCTGGCTCGCACCCTTGTTAGTCTTTCTTTTCTGTGCCTTCTTCTTCTCCTGTAATGGGACCGAGTTCTGCTCACAGACCGCCTTCTTGAGTGTGTTCGGGCAGATAATATTTGGCACCTCGCCTATCTGAGGCTCGGTGAAGTCGGCAGCTGGAGGCGTCTCCTGAGAACTGAACGGTAGACGACGCCTATTGCAACTTGGTTTCTCCACGGTACCAGCTAGATCACGCACGTCTTTTGTAGGGTTGGGTTCTTGAGAAGGAGGACCCATGAAGTCGCCATCGTACCCATGATCGGCAAAGTACGCATCGACGTTGGCAAATGTATCGTCGTCGTTGTCGTCGTCGTCGTTCGGATCCTGTGCCATATGCATGTTTGGATCCAGTGGCATAGGGATGTCCGGCACCGTTGCAGCGGTCTTGCCATGGCTTGGCGCCGGCACGACTGGCGGTGTTATCTTTGGGGTGGTGTCCCCCGCCCCCAAACGAATCTAGCTCTTCGGCCAAAGCAGGGGCCATCTTAGGCAGGCGCTGAGGGTCATCACATCATCTTCGTCGGCCCCGACGGGTCGAATCGGAGGTAACAACTCGTCGTAGCCTGGCAGCACCCGAACCAGTTGAACCCTATACAAGGTGGGTGGCATCCTAGTACCGTGGAACACGGGGTTGCCCGGTTGAACAATTTTGCCCTTGGCGACATCGACCAACTCGTTGTTCAAGAAGTGCAGGAGAGTGCACGGAACATCGGCGGCGCCCTCCGAAAACATGTAGGGCGTCAGGGATGCCCAGTCAAAGGCAAGGAGATGAAGTCCTCGGCCGAGAGAGGCTTAATTAGTTACCATGACGATGGCGTCGAGCTCGGCCAATGTCGAGGCACCGCCAATGGTGGGCGTGCAATTGACGGAGGGGCCACTTGCTGCAGAGGTGCCGGCCGGCGTACACCCGGGTGCATTAAGCTCCCGTGCCGGCGTCGGAGACACCAATGCCGCCTCCGCCGGAGACACCAATGGCCCCGCTATCGAGTTCTGCGAGTTGCTGGCCGTGAAGCTGGGAATCGGGGGCGGCCCCTATTGGCCGCCCGCAATCCACACCTCCAACCCTTAATCAAGGTAGGCACAATGGCGGTGATCGTCGCTCCCAGTTGTTGTTGCACTTGCTCTTGGACAATCTCTGAAATCTGCGCCACTTGTGCCTTGAGTTCTTGAACCTCGCGCGACTGGCTTTCCGAGCTGGTCTTTTTCTCCTTTCGCCCACCAGCGTTATAGTATGACGATCATTTTGTGGACAAGCCTTTGCCAGCCACACGACCAGCTGACGACGGCTTACTGAGCTTATCATTTTTCTTCATTACATTCAATGCCCTATTTAGAGTGGTGTCCCAAGGGTTGCTCTTAGTCGACCCCGCGCTACTGCTTTCAGTCGCCTGCGGAAGGAATGTGAACCATTTAGAATTTTGGCTTCATTACTTAGAATGCAACCATATGGAGCTAATTACGCGGGGGTGTATTCCTTACCAGAACAAGCTCAAGCGCCCTGGTCTTCGGATCCGTGGTAAGCTCCTTTATTTTCGGGTCCTTCTTGTACCGGGCCCTAACAAAGTTCCTGGTCTGCTTGTCACCGTATTTATCGAAGAGGGGCGGTAGGCCTTGCTCGGCACGATCCGCCTCCTCCTTGTCCCATATAGGCTCTGCCACTCTGTAACTGCCGGGACCGAGTGTGTGTTCCCCTAAGTTCAGCTCCCGCATTTCTTTCCCCCACTGAGTTGATTCGGAGGTTGCGGTGCTCGAGCACTTGATCTTGAAGTCGTTGTAGTCATCTTCGCTGATCGAAGGATTTTTCTCCTTGATCTTCGCATAACTAAAACCTTTGTCAATCATTCTCTTCACCGTGCTTTTCCAAGTAGACAGGGCCGTGCTCATCTTCGTGAGGGCGGCATTGTTCACTTTATTTCCTTTGAGGCTTGTGTTTTCAAATTCAGCGGGGAACTTGTATTGTTCGTGCAGCTTCGTGAAGAGGAGGTTGCGCAAATTCCCTCGGTCAGGATGCCTCAGGTTCTCGGTGTTGATCGAGACGGTGCTCCGGAGAATGCACCCGAGCTGAAGCGTGTAGCCCTTGACTATTAGTTCGGGCGCCGTTGGATTCCCGTCGGAGTCCACTTCAGTAAATTCCTCCTTGACGGTGCAGAGCACGGTCGGGCACCGGTCCTTCCGTTCCCTCTTCGGTTGGCTGCCATCTATGCGTGCGCCGCCATCATCAGTGGTGGCATCCTCGGCGGCACCATCAGTGGTGTCATCCCCGACGGCACCATCAGTGGGATCATCCTCGGCGGCACCATCAGTGGTGTCAGGATCGGTGGGGAAGGCGGCGTCCTCATACAAGTGAGGTTGTTCCTCCATCTCCTGGGACAGCTCCCAGAATGCCTTGCCGCCCGAACCCCCGGCATCATCGTTGTGGGCCATGTTTCTCTCTAAATAGGAAAAAAGTTTGGTCAAAAAGTTGGTTATTGTCAAGGAACAAGATCATGGTCTCATCATTTAGGGTTTGTCGACACCGAGGCATCCTAAAAGCTAAGCTTTTATCATTGAGGGTTTTTCGACACCGAGGCACCCTAAAAGCATAAGCTTTCATCATTTAGGTTTTTATCGACACCGAGGCACCCTAAAAGCCAAGGTTTTATAATTTATGGTTTGTCGACACCGAGGCATCCTAAAAGCTAAGCTGGGAAGGAGAATTCTAAGTTGGGCCTAAGCACTTGGCTCTATTGCCGCCTATGGTTAAATGCAGCAAGAATAAAGGGGCAGTTGATCCTACTTAATTAAGTACTAAGATACCCCGGCCCATGCATTAGTCACAAGTACCCCATATGTCCTATTTTACGCAAAGTCATGCTAAAATTCACGGAAAATTTCAGCATGACCTTTGCTGAAAATAGGACATATGGAGTACACGAATTTGTTGGAACGGAAGTTAATCGACATTCCAGCAAACTCAAGGGCCTCTCGGGGTACCTGTAAAATCATCACGACACGATGGTCGGAGAGAAAACCCAGCAAAAATCTGGATGTAGTGCATCCGGCTTTCAACTCCACTTTAGACTATTCAAATTCCAGTTTGCATAGGCTTGAGCATATCATTTCAAATAGCATATCATTTCAAATAGATCCATAAAGACAAGCACCAACATTGTATAAGAGAAAATATAAGCAGCATTATCTGAAATAAGAGTGTATCAGTGTGGCAGCACAATTATCTGAAATTTATCATACAAAACCAGATCATGAAACTGCTTCAACTAAATGCATATGTTACAAATTATCTATCTATTTAAATTATCTAGCACTGCCAAATCATTTTTAATTTGGGTCACTTCCATCTACAGCTGCAACTCCAAGCTCCAAGCTGAAGCTGCTTTTATATTTATTTAGAGGGAATGGAGGATGTGCAGTCCATCTCCAGCTGCAACTCCAAGCTCCAAGCTGCAGCTGTTTGTTTGCTGAGAGTGAACTTCCTTCTACTACTAATGGCCCTTTAACCAGTGGTTTCAAAACAATTCAATCCAATCCAATAGGAGCAAAATGAATTAAGGATCAGCCAAGAGCAAGCACACACAAAAAGAATAGGAGCATCCAATCCAATATGATCAAACTGTTGGAAAACAAAGTAAACTACATGCTTGTACTGCGTTAAAGATGGTTTCATTTTCACATATTGCATTAAATAGTTGAAGTTTATAGGGAAGGCGCCAGAAACAATTTCCATATAAATTGCTAAATGTCATATCATTACGAACTTCTCTTTGACTTCCCGCAATGATGATATGAAATGGCTATATACAGTGACCTTGTGACTTGTGAGACTACAACTTCATGTCCTGCTTCTTATTTTCTTGAAATATCCAGCAAGTGTTGGCTTTTTCATTGATAAGAGGATAACAGTATGCACACACTATGCACAAACACCAAAGCGAAAGGAACAAAACTAAGAGAAAACTAAAAGGATATTTAAAACAGTAAAGATAGTTATATATATATATATATATATATATATCCTCAATTTCCCCTGTTTTATTTCGATGATCTTAAGATGGTTATATATATATCCATGGTAATAGTCCCTTTGATCTGATGTCACAAACAGTAAAGCTGAAGGTGGTTGATTTCATGAAACACGGGAAGCTTGAGTTATCCATTTAAAACGAATCCATAGCATTTGTTACTCTGTCAATTCATTTGTCTTCAAATCAAATTCTAACCTAAAAGAAACATATTCTCATGAAAATGATCCAGTTTCATGAAAAACACTTGTTTTGTTAAAAAAAATTGGAATTTAAAAACCAGAAACCTCATGTGTTTCTCAAATTTTGTAATGTTGAGGACATGTGGCAAATAACTCATGTTTTTGTTCAAATTTCATTCAATTTGGATAAAAAAACACCCTGATGATTGGACTGGAGTAGCAAGGTTTTTGCTTTGCAAGAGGCTCAGTAGCCGATTTCATCAACCAATTAACGAAGATACTAGATACTAGATACTAGAGGAGTAGAGAGGGGAAATCCTTTGTTTCAAGACAGAACCAACCAATACCAGTTATTATATACTCAAATTCACGGATGTCGCAAACAGAACATACAGAAACTCATTCCACTAGATGAACACTCTTTGTTCACTAAATTTGTTACTCTGGATGAACATACAGAAACTCATTCCACTAGATGAACATACAGAAACTCATTCCACTAAATGAATAGAACATACAAAACTTGGAGAAGATGGAGGGGTGAGGAGAGAAGGGAAAGGGGGGCTTACAGGCAGTAGGACTTGGAGAAGATGACGATGTCGTGGGCGCTGGCGTCGAAGAGGTGCGGGCGGCGGCGGTGTCGAAGAGGCGGTGGCGGCGGCGGTGTCGAGGGCGCTGGCGTCGAAGAGGTGCGGGTGGCGGCGGTGTCGAAGAGGCGGCGGCAGCGGCGGTGTCCAAGAGGCCTCGCGCGCGACGATGTCGAGGTCGGAGCGGTAGGCGGGGCCGGTGGCGATGGTGATGATGGCGCTGCGACGACGGGCTCAGTAGGGGCGGCTATTGTTC
>LR738715.1:671291354-671346811 GCA_902687465.1 Secale cereale | reverse complement strand
AGTAATAATTTTTTAAAAAATATCATCAAATTTGTTATTTGAAAATATTTATGAATATGAAAAAATATCATCAAATTTATTATTTTGAAAATATCGTGAGTTCATAGGTCGGCGGCGGCGGCCAGTGGAGCGGGGGAGGGTGCGGTGGGTCGGCGGTGGCGGTTGAGTAGGGGAGGGTGCGGGGGGTCGGCGACGGCGGCCGGTGGAGCGGGGGGTGCTCGGCGGCGAGGGGGACCGGATCTGGCGAGGTGGGATAGCGATCGAGATGGAGGGGGATCGAGATCGAGTGTCCATGAAATTTAAAAACATTCAAGAGTTCAAAAAGTGCCCATGAAATACAATCGAGAAATGAAGGCTACGATTTAAATACAATCGATCATAGCTAGCTATATGTTCACAATCTTCTTGCCCTTGTTTTTCGCAAATGGAGTTCTTCTGTGGAACGGACGTCCTTTAGGTAGGGTGGTCCTGCTTCTTCTTCTGGTGTATGCTGCTACTTCATCATCGTCGTCATGTTCGATCTTCGGGTCGCCGTACTTGTCGAAGTCTTGCTCATTGGCTACTCCATCCATTCCGATGATCTTCCTTTTGCCTCTCCTCACGACAACACGACTGGGCTTTGATGGGTCAGTAATGAAGAAGCATTGGTCAACTTGGGAAGCCAGTACCTATGGCTCATTTTTCGCGGTGATGTTTGCGCCCGCGGTCTTGGATTTGGCTTCGGGTATAACCATGGTGGTGAAATACCGGTCTTCTTTTAGGACGCTCTTGGCCCATCTGACACGGAACATCGGGACCTTCTCTCCATCGTAGCTCAGCTCCCAGATCTCCTCGATCCTTCCGTAGTATCTGTCCTTGTCGTTACCGGTGTAGAATTCCATCATTACCCCGGAGTTCTGATAACCATCGCTCTTCATGTCCTCGGCCTCGGTGTAGAATGTGTAGACGTTGATATCGTACGCCTCATAGGTCATCAGGTTGTGCTCGGCGCCCTGTGACAAGGCGAACATGAGTTATTCTTCCGCGGAAGAATCCTCATGTAAAGGGTACGACAGAAGCTTCTGCTTGAACCAACGCGTGAAACATGAGTTGTGCTGTTTGATTATATCTCCGTCCGTCCTCTGTTGGCCTCGGTCATTGTACGTCTTCTCAATAAAGGTTTTGTGTTCTACCACCCAAGGATCGACCACGTCTATGTGTTGTAGCGCGACTAGGTTTTCTCTTTCAAAGTCGGCGAGTCGACTCTCAAAGTCGACATGCATTTCGCGGTGACCCTCACGGTGACCCCATCCAGCGAGCCTGCCGAGGTGCCTGTTGACGGGCAGACCAACGGGGTTCTCGATGCCTAGATAATTCGTGCAGTAGGAGATGCACTCTTCGGTTAGAAAGCCCCTGGCTATGCTTCCCTCTGGACGTGACATGTTGCGAACGTATCCTTTGATGACACCATTCATCCTTTCGAACGGCATCATGCTGTGCAGGAACGTCGGCCCGAGTTGGATGATATCGTCCACGATATGGACCAGCAGATGCACCATAACATCGAAGAATGCGGGCGGGAAGTACATCTCAAGCTCGCATAGTATCACCACGATCTCTTCATGTAGCCTTCTGAGTTGCCTCACGCCAGCCGACTTCCGAGAGATGACATCGAAAAAGTTGCATAGGCCAAATAGCGTTTCATGGACGTGCGCTTCCATGATTCCACGGATTGCAACTGGAAGTATCTGCATCATCAGCACGTGACAGTCGTGAGACTTCATCCCGCTGAACTTCTACTTCGCTGGGTCTAGGTATCTGCTTATCTTCCCCGCGTAAACGTAAGGAAGTTTTACTCCTACGAGGCAGGTGAAATACTGCTCGATCTCCTCCTGACTTAGAGTGAAGCACGCGGGAGGGTAGTCATTTCCGGTCTTCTTGGCCTTTTTGCCTTTGCGACGACTTTCCGTGTCCTGCTTCGCCTCATCATCATCATCATCATCATCATCATCATCATCATCATCATCATTAGCGTGAAGCTCCTGCCTGATGCCCATTGATTTCAAGTCTGCCCTTGCTTTCGGCCCATCTTTGGTCCTCTCTGGCATGTTGAGCAGGGTACCAAGCAGACTCTCGCACACGTTCTTCGTGATATGCATGACATCAAGGCTGTGAGGCACATGGTGGATCTTCCAGTATGGCAAGTCCCAGAAAACAGACCTCGTTTTCCATACCTTCAGCAGTGGCTCTGGCGCCTTTCGTTTCTTTCCCGGCTCTGGCACCTTTTGCTTGTTTCCCGACAGTGGGCAATCTTTCTAATTTTTCAACAGCCCGTCTATTTCCTCGCCGCTCCTCGTACGCGGGCGTCCTCGGGGTTCGGTTTCAACATCGAACAGATCCTTGCGTTTTCTCCACAGGTCATCGTCGCGAAGCCACATTCGATGTCCCATGAACACGGTTTTCGAAGACCCGGGATCTCTATCTAGCTAGCGATACGTTGTGTCATCCATGCACCTGACGCATCCAGAAAATCCATGGACCACCTGCCCCGCGACATATCCGTAACCGAGATAGTCGTGCATCGTCGTGAGCAGTGCGGCTCTCATAGGGCAATATTCTTTCTTTGCGGCGTCCCACGTATTGGCTGGCGTTTTTCACAGCGTGTCTAGCTCCTCTATCAGCAGCCCCATATACAGATTGATGTCGTTCCCTGGTTGTTTCGGTCCTTCAATTAGCATACTCATGTGAATGTACTTCCTCTTCATGCACAACCAGGGGGGAAGGTTGTACATCGACACAAACACAGGCCAGGTGCTATGTGTGCTTCTCTGGCTGCCAAATGGATTGACTCCATCGATGCTCGCGCCCAGCATGATGTTCCTTGGATCGTTCCCAAAGTCTGCGTCTTCGAAGTTCAACGCTTGCCACTGGCTCGCATCCTTAGGGTGACTCAACATCTTGTCTTTTTTATCTATCTCCGGATCATTTGCGTCATCTTCTCGCTTCCTCTCCTCCCTATGCGCGTGCCAACGCAGGTGCTTTGCTACCTTAGGGTCCGCGAAATACCGCTGCAGACAAGGAGTGATCGGAAAGTACCACGCCACTTTTCGAGGAGCTTTCTTCCTCTTCTTGTACCGAGTGACGCCGCACACCGGACATATGGTAGACTCCGCGTGCTCGTCCCAATAAATGATGCTATTGTTCATGCACACATGGTATTTCACATACGGTAAATCCAGAGGACACACGATTTTCTTCGCCTCCTCGAAACTGGTCGGGCACTTGTTCCCCTTGGGAAGATGTTCGTGCGAGAATGACATGTTCTCGTCGAAGCATGCGTCGGTCATTTTGTGTTTTAGCTTCATCTTCAGAGCCATGAGCGTTACTTTCAGGCGGGTATCCTCGGGCCTGCATCCTTCATACAATGGAGTAACCGCGTCTATCTCCAGTTGATCCATCTTGGCTTTCTCTCGGGCTGCAGCTCTTGCGTTATCCGTCTGCTTGAGAAGTAGCTCTTGAATATGAGGGTCCTGCACCCAGCCCATCGATGGTCCAGCATCGTCTGCTCCGCCGGCATCATCATCTTCATGATCATGCCCGTCGTCTGTTACAACATCTTCCTCATGATCATGTCCTGCATCTTCTACATGATGACTGTGTATAGCATCACCGTTGTGATTATCTCATGGAGATTCTTCGTCTTCTCGCCCGCCCGAGCCGCGGTGGTTGTCTTGCCGCCCTTCCTCATTTCTTGCCCGGCCCCCATGGACAACTTCGTAGTCATCTTCATCACCTTGCCACCGATAGCCATCCTTGAAACCACGCAAGAGCAGGTGGTCCTGCACCTGCCCGGAATCCGGGAACGCAATAAGGCTCTTCAGCTTGCATCTTCGAGACGGACATATTATCTCCATTTCGTTCTTTTGAAGCATCTCGGGCTTCACGGAGCTCAAAAACCTATTCACGATGCCTTCGGTCATCGTGCGGACCATGGTCGCCTGTGGGGTAGAGCAAAACGATATTTTAGAACCGAGAAAAAATTTGGCATGACTTTCCCTAAAAATAGGACCAAAAAGAATGCTTAATGCCAAAATTCTCGCCGAAACGGAAATGAATAAACATTCCGGCAAAATATTGGCAACTATCGCATTTCAAATACCGGTACACCTGCAAACACAAACCTATATGCAACACCACAAACATATGCAACACCACGAACATACATAGATCTAGCTAGGCCATAAAAAGTGCATGTGCACATTGTGGAGGGAGAACAACATAAAGATAGCTTCCCCCCTTACTTACCTATCAAAAAATGGTAATTTAACCACTTAATTGGAATGAATCTATGGTGTAAATGAGGTGACAAAGAGGAGGCAGCCGAGGCAAGCTTTGGAGGAGGAGGTGGAGATAATGAAGTGGGGAGAAAGTGAGTGGGTAGGAGTGGCTGTCCAAAATATCTTGTTGGTGCCCACTTACTAATGGCGCACCATCTCCTAATGCGCCATTAGTAACCCAGGTTACTAATGGCGCACCTGCTGGTGGTGCGCCATTAGTAGTTTTGCAAAAAAAATAAAAAAATACTAATGGCGCACTGTGGCACAGTGCGCCATTACTAGTTTAAACTAGTAATGGCGCATTGTGGAACAGTGCGCCATTAGTAGTTTTGCAAAAAAAGAATAAAAAATATAATAAAAAAACAACAATAGTGGCGCACTGTGTGACTAGTGCGCCATTACTAGTTACAACTAGTAATGGCGCACTCTGTCTGGATGCGCCATTAGTATGTTTGGAAAAGAAAAAAAATTGATACTAATGGCGCACCATGAGCACGGTGCGCCATTAGTGTATTCCACACTAATGGCGTACCGGCACGTGGTGCGCCATTAGTATATACTAATGGCGCACCGCATGTCTGGTGCGCCATTAGTGTCAATCCTATCTATAGCCCTTTTCCTAGTAGTGGTGCGATGTCCTCACCCAGTGACATAAGGGGTAGCGAGGAATGTATTGTGTTTTTGCCATTAAGGATAATAAGATGGGGTGTATATCATATAGCTTGAGTTTATCCCTCTACATCATGTCATCTTGCTTAAGGCGTTATTATGTTCTTATGAACTTAATAACCTAGATGCATGCTGGATAGCAGTCGATGAGTGGAGTAATAGTAGGAGATGCCGGCAGGAGTCGGTCTTATTTTCACGGATATGATGCCTATATTCATGATCATTTCCTCAAATGTCATCATAACTTTGCACTTTTCTATCAATTGCTCAACAGTAATTTGTTTACCCACCGTATGCTTTCTTAGAGAGAGAAGCCTCTAGTGAAACCTATGGCCCCGGGGTCTATTTTCCATCATATATTTTCAGTTCTATAAAACCAAAAACCCAAAGATACCTTACTAAAATTATTTCGTGTCTACTTTATTTTGCCTTTTACAATTATTTTAAATCTATCTCTATTAGATCTCACTCTTGCTAGTGACCGTGAAGGGATTGACAACCCCTTTTTGGTGTTGTGTGCAAGTGTTTGTTAGTTTGTGCAGGTGCATATATTGGGGACTTGCTTGTGCCTCCTATTGGATTGATACCTTCGTTCTTAACCGAGGGAAATACTAATCTCTACTTTGCTGCATCACCCTTTCCTCTTTAAGGGAATAATCAACGCAAGATCAAGAAGTAGCAGGAAGAATTTTTGGTGCCGTTCCAGGGATTTTCCACATCAAGCCTACCAAGTACCTATCATATACTCTAGTGTCTTACACTTATATTATTTGCCATTTGCCTCTCATTTTCATCTCCCCCACTTCTAAAATGTTTTCGGAAAAACACAAAAATATTTGCCTTTTTATTGGCCTCTTTTTCTGTTCATATTTTTGTTTGCTTGTGTGCGAGATCGCTTGCTTTGTCACAATGACTCAAGAGAGTACTGAGTTGTGTGACTTTTCCAACACTAATAATAATGATTTTATTAGTACTCTGATTGCTCCCGCCACTAGTGCGGAATCTTACTAAATCAATGCCGCTTTGTTGACTCTTGTTATGAAAGAACAATTTTCCGATAGTCCTAATGAAGATGCTGCATCCCATGTAAACACTTTTGCTGAATTGTGTGATATGCAAAAGAAAAAAAATGTGGACAATTATATCATTAAACTGAAGCTATTTCCGTTCTCACTACGAGATTGGGCTAAAACTTGGTTTTCATTGTTGCCTAAAATATTTATTCATGGAATAAGTGTAAAGATGCTTTTATTTCCAAGTATGTTCCTCCCGCTAAGATCATCTACCTTAGGAACAATCTAATAAATTTTAAGCAACTAGATCATGAGCATGTTGCACAATCTTGGGAAACGATGAAATTGATGATAAGAAATTGCCCTACTCAAGGTTTAAGTTTAGGGATGATCATCCAATTTTTTATGCCAGATTGAATTTTGCATCTAGAAATCTTTTAGATTCCGCCGTGGAAGGTACTTTTGTGTAAATCACATTAGGAGAAGCTATTTGTCGGGGGAAACTGTCCTACCACGAGCACCTATGGGACCGGAGCCCCTTCTACGTTGCGGTAAGGGAGCGGAGGGAGCACGAAGAGCAGATCGAGGGGCACACGCAGGCAGTTTACCCAGGTTCGGGCCGCGCGGACGCGTAAAACCCTACTCCTGCCTTGGTTGTATTGAGCTCGGGAGCTTGAAGAGCTACAGTACTAGCTACACCGAGCGAGAGAGTTTCTTAGGTTTCGAACCCTCTCTACGTTGTGCATGGGCCTCCTTTTATAGCTCAAAGGGGTCATCGACAGGTGTCAACGTAGAGGAGGGTAAAAGCGTAAATTTGGTGGTAGTTGTAACAGTGCGGGAATAGTGCGTGAACAGTGGATGAACAGTGGTCTTCGCCTAACTTTGACAGTGGGGGACAAGAGCTTTAAATGCCCGTCGCCGTCGACCCAAAAAGTGTCCGTCCATGCTTCTCCGTTCGCCACGGCGGTAGCCTCGTCACCATGGCTTGCCACCGTGTGCCCCAGGCTGCACAGCCATCCGCCACGTGCCCCTGGAGGGGTCCCAGGGTGACGCGTGGATCGATGAGCTGGAGCGCGGGCACACAGCATAGGTTTCCCCGGCAAGCACCTTGCCGGGGTCTTGATCTTGCCGGGCCCGGAAGCTTGCCGCTTCCCGGGCCCTGCCGGGGCGCATGATGCGCCGAGGCATCTCTCGAGGCATGTGTTTCTTGGTCCTCCTGGCAAGCTCCTCTTGCCAGGGTCTTGTGTTAAAGTGATAAGCTTGAGCTTGGTGCGGCCTTCCCGGCAAGCTCCTCTTGCCGGGGTCTTGATCTTCTGACTTGTATACTTTGTTTTTGAATGGCTTCACAAGGACCGGAAAGGTATTTGGCGAGCACGTGGTAAATCCTGCCGCGGGAAGCTTCTACTGCCCGTGCACAAGTTGGGGTACTAAGGTACCCCTATCTTAGTACACCGACAGGAGCCCCCGGGCCTGGGCCACACACAGCGCCGAGCGCTGTTGGGCCAGGCCCAAGACAGTGTACGGGCACACGCGGCCCACGGCACGCTGTATCTCCTTCCGTATCCGCCGCATCCCTCCCTAACGGCACGCGTCGATTGCGGCGTCGTGGGAGAGATCGTGGCCTTGTTCTTTAATGGGAAATGCGGAACGTCCCCCACTTCCCCCTTAAAAGCAGAGGAAGCAGGGGCAGTTCCCCTCCTTCGTCTTCATTGCGCCTTTCTTCTCCAGAAACCTCCGCTGCTCCTTGCCACCGCCCCTCCTCCGTCGTCTTCCGCATCCGCGGCGTCGTCGAGCTCCTCGCTTCTTCCCTCGCCGCCTCCGCCATGTCTCCGAAGAGCGACAAGGCGAAGAGCGACAAGGCCAAGAACGACAAGGCCAAGAAGGAGAAGTCCGAGCAGGCGGCGAAGCTGACCGCCCTACGGAAGAGGTCCGTGGTCTTCGCGCCAAGGCTTGGTGCGAGGGAGCTGCGGAACAAATATTATCTGTTCTGGGCGAGGGAGACCAAAGCTCATCCCCGCACCAGAGCCTTCCCCGCCGTCGCCAAAGATATGTTCCCCGGCGGGTACTTCTTCTTCGCTGCATTTTTCCACTGTGGTCTGTGCCCTTCGTTCTCGGAGTTCTTCTGTGATATCATGAACACATATGGCCTCCACCTCCTAGATTTCACCCCCAACGCCATCCTTACGATGGCCGTTTTCGCACATCTGTGCAAAAACTATGTTGGGGTTCACCCCAATGTAGCCCTTTTTCGCCACTTCTTCATGCCTAGAGTAGAAGCTGACGCCCCCCTCTCCGGCGGCATCTCCTGGATCTTCAGGTTGAACAAGAAGGACTCGTACCTGAGGGGAGAACTACGCGGCAAGTGGGAGGAATGGAGAGCCGATTGGTGTTGGGTGGTGGAGGATAAGCCGGAGCCCTTCACCGCGCCGCGCACAACTGCCATAGTGCGCGGCAGGGATTGGAGCGAATTGGCTCCGGAGGACAACAAGCTTAGTATCGCCCTCATCAGGATTATTCGTCTCCGAGTCGCCAATCTGACCATCGGAGAGGTTGGAGCAGATTTCCTCCGCCGCCGCATCGCCCCCTTACAAGAAAGGAAGAGGGCCGCCTGGGAATTCGGCAATGCGGCGGATATCATGAGGCTGCGCCCTGGATTAAACTATAACTTCACTGCTCTGGAGTTGAAGGGGATGGTCCGCGAGCTCTTCAAGCATGACCCGGCCCACCCGGAGTGGTTCAAACCTTCCCGGGGAGTGGTGCCGCTGTGCAACAGCAGTGCCCGAGATTCCTTGCGCGCGATGATGCCTGCGTGCGACTCCCATGGCGTCGTCCCCACCTGGATCGAGCCTCCGCCGGATGCTGTGCTGAGCTTCTTTGACAACTTAGTCGAGAAGCCCAAAAACACCGAGGAGAATAGGGGCCTCACCCGGGCCACTACGGCTCGGGATATAGCCTACATCGCCACCAGGATGGAGGAGGCCGCCGCAGCTGCGGCGGCGGGAGATTTTGGATATACTGTGGAAGAGGCACAGGCCGCGGACGCGGTGAGCCAAGCGGAGGAGGCGGAAATCCTCAAGCTGCTCAAGCTTCCGCCCGAGGAGTTTGCCGGGGTGCCATCTCTGAAGTTTGCCGGGACGAGCGAAGTTGCCGGAGGGAGCGAGGTTGCCGGAGGAAGCGAGGTCGCCGGACATGGCGCTGAGTCCAGCGGGCCTGTCGAGGAGGAGGAGGACGCCGAGGCTGATGAAGACTCTGGTGGATCCCTGAATCTTGATGACGATGCCTCCTCGTCCTCAGAAAACTCCCCGCCTCCGGCAAGTCCTAAGCAGCAACCGAGGAAGCGCCTCCGCAAGGCAGCTGAGACGGCGAGGCCGCAGGCGCCCCGATAGCAGCCAGCGCGCCGTGCGACGCGCGCCACCAAGACGAGCGAAGTCGTCAAGGAGGCGGCCCGCGCTCAAGCGCCAAGCGGAGGAGGACCTTCCTGGAGCGGAACGGGTGCTCCATCTGCCCCTCGGTCCTCGGCGGCGACGGGGGCTGGGTCTTCGCCGCCCACAGCCCCGGAGACCGCCAAGCGACCGATGGAACCTTCTCCTCCAGCTCCTCGCGCGGGAGCGAACCAGGCGGAGTTTGACTTCTCCGCCCTCAGCTCCGACGACGAGGAAGAGGGGTAAGTGCTTGTACTTCATTAGTCTCTTCGATTTTTTCTTGATTTTCCTTGTTGATTCAGATCTTGTTTCTGTTTTGCTCTCAGGACCCTGACCCAGCGGATGGTGAAGAGAGCCAAGATCCCTGTGGTCGAGGTTGAAGATGACTCGCCCGTCGCGGCGACTGGGGACGCGCCAGCGGCAAGCTTGCCGGATCAACCTGCTGCTCCGAGGAGCAGCCCCCAGCGTAAGTCTGGTATTTGTCTTTCTGCTTGACGGGCGCACTTGAGGTTATTGCTTGTACTGATACTTTGTTGTTTTGTTTGTCTTGTGCAGAAGTGGAGCCGCAGCCGCAGGAGCAACCGGAGGTCACCCCCGAAGAGCTGCCTGTTCCACCCTCCCCGCCAAGGGTGAACTCCCCGGCAAGGGAGAACGCTCCGCCAAGGACGGGCACCCCGCCAAGTGCGGGCACCCCGTCAAGGGTGAGCACCCCGCCAAGGGAGGGCGCGGGCGGCCCTCCGCCAGCAGGGGCCACCACTCCGCCGCCCAGGGTGGATTCCCCGGCGAGGGAGCCTGTCTTCGAAGAAGTCCGCGAAGGTAAGTCCTCGTAGCTTTTCCTTCTTGAACTTGTCTTTTTGGATATTTGCTTGACTTTCTATTTTCTTTTTCCTCTGCTAGATCCTCCTGCCCCAGAGCGGACGGAGACGGAGGCCACCGTTGAGGAGGAGGTGCACGGCGACGGCGGCAATGCCACTGCCGCTGAGGGCATGGCTGGAGCCGACGAGCCTGCCGCTGAAGAGACAGCCCCGCCCGCAGACGCCGCGGCTGGGGAAGGGACCGGCGACCACACTGCTGGCCCGGGGGCAGCAGGAGCGTCAAGCGCTGCACCGGCCGCCGACCCTTCCGCCTCCACGGCTGAGCAAGGCGTCTACCTGGAGGCCCCCAACGGGGTTTTCATACAAGTCCCGTGGGCGTCCTCGTCTCGAGCCCCCGTGGAGGGAGAGACCTTTGACGGAGAGGTCCTCGCCTCCGCGGGGTTGAAGGTTGTTGAAGCGCCCGGCGATGGCGACGAGCCCGAAGAGGAGAAGCTCCTTCGCCAGCTCCTGGCCCTGTACCGGGCCAGGCAGGCGAAGCTGGAGTCTCGGGAAGCTCTCACCGCCAAGGCTGGAGCTGACTTGGAGAAGCGCGCCGCGGAGCTTCGCGCCGCCAACCAGGCGGCCCTCCGCAACTTGGCGGAGGAGTGCGAAGGGCTTGCCGAGGAGCAGCAAGCATTCCTCCTTGAGAAAGCTGAGGCCGAGGAGCAGCAGCGATTGGTTGGCGAAGAGCTGTCCCGGCGACAAGGAGCACTCAACCAGCGGAAGGTCGACCTCGACGCCCACGAGGACGACCTCACCGCCCGGGAGCAGGCCATTGGCGGAGCCCTGAAGGAGGCGAAGGCCGCCGCAGCCGCCGCGGATACCGCCAAGAAGGACCTGGAGGCCAAGGTGGAGCAGCTGGAGCGGTACCTGAAGGCGAGTGCGGACTAAATCACCGCGCTCAATGTGGAGCGGGAGAAAGATGCCCACACCAACTCTGACTTGCAGGTACGTCTCTCCAAGAAAGGCGACGAGCTCACTGCCGCCAAGGATTCCATTGCTGACTTAGAGTTGAAGGTCTCCACTCTGACTGATTCGCTCGACGCCGCCCGGGACCGCGAGACGAAGCTGAAGGACGAGCTCCGCAAGGAACGGGGCCTGGTGGAGAGCGCCGCCGTCTCGGCGAACCAGTTCAGTCGGGCAGTGGAGCAGTGGACTAACGATCTGGTCACCTCCGCTACCAATATTGACAAGGAGATGGTGGCGCTGAGGGCAGAGCATCTCTCGTACTCCCCGGACGAGAATCTCCCCCACAGCGCCAAGTTAAGTCTGTTCTTCAGGGGAATAGCGCCGGCACTTGCGCGGTTGCAGGAGAAGATCCCCGTGCAGCTGGCCGACAAGGCGCGTCGGCTCTGCATGGGCACCTTGGATCGTGTCTTGACGAAGATCGTCTACCGCAACCCCGGCATCAACCTTTTCAACGTCCTCCGCACCTTGCCGGCCGAAGCTGATCAGGAGGCGTTGAAGGCGCAGGTTGCCCACATCGTTGCCAAGGTGAACAAGATCACAAGGCATGAAGGCGACCGTGTAGATTAGATTTCTTTCTTTCTGTTTCCCTTGCCGCTGCAAGGCATGTTATGGACAAGAATCTATTAGTATTACGGCAAGTTATCTTGTAATATATACAATCTTATTTTGATCAGTCAATGCCATGTTATCTCCCTTGCTTTTGGTTCTCCACTTTGTATGCTTTCTACCCTACGCTTTCAGGGGACTTGCCGGCAAGGGGCCCTTGCCGCGAGCGCTGAGTGCTGGACTCTTAGCAGCCTGCTGGCAAAAGACCTTGTCGGCAAGCAACCTTGCCGCAGCTAGTCGCAGCACACTTAGCTTGCTGAGCGAACTCGAAAATGAAGTAAGGGCGCGACACTTGTCGCAGCTCTCTTAAGTCGTTGAGCGT
The DNA here is from genome assembly GCA_902687465.1 of Secale cereale. Classification (NCBI taxonomy): domain Eukaryota; kingdom Viridiplantae; phylum Streptophyta; class Magnoliopsida; order Poales; family Poaceae; genus Secale; species Secale cereale. Next base: position 671,334,640 of record LR738715.1, on the reverse strand, counting down.
GCTCGAAAACAAAGTAAGGGTGCGGCTAGCCACGGGTAGGTTCCTCCGCGCACAGGTTTTCCATACAAAGTGTGGTTGTTCAAGGAAGACAACTAAAATTTAAAAATTTGAATTACTCAAACTTTGGTAACTTAGCTTTCATAGTTCGTTCGTTCCCCGGCAAAGCTTCTCTTTCTTGAACAGCACTTGGTTCGTCCTCCACCTCCTTTCCCCCCGACAAACTTGTGCGCGAGGAATATTCCTTCTGCTTAAGAGGGAAAGAAAAAGAGGAGGAAAAACAAGTATAGGGCATCACGGCTTGCTAGTGCTTACCGGGGATGTGCATTGCACAAAGTGTCAGATAATGTATGCAAATAACTAAGAAAAGCATGTAAATGAGAAGTAGTGCGAGGCACAAAAGCTTTACTGATGCACGGGATCTGCGCCCGGCTTTGTACAAAGGTTTACATGCAACAGCGGCAAGACTCGTACAAAAGGTGGTTGCCGGAGCGGATCACGGCAACCGCGCCTTATGGGTGAAACTTGCGAAGATGCTCTATGTTCCAGGAATTGCTCACCGGTAAGCCTTCTTCGGTCTCAAGGCGGACAGCTCCGGGCCTTGTGACTTGTCTCACCCGATAAGGGCCTTCCCACTTCGGCGTCAACTTGTTGGAATTCTTGGCGGACTGAACACGCCGAAGAACAAGGTCGCCTTCCTCGAGACTCCTGGCCTTGACCTTGCGGCTATGATAGCGACGCAAGGCTTGCTGGTATCGAGCAGCTCGTACAGCAGCCTGGAGACGTTCCTCCTCGAGGAGCAATGCATCATCTTGTCGCAGTTGCTCTTGCTCGAGCTCATCATAAGCGAGCACTCGAGGAGATCCGTATACGAGTTCCGTGGGGGGAACTGCCTCTACTCCATAGACAAGAGCAAAGGGTGTCTGTCCAGTGGCTCGACTTGGTGTCGTTCTGATTGACCAAAGAGCCGCCGGCAACTCCTCTATCCAGTTTCTTCCGCACTTGCGCAGCCTGTCGAAGGTTCTTGTCTTGAGTCCACGCAGCACTTCAGCATTGGCCCTCTCCGCTTGACCATTGCTCCTCGGGTGGGCAATAGAAGCGAAGCAGACCTTGGCGCCAAGGTCTTGGACGTACTGCATGAAGGTGCGACTTGTAAACTGTGTGTCGTTGTTGGTGATGATCCTGTTAGGGATTCCGAAACGGCAAACAATTGACCTGAAGAACCTGACTGCTGACTGTGCGGTCACCTTTCTCACTGGTTCCACTTCCGGCCACTTTGTGAACTTGTCGATTGCTACGTACAAGTACTCAAAGCCCCCGACTGCGCGGGGAAAGGGGCCGAGGATATCGAGCCCCCAGACCGAGAAGGGCCAGGACAAAGGAATCGTCTGGAGAGCTTGAGCTGGCTGGTGAATTTGCTTGGCATGGAACTGGCACGCTTCACACTTGGTTACTTGTGCAGTTGCATCTTGGAGGGCTTCTTGCCAGAAGAACCCTTGCCGGAACGCCTTCCCGGCAAGTGTCCTTGCGCCAATGTGGTGGCCACATATGCCTCCATGTATCTCTGCCAACAGCTTATGTCCGTCTTCTCTGGAAATGCACTTCAACCTGATACCGTTGAGTCTTCTTCTGTACAGTTCATTGTCAACAAACTGGTACATACTTGACTGTCTAGTTATTTTCTCTATCTCTTCTGGCTCATCGGGAAGTTCTCCAGTTTGCAGAAAACGGACGATCTGCTGTGCCCATGCCGGAGCCCGAGGCTCAGCGGCAAGGACTAAAGGCATGAGGGCTGCTGCGGGAACCCCAGCTTCTACGGCAAGAACCTCCGGCTCTGCCGGAGCTGATGGTCCCCCGGCAAGCCTGCCGGGGCAAGGCTTGTCGGGAACGCTTGCTTCAACTGTACAGACCCTTGGATCTGCAGGAGCAAACTGTTCCTCAGCATCTGGACTATTGATCTTAGGGACCTTGGCGGCGGCTTCTGGAAGGTCCGCCGGCAAGTAGTCGCCGGAGACCAACTTTCTCTTCTTGTTCTGCCCAACTGATGGTGTAACGGATGGTTGAGTCAACTTGAGCAGGAAGGTCCCTGGTTCCACAGGTAACTTCATTGCAGCACACTTTGAAAGGCCATCTGCAATATCATTCTGAGCTCTTGGGACGTGCTCCATTTGCAGACCTTCAAAGTGCTCTTCAAGCTTCCTCACTTCATCAACATAAGCTTCCATCAAGGGGCTCTGATAACTCTTATTCACTTGTCGGACCACGAACTGCGAATCTCCCCGCACAATCAACTTCTTGATCCCAAGCTCGGCTGCAATTCTGAGGCCGGCAAGCAACCCTTCATACTCAGCAGTATTGTTTGTCGCTTGTTCCCTGGGAAAGTGCATCTGGATAACATACTTGAGGTGCTCTCCGGTGGGCGCTATGAGTACCACGCCGGCACCAGCGCCTTGCAGCGAGAAAGCACCATCAAAGTACATTACCCATTCGCTGTTCGTTTCTTGGACGGGGACGCTTGTCTCTGGAACTTCCTCATCGGGCGTTGGGGTCCATTCAGCTATGGATTCTGCCAAAGCTCTGCTCTGTATGGTTGAAGTACTCTCAAACTTGAGACCAAAGCTCGACAGTTCCAGTGCCCACTCGACGATCCTGCCTGTTCCTTCGGGATTCTGCAATATCCTCTTCAACGGAAAGCGAGTGACCACCGTTATCTCGTGTGCTTAGAAGTAATGGCGTAGCTTCCTTGAGGCCATGAGGAGGCCGAATAGCAACTTCTGCACCCCAGAGTATCTTGATCTAGCCCCCTGCAAGAGGGAACTTACAAAATACACTGGGCACTGCACCATCTTCCTTCGCACCTCACTTTGTTCCTGCGCAGACTTGTCCTTGTCGGGGCCAGAGCTTGTCGGCGGAGCCCCCTGCTTGTCGCTGGATTCGCATGCCGGGGATGTGGGTTCCTCATCTGCCTCCCTCTCCGCTACTAACGCAGCACTAACCACTTGATTGGTTGCCGCTAGGTACAACAGTAACTTCTCTTGTGGTCTAGGTGCGACAAGTATTGGAGTAGAGGACAGGTATCCTTTCAAGTCTTGTAGCGCTGCCTCCGCTTCCGGAGTCCATTTCATAGGACCTGCCTTTTTCAAGATTTTGAAGAAAGGCAGGGCGCGTTCTGCAGACTTTGAAATGAACCTGCTGAGGGCAACCACACAACCGGCAAGTCTTCTTACGTCCTTGACGCGCTTCGGGGCTTCAATCTGCTCGATGGCTTTTACCTTGTCGGGATTGGCTTCAATCCCCCTCTGGGACACAAAGAACCCGAGGAGCTTGCCGGAGGGGACTCCGAAAACGCACTTCTCGGGGTTCAACTTGAGCTGGATCTTGCGCAGATTCTCAAAGGTTTCCTATAAGTCTTGGATCAGGGTATCCTTGCTCTTGCTCTTGACCACTATGTCATCCATGTAGGCTTCTACATTTTTGTGTATCTGTGGCTCAAAAGCAGTGTGCACCACCCTTGCAAATGTGGAGCCTGCATTCTTCAATCCAAAGGGCATGCGTATGAAGCAATATGTGCCGCATGGAGTAATGAATGCAGTCTTCTCTTCATCTTCCTTGGCCATAAATATCTGGTGGTAACCTGAGTATGCGTCAAGGAAGGAAAGCAGCTCACATCCGGCGGTGGAGTCAACAATCTGGTCAATACGCGGCAAGGGAAATGGATCCTTGGGACATGCTTTATTCACATCAGTGAAGTCTATACAAAGTCTCCATTTTCCATTGGCCTTGCGTACGACAACTGGATTGGCCAACCACGTAGGATGGATCACGCCTCTGACCAGGCCTGCTGCTTCTAGCTTCTTTATCTCTTCGGCTATGAATTCTTGGCGCTCCACGGCTTGCTTTCTGACCTTCTGCTTGACGGGCCGCGCATGAGGACAAACAGCAAGCTTGTGCTCAATTACCTTCCTGGGAACGCCGGGGATGTCAGATGGTTGCCATGCAAACACATCGACATTCGCCCGCAGGAAGGCAACGAGCGCGCTTTCCTATTTGTTGTCGAGCGTAGCGCTGATGGTGAAAGTACCACCAGTGCCATCCTCCTTGGCAGACACCTTCTTGGTTGCCGGTGGAGCTGCCATTCCTTTCTTGCACTTGCCGGTGGAGCTCGATGGAGCGTCCTCGACGACAGCGCAGCACTCCGAGGAGGTGCGTTTCCCGGAGTGGGCCCCAGAGCTCTTGCCGGACTTGGTCTTGGACTTCCCCTCGGGAGCTTCAGCGGCAAGTGTGTTGCTTTCTGCTGCGGCCACTGCGTCCCGGTAGATCTTGTCGGCGCAGATAAGCGCGTCCTTCTTGTCGCTAGGGACAGAGATGACGCTTATCGGCCCCGGCATCGTGAGTACGTTGTATGCATAGTGGGAAGCTGCCATGAACTTGGCGAGGGCAGGACGTCCAAGTATCCCATTGTATGGCAATGGGATATCGGCCACATCGAAGGTTATCCTCTCCGTCCTGAAGTTGAGCTCCCCGCCAAAGGTCACTGGCAGAGTAATTTTCCCCTTCGGCTTGCTCCTTCCCGGGTTTATTCCTTGGAACGACCCGGTTTCTTCGAGCTCGCCGTCTGCGATCTGGAGTTTCTTGATCACAGCCGAGGAGATCAAGTTCAGGCCAGCCCCGCCGTCAACCAACATCTTGGTGACCTTGAGGTTGCGGATAGTTGGTGAGACCAACATCGGCAAGCACCCGACCGCTGTTGTGCGGTCAGGGTGATCCTCAAGATCAAAAATGATGGGCGTGCTGGACCACTTCAGCAGCGTGCGTGACTCGACGGGCGGCTCAGCTGCGTTCACTTCCCGCACCCACTGCTTGAGTTGGCGGTGGGAAGTGTGCAGAGAGGCACCTCCGTCGACACACAGAACCTCTGTGGCCTTCTGGAACTCCTGCTCGCTGTTATCTCCTTCTTCCATGTCGTCATCGTCGTCCTCTTCCTCATCCTTGTCGCGGCCCCGGGGAGGTCTATCACCTTGCCGCTGCTTGGCCTTGCCGCGGCGTCCTCCCCGGCCATTGAATGGCCGCTTCTTGCTGGGCTCTCCTCCGCCTCCTTGGGCCTTCTCCTTGTCGCGACGCTCGTATTCAGCCTTCTGCTGTTCTACGAGGTACTCGACTCGCTTGCAGTTCTGAAGATCGTGGCCCTTGGTGCGGTGGATCTTGCAGTACTGCTTGTCGGAGCCGTCCTGCTTGTCGGCTACCGCTACAGGGGCGGGTTCCTTGCCGGAACCGCCAACCTGTGCCTTCTTGGCGGGAGCCTCCTTGCCGGACTGCTCGACTACTAGCACCTCCTTGCTCTTCTTCTTTCTGTTGTTCCGCCGCCGGCTCTTCTTTGCCGGGGCGGCATCCTCGCTGTCGCTTCCTCCTGCGCCAGCATCCTCTCCGAGGAGTCTCCTCCCCTCTTCGGCGCGCGCACACTTGTCAGCCAGAGCGTAGAGCTCGCTGACATCTCGAATCTTGGTCATGGCCATCTCTTCCCTCATGCGGCGGTTACGCACGTTCTGGTGGAACGCGCTGATAACCGCGGCAGGGTGGACTTCGGGAATGTTGTGTTGCACGCGGCTGAACCTCTGGATGTACTTGCGCAGGGATTCTCCCTCCTTCTGGGCTAGGATGTGGAGATCGCTCTCCTGGCCGTGGGGTTTGTGGCCGCCCGTGAAGGCGCCAACAAACTGGTGGCACAGATCCGCCCACGAAGAAATGGAGCTTTCCGGCAAGTGCATAAGCCAAGAGCGGACGTTAGGCTTAAGCACTAGTGGGAAGTAGTTGGCTAGTATCTTCTCGTCGCGTCCCCCGGCAGCCTGCACCGCGATGGTGTAGATGCTGAGGAACTCCGAGGGGTGTGTCTTGCCGTCGTACTTCTCGGGTACGTCGGGCTTGAAATTTTTCATGCTGGGCCACTGGACTCGCCGCAGCTCACGGGTGAACGCAGGGCAACCCGCCGCGTATGGCAAGTCGCCTGGTTCGCCGGGCGCGTACGTGTCGACAGCGGTCCCAGCGCGCTGATCCGATTATCGCCGGGCTTCTCGTCGGCGCTCGATGCGCGTCCGAGCGTCTTCTTGCCGCCGGTCGTCGAGGACTTGGCGCTGGTCCCGATGAGCCCGTGGATCCGACGACGTCGTGGAGTCGTCGTCGACGTTAATCCGGCGGGGTGGCGTCCTCTGCTTCCGCGGCGGGGAGTGCACGGTGGTTGCACCCCCGGCGGTCTTGTCGCCATCGGCCTTCGTCTGGTCGACTTGCCGCGGCCGCAACGTCGCCGGCTGCTGCGGCGTGTCGTTGTTGGCGAAGGCGATGAGGCTCTGGATCGTCGCCCTCCAGTCTTCGGCCTTGTCTGCCGATGGAGGGAAATCGAGGAGTAGCTGTGCTCTTGCTAGAGCTTCTGCTGGAGAGGAGGGGAGCGGCGGCGAGCGGTGCGAGGAGCGAGATATGCTCGGACTTCTAACGGGGTTAGAAGGAGCAGTTTCTCTCCCCGGCGACCGCGCCTTGCTCGTACCAGGACGATGGCCTTGAGCGTCCCGCGATCCTCCGGTTTGTCCTTGCCCCAGCAAGCGAATGGTACCTCCTGTACCACGGCGCTGCTGGCTTGGCACCTCCCGAGAGAGGCGTGGTGCGTCTACGGACACCGAGGCCTTCGAATTCGCCCGGTCGTCCGTCTTGTCCTTGGATTTGGTGGCGCCGTGAGTTTCCTCGCCGGCGACCACCCTTCCGCCGGCGTCTCCTCCACCAACCGTTGGTTCAGGTGGCGGCGGGATCGACGCAGACGGGCCTCTGACCTCCGAAGCTTTCTTCTTCGGAGGCATGTTGGTGCTGCTGATGAAGTTGATGAAGATGGAGAGGTTGACGAAGAATGCGCCCGCATGAGCGCCGGATCAGGTTCGCACAACCTCGACGCCCCCTACCTGGCGCGCCAAAGATGTCGGGGGAAACTGTCCTACCACGAGCACCTATGGGACCGGAGCCCCTTCTACGTTGCGGTAAGGGAGCGGAGGGAGCACGAAGAGCAGATCGAGGGGCACACGCGGGCAGTTTACCTAGGTTCGGGCCGCACGGACGCGTAAAACCCTACTCCTGCCTTGGTTGTATTGAGCTCGGGAGCTTGAAGAGCTACAGTACTAGCTACACCGAGCGAGAGAGTTGCTTAGGTTTCGAACCCTCTCTACGTTGTGCATGGGCCTCCTTTTATAGCTCAAAGGGGTCACCGACAGGTGTCAACGTAGAGGAGGGTAAAAGCGTAAATTTGGTGGTAGTTGTAACAGTGCGGGAATAGTGCATGAACAGTGGATGAACAGTGGTCTTCACCTAACTTTGATAGTGGGGGACAAGAGCTTTAAATGCCCGTCACCGTCGACCCAAAAAGTGTCCGTCCATGCTTCTCCGTTCGCCACGGCGGTAGCCTCGTCACCATGGCTTGCCACCGTGTGCCCCAGGCTGCACAGCCATCCGCCACGTGCCCCTGGAGGGGTCCCAGGGTGACGCGTGGACCGATGAGCTGGAGCGCGGGCACACAACATAGGTTTCCCCGGCAAGCACCTTGCCGGGGTCTTGATCTTGCCGGGCCCGGAAGCTTGCCGCTTCCCGGGCCCTGCCGGGGCGCATGATGCGCCGAGGCATCTCTTGAGGCATGTGTTTCTTGGTCCTCCTGGCAAGCTCCTCTTGCCAGGGTCTTGTGTTAAAGTGATAACCTTGAGCCTGGTGCGGCCTTCCCGGCAAGCTCCTCTTGCCGGGGTCTTGATTTTCTGACTTGTATACTTTGTTTTTGAATGGCTTCACAAGGACCGGAAAGGTATTTGGCGAGCACGTGGTAAACCCTGCCGCGGGAAGCTGCTACTGCCCGTGCACAAGTTGGGGTACTAAGGTACCCCTATCTTAGTACACCGACACTATTAAACTCCTAGATAATATTATGGCAAATTACTCTCAATGGCATACCGAAAGATCATCTACTAATAAAAAGTGCATGCGATTGAAGAAATAAATCTTTTGAGTGGAAAGATGGATGATCTTATGAAATTACTTGCTAGCAAGGGTGCTCCTTTAGATCCTAATGATATTCCTTCGTCTACTTTGATTGAGAATAATAATGAATCTATGGATGTGAATTTTGTTGGTAGGAACAATTTTGGTAATAACACGTATAGAGGAAATTTCAACCCTGGGTTGTTTCCTAGTAATTCCTCTAATAATTATGGTAATTACTGCAAAAATTATTATGGAAATTATAATAAGATACCTTCTGATATTGATAGTAGTATTAAAGGATTTATAAATTCCCAAAAGAATTTCAATACTATGGGAGAAGGAAAAATGCTTAAGATTGATGATTTTGCTAGGAACATTGATATAATTTATCATGAGATTGATTCTTTAAAAATTAGATCTATGCCACCAAAGCATGATATTAGTGAGTCTCTTAAATCTATGCAAATTTCTATTAATGATAGTAAAGTGAGAACGACTAGGAGGCATGCTAAAATAGAATGGCTAGAATAGACGTGTTCCTCTAGTTTATGTGATAATTATGATGAAGATCTTAAGATGATTGTCTTGACTCCTATTGAATCTTTGTTTGATAATATAAATTTTGTAAAAGAAGGGACTGTAGATCAGTCAACATTAGATAAAGGGCATCCCGGTAATTTGGAGAATAAAGATCTTAATGAAAAAATTGACAAAAGTGGGATTGGAGAGGTCAAAACTTTAGCTAGCGATGAACCCACTATTTTGGATTTCAAGGATTTTAATTATGATAGTTGTTCTTTGATGGATTTTATTTCCTTGTTGCAATCCATGCTTAATTCCCCTCATGCTTATAATCAAAATAAAGCTTTTACGAAACATATTGTTGATGCTATGATGAAATATTTTGAAGAAAAACTTGAGTTGGAAGTTTCAATCCCTAGAAATCTTTATGATGAATGGGAACCTACTATTAAAATCAATATTAAATATTATGAGTGCAATGTTTTGTGTGATTTGGGTGCTAGCGTTTCAACAATTCCAAAAACTCTATGTGATGTGCTAGGTTTCCATAAACTTGACGATTGTTCTTTAAATTTGCATCTAGCGGATTCCACTATTAAAAAACCTATGGGAAGGATTAATGATGTTCTTATTGTTGCAAATAGGAATTATGTGCCCGTAGATTTTATTGTGCTTGATATAGATTGCAATCCGACATGCCCTATTGATCTTGGTTGACCTTCCATTAGAACGACTGGTGCAATTATTGATATGAAAGAAGGAAACACATGATTTCCATTTCCATTAAGGAAGATACTGGAACACTTTCCTAGAAAGAAAATTAAGTTACCATGTGAATCTATTATGAGGGTTACTTATGGGTTGAATACCAAAGATGAAAATACCTAGATCATTGCATTATGCCTAGCTAGGGGCGTTAAACAATAGCGCTTGTTGGGAGGTAAACCAATTTTATTTTTGTCTTTGTCTTTTTGCTTCTGTTTTCCAATAAATATACCTTATAGCCTCTGGTTAGATGTGTTTTCATGTTTTAAAATGAGTGTTTGTGCCAAGTAAGACCTTTGGGATGGTTTGGAAGATTGTTGATTTGATTTTGCTGAAAAATAAAAACTTTTGTGTCAAGTACAGAAAATTCTATAATTCACTGGAGCGTGATAATTTTCTGATTTTTTACATAAGATTGATACACAAATTTCCCACGTTGTCCTATTGTTTCAGATTTTTTTAGAGTTTCATAAGTATACGAAGTTTTCAGATTGCTACACACTGTTCTGTTTTTGATAGATTCTGTTTTCATTGTGTTGCTTGCTTATTTTGATGAATATATGGGCAGTATTGGGGGGTATAAACTATGGAGAAGTTGTAATATAGTATATATAACACCAATATAAAATTAGAATGAGTTCACAACAGTACATAAAGTGGTAATTTGATTCATTATACTAACAGATCTCACGAGTTTTCTGTTGAGTTTTGTCTTGTGACATTTTCAAGTTTTGTGTAAAGATTTGATGGACTACGGAATAAGGAGTGGCAAGATCCTAAGCCTGGGTATGACCAAGGCACCCCAAGGTAATATTCAAGGACAACCAAAAATATAATCTTGGGGATGCCTCGGATGGCATCCCCTCATTGGTCTTCAATCAATCGGTAAATTTACTTGAGGCTGTATTTTTATTCACCACATGATATGTATTTTTCTTGGAGAGTCTTGTATGATTTGAGTATTTGCTTTTAGTTTGCCACAATCATCCTTTCTGTACACACCTTTTGATAAGGAGATGCATTAATCGTGATTTATTAGAATACTCTATGTGCTTCACTTATATCTATTGAGCTAGGTAGTTGCTCTAGTGCTTCACTTATATATTTTTTAGCACGACGGTGATGTTATTTTGAAGAAATTTATGAACTCTCATGCCTCACCTATATTATTTTGAGAGTATAATAACAACATGGTAATTTTATTAGGTTATGAATTTAGTCCTAATATGATAGGCATCCAAGGGAGATATAATAAAAACTTTCATAAAGAGCATTGAATATATGAGAAGTTTGATTTCGTGCAATTGTTTTGAGATATGAAGATGGTAATATTAGAGTCGTGCTAGTAGGGAATTGCGGAATAAAATAAATAATTGTGTTAAGATTTGTGATTCCCGTAGCATGCATGTATGGTCTTCTAGTTATGTGATGAAGTTGGACGCAATTTATTCTTGATTGTCCTCCTTTGTGTAAATGTCGGGAGCATGCGTTGGTTAACTCCTACCAACCTCCCCCCTAGGAGCATGCGTAGTGGTACTTTGCTTAGAGGGCTAATAAACTTTTTGCAATAATTATGTGAGGTCTTTATGACTAATGTTGAGTCCATGGATTATACGCACTCTCACCCTTCCACCTTTGCTAGCCAGTCTAGTGTCGCGCAACTTTCGCTGGTGCATTAACCCCACCCTATACCTTTCCTTAAAACTGCCACCATACCAACCAATTATGACATTTTCATAGCCATTCCGAGATATATTGCCATGTAACTCCACTGTTCTGTCATCATGCGTCTTTACCTTGAGTTGTAAATAAATAAAAGTGTGATGATCATAATTATTAGAACATCGTCCCATGTGAGGTTAAAAAAAGTGGCCAAAGATCCAAAATAAAAAAGAGACCAAAGAGCCCAAATAAAAAAAATGAAAAAAGAGAGGCCAAAGAGCCCAAAATAAAAAAAATGAGAGAAAAAGAGAGAAGGGAAAATGGTACTATCCTTTTCCACACTTGTGCTTCAAAGTAGCACCATGTTCTTCATGACAGAGGGTCTCCTAATTTGACACTTCCATATATTACTAGTGGGAATTTTTGTATTAGAACTTGGCTTGTATATTCCAATAATGTGCTTCCTCAAATTGACCTAGGTTTTCATGAGCAAGCAAGTTGGATGCACACACACTATGTTTTCTTTTTGAGCTTTCATACACTTATAGCTCTTGTGCATCCATTACATGGAAATCCCTACTCACTCGCATTGATATCAATTAATGGACATCTCCATAGTCCATTAATTTGTCTAGTGGATGTGAAACTTTTTCCCTTGTTTTTTCTACTACCACCTTCCATTCCACCTATAGTGATATGTCCATGGCTCACATTCATGTATTGCGTGAAGAGTTGAAAAATTTAGAGAACATAAAAAGTATGAAAAAATTTCTTGGCTAACACCGGGGTAGTACATGATTTATACCTTGCGTTGAGAAGAGGGAGCGTAACAAGACTATATGATTTTGTAGGGATAACATTCTTTAGCCATGTTATTTTTGAAGTTTCATGATTTTTCCTTCTAGTATGGTTGAAACATTAATTTTTATGTCAATTTTTTTTTGAATCGTATGGATCTGAACATTCATGCCAAGAAAAGAAGAATTATGTTGATAAATATGTTAGGTAGCATTCCATATCCAAAATTCTGTTTTTATCATTTACCTACTCGAGGACGAGCAAAAATTAAGCTTGGGGATGCTTGATACGTCTCCAACGTATTTATAATTTTTGATTATTCCATGCTATTATATTATAAACATTGGATGTTTTATATGCATTAATATGCTATTTTATTTTATTTTTGGGACTAACTTATTAACCTAGTGCCTAGTGTGAGTTTATGCTTTTTCCTTGTTTTTGGCTTTTATAGAAAAGGAATATCAAACGGAGTCCAAACGTAATAAAAATTTACGATGATTTTCCTTGGGCCAGAAGAGACCTACGAGACTTGGAGAGGGGGCCAGAAGACCCACGAGGAGACGGCAAGCTGTAGGGGCGCGCCCCTGGGCTTCTGGGCCCCTTGCGAGTCCCCTACATCGCATTTGAGCTCCATAAATATCCAAATATTCAAGAAACCCTAGAGTAGTCGCAAAAATACTTTCCCACAGCTATAAATTTCTGTTCCTGTGAGATCCCATCTTGGGGCCTTTTTCGGTACTCCGTCGGAGTGGGATTCAATCATGGAGGGCTTCTACATCAACCTTGCTACCTTTCCGATGATGCTAGAGTAGTTTACCACAGACCTACGGGTCCATAGCTAGTAGCTAGATGGCTTCTTCTGTCTCTTTGATGTTCACACTACTAGGAAAAGGGCTATAGATGGAATTGATACTAATGGCGCACCAGACAAGCAGTGCGCCATTAGTATATACTAATGGCGCACCACCCACTGATACGCCATTAGAGTTCAAACTACTAATGGCGCACCTGGCCCAGGGTGCGCCATTAGTATCAAAAAGTTTTTTTTTGAACTAGTGCGCCTGTCCAAACATACTAATGGCGCATCCAGACAAAGTGCGCCATTACTAGTTGTAACTAGTAATGGCGCACCTGCAGGATAGTGCGCCACTAAAGTTCTTTTTTATTATATTTTTTATTCTTTTTTTTTGCAAAACTACTAATGGCGCACTGTTCCACAGTGCGCCATTACTAGTTTAAACTAGTAATGGCGCATTATGGGACAGTGCGCCATTAGTATTTTTTTTTCAAAACTAGTAATGGCGCACTTACTGAAGATGCGCCATTAGTAACCTTGATAACTAATGGCGCATTTATAGTGGGTGCGCCATTAGTAAGTGGGCAGCAACAAGATATTTTAGATAGCCTCTCCTACCCACACTCACTTTCTCCCCACTTCATTCTCTCCACCTCCTCCTTGTCTCGGGTCCCTCCTCTTTTTCACCTCATTTCCACCATAGATTCATTCAAATTAAGTGGTTAAATTACCTTGTTTTGATAGGTAAGTAAGGGGGGAAGCTATATTTATGTTGTTCTCCCTACAACAATGTGCACATGCACTTTTTATGGCCTAGCTAGTTCTATTTATGTTCGGGGTGTTGCATATGTTTGTTGTGTTGCATATGTGTTTGTGTTTGGAGGTGTACCGGTGAAATGCGTTTGTGTTGCATATGTTTGTTGTGTTGCATATGTTTGTTGTGTTGCATATGTGTTGCATATGTGTTTGTGTTCGGGGAAATGCGATAGTTGCCAATATTTTCCCAGAATGTTGATTCATTTCCGTTTCGGTGAGAATTTTGGCATTAAGCATTCTTTTTTGTCTTATTTTTAGGGAAAGTCATGGCAAATTTTTTCTTGGTTCTAAAATATCGTTTTGCTCTACCCCGCAGGCGACCATGGTGCGCACGATGACCGAAGGCATCGTGAATAGGTTTTTGAAGTACGCGAAGGCCGAGATGCTTCAAAAGAACGAGATGGAGATAAGATGTCCGTGTCGAAGATGCAAGCTGAAGAGCCTTATTGCGTACCCGGATTCCTGGCAGGTGCAGGACCACCTGCTCTTGCGTGGTTTCATGGATGGCTATCGGTGGCAAGGTGATGAAGATGACTACGAAGTCGTCCATGGGGGCCGGGCAAGAAATGAGGAAGGGCAGCAAGACAACCACCGCGGCTCGGGCGGGCGAGAAGACGAAGAATCCCTAGGAGATGATCACGACGGTGATGCTGTACACAGTCATCATGTAGAAGATGCAGGACATGATGATGAGGAAGATGCCGGAGCAGACGACGGGCATGATCATGAAGATGATGATGCCGGCGGAGCAGACGACGCTGGACCATCGATGGGCTGGGTGCAGGACCCTCATATTCAATAGTTGCTTCTCAAGAAGACCGATAACGCAAGAGCTGCCGCCCGAGAGAAAGCCAAGATGGATCAACTTGAGTTAGACGCGGTTACTCCATTGTATGAAGGATGCAGGCCCGAGGATACCCGCCTGATAGTAACGCTCATGGCTCTGGAGATGAAGGTAAAACACAAAATGACCGATGCATGCTTCGACGAGAACATGTCATTCTGGCACGAACGTCTTCCCAAGGGGAACAAGTGCCCCACCAGTTTCGAGGAGGCGAAAAAAATCGTGTGTCCTCTGGATTAACCGCACGTGAAATACCATGTGTGCATGAACAATTGCATCATTTATCAGGACGAGCACGCGGAGTCTACCATATGTCCGGTGTGTGGCGTCACTCGATACAAGAAGAGGAAGAAAGCTCCTCGAAAAGTGGTGTGGTACTTTCCGATCACTCCTCATCTACAGCGGTATTTCGCGGACCCTAAGGTAGCAAAGCTCCTGCGTTGGGACGCGGATAGGGAGGAGAAGAAGCGAGAAGATGATGCAAATGATCCGGAGATAGATAAAAAAGACAAGATGCTAAGTCACCCTAAGGATGCGAGCTAGTGGCAAGCGTTGAACTTCGAAGACCTAGAATTTGGGAACGATCCAAGGAACATCGTGCTGGGCGCGAGCACAGATGGAGTCAATCCGTTTGGCAGCCAGAGAAGCACACATAGCACCTGGCCTATGTTTGTGTGGATGTACAACCTTCCCCCCTGGTTGTGCATGAAGAGGAAGTACATTCACGTGAGTATGCTAATTGAAGGACCGAAACAACCAGGGAAGGACATCAATCTGTATCTGGGGCTGCTGAAAGAGGAGCTAGACACGCTGTGGAAAACGCCAGCCAATACGTGGGACGCCGCAAAGAAAGAATATTTCCCTATGAGAGCCGCGCTGCTCACGACGGTGCACGACTATCTCGGTTACGGATATGTCGCGGGGCAGGTGGTCCACAGATTTTCTAGATACGTCAGGTGCATGGATGACACAACATATCGCCAGCTAGATAGAGATCCCGGGTCTTCGAAAACCGTGTTCATGGGACATCGAAGGTGGCTTCGCGACGATGACCTGTGGAGAAAACGCAAGGATCTGTTCGATGGTGAAACCGAACCCTGAGGACGCCCGCGTACGAGGAGCGGCGAGGAAATAGATGAGCTGTTGAAAAATTGGAAAGATTGCCCACTGCCGGGAAAGAAGCAAAAAGCGCTAGAGCCGGGAAAGAAGCGAAAGGCGCCAGAGCCGCTGCTGAAGGTATGGAAAACGAGGTCTGTTTTCTGGGACTTGCCGTACTAGAAGATCCATCGTGTGCCTCACAGCCTTGATGTAATGCATATCACGAAGAACGTGTGCGAGAGTCTGCTTGGTACCTTGCTCAACATGCCAGAGAGGACCAAAGATGGGCCGAAAGCAAGGGCAGACTTGAAATCAATGGGCATCAGGCAGGAGCTTCACGCTATATATGATGATGATGATGATGATGATGATGATGATGATGATGAGGCGAAGCAGGACACGGAAAGTCGCCGCAAAGGCAAAAAGGCCAAGAAGACCGGAAATGACTACCCTCCCGCGTGCTTCACTCTAATTCGGGAGGAGATCGAACCGTTTTTCACCTGCCTTGTAGGAGTAAAACTTCCTTACGGTTACGCGGGGAAGATAAGCAGATACCTAGACCCAGCGAAGCTGAAGTTTAGCGGGATGAAGTCTCACGACTGTCACGTGCTGATGACGCAGATACTTCCAGTTGCAATCCGTGGGATCATGGACGCGCACGTCCGTGAAACCCTATTTGGCCTATGCAACTTTTTCGACGTCATCTCTCGGAAGTTTGTTGGCGTGAGGCAACTCAGAAGGCTACAGGAAGAGATCGTGGTGATACTATGCGAGCTTGAGACGTACTTCCCGCCCGCATTCTTCGACGTTATGGTGCATCTGCTGGTCCATATCGTGGACGATATCATCCAACTCGGGCCGACGTTCCTGCACAGCATGATGCCGTTCGAAAGGATGAACGGTGTCATCAAAGGATACGTTCGCAACATGTCACGTCCAGAGGGAAGCAGAGCCAGGGGCTTTCTGACCGAAGAGTGCATCTCCTACTACACGAATTATCTAGGCATCGAGAACCCCGTTGGTCTGCCCGTCAACAGGCACCTCGGCAGGCTCGCTGGATGGGGTCACCGAGAGGGTCGCCGCGAAATGCATGTCGACTTCGAGGGTCGACTCGTCGACTTTGAAAGAGCAAACCTAGTCACGCTACAACACATAGACGTGGTCGATCCTTGGGTGGTAGAGCACAAAACCTTTATTGAGAAGACGTACAATGACCGAAGCCAGCAGAGGACGGACGGAGATATAATCAAAGAGCACAACTCATGTTTCACGCGTTGGTTCAAGCAGAAGCTTATGTC
Organism: Secale cereale; assembly: GCA_902687465.1. Lineage (NCBI taxonomy): Eukaryota > Viridiplantae > Streptophyta > Magnoliopsida > Poales > Poaceae > Secale > Secale cereale. The sequence goes on along the minus strand of LR738715.1, from coordinate 671,318,040 downwards.
GTACCCTTTACATGAGGATTCTTCCGCGGAAGAACAACTCATATTCGCCTTGTCACAGGGCGCCGAGCACAACCTGATGACCTATGAGGCGTACGATATCAACGGCTATACATTCTACACCGAGGCCAAGGACATGAAGAGCGATGGTTATCAGAACTCCGGGGTAACGATGGAATCCTACACCGGTAATGACAAGGACAGATACTACGGAAGGATCGAGGAGATCTGGGAGATGAGCTACGCTAGAGAGAAGGTCCCGATGTTCCGTGTCAGATGGGCCAAGAGCGTCCTAAAAGAAGACCGGTATTTCACCACCATGGTTATACCCGAAGCCAAAACCAAGACCGTGGGCGCAAACGTCACCACAAAAAATGAGCCATGGGTACTGGCTTCCCAAGTTGACCAATGCTTCTTCATTACCGACCCGTCAAAGCCCAGTCGTGTTGTCGTGAGGAGAGGCAAAAGGAAGATCATCGGAATGGATGGAATAGCTAATGAGCAAGACTTCGACAAGTACGGCAACCCGAGGATCGAACATGACGACGATGATGAAGTAGCAGCATACACCCCAAGAAGAAGCAGGACCACCCTACCTAAAGGACGTCCGTTCCACAGAAGAACTCCATTTGCGAAAAACAAGGGCAAGAAGATTGTGAACAGATAGCTAGCTAAGATCGATTGTATTTAAATCGTAGCCTTTATTTCTCGATTGTATTTCATGGGCACTTTTTGAACTATCATGAATATTTTTAAATTTCATGGACACTCGATCTCGACCCCCCCTCCATCTCGATCGCTATCCCACCTCGCCAGATCCGGCCCCTCTCGCCGCCGAGCACCCCCCGGTCCACCGGCCGCCGCCGCCGACCCCCCGCACCCTCGATTCCCCTACTCAACCGCCGCCGCCGACCCCCCGCACCCTCCCCCGCTCCACCGGCATTACTGTTTGATGATATTTTAAATAAAATTATTACTATCTTATAAAAAATATATTACTGTTATGATTTAAACAAGTATGAACATATTTAAACACAAATAAGTATCAAACAACATTTTAAATGCATAAAAAAATTATGGAGCCTGGGAATCGAACCCAGGACCTCCTGGTGTGAGAACTGGCTGCTGACCAGTCGAGCTAGTAGAGGACACTTGATGTGGATCAGGTCAGGTGGAAGATAACCTATTGGCTCGAGTAGAAAAAAATATATACTAATGGCGCCCCAGGGTGAGGCGCGCCATTAGTATGGATGTACTTATGGCGCACCGAGGGGTGGTGCTCCATTAGTATTGCGCCGCCCCCACCATCCATATCTCCTCCCCGGCCGGCCCAAACCTAGCTATCCCCTCTCTCCCCCCTACTCCACCCCCGCCGCACCCGTGCCCCCGCGCCCCTCACCACCGCAGCTCCCCCGCGCCGCTGCCCCCACGCCCCTGCGCCCCCCACCACCCGCCACGCGCCGCCCCCTCCACTCTCTCCGCTCGCCGTCGTCGCCTTCGCGCGGGGAGGACATCCAGGAGGTCCACGCCGGCCGGCTTCGTACGTCCACTAGGAGAGGAGGCCGCGACCTCCCCGCCGTCTCCGCCCTCCGTCGTCTCCGCCGTCTCCGCCCTCCGTCGTCTCCGCTTCGACCACCACATCATCGTGGTCAGGTAACCCTCCTTCCTCTGCCTCTCTTCTCCTCTCTTCCTCCTCTCCTCCCTCTCGGCCATGCCCTCTTCTTCTCTCTTTTGCTAGGTTTAGTCCAAATCCCTCTCGAATTTAGGTCAAATTAGGTTCAAACTTGCTTGCTGGAGGTTAACTAGGTCAAATTAATTAACTGCTAGGGATGCTGGAGGTTAACTAGGTCAAATCCCTCTCGAATTAATTAACTAGGTTAACTAGGTCAAATTAGCAGTTAATTTAGTCTGAAAATGATAGTCCATAGTTGCACTACAAGGCCTTTGTAACCTCAAAACAAGAAGGACAATATTCATGCTAAAACGATATTCAAAGATCGTCCTTGACACTGATGTTCAGAAGTTTAGCCAGCTCACCGCTTTCATATGTGTCAACGGTATATTCAGTTCAAGCTCCTTAAACGCAGCCTTCGCCCTTTTACAATACCTGCAAAAATTGAGTACTTAAACACACTGTTTCTTCTGAGAGTACGAAAACACTGAAATGTGGTAAGTTGACAGTAGTTGGGTTCTGCATCTATGGGCAGCAGCAGAGCCAGGAATAGAGTAGGTGCGGGGCTAAATTATGATAGGCGATTTTTTTACCAAATATTAAACAATACACACCATAGTAGGAGCACATTACCACTGACACTAACATAAATCTCTAATCTCCAGATCAAACTCACCAATTGGTTTTCGAAGCCAGAGATCGGCAATAATTTCATCCATATTCACTATGTGCTCTTTTCTTTAACAGCACAATGTGTGTGCATCTTTGTGTTACAAACTTTTGCTAGTGCCTGGCATCTTTTGGGTATTATCTATCCACCCTATGCAAATTATGAAATTACAAAAGACAAAACACAGTCTAATTAGAATTAAGCATGCATCCATTCAAACATACACTAGTTTTCTAGTTACTATATATTCGGGGTTTCACGAGATGGAATAAACAAGGATAAATTTACACACCACCCTAGGGTTGGCCTTTGCTGAATGGCTAAATTGGGGAACAGCTTGTTGGGGAGTTGATCGTACTATCAGTACCGCTTGGTCAAATTAGGTCAAACTAGGTCAAACAGCTTGAATGGCTAAATTAGGTTCAAAATACTTGCCGGAGGTTAACTAGGTCAAATTAATTAACTGCTAGGGATTAATTAGGTTAACTAGGTCAAATCCCTCTCGAATTAATTAACTAGGTTAACTAGGTCAAATTAGCAGTTAATTTAGTCTGAATCTGAACTTGTGTTGCTGCTGCATCTCTCTCGAATTAATTAACTAGGTCAAAGGGAGGGAAAGAGAAGTCAATCATGTGAAGGAAGGAAGGAAGGAAGGTGCCTGAGTTTTACTAGTAGGTTGAATTTTCTTCCTTCCTTGTAAAACTTGTTGAAAAATAAAATGAAAGGTCCAACTCTCTCTAGCAAGAAACAAACTTGCTTGCTGGAGGTGGTGCCTGGCCTGGCATGCTAGTTGCTTAGCTTAATTGTTATTAGAGTTAGTAGTTAATTGCTTAGCTTAATTGCTGTTAGAGTTGAGTTACAGCTGATGCATGATGGAGCTGTCAAATTAAGTTATGTGTATATACACTAGCAGCTACCCTATATATGCGCGTGTCTTTTTTGGTTGATAAATAATAAGTCCACGCATACAACTTTATTTTAGGAAGGGAATGCAAATCTGGCTCATTTTATTACAGCAAGTGTCTGTCTCTCTTATATATTTTGTTGTCTCTCTTATATTTCATAAATAATAAGGCCACGCATACATTTATTTTTTGTTTGTTGAATGGAATGCAAATCTGGCTCATTTTATGATAATACATCAGGTGTTTCTCTTATATATGTGTTGTTATTAACAGTGGGTAATTAACCTAACTATTCATTTTTCCTTAGGTTAATATAAAAATGTCCAGTGGGCACATATAAATTCCTTTTACCTACTGTCTTGTATATATATTTGAAAATAATTGCTGCTAGCTGTTAATTTTACCTGAAGAGAAAAACTACTGGTACTAGCTAGAATTTGGTACTGAAAAGCAAAAGCTACAATTAACTGCTGGTATTAGACATGCTTGACATTATATATCAGTTTGTCTGGTTCTTGTTTTGGTAGTAGTAGTTTGCTTTGCTTATCCATGAGTATCAGTCAATTGGTGAACCTGGAGCAGCTTTTTGCTGGGTTTTGTCTCCGACCATCTTGTCGTGATGATTTTGCAGGTACCCAGAGAGGCCCTTGAGTTTGTTGGAGTGTCGATTAACTTCCGTTCCGGCAAATTCGGGTACTCCATATGTCCTATTTTCAGCAAAGGTCATGCTGAAATTTTCCGTGAATTTTAGCATGACTTTGCTAAAAATAGGACATACGGGGTACTTGTGACTAATGCATGGGTCGGGGTATCTTAGTAGTTAATTAAGTAGGATCAAGTGCCCCTTTATTCTAGCTGCATTAAACCATAGGCGGCAATAGAGCCAAGTGATTAGGCCCAACTTAGAATTCTCCTTCCAAGCTTAGCTTTTAGGATGCCTCGGTGTCGACAAACCATAAATTATAAAACCTTGGCTTTTAGGGTGCCTCGGTGTCGATAAAAACCGAAATGATGAAAGCTTAGGCTTTTAGGGTGCCTCGGCGTCGAAAAACCCTCAATTATAAAAGATTAGCTTTTAGGATGCCTCGGTGTCGACAAACCCTAAATGATGAGACCATGATCTTGTTCCTTGACAATAACCAACTTTTTGACCAAACTTTGTTCCTATTTAGAGAGAAACATGGCCAACAACGATGAGGCCGGGGGTTCAGGCGGCAAGGCATTCTGGGAGCTGTCCCAGGAGATAGAGGGACAACCTCACTTGTATGAGGGCGCCGCCTTCCCCACCGATCCTGAGACCACTTATGGTACCGCCGAGGATGACCCAACTGATGCTACCACTGATGGTGCCGCCGAGGATGCCACCACTGATGATGGCGGCGCACACACAGATGGCAGCCAACCGAAGAGGCAACGGAAGGACCGGCGCCCGACCGTGCTCAGCACCCTGAAGGACGAAGTTACTGAAGTGGACTCCGACGGGAATCCAACGGCGCCCGAACGAATAGTCAAGGGGTACTCGCTTCAGCTCGGGTGCATTCTCCAGAGCACCGTCTCGATCAACACCGAGAACCTGAGGCGTCCTGACGAGGGAATTTGCGCAACCTCCTCTTCACGAAGGTCCACGAACGATACAAGTTCCCCGCTGAATTTGAAAACACAAGCCTCAAAGGGAATAAAGTGAACAATGCTGCCCTCACGAAGATGCGCAAGGCCCTGTGTCGGGGATATACCCCGCGGTATGAACCGGCCGGAAATATGACCCGGCCGGACTTGGTGGTTTACTTGACGGTTTACACTTGATGATTCACTGGCGATCTGTCCTAACCAGACGGTTTACAAGCAACCTGCCTAAATAATACCACTCACTGGTAACCCGGCTGGTGGATCACGGATGACAAGGCCGAAGGCCCAGCAGGCCGGTTCACGTTATGGTGGGCCGGTTTATGAAGAAAGCACAAGGGATATTCTCCTACAAAGGAAGCAAGACTAGGACTCCTTGTAATAAAGCAATCCTAGTCCTACTAGGACTAGTCATGTAACCCGCCCCTTCAACATATATAAGGAGGGGCAGGGCTCCCCAAAGAGGGACAAGTTAGACAAGCTATAGGTTTTAGACAAGCCACAAGCAGTCAAGTTTCTAGGGTTAGACACAAAGAGCTGGTTTACCGGCAACACCATGAGGATCATAATGAGATCTAGCCTCAAACAGCACGTAGGGTTATTACCGGATGATGTTTCCCCGGGTCCGAAGCTGTCTAAATCCGTGTCTTACATCGCGTCTCTCGATTCCGCTCAACCCCTCTTAAGCTACTACATAGATGCGCGGCCTCACGACTAAGTCCGCTAAACCGGACATCTGACGTGTTAATTCCATGACAGTTGGCGCCCACCGTGGGGCCTGCGCACGGTGGTATTGAGTTCTTGGAGGGATCTTTCAGGGATCGAGAAGTCAACAATTTTTTGGATGAAGAAGAGTCATTGCAGAAGGATTTACAGCATCTCGAAGACGCGCGATCAGATCTAAGTCTTCTCTGAAATTCAAGAGAAATTAGGGTTGCTCGTAAACATGGCGCGGCGATCCGTCGAATCCGAAGACAAATCGATATCGGCTACAGCGGCCGTTTTTGTATTGATCTTCCACACCGTCCCGTGCCGACTCTGTTTTGATCTCGCCGGCTTTGCCCACTCCGTCTCTCCCGCGGGTTCCGTTCTACGCTCGGCCGGGTCACCCTCGCTGGTTCTGCCCGCCCCTGCTGAAGCAGATTCGATCCAGTCTCACTCCGAGTCGCCTCCAAGTTGCTCCTCGCCTCTGTCCAGAGACGGTCCCGTTGTCGCCTCGGTTTCACCTCTGCTCCAAGTCACCGCCGCGAGCTACCCTACCTCTGCGGCCTGGCTGCCACTACCTGGTCCATGTTTTCTTTTTACCACAAGTGGCTGCTATACGCTATAGCTATGAGTCTACGATCCGGAATTGGATATCTACGTAGACTTGTAATACGCCGTTGACCCGCCAGAGCTGGGGTTGGACTGGCTATTGCTTCTGCCTATTGTCACCGCCATTTAGACGACCAGCCGTGCCTCCAACTTGCCGATCTGCGGTCCTCTAAGTAACTATGACCGCAGTCCACGTTAAGCCGACGAGAGAACCTCAAGCCGCCTCTACTGCCTTCGCCGCTCCAGGCGCTTCTGCTATGGCATGCGCGTCTCCGTCACCCCCTGCCACTGCGCCTCTAAGCCGCCGTGCCACCATGTTTTTTTTTCTATTGTTGGTTATTTTTCTCTGGCCTGATAAAACTACAATGCAACACTGGATTTGGTACTGTCCGGCAGACACGGGCGGAGTGTCAAGTTTCTAGACTAATTAGGACTGAAGGGAGCGTGCATCATCATATAAACTGAGCATCCGCAGATTTAGCCCCGCCTCTGGTCGCACCATCTCTAGGCCGCGTAGAACCGGCCTCGCTCGGCCGAGAGTTGCCGTCACCGCCATCTCAAACGCATCGCTGCTGCAGCTTCTGAGCTGACGCCCGGGTGATGCTTCCGTTTCGCTGCTGCGTTGAGACGCCGGGGCCGCCTCTGTTGCGTTGAATAGATCATCTGTCATCCGAACAATCAGGTGATATTTCTCCTCTATATTTCGTCAGCATATTAATTCATCCGAGAACAATTACTCTCGCATATAATATTTTTATGCAGGACGTCTATTAAAAGGAAAACGGGTGGTGGTATGCTCCGGAGGAACGTTCAGTTGTGTTGCACGGCTGTACATGCGTGTCACGGTCCGGTTTACATCAACGCGCCGGCTGATTCGTCTATCTGCGCCCACGCGCGCAAGTCTCCAACACCGTGGCCGACTCCTTCGCCCATAGACGTGCACACGCCATCACTTTCGCGGTCCGGTCTACATTAACACGCCGGTGCCGCACCCGTCCTCACAAACCAGCCCACCGGATACACGTGCGAGTCGCTACCCCCGTTGCTGTGCTTACATCAATATGCGGCCGGCTCATCTATTGTCCGGGCGAATCAGGTGATATCTATCCTATTTATTTTTAATACATATTAATTCATTCGAGCAAAAATACCTTGCCCTGCTATATTTTGTATGGAGAAAAAATCGTTCACTACAGAGCGATATTATACCGCGGAGATGGAGGCCCGCCAACATAATTCGGTACAAGTGGACATCGTTAATCAACGGGCTCCTGCGCCGGTTTACAACGCCGTGGCCGTCTCTCGCGACCGCGCCGGTTTACAGCGCCTTGGCCGTCTCTCGTGACCGCGCCGGTTTACAGCGCCTTGGCCGTCTCTCGCGACCGCGTCGGTTTACAATGCCGTGGCCGTTTCTCGTGACCGCACTGGTTTACCACGCCGTGGCTGTCTCTCGCGACTGCGCCCGCTTACAACGAGGAGGGCGACTAGCCTGTCGGCCCCAGCCGACCCATCTGTTCTTCAAGCAAATCAGGTGTTATCCCTCCTATATACTTTATCAGGATATTTTAATTCCTCTGAGCACCATTACACTGCCCTATTGGTGTTTTCTATATACAGGTAAAATCATTGTTATACTGCGGATATAAAACACGCACTGGCAACGTTCTACAATAGCGTTTTCCTCTGTGTCACATTGCCTGATGAACGGACGGCCGGTTCACGCATCCGCACCGGTTTTACTGTCCGCCCTGCTGTCCGGTCCATTCAACATACCAGGTTGACTCACAGACCCCGATGGGGATCATGAATTCACTCAGGCGATATCCATCTATAGTTTATTTCTCTTGATATATATATCATTTTCATTAAGAAGATAAGATGCCTTGATCTATTTATGTTGATATGCAGGACAACTATTTATTAAGGGACCAAAGAAGGTTTGCCGCACAGTGCAACTCCCATATGGGTACCCTACTTCTACATTTACTAAAGGGCTTCCTGTTCAAACATAGGTCATATTCGAACCAAATAGAACATAGCCAAACCTACTAAAGGGCTTCCTGTTCAAACATAGGTCGTATTCGAACCAAAGAGAACATAGCCATTCTTGTTCAAACATAGGTCGTATTCGAACCAAAGAGAACATAGCCAAATTCACAAGGGGGCTACACGGTCGTATTCGAATCCTAGCTCAACCCCTTGTGGTTCGGTTTACATGGTCGTATTCGAACCATTGGCCCTTTGGATCGTATTCGAATCCATTGATTGGCTCAAATCTTCACGGTCACAAGGGGGTACACGGTCGTATTCGAATCCTAGCTCAACCCCTTGTGCTCCGGTTTACATGGTCGTATTCGAACCATGGGCCCTTTGGATCGTATTCGAATCCATTGATTGGCTCGAATCTTCATGGACGCAAGGGGGCTACACGATCGTATTCGAATCCTAGCTCAACCCCTTGTGCTCCGGTTTACATGGTCGTATTCGAACCATGGGCCCTTTGGATCGTATTCGAATCCGTTGATTGGCTCAAAAAATTTAAAAACCACTGGGAGCCACAAGATCGTATTCGAATCTTAGCTAAACCCCTTTGGTCTGGTTTTACTGATCGTATTCGAATCAGACGCCTCGATTTGGAGCCTGGCAGCTCGTAAAAAGCCTCGACTACATGGTCTTATTTGCAAACCTGTGTTTTTTGAATCTATTCTCATGTGTTTCTATGGTTCTTTAATCCGGAGTGGGACAACTTCAAGATTGACCACATATCTTCAAAAGTCTGGACACAGAGCTCCAGCATTATTTAAATCGGCGTTCATTATAACCCGGATCGACCATCAGGCAAAAGCCAAGTAAGAGAGCCAAGAGCCTCATTAGCACCTGCGCCTTCAATTATTCCTACCGGATTAAAGTTGACAAGCAGACTTAATCAAAGGTATGGTTCATGTTTATGATCAACAACTATCCCTTTGATATATATATCAGAGTTGTATAACCCGTCCGGCGGTAAACCGCCAGGACATGTTTAGCATTGTTTATGCAGAAACAGGTGGAACAAACCGTCAAAGGCATTATAAGGAAGAAATAATTATGAAGTTGCCAACTGAAGCAATCTCATACAACTGGGCTATTTACAGATAATGATCGGTGTTTATTAACCCGACCTGGCTTTTGACTATAAGTCGCCAGTATGAGATAAAATAATGACTGATGTTTATTAAACCGGTTTATATTATTCAAATCTTTAATAGCCAACATGGCTGGATTTTTATTATGGTTATCAATATTATGATTGAGGTTTTCAAAGTCGCTTCAAGCGCAATGGATATTATTTCATCGATGGAAATGATTTATTCTACAACTGAAGGAATAGTCTCGAGTCGCTGCAGGCTTACAACCCGGCACTTGGGGGCTACATTATTCAAATTGAGATTACATCAAATACACAAGTCTCATGTCGCTGCAAGCATGCACCATGACACTTGGGGGCTAATGCAAAGTCATTTTTTGCTCACTTCATTGAAGACCCGACTCATCATATTATAATGACCTGGCCCTTGGGGGCTACCAATCGCTCCTGTCAACAAATCAAGGTACACAAGTATTAATCCATTATATTGAAGGGTTCACTGCACAGTTGGTAAAGCACAAGGCTCTTAACCTTGTGGTCGTGGGTTCAAACCCCACGATGGAAGCTACATTATATAACGTTATTTTCAATGATTATATCTACAAAGTCCCTGCTCATTATTACATAATGACCCGGCACTTGGGGGCTACATATGTGGGATATTCAGTTTTGACTAGTGACTGAGATGAACAATCTGGATTTCTTCAAGATTGTTACCGTTATATTCAAACAAGTCTTATGATATCACTATGTTCTCCTCTTAAGACTTGGGAGCTACAGGTAATATGGATGTAAAAGAGGAGCATCTTCAAATTCTCAGTTTTCTGGCAAATCAGGAAGATTAATTGTGTGACCCGGTGTTGGCAACAATCATAACCCGGCGTCCGTAAACAGTCATGACCCGGGAACATTAGTTTTTATAACCCGGCAATTTTGGCAATCATAAACCTGCAAATTCTACATCTTCAAGCTGACTGAATATCAATTGAATATTTGAAGACCAATATTTTTGTCAAGTCAGAGCATTGAAGGCCGACTCAAATGGATTCTTGATTTACAATATTTCTTCTGCAAGCAAATTTATTATGAAGCTGGATCATTGACCCGGAGTTTTCAGAAGAAGTGTCTGGATTTTTAGCATTGGTAATATTTGAACATATCTGCTAAGTAGATTCACTATGAGATCATGAATACATATCAAGGAGGAAATGACAAGGATTTAAGGATGATCAGGTGCCGGTTTTCAAGAATTCTTAACCCGGAGCACAACCTATCAAATTTGTTCTTGTGGTTATTTTGCAGCATAAGTTTACCATGGATAAATCCAAGCTAAACTGGGGGCTAATGTCGGGGATATACCCCGCGGTATGAACCGGCCGGAAATATGACCCAGACGGACTTGGTGGTTTACTTGACGGTTTACACTTGATGATTCACTGGCGATCCGTCCTAACCAGACGGTTTACAAGCAACCTGCCTAAATAATACCACTCACTGGTAACCCGGCTGGTGGATCACGGATGACAAGGCCCAAGGCCCAGAAGGCCGGTTCACGTTATGGTGGGCCGGTTTATGAAGAAAGCACAAGGGATATTCTCCTACAAAGGAAGCAAGACTAGGACTCCTTGTAATAAAGCAATCCTAGTCCTACTAGGACTTGTCATGTAACCCGCCCCTTCAACATATATAAGGAGGGGCAGGGCTCCCCAAAGAGGGACAAGTTAGACAAGCTATAGGTTTTAGACAAGCCACAAGCAGACAAGTTTCTAGGGTTAGACACAAAGAGACGGTTTACCGGCAACACCATGAGGATCATAATGAGATCTAGCCTCAAACAGCACGTAGGGTTATTACCGGATGATGTTTCCCGGGGCCCGAAGCTGTCTAAATCCGTGTCTTACATCGAGTCTCTCCATTCCGCTCAACCCCTCTCAAGCTACTACATAGATGCGCGGCCTCACGACTAAGTCCGCTAAACCGGACATCTGACGTGTTAATTCCACGACACCCTGTCTACTTGGAAAAGCAATGTGAAGAGAATGATCGAGAAAGGTGAGAGTTATGAGAAGATCAAGGAGAAAAATCCTTCGATCACAGAAGATGACTACAACGACTTCAAGATCAATTGCTCGAGCACCGCACACTCCGAATCAAGTCAGTGGGGGAAAGAAATGCGGGAGCTGAACTTAGGGGAACACACACTCGGTACCGGCGGTTACAGAGTGGCGGAGCCTATATGGGACAAGGAGGAGGCGGACCGTGCTGAGCAAGGCCTACTGCCCCTCTTCGATAAATACGGTGACAAGCAGACCAGGAACTTTGTCAGGGCCCGATACAAGAAGGACCCGAAAACAAAGGAGCTTACCACGGATCCGAAGACCAGGGCGCTTGAGCTTGTTCTGGTAAGGAATACACGCCCGCGTAATTAGCTCCATATGGTTGCATTCTAATTAATGAAGCCAAATTTCTAAATGGTTCACAGTCCTTCCGCAGGCGACTGAAAGCCGTAGCGCGGGGTCGACTAAGAGCAACCCTTGGGACACGACTCTAAATAGGGCGTTGAATGTAATGAAGAACAAGGATAAGCTCAGTAAGCCGACGTCAGCTGGTCGTGTGGCCGGCAAAGGCTTGTCGACAAAATGGTCGTCATACTATAACGCTGGTGGGCGAAAGGAGAAAAAGACCAACTCGGAAAGCCAGGCGCGCGAGGTTCAAGAACTCAAGGCACAGGTGGCGCGGATTCTGGAGATTGTCCAAGAGCAAGTGCAACAACAGCTCGGAGCGACGATCACCGCCATTGTGCCTACCTTGATCGAGGGGTTGAGTGCGTGGATTGCGGGCGGCCTACAGGGGCCGCCCCCGATTCCTAGCTTCACGGCCAGCAACTCGCAGAACGCGATGGCGAGGCCATTGGTGTCTCCGGCGGAGGCGGCATTGGTGTCTCCGATGCCGGCACAGGAGCTTAATGCACCCGGGTGTACACCGGCCGGCACCTCTGCAGCAAGCGGCCCCTCCGTCAACTGCACGCCCGCCGTTGGCGGTACCTCGACATTAGCCGAGCTCGACGCCATCATCACGGTAACTAATTAAGCCTCACTCGGCCGAGGACTTCATCTCCTTGCCTTTGACTGGGCATCCCTGACGCCCTACATGTTTTCGCAGGGCGCCGCCGACGTTCCGTGCACTCTCCTGCACTTCGTGAACAACGAGTTGGTTGATGTCGCCAAGGGCAAAAATCTTTCAACCGGGCAACCGCTTGTTCCACGGTACCCAGATGCCACCCACCTTGTTTAGGGTTCAACTAGTTCGGGTGCTGCCAGGCTGCAACGAGGTGTTACCTCTGATTCGACCCGTCGGGGCCGACGTTGATGATGTGATGACCCTCAGCGCCTGCCTGAGCTGGCCCCTGCTTTGGCCGAAGAGCCAGATTCGTTTGGGGGCGGGGGACACCACCCCAAAGACAACACCGCCAGTCGTGCCGGCACCAAGTCGGCCCCATGGAAAGACCGCCGCAACGGTGCCAGACATCCCTATGCCACTGGATCCAAACATGCATATGGCGCAGGATCAGAACAACGACGACGACGATACATTTGCCAACGTTGATCAGTACTTTGCCGATCATGGGTACGGTGGCGACTTCATGGGGCCTCCTTCTCAAGAACCCAACCCAACAAAAGACGTGCGCGATCTGGCTGGTACCGCGGAGAAGCCAAGTAGCAACAGGCGTCGTCTGCCGTTCAGCTCTCAGGAGACGCCTCCAGCTGCCGACTTCACCGAGCCTCAGATAGGCAAGGTGCGAAATATTATCAGCCCCAACACACTCAAGAAGGCGGTCTGTGAGCAGAACTCGGTCCCATTACAGGAGAAGAAGAAGGCACACAAAAGAAAGAGTAACAAGGGTGCGAGCCAGCCGGCACCGAGTACGATCCGTGCTCAGGACAGGCCACCTTCACCTGAGGATGTAATGTGGAGGGTGCATGTGGCGGGTAGGCCGATGCTACCGACAAATATGCTCGATGCTGCAACCGATGCTATGCGGAGTCTGCATGACAGTGTTCTTTCTTTGGAGAAGCGGCGTCTTAGAGAGAAGGATGTGGCATACCCGGTTTTCGCGGCCAAGGTGCCAGAGGGCAAGGGCTTTGTGGATAACTCCATCGGGGGTACGATCGTGCTGCGGTTTGATGACATCACGCTATGTTGAACCTTCATCCGCTGCACTACACCTTCGTTCGGCTATTTTCGCTGAGTATGGAGATGCGGATCATTCGCGACAAGACCCCGAACATCGTGATAGTCGACCCCTTCTACATGCGTGCCAAGATCTTGGGCAGCGCTGGGGACCGGCAAGTTGCGAGTTCTTACCTCGAAGGCGTCATTCTGGCAAACCGAGATAAGGATACCTTCCTCATGCCTTACTTTCCCGAGTAAGTCCTCCCCCTCAACCGCCCCGTAACATATGAATTCTTAGATTTCGATCGTTTTTCTTTGAACATTCCGTGTTTTCTGCAGTGACACACATTGCACGCTCATCCTCCTAAGCCCCAAATATTCCATGGCCACGTATTTCGACCCGGACCGTCAGTCGAACAAAGACTACACAAATGTCAAGAAGGTTCTTGATGATGTTCTCCCCGGCTATGCCAAATCTGGAGGCACCTTCACCAGGCCTATTCGTAAGTACGACAAGCACGTGTTCTCCCACAATACGATGTTCTGCTGCGTCAAGCAACCGCCTGGCGGTCAGAAGGGTGCCTACTACGCCATCCATCACATGCGGGCGATCGTACGGGACCATCATCAACTTCTGCTACCGAGTAAACTCAAAGATTGGGCCGCGAGCGTGTCGGCAATCCAGGACGCGGACATCAGACAAGAATTCTTTCGCATCCAATCGAAGTTTGCGGAAATCATCCATCAAGATGTCCTTCGTACCTCAGGGCATTTCTTCCTCAGAAATCAACCGTCCAACACTGACATCGACACAATGCTACAAATGCAGGCTGACAACGCCCGTGATTTCATGACTCCCACGATAGACGACGGCTTCATCCACGCTCCGGTCCCTTGAGTCGAGTCGAAAGCAGTGATGCTGTGTCTAGTTCTGAAACATCGATTGGCTCATGTTGTAATTAAACTTTAATGAACTTGTAGTATGTCTCTTTGGTTTCGAGAGTCGTTCAACTTAGATGTAATCCATTCTATTAATGTCTTGCTTTTCTCTTTCGATCGTTCTGTTGCATACTTATATATTGCTTATGTATTGTCTGTGAATTGGTACTAACGTTTCGTTTGGCTAGTGCATAGCGATGCCGTCGTATGTCGTGTACAAGGGTAAGGTTCCCGGAGTCTACGACAACTGGGAGGAGTGTCGGAGACAGGTTCACCGATTCAGCGGTAACAGTTACAAAGGGTACACCACTAGGGCCGAGGCCGAATCTAGATACGCCCGCTATCTAGCGGGAGAGGGGAGGGAGCGTTGGAGGAACCGGATGAAGACGAGTTTCATCGTGATGATGCTCATCGTGATGACCGCAGCTCTCTTCTATGTGATGGTAGTTTAGATGATCGATATCGACTTGTAATGTGAAGACAAACTCGCTACTCGCGGTCTCGAGACTTGTAATGTAATGTTCTATCTTTGTTCGGTCTTTTCAATTCGGAGACTAATATGATGAATTGTATTCGGAGACTAATATGATGAATTGTATTCAGAGACTAATCTTCTATTGTATTCGATGAATCTGTTGTTGATGTGTGCTGTCTATATTCTGTCCAATTATACATTTTGTAACCTGTGCAAAAAACAGAAAGAAAAACCTAATATTCATACTAATGGCGCATCACATCACAGTGCGCCATTAGTATGCCAAAGGATACTAATGGCGCATCATTAGACAGTGCACCATTACTATGCCGAAGTTACTAATGGCGCATCTTGTTGTGGTGTGCCATAAGTATGCCAAAGCACCTGGGTATACATGGCCCCCTAGGAGGCATACTAATGGCGCACTGCTGTGTACACTAATGGCGTATCTGTGGTGCGCCATTAATAAAATATACTAATGGCGTGGCACTAATGGCGCACCACTAATGCGCCATTAATGTCCAAATTAGGTGCGCCATTAGTAGGCCTTTTCCTAGTAGTGTCAATACAATGTTCTCCTCGGTGTTCTTGGAGATCTATTCGATGTAATCTTCTTTTGTGGTGTGTTTGTTGAGATTCGATGAATTGTGGATTTATGATCAGATCATTTATGAATATTATTTGAGTCTTCTCTAAACTCTTTTATGCATGATTAAGATAGCTTTGTATTTCTCTCCAATCTATCAATTTGGTTTGGCCAACTAGATTGGTTTTTCTCGCAATGGGAGAGGTGCTTTGTGATGGATTCAATCGTGCGGTGTCCTCACCCATTTACAGAAGGGGTAGAGAGGCACATATTGTGTTGTTTCCATTAAGGATAAAAAGATGGGGTTTATATCATATTGCTTTATTTTATCCCTCTATGTCATGTCATCTTGCTTAAGGCGTTACTTTATTCTTATGAACTTAATACTCTAGATGCATGCTGGATAGCGGTCGATGAGTGGAGTAGTAGTAGTAGATGCATGCATGAGTTGGCCTACTTGTCACGGACGGAATTCCTATATTCATGATCATTGCCTTAGATGTCGTAATAATTTTGCGATTTTCTATCGATTGCTCAACACTAATTTGTTTACCCACCGTATGCTTTCTTCGAAAGAGAAGCCTCTAGTGAAACCTATGGTCCCCGGGTCTATTTTCTATCATATATTTTCAGATCTATAGAACCAAAACCCCAAAAATACCTTGTTGCAATTATTTTGTGTTTAATTTATTTTGGCTTTTACAATTAATTTAAATCTATCTCCATTGAATCTCACTCTTGCTAGTGACCGTGAAGGGATTGACAACCCCTTTTTCGCTTTGTGTGCAAGTGTTTGTTAGTTTGTGCCGGTGCATATATTGGGGACTTTCTTGTGCCTCCTACTGGATTGATATCTTGGTTCTTAACTGAGGGAAATACTTATCTCTACTTTGCTGCATCACTCTTTCCTCTTCAAGGAAAAAATCAACGCAGGCTCAAGAAGTAGCAGACCCCATTTGAATTCAACAATTTTCATCATAAAGGAACCACTAGAAGAAGTATATAGCATGGATCGATCAATATGAGAAACACGAGCATAAAAGTTCTATATAATTATTTCTCTTGAGAGCTCATGATTGGGGTATGTATGCATCATAGACATAAGCCTCCCCCAAGCTTGAGTGATACTATCAACTTCACAAGGCAAAAAATTATAGATATATTTCCAATCACGTTGAACCAAATGCATAGGATAAAACTTCTGATGAAATTCCAATTTTAGTTGGTTCCAATCCCATGTTCCAATATAATCCAATAGCATATACCATGTGATACGTCTCCAACATATCTATAATTTATGAAGTATTCATGCTGTTATATTATCATTCTTGGATGTTTTACAATCATTTTATAGCAACTTTATATCATTTTTTGGGACTAACCTATTGACCCAGTGCCATTTGCTATTTTTTGCTTGTTTTTTACATTGCATGAAATCAATATCAAACGGAGTCCAAACACCGCGAAACTCTTTGTGGATTTCTTTATGGACTAGAAGACTCCCTATGGGCCAGAGCAGCAACTAGGGGGTGCCCCGAGGGGGCCACAACCCAACAGGGCACGCCTGGGGGCCCAAGCGCGCCCAGGTGGGTTGTGCCGACCTCGGTGGCCTCCCGCACCCTCTCTTGGCCCTATAAATTCCCAAATATTCCAAAACCATTCTGGGTGAACCTAGATCAGAAGTTCCGCCATCGCAAGGCTCTATAGTCCACAAGATCCAATCTAGAGCCCTTTTCGGCACTCCGCCTGAGGGGTAAACCATCACCGGTGGCCATCTTCATCATCCCGGCGGCCATCGTGATGAGGAGGGAGTAGTCCATCCTCGGGGCTGAGGGTTTGTACCAGTAGCTATGTGTTTAATCTCTCTCTCTCTCTCTCTCTCTCGCTCTCTCTCTCTCTCTCTCTTGTGTTCTTGAGATGCACAATCTTGATGTATCGCAGGTTTTGTTAATAGAGTCAGATCATATGGTGTTTTCCCCTCTCTATCTTCTTGTGATGAATTGAGTTTTTCCCTTTGAGATTTCTTTGTTATCGGACTAAATACTTTTATGGATTTGAGAAAACTTAATACATGTCTTGCAATTGAATACTTGTGGTGACAATGGGGTATCATATTGATTCACTTGATATGTGTTATGGCACTCAACTTGTGGATTCCCACTGTGACATTGGGGTAATCTATGCATAGAGGCTAATGCACGTTCCTGTCTTTGTTTCTCCGGTAGAAACATGGGGCACTCTTTGAGGTTCTTTGTGTTGGATTGAGTATTATACATCTGAATTTGTTTTGGTGCTATTTAATACGAACTCTTGATAGATCGATCAGAAAGAATAACTTGTGTTATTTTAGTATGAACTCTTGATAGATCGATCAGAAAGAATAACTTGGTGTTAATTTTTGTACAGACTCTTGGATAGATCAATCGGAAAGAATAGCTACAAACAATTTCTTCTTATGTTCTCCGCCAAACAATTTTTGCACGTTAAGGGATGATTATATGATCCAATTATATTAGTATTGTTGAGAGATTGCACTAGCAAAAATATGGACCCTAGGCCTCATTTTTCAAGCATTGCAATACCGTTTGTGCTCACTTTTGTTACTTGCTACCTTGCTGTTTTTTATTGTTACTATTACAAAAATCAATATCTACTATCCATATTACACTTGTATCACCATCTCTTTGCCGAACTAGTGCATACCACTGCAGGTTGCTGCTAACGCGACACTATGATCAGAGACCCTTCGATGAAGCTGTGTGCTATGTGATGTCTACACACGCTTCTACTCTTGTAGACTATGTTGGGCCTCCAAGCGCAGAGGTTTGTAGGACAGCAGCAAATTTCCCTCAAGTGGATGACCTAAGGTTTATCGAACTCAGGGAAGTAGAGGTTGAAGATGGTCTCTCTCAAGCATCCCTGCAACTAAAATACAAGAAGTCTCTTGTGTCCCCAACACACCTAATACACTTGTTAGATGTATAGGTGCACTAGTTCGGCGAAGAGATGTTAAATGGCAAGTGATATGGATGGCAAAACAAAGTAATATAAATCTGTAATAAAAAGTGCAGCAAGCAAACAAGTGGTAAACATGAGCACAAATGGTATTGCAATGGTGAAAACAAGGCCTAGGCTTCATACTTTCACTAGTGGCAACTCCCAACAACATTAACATAATCGAATCACATGATATTTCCCATAAAACATGCAAAGGGGACGCACTCGGAGGTCATTCCTTCGTGGTCAAGAGAGGACGAGAATTATGTAGGGCTACAAAAGCACACCTCAAAGTTCATAGTTCTCAATCTAAGGATTTCCCAATGTCACCGCGGCCATCCAAAGAGAGTCCCACAATCACCACAACATATCTAAAGGATAGTCAAAGACAAGCACCAAGAGACTCTCAATCTTCAATCAACACACAAAAAGGAAATCACTCATGAAATTATTCTTCTAATCCATGTCCAATAGACCGCTGTCACCTTGGTCTCGGGGATTATACTAGATAAAGACAAGTGAGTACATCAATCCAATACATAGAGGAAGGTGAAATATCATGGGATCACCCTAGATTAACATAGCCTATGATCACAACGAAGATCACATCATGGGAGAGAGAATTGACCACATAGCTACTGGTAGAAACCTCAGCCCCGAGGAGGAACTACTCCCGCATCATGGAGAGAGGAAGCAACGTCGATGGAGATGAATCCGGGGGCACTCCCCCGTCCCGGCAGGGTGCCGGCATAGGAATTCTGGTCCCCCGAAGCTTGATGGCGATGGCGGCGGAGATCGGAATTGCGTCTGGAGAAAAGGGGTCCGGAATCAGGGTTTCTGCGACGCAATGTAAATATATGCCAAAGGGGGTCGCCAGAAGAGGTCAGGGGGCCCAGGCCCCCCCCCCCGGTGCGGCCTAGGGGTGGGCCGCCTGGGCAGGCCGCCTGGAGCCCCTGTGGGTCCCCTCCGGCCCTACTTTGGCCGCATGGAAGCTTCCGGAACGCTGATTTTTTGTATATTTTTCCCGGAATTTTTCTGGCAATTTTCGTAATGGGAAAACCTGAAATACAAAAACAGCAGAAAACAGAAACTGGCACTGGGGTGCACTGAGTTAATAGGTTAGTCCAAATATGATCAAAAGTGTATGGAAGTGTATAAATATCATAGCAATATCACCCAAAAGAGGCATGGAGCAAGCAGAAATTATAGATACATTTTGGACGTATCAACATCCCCAAGCTTAATTCCTGCTCGTCCTCGAGTAGGTAAATGATAACAAGAATAATTTCTGTGGTGACATGCTATTAACCATATAGGATTTTTTTCATAGTCACATGACAAAAGCTTACTGAGACAATGAATCTGTAGTAATTAAGTTGCCTCATGAGAAATTCACAAAGAACTGAAAGTTTTACAATATGATACTGAAACATCAAATAGATGTGTAATGAGCATGGTGTGCAAATATGATAAAGTGATATCTCGCTTGCCCCCTTTAGTGAAGCAAAACATAAATGCAGGGGCACCTCCAAGGTTTAAGTGATGACTAGATACAATGATTTCAAAATAAACGATATCATAATCATGCAAAAGACAATGCTACTTTGGGACAATGCACATTACACTCAGAATGACAATCATGCTCTCAGTAGTTGGTGCTTTTTAAAAGAAGATGGAGACTCTCGAACCGTGGCTTTTGTTGGCAAGGTTGAAAACCCGTGGTCGGAAACAAAGACAAAACATGTACCAGAGCTCTTGGTTTTAAAAAACAGAGGTAATAATTATTTTTTTGAATATGCATGTTTCGTCAACGAATGCTAGCAGATAACTCAATTACTTTTTGAGATGGACAAGTTTCGAGGAACGGCTCCCGAATGAGGACGATCACATCCTCTTAATCTCCTTTGTTTATCACTGCCAAAGTTTTCTGATTTCTCATGAACAAAGCGTGAAGGAGGGTTTGTTTGTTATATTAATTTTGAGTCGGGCGCACTCATTGCCAGTTCCTTCTCGTATTATGGGTTTGCACATTATACATGCAATCCTGGGGTGAAGCTTGTCCAACTTAAAAATATCATGAATTAACTACTACTTCCTCATGAGCTAAAACAGAGGCACAAAGTAGAAATGCATTTTCTTGAATAATTTCGAGATGGCACATGAAAGTCTTCGTTAGGAATGGCAGGTAAATACCATGTATAGGAAGGTATGGTGGACTCATATGGCATAACTGGTTTAAAGATTTTGGATGCACAAGCAGTCAGTCCGCTTAGTACAGGCGAAGGTTAGCAAAAGACTGGGAGCGACCAACTAAGAGAGCAATGACGGTCATAATCATGCAGAGCGAGAAAGCAACATTGAATCAGGCATGGAAGTTATATCGCTACTCAGAAATAAAAGATCATCAAGGCTTGACAGACTTTCTTTACAGTCTTAAATATGCGTGAGCATATGCCAAGTCAATCAAAATAAATTCTCGAAGGAAGATATTACTAAACCATACCACATCATAGGCAAACAAATCATGTTGGTACTCCAATAACACATTGGGAATCCCCTAGCTATTTGAGACTAACCATAAGAAAACATGAACAACTAAGCGCCATTATGCACGTAGCATCTTTATCATAGACATATCAACCAATGCAACGGAAGCAAACTCTCTTAATAAGATAATCATGATAGATAAAGAGAGTTCAAGCAACCAACTAAACAAAAGCTCTTTAGAAAGATAAGCATGAAAGTAAAGAGCTAAGCATGATAGTAGCTATTAAAAGACAAAGAACACACACAGCAAAGATAGACATGAAAATTCTATGTTGTGTTCTAGGTAGAAGTGGAGCGTGTTTCTCTCCCACATAAAGAATGCTAACTTCCGACTCGTTATGAAAAGCTAAAGAAAACTAAAAAGGAAAACTAAAAGCAAGACGCTCCAAGCATAGCACATAACACATGAAGTGATAAAAATATAGTGGAACGAAAGACGAACTGATAATGTTGATGGAGAAGGGGATGCACGGGGGCATCCCCAAGCTTAGACGCTTGAGTCTCCTTGAATATTTCTTGGGGGTGCATGGGGGCATCCCCAAGCTTGAGCGTTTGACACTCCTGAATCTTTTTATCATCTTCCCTCGCACACTTGAAAACTCCCTTCATACATAACTCATCATAAACTGATTAGCGAGGTTAGTACCCATAATAAAATAATTGTTCCTTGCTGGAATTAAGGATATTCTTGAAGGTCTACTGTTTCTCAAGATTGCCAAAAGGTTTTTGCAAAGAAAAAGCAAGCTCTTGGTTTGCAAAATGAAGGAAAAGCAAAACAGGACAGAATCTGTGAAAAACAGAACAGCAGGTAGTAATTGATTTGTTCGGGGCACTTCTGCAACTCTAATAAAAAAACTCAGAACAGACGCACGAAAGAAAATTATATAGAGCACGCTGTCGAAAAAATTAAGACCAAAAAGATGATCTGGTGATTTTATACAAATTTTTCTATCCAAGGACAGAATCTGTTTCCATGACAGCACCTCACAAATTTTGAACTTTCTAGCAATCAGAGGCTACACTTGGCACAAAATTGAAAAGCAATGATACAATGATGATGGTACTGTAGTAACAACCATCAAGACACAACAAAAGCGAAATAAAATTTTATTCATTGTGGGCTGCCTCCCAAAAGCGCTTTCTTTTATGCCTTTAAGCTAGGCATAAGACTTTAATGATGCTCTCGTAGGAATAAGAGTTGAAGAACAAAAGAGAGCATCAAGAAGCAAATACCAAACACATTTAAGCCTAAAATGCTTCCTATGCATAGGAATATTGCAATAGAATAATTCATTGAAGCACAAAGCAACT
This sequence comes from Secale cereale, assembly GCA_902687465.1. Classification (NCBI taxonomy): domain Eukaryota; kingdom Viridiplantae; phylum Streptophyta; class Magnoliopsida; order Poales; family Poaceae; genus Secale; species Secale cereale. The sequence goes on along the minus strand of LR738715.1, from coordinate 671,295,704 downwards.
AGCATAGGAAGGCAAAACAAGCATAACTTCAAAATATTCACCATAAAGAGAGGAAACTTCTTATTATTAAGATATTTAGAACCAAGTCTCCCTCTCTCATTATAAATTTCAGTGGCATCATGGATAAACTCAACAATATAAGCATCACATAAAGCATTGTTACCATGCTCCACATGCAAAAAGGTACTCTTACTCTCCACATAAGCATAATCTTTCTCATTGGTAATAGTGGGAGTAGGACTATCATAAACAACTTGAACACTATAGATTAATTGTATATTAGGAGGGTGGTGTTCAACAAGGGAGTAATTCCCTCCATGATTATGACAAGTTTCATAAGGATAATTTCTCCTTATGTCATAGGTACCTTTATAATCACTATAGATTGGAGTTATAACATCATCATGGTAGAGAAGAGCATTATCATTGCTAGCAAACATGTTGTCTTTATTCTTACTAGCAAAAGAATTATCAATTATCACATCACTAGCGGGTAAAGGACTTGCAATCCTATCATCCCCAAGCTTAGAGCTTCCCATATCATCACTTTCAGAGTTGGTACCAAAAAGATTTTCAAGATCATAAGTAGCATTATCATCATTTTCCCAATCACAATAAGTAACATGCATATCATAATCAAAATCATCTTCAATAGTACCTACGGACGTATCATCAAGATGATAATTAAGGCAATAAACTTCACCTTCTTCTTTAAACTTACAATCGTTAGGATAAAAGTTGATGGGAGGAATATGCTCAGGCCAGGTTGATACCCGTTCTTCTTCTTTCTTGCTCCTCTTCCTCCTCCTCTTCTTTTTCTTCTTCTTAACCTTAGGAGGGAGTGGTTGGAGATGAAGCTTCTCCACATATCCTGGTTTATCATTAGAAACAATAGGGGAAACTTGGGAGAAACTCTCCTTTTTATTAGCAGAAATATAAGAGGCATTTTTATACTTTGGTAAAGTTCCCTCCTTTATAATCTTACCTATGTAATCATTTTCATGGCAATTAACAACACAATAGAGATGGCAATTTTGCAAAGTGTTTTTTATTCCTATGGCATTAACATCTAGCCAAGAAGTCTTTTCTGATAACTCTTCACACATCAAAAATAACATAAGCTCATCATAAAGATCAGAGGTGATCATGTTATCACACAACTGGTTAACAGTTATGTTTTGAAAGTGCATGCATTGAAAATTAAAGTGACCCTCTATACGGCAAAGTTCACAAGTAAAAGGATAAAGGTCACACAATTCTCTAGCAATTTGATTTAAATCTCTGACCCAAGTGATTGTTCTTTCATGCTTATGTTGCTTACAATACTTCTCTTCTTCAATCATAGGCTATTCACAAGGTCTATCCACTCCACAAAAATTAACATGCTTATATAAAACTTAATTTTTAGGAATTAGATCATGCATGTTGCAATCATCATGAACAATTTCATTTTCTTTGCAAATCTCTTTAAAAGGTTTATCATGCTTGATCCAATCCTCCTTAGGCATATTAGGATGTGAAGCAAAAGATTTGAGGAAATCAACAAGGAGTTGAGAATCAAGTCCAAACTTAGCACTAAACTTATTAAAACTTGTAGTTTCAAAAAAGGACTTAATGCAATCATACTCATAAATTATACCTGACTCTTTACCTTTGTCGATCTCCCAATCTTCAGTGTTGCGTTGAATTCTTTCAAGGAGTTCCCATTTAGCATCAGTCTTTTCGTTTGTAAAAGAACCCATAGAGGAAGCATCGAGCAAATCTTTATCCTGTCGAGAGAGCCTCGCATAGAAATTAGTAATAATCATATCTTTGGGGAGCCCATGGTTAGGACATTTCAGCATTAATGTTTTCAGTCTCCCCCAAGCTTGAGTTATGCTCTCTCCGTCATGAGGATAAAAATTATAAACATAATTCCTATTCTCATGGACTTCATGAAGAGGATAAAACTTGGAGTAAAAGAGAGACTGGATCTCTTCCCACTCCAGCAGGTGAGAGTCAATTAGTAGCCTATACCATTCCAATGATTTTCCTTTCAGTGACAAGGCAAATAATTTCCTCATGACAAACTCCCTCGATACACCTGCAAGCTTAAATAATGAACATAGTTGTGACAGATATAGCAAGTGTTCACCGGGATGTCTGTCTCCTGCATAACGATTAGCCAAAACATAATCGATAATACCAGCTGGTATTTTATAGGGCAGAATTTCAGTAGGGGGCGGAGCAACCACCACAGGTGTGGGGCGTCTTCCCGCAAGCAACGATCCAATAGCACGGTTTTCCATAAACATAACTAGTGAAATAAAAACAAGAAACAAAAAGATTTAATTGCAAGATCTAAATATATACCTTCAAGCGCTCACCTCCCCGGCAACGGCGCCAGAAATAGCTTGATGTCTACACACGCTTCTACTCTTGTAGACTATGTTGGGCCTCCAAGCGCAGAGGTTTGTAGGATAGCAGCAAATTTCCCTCAAGTGGATGACCTAAGGTTTATCGAACTCAGGGAAGTAGAGGTTGAAGATGGTCTCTCTCAAGCAACCCTGCAACTAAAATACAAGAAGTCTCTTGTGTCCCCAACACACCTAATACACTTGTCAGATGTATAGGTGCACTAGTTCGGCGAAGAGATGTTAAACGGCAAGTGATATGGATGGCAAAACAAAGTAATATAAATCTGTAATAAAAAGTGCAGCAAGCAAACAAGTGGTAAACGTGAGCACAAATGGTATTGCAATGGTGGAAACAAGGCCTAGGCTTCATACTTTCACTAGTGGCAACTCCCAACAACATTAACATAATCAAATCACATGATATTTCCCATAAAACATGCAAAGGGGACGCACTCGGAGGTCATTCCTTCGTGGTCAAGAGAGGACGAGAATTATGTAGGGCTACAAAAGCACACCTCAAAGTTCGTAGTTCTCAATCTAAGGATTTCCCAATGTCACCGCGGCCATCCAAAGAGAGTCCCACAATCACCACAACATATCTAAAGGATAGTCAAAGACAAGCACCAAGAGACTCTCAATCTTCAATCAACACACAAAAAGGAAATCACTCATGAAATTATTCTTCTAATCCATGTCTAATAGACCGCTGTCACCTTGGTCTCGGGGATTATACTAGATAAAGACAAGTGAGTACATCAATCCAATACATAGAGGAAGGGGAAATATCATGGGATCACCCTAGATTAACATAGCCTATGATCACAACGAAGATCACATCATGGGAGAGAGAATTGACCACATAGCTACTGGTAGAAACCTCAGCCCCGAGGAGGAACTACTCCCGCATCATGGAGGGAGGAAGCAACGTCGATGGAGATGAATCCGGGGGCACTCCCCCATCCCGGCAGGGTGCCGGCACAGGAATTCTGGTCCCTCGAAGCTTGATGGCGATGGCGGCGGAGATCGGAATTGCGTCTGGAGAAAAGGGGTCCGGAATCAGGGTTTCTGCGACGCGATGTAAATATATGCCAAAGGGGGTCGCCAGAAGAGGTCAGGGGGGCCCAGGCGCCCCCCCGGCGTGGCCTAGGGATGGGCCGCCTGGGCAGGCCGCCTGGAGCCCCTGTGGGTCCCCTCCTGCCCTACTTTGGCCGCATGGAAGCTTCCGGAACGCTGATTTTTTATATATTTTTCCCGGAATTTTTCTGGCAATTTTCGTAATGGGAAAACCTGACATACAAAAACACCAGAAAACAGAAGCTGGCACTGGGGTGCACTGAGTTAATAGGTTAGTCCAAATATGATCAAAAGTGTATGGAAGTGTATAAATATTATAGCAATATCACCCAAAAGAGGCATGGAGCAAGCAGAAATTATAGATACGTTTTGGACGTATCACTATGCTGTAATCGCAAACGGGGGTGTAAAAAACCGTCAAAAAAGGTGCAAAACGTTTGCGATGGAGGATGCATCAAACACAGTTCAGATTTTTGTTGCGTGGGCAATGGTGGGCATACGGTTCAATTTAATTGACTATTTGCGATGAGGAGGAACAAAAGAAACGGACTGCCAGATGAAGGTGTGTGCGATGTAGAGCATATGGTTCAATCGGATGAACTGTTTGTGATTAGGCAACACAAAAAAATGGTCAGGCAGATCAAGGTGTGTGATATACGGCATGCAGTTCACTCGGATGGACTGTTTGTGTCGAGACAAGAGAACAGAAATGGTTCAATATATGAAGATGTGTGTTATACGCGGCAAACAGGTCTATAATCAAAAATGTGTGCTAAGACCGATAATAACACACATGGTTGCTGCTAATAAGATGTGTGTGTTGTGCGATGGGATTGCATGCATACAGAACAACATAGTATATATATATATACACACACAC
>LR738715.1:671252626-671291056 GCA_902687465.1 Secale cereale | reverse complement strand
CACACACACACACACACACACACACACACACTTATAAGGACATGGTTGCATAACAAAATTAAACATCCACTTACATAGGTGGCTACTATACAACCATGGCATTTGCACACACCAAAGTAAACTATTACATGCATAATTACATAGGTGGCTACTACACACATGACATTTCCACACGCCAAGAAAATAAACTATATATTACATGCATGATCAACTAGCATAAACGATCATCTGATCATCATCTACTTCTTGGGACGCTTGCTCTGCTTGTGGCTCCATCCGGGCTCGTCGATTTGGGTAACAAGGCACTTCCTCATGTCAACGATCCGCCTGTGCAACTCGTAGCATGTGTACACGCTCTTGGCTGCGAACCTGAGGTGAGGTTCATCCAGTTGCCGCATCCAGGCCATGTGCCAGGATACGGGACTTGTTCTCTTGGCATCCTGCTTCATCTTTTCGTAGTACGGGTCGATGATGGCCGAGGCGAGTTCAACTAGGGAGTCCTTTGTGCTGCCCCAGAACGTGTAGTGCTCACGGATTTCGACAAGGTTCTGGCAGGCCAAGCCCGTAACCCTGAGCGCTTTTACATTGTCGGTGGTTTCCACCGTGGCAAACTTGTCGTCCGTGCTGTTGACAAACCTGTTGAAATGGTCGCAAGGATCTGTGGCCATGCAATAGTGGTAGATGAGGACATGATGGCACACACAAAACTAGGCGACGGCAACCTTCTGATCTATGTCGAGACAACCGGCGGTGTACTGGAGGTCGATGCCGACCACCTTGTACTTGTCTCCAGCAAGCAACTGCTCAACGGTGTTGATGTAGTCGTCCACCACGGCCGGGTCGATGGTGTACACCACGGAGAGATCCGTCTCCCTCGCGTGGGTCTCCACTCTATGCTCGCCGAACTCCATTGGAGCGCCGCTAGACATCCCCTCTCTATGTGTCTTCGTGCGTGTGCTTGTTGTGTTGTGGGGCGCGATCGAAAGGTTGAAGAGACTAAGGTTATAATGGCCGCGGGAATTAAAGGGGAAGCTGGACGGCCAGGAATATCGGCAGGCCCTTGATGGCAGTTCTAATTTGTAGCGCGTAACTCCATCGTGCCACACGTAACTGCATCGCGTTGCAACGCGCGCAGCGCAACCTCATGCATACGGGGCCCCCGATGTGATTGTGCGCACGCCCAACCGTTGGCAGAGCGCACACGGAGGGACGCGAGTAGAGCGTGCTGCGGCGCCTGATGGCGAGCACAGCTCGCAGCGGGACCTAACGGCGGGATAGACCTTCATTCAAGCCAATCAAAATAAGACTGGAACAGACATGTCTGTATTGAGCAAATTAAAGGGATCGTACATGTTTGTATTGACTGGAACGAGAATGCAATAGCAAAATAAGAATTAAGGTCACGATGATGCGATCGCAGTGGTGGTTACAGAAGGCAATAAGAAAGATGCATCCATCAACATACGACCTCCTCCTCCTCAACTCAGTGCGCCAGCCGGGCCACCGACCAGTGGCTAAGGAGAGCGATGTCAAGGTGCTTCTCAGCAAATGCATCCAAGGCTTCCAGCCGGCTCAAGAAGGCCAATGTTGTAGCATCCTCACCGGGCCATTTAGGGTGGCAGGGGAGGTGCTTCTCAACCTATGTACACTATTTTCTCATACACATGGATGTGTAGGTCGACAGTTTCTTACAGGGCGAGGCGCCTCGCGGCGAGCGCGACCTCCAGGTGGACAGTCTTCGTGGCGTCAGTGGGCAGACGCATGGCCACCAGTGCTTGAAAGAGGTTCCGACCATGGAGGCCGATTAGGGTGGCAGGTAATGAGGAGCCCGGGCGCGCGGGCTGGAGGAGTACGGCGATGTCGTCCACGAGCTTCTTGACGATGGTGAACCTGTTGGTGGCGCGAACGATCATTTGGCCCAACCGAGAGTCGTAGCTGGCGTCGACGGCGACCATCCACTAGCCGGTCACCAACACCGTATGGAGACGATCCATGGTGCCATGCGGTAGGCCGGAGTCGTGGACCATCTGGCACATCCGCTGGCTGCTCGCGCGCATCCTCGCCATGGGTCTGGAGTGGGCACTGTTGCGCTTATTAGTGTAGGTGCTTAGGAAAATACTTAGGTGCGTACGATATGGTAGATGCATTAGAATGGAGGGGGCCTTTAGATGAGTGCAAACTGCGGCATTCACATCGTGCTGCCTCATTTCTCGGTCCTCCCATTACTCCCCTCATGCATTCACATGATGCTAATTGAAGGAGGATGCATCATGGGCCGTTCAACATTTCGGGAACCGCTTCCCTCTCCCTCGTCTGCATTAAAGCCGTATCAGGAACTGCGCCTCCCACTGTCAAATCGAATAGTAGTGTGCCACCCGCTGCATGACTGGCTGAACACACCTCCTCGCCTCCATCTATGCTTAATTACTGAATTTTAGTTGCAAAAATTAGATACTGCTAGTGATTTTTAGCTTCATATTTTGACAAACTGCAGTGTTACAAGGTTCGCAAATGGCAATGTTACTCGATCGACAAATGTCAATCTTTCTAGTTCGACAAATGGCGAAATACCCAATATGACAGATGCAAATCTTACCAAATTGTTTGTAAGTGGTTCACACGGGTCATCCAAAAGAACCGTTTGTGTTCAAGAGATGCACAAATCCTGCTCCCACTTTGCATACGGGTGTTCTATCTAAAACGTTTGCGATCAAGAGATGTTGTTCAAATTTGAATAATGCACATAAATGCATTCAAACCTCACTAAATGCATAAAAATGTCCAAACGAACCCCGAAAAATCACAAAAAATAGCACAACACTTCTCTTGTTCTATGTTGACGCGAGAAAACATTTGAAAGCAATAAGAGGCAATGGATATCGTTTCACTCCCAAAGTTGGGGCGGTCCCTACAGAAACCATCATGTTTGTTGTGAGAAGCTCTGGTTTGTGAGAAGCATATACCCAAACCTGCCCCAAATGGGACAAAAAAATACCACGTTATGTTGTTGCCGCTCCATGAGCATGACAAGTTTCATGAATTTCAGACGAGTTTTGGATTTACTAGAATTTAAAAACCAGGTATCTCAATGTTTGCGGCCGAGTGATGGTTGCAGGGTGTTTGGCATTCATTCCCATTTCTTGCTTGGGACCTAAGCATGCACCCAAGGACAAAGATTTTATTGTTGAACCAATGTATATGCACGGGAGCATGTGCATGTAGTTCAAATTGGAATTATGGACATAAATGCATTGTAAACTCACTTAATGCATAAAAATGTCCAAACGAACCCAGAAAAATCACAAAAAATAACACAACACTCATGTTGTTCTATGTTGACAAGAGAAAAATTTGAAAGCAATAAGAGGCAATGGATATCTTTTCGCCCCCAAAGTTGGGGCGGTCCCTACCGAAACCATCAAGCTTGTTGTGAGAAGCTCTTGTTTGTGAGAAGCATATACCCAAACCTGCCCTAAATGGGACCAAAAATTTACCACGGCATGTTGATGCCGCTCCATGATAGCATGCCAAGTTTCATGAATTTCAGACGAGTTTTGGATTTACTAGAATTTAAAAACCAGTTATCTCAATGTTTGCGGCCCAGTGACGATGGCAGGGTGTTTGACATTCATTCCCATTTCTTGCATGGGACCTAAGCATGCACCCAAGGACAAAGATTTGATTTTTCAACCAATTTATATGCACGGGAGCATGTGCATGTGGTTCAAATTTGAATTATGCACATAAATGCATTGAAAACTCACTAAATGCATAAAAATGTCCAAACGAACCCCGAAAAATCATAAAAAATAACACAACACTCATGTTGTTCAATGTTGACACGAGAAAACATTTGAAAGCAATAAGAGGCAATGGATATCATTTCGCCCCCAAAGTTGGGGCGGCCCTACCGAACCATCATGCATGTTGTGAGAAGCTCTCGTTTGTGAGAAGCATATACCCAAACCTGTCCCAAATGGGACAAAAAAATTACCACGGCATGTTGTTGGCACTCGATGATAGCATGCCAAGTTTTATGAATTTCAGATGAGTTTTGGATTTACTAGAATTTAAAAACCAGGTATCTCAATGTTTGCGCCCGAGTGACGGTGGCAGGGCGTTTGACATTCATTCCCATTTCTAGCATGGGACCTATGCATGCACCCAAGGACAAAGATTTTATTTTTCAACAAATTTATATGCACGGGAGCATGTGCATGTAGTTCAAATTTTAATTATACACATAAATGCATTGAAAACTCACTTAATGCATAAAAATGTCCAGACGAACCCCAAAAATCACAAAAAATAACACAACACTCCTGTTGTTCTATGTTGACATGAGAAAAAAATTGAAAGCAATAAGACGCAATGGATATCGTTTCGCCCCCAAAGTTGGGATGGTCCCTACCGAAACCATCATGCTTGTTGTGAGAAGCTCTGGTTTGTGAGAAGCATATACCCAAACCTGCCCCAAATGGGACCAAAAATTTACCACGACATGTTGATGCCGCTCCATGATAGCATGCCAAGTTTCATGAATTCCAGACGAGTTTCGGATTTACTTGAATTTAAAAAACCAGGTATCTCAATGTTTGTGGCCGAGTGACGGTGGCAGGGTGTTTGACATTCATTCCCATTTCTTGCATGTGACCTAAGGATGCACCCAAGGACAAAGGTTTGATTTTTCAACCAATTTATATGCACGGGGGCATGTGCATGTAGTTCAAATTTGAATTATGCACATAAATGCATTGAAAACTCACTAAATGCATAAAAATGTCCAAACGAACCCTGAATAATTCCAGTTATTTTATGATCATTGCAGATAAAAGGTCTAGCAATTCAAACACCGTCAATGGCCGTTGTGACCCCATTATGTACTTCAAATCTAGACAAAAAATCAAGTAGATCCCACACAGTTTATTATAACCAACCGTGTGAGATGCAACACAAAATATCTTGGAGCACCATCAGAGTATAGTACGCATATGGCTTACGCGAGAAGGTTTGATGGCTACAGTCCACACCACGCTCTGAATAAGGGACCATGTCTGATGACACTTTGCGCGCTAGTTTTCTTGCTGAAGCGATTCCAAATTTTCGGCTTCCGCAGAAATATCTACATCCCCGCTCTCTCCCCCTTACCAAAAGCCACATTTTCCCTCTTTCCGCCTTACTTTCCCAGTTGAAACCTTCACTCCTTGCTTGCAGCGCCGCCGCCTCCTCGCCGACGACCCTCCATCACGCTGCTCGGCCTCGCCTATCCACGCAGGTAATCCACATCCGACCCCCATCCTCCTCCTTCCACATCCCACATGCCCCGACCGCCGGCACGAGCGCGACACCTTCCACCCATATCACCGACCCCTCCACCAAATAAGCGCCGGGCTAAGCCATGGTGCACGCAGTATAGCCAAGACCTCAAGGAGCATTTGGAAGTGGAGAAGAAAATCACGGCCGCACACGCGGATGAGGTCACGATGGCTGCCATTCGTGCCGACCCCCAGATCTTGGAGGAGCACCTCGCCGTCGAGGCCACTATTGACGCCTCATGCGCCAACACCACGACGTGGTTGGCTGCTTTAAACGACGGTTTGTGGCATTTTCTTGAGGCCACCGTCGGTGCCTTTGACGAAGACTACGAGGTGTTTTCTCAGCGTGCATGTGCTTACCTCATCTCGAGAGCCAGCAGGTTCGTGCCCGGAGCAGCTTAGGCAACTCACCACTACAATGAGGGCACCCATGATGCGGAGGCCTCGCCCTCTTCCATGTCCAAGGAGCTAATCGTCATTGATATCTCCGACAATGAGGAGTAGCTTGTCTTATTAGCTCACTATAAGGACCCATATTCAGTTTGCTAGCTACTGCCTTTCATCAACAAATTCTAGTGAATTGTGCTATCTACTTTTACCATGTAATCTTCTGCTATAGTGTATATGTTCTATATGTCGTGCAATGTGGTGTTCAATTAACTACTTGGTTCATTTCTGAAAATGTGATCTTCAATTCTTCAGGGTGCAATATTTCCAAGTTGTTAAGCATATTTAGTTTGGTTAACTTTCTGATCTTCTATTAGAAGTATGTTATATTGTTCAATTGGTGTTTAGTTAACTGCTTGGTTCATTTGTTGTGGCTTGGTTCACTTGTTGTGGTGTTTAGTTAACTGCTTGGTTCAGTTCTACAATGCGATGTTCAATTGTTGTGGCTGCATTATGTTATTGTATACCATGTGAGGAATAAATTGAATTTGGCTGTACTAAATACATGAGAAACAAATAAAATTCCTATATTTCCAAGTTGTTAAGCATGCTTGGTTTGGTTAACTGCCTGATCTTCTATTAGGACTATGTTATATTGTGCAATGTAGTGCTCAGTTAACGTTTGGTTCATTTGTTGTGGTTGTTACTTAACTGCTTGGTTCAATTCTACAATGCGATGTTCAATTGTTGTTGTTGCATTCTCTTATTGTATACCATGTGAGGAATAAAACAAATTTGGCTGCACTTAATACACGAAAAACATATACAAGTGCTATATTTCCTAGTTATTAATCATGCTTGGTTTGGATAAATGGGTTTTCCATGTGGCTTGAATTAATCTGATGAATCTGCAATGTGCTTATTTTTCATCAACATATTTTACTGATAGCATGTGAACCCTTACTTAACCTGATGACTAACTACCTTATATGTGTTGCAGGGAAACAATGGGAAGAACTGAGGTTTACAAGATGGTACTAACTATTATATCTTGCCTTTTTCTATTCCTTTGCCCCATTTCCAATATAGAGAAGATATTTATGCACATCCTTGTTTTTAGGCTTCACTACTAGGAAAAGGGCTATAGATGGAATTGATACTAATGGCGCACCAGACAAGCAGTGCGCCATTAGTATATAGTAATGGCGCACCAACAACAGATACGCCATTAGAGATCAAACTACTAATGGCGCACCAGGCCCAGCGTGCGCCATTAGTATCAAAAAGTTTTTTTTTGAACTAGTGCGCCTGTCCAAACATACTAATGGCGCATCGAGACGAAGTGCGCCATTACTAGTTGTAACTAGTAATGGCGCACCAGCATTAAAGTGTGCCATTAATGTTCTTTTTTTATGATATTTTTTATTCTTTTCTTTACAAAACTACTAATGGCGCACTGTCCCACAGTGCGCCATTAGTATGTTATTTTTTTTTGCAAAACTAGTAATGGCGCACCTACTATAAATGCGCCATTAGTAACCTTGATTACTAATGGCGCATATATAGTGGGTGCGCCATTAGTAAGTGGGCAGCAACAAGATATTTTGGACAGTCTCTCCTACCCACACTCACTTTCTCCCCCACTTCATTCTCTCCACCTCCTCCTCCTCTCGGGTCCCTCCTCTTTTTCACCTCATTTCCACCATATATTTATTCAAATTAAGTGGTTAAATTACCTTGTTTTGATAGGTAAGTAAGGGGGGGAAGCTATATTCATGTTGTTCTCCATACAACAATGTGCACATGCACTTTTTATGGCCTAGCTAGATCTATGTATGTTCGTGGTGTTGCATATGTTTGTTGTGTTGCATATGTGTTTGTGTTTGGAGGTGTACCGGTATTTGAAATGCGATAGTTGCCAATATTTTCCCGGAATGTTGATTCATTTCCGTTTCGGTGAGAATTTTGGCATTAAGCATTCTTTTTTGTCCTATTTTTAGGGAAAGTCATGGCAAAAAAAATTCTTGGTTCTAAAATATCGTTTTGCTCTACCCCGCAAGCGACCATGGTGCGCACGATGACCGAAGGCATCGTGAATAGGTTTTTGAGGTCCGCGAAGGCCGAGATGCTTCAAAAGAACGAGACGGAGATAAGATGTCCGTGTCGAAGATGCAAGTTGAAGAGCCTTATTGCGGACCCGGATTCCGGGCAGGTGCGGGACCACCTGCTCTTGCGTGGTTTCATGGATGGCTATCGGTGGCAAGGTGATGAAGATGACTACGAAGTCGTCCATGGGGGCCGGGCAAGAAATGAGGAAGGGCAGCAAGACAACCACCGCGGCTCGGGCGGGCGAGAAGACGAAGAATCCCGAGGAGATGATCACGACGGTGATGTTGTACACAGTCATCATGAAGATGCAGGACATGATAATGAGGAAGATGCCGGAGCAGACGACGGGCATGATCATGAAGATGATGATGCCGGCGGAGCAGACGACGCTGGACCATCGATGGGCTGGGTGCAGGACCCTCATATTCAAGAGCTGCTTCTCAAGCAGACCGATAACGCAAGAGATGCCGCCTGAGAGAAAGCCAAGATGGATCAACTTGAGTTAGACGCGGTTACTCCATTGTATGAAGGATGCAGGCCCGAGGATACCCGCCTGAAAGTAACGCTCATGGCTCTGGAGATGAAGGTAAAACACAAAATGACCGACGCATGCTTCGACGAGAACATGTCATTCTGGCACGAACGTCTTCCCAAGGGGAACAAGTGCCCCACCAGTTTGGAGGAGACGAAGAAAATCGTGTGTCCTCTGGATTTACCGCACGTGAAATACCATGTGTGCATGAACAATTGCATCATTTATCGGGATGAGCACGCGGAGTCTACCATATGTCCGGTGTGCGGCGTCACTCGATACAAGAAGAGGAAGAAAGCTCCTCGAAAAGTGGTGTGGTACTTTCCGATCACTCCTCGTCTGCAACGGTATTTCGCGGACCCTAAGGTAGCAAAGCTCCTGCGTTGGCACGCGGATAGGGAGGAGAAGAAGCGAGAAGATGACGCAAATGATCCAGAGATAGATAAAAAAGACAAGATGCTGAGTCACCCTAAGGATGCGAGCCAGTGGCAAGCGTTGAAATTCGAAGACCTAGAATTTGGGAACGATCCAAGGAACATCGTGCTGGGCGCGAGCACCGATAGAGTCAATCCGTTTGGCAGCCAGAGAAGCACACATAGCACCTGGCCTGTGTTTATGTGGATGTACAACCTTCCCCCTGGTTGTGCATGAAGAGGAAGTACATTCACGTGAGTATGCTAATTGAAGGACCGAAACAACCAGGGAACGACATCAATCTGTATCTGGGGCTGCTGAAAGAGGAGCTAGACACGCTGTGGAAAACGCCAGCCAATACGTGGGACGCCGCAAAGAAAGAATATTTCCCTATGAGAGCCGCGCTGCTCACGACGGTGCACGACTATCTCGGTTACGGATATGTCGCGGGGCAGGTGGTCCACGGATTTTCTGGATGCGTTAGGTGCATGGATGACACAACGCATCGCCAGCTAGATAGAGATCCCGGGTCTTCGAAAACCGTGTTCATGGGACATCGAAGGTGGCTTCGCGACGATGACCTGTGGAAATAGACGAGCTGTTGAAAAATTGGAAAGATTTCCCACTGCCGGGAAAGAAGGAAAAGGCGCCAGAGCCGGGAAAGAAGCGAAAGGCGCCAGAGCCGCTGCTGAAGGTATGGAAAACAAGGTCTGTTTTCTGGGACTTGCCGTACTGGAAGATCCACCGTGTGCCTCACAGCCTTGATGTAATGCATATCACGAAGAACGTGTGCGAGAGTCTGCTTGGTACCCTGCTCAACATGCCAGAGAGGACCAAAGATGGGCCGAAAGCAAGGGCAGACTTGAAATCAATGGGCATCAGGCAGGAGCTTCATGCTATATATGATGATCATGATGATGATGAGGATGATGAGGCGAAGCAGGACACGGAAAGTCGTCGCAAAGGCAAAAAGGCCAAGAAGACCGGAAATGACTACCCTCCCGCGTGCTTCACTCTAAGTCAGGAGGAGATCGAGCAGTTTTTCACCTGCCTCGTAGGAGTACAACTTCCTTACGGTTACGCGGGGAAGATAAGCAGATACCTAGACCGGGTGAAGCTGAAGTTCAGCGGGATGAAGTCGCACGACTGTCACGTGCTGATGACGCAGATACTTCTAGTTGCAATCCGTGGTATCATGGACGCGCACGTCCGTGAAACCCTATTTGGCCTATGCAACTTTTTCGACGTCATCTCTCGGAAGTCTGTTGGCGTGAGGCAACTCAGAAGGCTACAGGAAGAGATTGTGGTAATACTATGCGAGCTTGAGATGTACTTCCCGCCCGCATTCTTCGACGTTATGGTGCATCTGCTGGTCCATATCGTGGACGATATCATCCAACCCGGGCTGACGTTCCTGCACAGCATGATGCCGTTCGAAAGGATGAATTCTGTCATCAAAGGATACGTTCGCAACATGTCACGTCCAGAGGGAAGCATAGCCAGGGGCTTTCTGACTGAAGAGTGCATCTCCTACTGCACGAATTATCTAGGCATCGAGAACCCCGTTGGTCTGCCCGTCAACAGGCACCTCGGCAGGCTCGCTGGATGGGGTCACCGTGAGGGTCGCCGCGAAATGCATGTCGACTTCGAGGGTCGACTCGCCGACTTTGAAAGAGCAAACCTAGTCGCGCTACAACACATAGACGTGGTCGATCCTTGGGTGGTTCAGCACAAAACCTTTATTGAGAAGACGCACAATGACCGAGGCCAACAGAGGACGGACGGAGATATAATCAAAGAGCACAACTCATGTTTCACGCGTTGGTTCAAGCAGAAGCTTATGTCGTACCCTTTACATGATGATTCTTCCGCGGAAGATCAACTCATATTCGCCTTGTCACAGGGCGCCGAGCACAACCTGATGACCTATGAGGCGTACGATATCAACGGCTACACATTCTACACCGAGGCCAAGGATATGAAGAGCGATGGTTATCAGAACTCCGGGGTAACGATGGAATCCTACACCGGTAATGACAAGGACAGATACTACGGAAGGATCGAGGAGATCTGGGAGCTGAGCTACGCTGGAGAGAAGGTCCTGATGTTCCGTGTCAGATGGGCCAAGAGCGTCCTAAAAGAAGACCGGTATTTCACCACCATGGTTATACCCGAAGCCAAATCCAAGACCGCGGGCGCAAACGTCACCGCGAAAAATGAGCCTTGGGTACTGGCTTCCCAAGTTGACCAATGCTTCTTCATTACCGATCCGTCAAAGCCCAGTCGTGTTGTCGTGAGGAGAGGCAAAAGGAAGATCATCGGAATGGATGGAGTAGCCAATGAGCAAGACTTCGACAAGTACGGCGACCCGAGGATCGAACATGACGACGATGATGAAGTAGCAGCTTACACCACAAGAAGAAGCAGGACCACCCTACCTAAAGGACGTCCGTTCCACAGAAGAACTCCATTTGCGAAAAAGAAGGGCAAGAAGATTGTGAACAGATAGCTAGCTAAGATCGATTGTATTTAAATCGTACCCTTCATTTCTCGATTGTATTTCATGGGCACTTTTTTAACTATCATGAATATTTTTAAATTTCATGGACAATCGATCTCGACCCCCCCTCCATCTCGATCGCTATTCCACCTCGCCAGATCCGGTCCCCCTCGCCGCCGAGCACCCCCCGGTCCACCGGCCGCCGCTGCCGACCCCCCGCACCCTCGATTCCCCTACTCAACCGCCGCTGCCGACCCCCCGCACCCTCGATTCCCCTACTCAACCGCCGCCGCCGACCCATGACATATTCAAAATAATAAATTTGATGATATTTTTTCATATTCATAAATATTTTCAAATAACAAATTTGATGATATTTTTTAAAAAATAATTACTTTTTTATAAAAAAATATTACTGTTATGATTTAAACAAGTTTGAACATATTTAAACACAAATAAGTGTCAAACAGCATTTTAAAAGCAAAAAAAAATTGGGGAGCCTGGGAATCGAACCCAAGACCTCCTGGTGGGTGTGCAGAGTGCTGACCAGTCGGGCTAGTGCGGGGGTTCTGTTGGGTAGTGGGTTAGGTGGAATATATACGGGCTAGTGACTAGAACAGAATACTAATGGCGCACCTGGGGGTGGTGCGCCATTAGAGTCTGCATACTTATGGCGCACAGAGCTGCGGTGCGCCATTAGTAATCCCCCCATACTTATGGGGCCGGCCGCACCCTCCTCTCTCTCCCTCGCCAGATCTCCCCCCTCTCCCCGACGCCTCTCTCTCCCTCACCCGCCGACGCCTCTCTCTCCGGCCGCACCCGCCGACGCCCTCGACGCCCGCGCCCCCGACGCCCCGGACGCCCGGAGCTACGCCGCCGCCGCCCGCGCCCCCGACGCCCCTGCCTCCCCCAGGTGCGTGGCCATCTCCGGCCGCCTCCTCCAGATCCTCGCCGACCACGGGCCCCTCACCGTCGCCAACACCTGGAACCACGCCAAGGTACGACCCCTAGCGATTGAGCTCCATGTATCGCTCCATTTATCCGTTTCGGCTCGGCCGGCGGGCATTGCTCCTAGGGTTCTTCCTCTTGTGTGACATAAAAGGCATAGGGTTTTAGGTGGGGTGGGGCGGGTAAACGAAGGTTGGCTTGGCACTGGATGTTGTGCATAGTGACTTGGTGACCGGTGAGATAAATCTGCATGTGCGTTCTTCTACAACCTACGCAAGAACGACTCCTAGATGATATTTTCAGAAAACCTGGGGCAACAGAAGGGGATATAGCTGATACAACCACCATACTGTATTGTAATGTTCTTTATATAATAAAAATAATAATGTGTTGTGATGTACTTAGTCTGGTGCATTACTTGTTCTTTTCGAAGGCAGTGGCTTGGATTTGATTGATGTGTGTTTGCAGAATAGTGTGATGTAATGTAGTTAATCTGGTAAAGAGCTTGGGCTTGATGGTTGCTGTACACAAAAACATAGGGCTGCATAAGTGCCTAAGTGTTTTTTAACTGAAAACAAAGTGGAACTGTATGATGAGAAATCATTGGTTATCTTTCTGCTAAGTTGGTATAAACACATTATGCTGCATGACAAACTGAGAAATGACCATGATTCAGAATTGCTTCCTGCTGTGATGTCACACCAAAGATCTCTTGAGTTTTATCGACTCTGGTACATTTAGACGAATCATCCCTTACAATGTTGCACATGTTGGAAATCTTACTCTTCTATTTATACATATTTATACAATCTTCGGTTTGGGAATTGGCTGCTTGGGTAACTGGCTCGATTTGGGGATCCTTCTCTCCATGTGCGTTATGTTTTGTTGTACTGCTTAGAGCCTTAATCCCAGTACTCAAAACTGCCGGACCAGACCCGAGCTGTTATCCACACCGCTCCCGTGCGGCTCGTACCGGCCGCACCGGAGCGTCCAGGTCCGGCCGCCGGGGGCCTCGTCACACTAGGTTTTAGGTTTTAGGTTTTTTTTTCCATGTACACTAGTACTACTTGTATGTCACACTAGCACAATGATAATAATGGTGGTCATGTATTTGGTTCATTGTTGTAAATATTTGAACTTCAAACTATTGTTTTACAAGCTTCTGCAACTTTTTCTTAACTGTTGATGCTGCTGTTATGCCTGTATTCACTGCTGTTGCTACTGTACTTGTCATGATGTTGTACTTGTGATGATGCTACTTGTGATCTTCTGAAATGACCCATTGGCGACTTCATTAGGCGGGGATAATGATTTTGCAGGTACCCCGAGAGGCCCTTGAGTTTGCTGGAATGTCGATTAAATTCCGTTCTGGCAAATTCGGGTACTCCATATGTCCTATTTTCAGCAAAGGTCATGCTGAAATTTTCCGTGAATTTTAGCATGACTTTGCTAAAAATAGGACATATAGGGTACTTGTGACTAATGCATGGGCCGGGGTATCTTAGTAGTTAATTAAGTAGGATCAAGTGCCCCTTTATTCTACCTGCATTAAACCACAGGCGGCAATAGAGCCAAGTGATTAGGCCCAACTTAGAATTCTCCTTCCCAGCTTAGCGTTTAGGATGCCTTGGTGTCGACAAACCATAAATTATAAAACCTTGGCTTTTAGGGTGCCTCGGTGTCGATTAAACCGAAATGATGAAAGCTTAGGCTTTTAGGGTGCCTCAGCGTCGAAAAGCCCTCAATTATAAAAGCTTAGCTTTTAGGATGCCTCGGTGTCGACAAAGCCTAAATGATGAGACCATGATCTTGTTCCTTGACAATAACCAACTTTTTGACCAAACCTTGTTCCTATTTAGAGAGAAACATGGCCAACAACGATGAGGCCGGCGGTTCGGGCGGCAAGGCATTCTGGGAGCTGTCCCAGGAGATGGAGGAACAACCTCACTTGTATGAGGACGCCGCCTTCCCAATCGATCCTTACACCACTGATGGTAACGCCGAGGATGACCCCACTGATGCCACCACTGATGGTGCCGCCGAGGATGCCACCACTGATGATGGCGGCGCACGCACAGATGGCTGCCAACCGAAGAGGCAACGGAAGGACCGGCGCCCGACCGTGCTCCGCACCCTCAAGGAGGAAGTTACTGAAGTGGACTCCGACGGGAATCCAACGGCGCCCGAACGAATAGTCAAGGGGTACTCGCTTCAGCTCGGGTGCATTCTCCGGAGCACCGTCTCGATCAACGCCGAGAACCTGAGGCATCCTTACCGAGCGAATTTGCGCAACTTCCTCTTCACGAAGCTACACAAACGATACAAGTTCCCGTTGAATTTGAAAACACAAGCCTCAAAGTGAATAAAGTGAACAATAATGCCCTCACGAGGATGAGCACGGCCCTGTCTACTTGGAGAAGCAATGTGAAGAGAATGATCGAGAAAGGTGATAGTTATGAGAAGATCAAGGAGAAAAATCCTTCGATCACCGAAGATGACTACAACGACTTCAAGATCAAGTGCACGAGCACCGCAACCTCCAAATCAAGTCAGTGGGGGAAAGAAATGCGGAAGCTGAACTTAGGGGAACACACACTCGGTCCCGGCGGTTACAGAGTGGCGGAGCCTATATGGGACAAGGAGGAGGCGGACCGTGCCGAGCAAGGCCTACCGCCCCTCTTCGATAAATACGGTGACAAGCAGACCAGGAACTTTGTCAGGGCCCGGTACAAGAAGGACCCGAAAACAAAGGAGCTTACCACGGATCCGAAGACCAGGGAGCTTGAGCTTGTTCTGGTAAGGAATACACCCCTGCGTAATTAGCTCCATATGGTTGCATTCTAATTAATGAAGCCAAATTTCTAAATGATTTACATTCCTTCCGCAGGCGACTGAAAGCAGTAGCGCGGGGTCGACTAAGAGCAACCCTTGGGACACGACTCTAAATAGGGCGTTGAATGTAATGAAGAACAAGGATAAGCTCGAGAAGCGGACGTCAGCTGGTCGTGTGGCCGGCAAAGGCTTGTCGACAAAATGGTCGTCATACTATAACGCTGGTGGGCGAAAGGAGAAAAAGACCAGCTCGGAAAGCCAGGCGCGCGAGGTTCAAGAACTCAAGGCACAGGTGGCGCGGATTCCGGAGATTGTCCAAGAGCAAGTGCAACAACAGCTCGGAGCGACGATCACCGCCATTGTGCCTACCTTGATCGAGGGGTTGAGTGCGTGGATTGCGGGCGGCCAACAGGGGCCGCCCCCGATTCCTAGCTTCACGGCCAGCAACTCGCAGAACGCGATGGCGGGGCCATTGGTGTCTCCGGCGGAGGCGGCATTGGTGTCTCCGACACCAGCACGGGAGCTTAATGCACCCGGGTGTACGCCGGCCGGCACCTCTGCACTAAGCGGCCCCTCCGTCAACTACACGCCCGCCGTTGGCGGTGCCTTGACATTAGCCGAGCTCGACGCCATCATCACGGTAACTAATTAAGCCTCTCTCGGCCGAGGACTTCATCTCCTTGCCTTTGACTGGGCATCCCTGACGCCCTACATGTTTTCGCAGGGCGCCGCCGACGTTCCGTGCACTCTCCTGCACTTCGTGAACAACGAGTTGGTTGATGTCGCCAAGGGCAAAATCGTTCAACCGGGCAACCCCTTGTTCCACGGTACCCAGATGCCACCCAACTTGTTTAGGGTTCAACAGGTTCGGGTGCTGCCAGGTTGCGACGAGGTGTTACCTCCGATTCGACCCGTCAGGGCCGACGATGATGACGTGATGACCCTCAGCGCCTGCCTGAGCTTGCCCCTGCTTTGGCCGAAGAGCCAGATTCGTTCGGGGGCGGGGGACACCACCCCAAAGACAACACCGCCAGTCGTGCCGGCGCCAAGTCGTCCCCATGGCAAGACCGCCGCAACGGTGCCGGACATCCCTATGCCACTGGATCCAAACATGCATATGGCACGGGATCAGAACGATGACGACGACGATACATTTGGCAACATCGATGAGTACTTTGCCGATCATGGGTACGATGGCGACTTCATGGGGCCTCCTTCTCAATTAACCAACCCTATAAAAGACGTGTGCGATCTAGCTGGTACCGCGAAGAAGCCAAGTTGCAACAGGCGTCGTCTGCCGTTCAGTTCTCAGGAGACGCCTCCAGCTGCCGACTTCACGGAGCCTCAGATAGGCGAGGTGTGAAATATTATCAGCCCCAACACACTCAAGAAGGCGGTCTCTGAGCAGAACTCGGTCCCAATTCAGGAGAAGAAGAAGGCACGCAAAAGAAAAACTAACAAGGGTGCGAGCCAGTCGGCACCGAGTACGATCCGTGCTCAGGACGGGCCACCTTCACCTGAGGATGTAATGAGGAGGGTGCATGTGGCGGGTAGGGCGATGCTACCGAGAAATATGCTCGATGCTGCAACCGGTGCTATGCGGAGTCTGCATGACAGTGTTCTTTCTTTGGAGAAGCGGCGTCTCAGAGAGAAGGATGTGGCATACCCGGTTTTCGCGGCCAAGGTGCTAGAGGTCAAGGGCTTTGTGGATAACTCCATCGGGGGTACGATCGTCCTGCGGTTTGATGACATCCACGCTATGTTGAACCTTCTTCCGCTGCACTACACCTTCGTTTCCGCTATTTTCGCTGAGTATGGAGATGCGGATCATTCGCGACAAGACCCCGGACATCGTGATAGTCGACCCTTTCTACATGCGTGCCAAGATCTTGGGCAGCGCTGGGGACCGGCAAGTCGCGAGTTCTTACCTCAAAGGCGTCATTCTGGCAAACCGAGATAAGGATAACTTCCTCGTGCCTTACTTTCCCGAGTAAGTCCTCCGCCTCAACCGCCCCGTAACATATGAATTCTTAGATTTCGATCGTTCTTCTTTTAACATTCCATTTTTTCTGCAGTGACACACATTCCACGCTCATCCTCCTAAGCCCCAAATATTCCATGGCCACGTATTTTGACCCGCACCGTCAGTCGAAAGTAGACTACACAAATGTCAAGAAGGTTCTTGATGATGTTCTCCCCGGCTACGCCAAATCTGGAGGCACCTTCACCAGGCCTATTCATAAGACCGGCAAGCACGTGTTCTCCCACAATACGACGTTCTGCTGCGTCAAGCAGCCGCCTGGCGGTCAGAAGGGTGCCTACTACGCCATCCATCACATGCGGGCGATCGTACGGGACCATCATCAACTTCTGCTACCGAGTAAACTCAAAGATTGGGCCGCAAGCGTGTTGGCAATCCAGGACGCAGACATCAGACAAGAATTCTTTCGCATCCAGTCAGAGTTTGCGGAAATCATCCATCAAGATGTCCTTCGTACCTCGGGGCAGTTCTACCTCAGAAGTCAACCGTCGAACAGTGACATCGACACAATGCTACAAATGCAGGCTGACAACGCCCGTGATTTCATGACTCCCACGATAGACGGCGGCTTCATCCACGCTCCGGTCCCTTGAGTCGAGTCGAAAGCAGTGATGCTGTGTCTAGTTCTGAAACATCGATTGGCTCATGTTGTAATTAAACTTTAATGAACTTGTAGTATGTCTCTTTGGTTTCGAGAGTCGTTCAACTTAGATGTAATCGATGCTATTAATGTCTTGCTTTTCTCTTTCGATCGTTCTGTTGCATACTTATATATTGCTTATGTATTGTCTGTGAATTGGTACTAACATTTCGTTTGGCTAGTGCATAGCGATGCTGTCGTATGTCGTGTACAAGGGTAAGGTTCCTGGAGTCTACGACGACTGGGAGGAGTGTCGGAGATAGGTTCACCGATTCAGCGATAACAGTTACAAAGGGTACACCACTAGGGCCGAGGCCGAATCTAGATACGCCCGTTATCTAGCGGGAGAGGGGAGGGAGCGTTGGAGGAACCGGATGAAGACGAGTTTCATCGTCATGATGCTCATCGTGATGACCGCATCTCTCTTCTATGTTATGGTGGTTTAGATGATCGATATCGACTTGTAATGTGAAGGCAAACTCGCTACTCGCGGTCTCGAGACTTGTAATATATTGTTCTATCTTTGTTCGGTCTTTTCAATTCGGAGACTAATATGATGAATTGTATTCGGAGACTAATATGATGAATTGTATTCAGAGACTAATCTTCTATTGTATTCGATGATTTGTTGTTGATGTGTGCTGTCTATATTCTGTGCAATTATACATTTTGTAATCTGTGAAAAAAACAGAATAATAATAATAATATAAATCCTAATATTCATACTAATGGCGCATCACAGCACAGTGCGCCATTAGTATGCCAAAGGATACTAATGGCGCATCACCAGATAGTGCGCCATTACTATGCGGACATTACTAATGGCGCATCCTGCTGGAGTGCGCCATTAGTATGCCAAAGCACCTGGGTACACATGGCCCCTGGGAGGCATACTAATGGCGCACTACTGTGCATACTAATGGCGCATCAGTGGTGCGCCATTAGTATACCAGATACTAATGGCGCACCAGAGGTGCGCCATTAGTAAAATATACTAATGGCGCACCACTAATGCGCCATTAATAGCCAAATCAGGTGCGCCATTAGTAGGCCTTTTCCTAGTAGTGCTTCACTGATGATTACCTCTCAATCCACCTCTGTGGTCGGGAGGCGAGGAAAGTTTTCATACAACACCCACGGTTCAATATTGAAGTGTTCCTGAAGAGGTCAAAGGATGGACGGTCAATCATCCACAGGCACTGGCCTAAAGTTGCAAAGACCTTCAACATAAATGAAGGCTCAATATTCGCCTTCCGCTTCAGTAGTTTTCCAAATGACATGCATTTCTCTATGTACCGTCTATGATGCTAATTTCGAAAGGTTCTATATGTTGCATGTGAAACTTCCTGCTGGTGCAGTTGTGTAATGGGGTGGCTGAGTGCTGAAGCTATATCATCTTGTACTACGATGTATTTCAATTATGAAATCATGCTTCCTTAATATGGAAATGGAATATATTAGGTGCTTAATATGAATGTCAATTAGATTAGTAAATTGATTATTAATAATAGGGCAATTAGCCCGCTAATTGGCCAATTAGCTTGCTAATTGGGTTTTCCTATTGCAAACAGTTAATGAGAAAACACAGTGGGCGATGACCTCTGTCAACGCACAGAGTTTCTAGCAATAAACCATGTTGGATCAATGAACAATCACACATGACATTCTCTTGAAAACTGTTGTTTTCCATGGAGTGACTGTGTGGGATGTATATACGAACGGAAACGTTTAGCGGTGACTGACTGTGTGGGTTGTACTTACGACCGGAAATGATTTCGCCTGTATAATTGTACTTTTTTAGCACTATTGTATGTATTTCTGTATTTGAGTGCTCACCGGTCACGCACGACCTCATTTTGCCGAGCGTGTGTTCCAGGACGGCATATCCCCGACGGTTTCTGGGTCGTGTGGGAAGGAACCCCCCTATCACCTACACTCACTTGGCGATGATTCCGAATGCCATCGCGGAAAGGGGTTTAAAATCGTTTGTTTAGGACCGACGTGTACCAGTGGCACCTATACAATTTGCCATTGTATTGGGGGTGTGTTGGGGACACAAGAGACTCTTTGTTATCTGGTTGCAGTGTTGTTTGAGAGAGACCATCTTCATCCTACACCTCCCACAGATTGATAAAGCTTAGGTCATCCACTTGAGGTAAAAAAAAATACGGTCCTACAAAACTCTGCGCTTGGTGGCCAACATGAGTCTACAAGAACAAGTTGTGTAGTAGACATCAAGCTCTTTTCTGGCGCCCCGGGAGGTGAGTTCTTGAAGGTATATCTTTAGATCTTGCAATCAAATCTTTTAGCTTCTTGTTTTATCACTAGTTTGGTTTATAAAAGAAAACAAAAAATGGAACTGAGGATGCATGATATTGTTCATCTTTATAACGTCTTTCGTGAAATGACGCAAAGGAAAATTGTGCTCAATTGTTACAAGAAGAATGCTATAAAATGTTTGGCATAAATGATGAGCATGATTGCAATGTTGTTAGTATGACTTTTTTTAAATATACATGATACTAATGATATGCAATGCCATAAGCTTGGGGATGTTATGTTTCATGAAGATGATATTTTTAGGCCCCCAAGATTTGATGTGGAAATTTGTTATAACGGTAGCATGCCTCCTATTTATGATGATTATATTAATAAAAGTGGATTTGGAGAGGTCATGACTTTATTTAGTGATGAATCCACTACTTTGGAGGATGTTTCAATTGACTTTGATAACAAAGTTGCTATCTACTATGATTATGGTGATGACATGTATGCTATATTGAATAATGGTAACCATGATACTTTTCATCATGAATTTAATTTCTAATCTCATGATAGTTATTTTGTTGAGTTTTCTCCCACTACTCTTCATGAGAATAAATTTGCTTATGTGGAGAGTAGCAAAAAAATTATGCTTATGAATCATGAAAAGAATGCTTTATCTGATGGTTATATTGTTGAATTCATTCATGATCCTACTGAAAATTATTTTGGGAGAGGAACATGTGCTTCTACATATCTTAGTAATATCAAGTTTCTTCTCTATGTGTTGAAAATCTTGAAGTTTTGCTTGTTTTGCCTTCCTATGCTAGTTGATTCTTGTTCTCATAAATTGTTTGCTCACAAAATCCATATGCATAGGAAGTGGGTTAGACTTAAATGTGCTAGTCATATGCTTCATGATGCTCTCTTTGTGTTTCAATTCATATATTTCATGTTATCATCATTGAAATAATCATGCCTAGCTAAAAGGCATTAAAGAAAACCGCTTGTTGGGAGACAACCCAAAACTTATACCTACTATTTTTGTGTGTTCACATGGTTAATCTACTGTAGTAATCGTGTTTTACATGTTTTGTTTCAATAAAGTGCCGAGTAAAACCTTTGGGATAGTGTGGATGATAGTTGATTTGATTCTGTGCAAAAACACAAAGTTTTAAATCCAGTGCAGAAAATTCAATAAATCACTGGAACGTGATAATTAGCTGAAATTTTGACACATGATCGATATATAAATTTCCTATGTTGTCCTAATTTTTCAGAATTTTTAGAGTTGAATAAGTATGGTGGTTGTCCAGATCATTTTAGACTGTTCTGTTTTTGACAGATTCTGTTTTCAATGCTTAGTTTGCTTGTTTTCTAGTTTCTATGGCTTATATTGCTCAATACGAATTGTAGAAATGATATGCTAAAGTAGGAATTGTGTTAGAACAATTATGAATCTTGTCTTCAACAATACCCAAACTGAATGATTTGTTTTATCATACTAACACACCTCATGAAGTTTTGTTAAGTTTTTTGTGATTGAAGTTTTCAAGTTTTGGGTGAGATGTCAATATGAGGAGAATAAGGAGTGGCAAGACCCTAAGCTTGGGGATTCTCAAGGCACCCCAAGGTAATATTCAAGGAGCAACCAAGCAACTAAGCTTGGGGATGCCTGGAAGGCATCCCCTTTTTCGTCTCCAACATTATCGGTAACCTCACTTGAAGCTATATTTTTATTCGTCACATGATATGAGTTTTGCTTGGAGCATCATTTTCTTTTGTTAGGATTTTCTTGCTGGTATTTAGAATAATGTTTTGTATCTTTTATTTCAATAAAATTGTCAAGGATAGCCTTTACCCTTGCTTATTTTGCAAGTCTACATGTTGCTGTTTGAAAATGGAAACTTTGTCGCTGTTGTAAAAAATCGCGAGAAAAGTTAGAATGTGATAAAAGGTTGAAACTTTTTGCACACCGAGCTATGACAGGCTGTTAATTTTTAGAATTTTTTTAGTTAGGGAAGTATGGATCATCTTGCATTCTTTACAGACTGTACTGTTTTGACATATTGCTATTATGTTTGCATTGTTTGCATATGTTTGCGTGTTTAATGTTTCTATTTGAGGATGGGAGTATTAAATATGCAGAGGCATTTAGTATGCAATGTTAAATAATAATTTTAGTGATTTTGTACAGTAGAGAATGATAAGGTTTTGCATTGATTTATACTAACTTATCTCACGAGTTCTTGTTGAGTTTTGTGTGGATGAAGTTTTTGAGATTTAGGAAAACCGTGATATGAGAAGAATTAAGGAGACACAAATGCTCAAGCTTGGGGATGGCCAAGGCACCCCAATATAATATTCCAAGAAGTCTCAAGCATCTGAGCTTGGGGATGCCCCGATAGGCATTTCACCTTTCTTCATCAACAATTATCGGTTAGTATCGGTTGATCCTAAATTTTTGCTTCTTCACATGAAATGTGCTATTCTTGAAATGTCATTTTATTTTGTTTGCTTGTTGTTTTAATAAAATACTTAGATCGGAAAGTTTTTAAATAAATAGAGCCCTCAAATAGTTGTGAGGGAGGATAGGTAAGCGGAATTCACATCACGTCAACGAAGCTCTTTTCTGGCGTCGTTGCTCTAGTGCTTCACTTATATCCTTTTGAGACGGTGTGCTTTAGTATTTTTGAAGAAATTCTCTCTTGCTTCACTTAAATTAATTTGAGAGAACGAAATATTATGCTCATGGTCTTCATTTATATCTTTTTGGAGTAGCTTGTCATCTACTCTTGTGCTTCACTTTTATCCTACGAGTAAGTTCTTGAATGAATTGAATGTCATGAGGTTGAAATCATATCATGCCTAGTGGTAGCTTCACATTGGGTTTAGAAAGTGAAATCTTTTGAGGCTTGACAATCACAATATTGGTCATACAAGCAATACACGAATAATTAGTAAAAGGAAGAGAACTTTCACATGCAAATACACTATCTTGGAAATCTTTTGTGATTGTGAGCCCCCATCAAAATATTATATGCCAAAATTGTTGACGTTGGACAAGGAAGACAACATAATGGTTTATATTTGTTCATATTCACATAGAAGTTATATTGTCATAGATCCTTCAACATGTGGTGCTTGCCCCTATCTTTGCTTCCCAAAAATTCCGCACCAAGTAGAGATGGTACTTGTGCATCCAAAAACCCTTAAAACCAAATCTTATCTTCAAGAGTCCACCATAACTACATAAGGATTGAGCAAGATCCTTCAAGTAAGTTGTCATCGGTAAAAGGCAATAGAAACTGCATCTAAATGTGTTAGATCATTTAGTGTAAGAGAAAATTGAGCGTTGTACGAACTTGTGAGGGCAAAGAATAAAAGAGACAGACTCCATAATAAAGGTTGCTATCATAAGGGGTAATATAACGTGACGTTCTTTTGCACTAAGTGATTGAGAATACAAACAAATAAGCACATGGCAACCTCTGCTTCCCTCTGCAAAGGGCCTATCTTTTACTTTTATGAAAGAGTCAAAGTTTTTCTCTATATTCCTTTTTTATTTTTCTCCTTTGGCAAGCACCATGTGGTGAGGAAAGATCTAGGCACATATGTCTAGCTGAATATGGGTAGCGTGAGTTATTATTGTTGACATCACCCAAAGGTGAATATGTTGGGAGGCGAAATTACAAGCCCCTATCTTTCTATGTGTCCGGTTGAAACGTTTTGCTCATGTGTCTACGTTGAGTGTTAGCAATCATAGAATACTATATGATGGTTGAGTATGTGGAGCTCTTACTTAAACTCTGTTGAATAAGTTGAATTACAATTGCTTGGTGACTTTTAACATAGGTTGTTGAGTTTCAAGAGAATTCATTGTTTGAACCTTAACATGTGAATTGGTTGCTACTCTAACATGAGAAGTTTTACAGGAAAGAATTGTTGTTATGATGCTAGGAAACGTGTTTGAAACTGTCATTGATCAAACTAGTGCACTTTGCTAGCATTCACACTTCATAAATTATTTCTTTTATCATTTACCTACTCAAGGACGAGTAGGAATTAAGCTTGGGGATGCTGATACATCTCCAATATATCTATAATTTATGAAGTATTCATGCTGTTATATTATCATTCTTGAATGTTTTACAATCATTTTATAGCAACTTTATATCATTTTTGGGACTAACCTATTGACCCAGCGCCCAGTGCCAGTTGCTATTTTTTGCTTGTTTTCTACATCGCAGGAAATCAATATCAAACGGAGTCCAAACACAGCGAATATTTTTGTGGATTTTTTATGGACCAAAACACTCCTGATGGGCCAGAATAGCACCTGGGTGGTGCCCGGAGGGGGGCACAACCCCCTAGGTGCCCCCAGGTGGGTTGTGCCCACCTCGGTGGCCTCCCGCACCCCTTCTTCGCCCTATAAATTCCCAAATATTCTAAACCCTTCGGGGTGAACCTCGATCAGAAGTTCCGCCGCCGCAAGGCTCTGTAGTCCACGAGAACCAATCTAAAGCCCTTTCCAGCACTCCATCGGAGGGGGAAACCATCACCGGTGGCCATCTTCATCATCCCGACGGCCACCGAGATGAGGAGGGAGTTAGTCCACCCTCGGGGCTGAGGGTTTGTACCAGTAGCTATGTGTTTAATCTCTCTCTCTCTCTCTCTTGTGTTCTTGAGATGCACAATCTTTATGTTTCGTAGGCTTTGTTAATATAGTCGGATCATATGGTGTTTTCCCCTCTCTATCTTGTTGTGATGAATTGAGTTTTTCCCTTTGAGATTTCGTTGTTATCAGATTGAATACTTTTATGGATCTGAGAACACTTGATATATGTCTTGTAGTTGAATACTTGTGATAACAATGGCGTATCATATATTGATTCACTTGATATGTGTTTTGGCACTCAACTTGCGGATTCCCACGATGACATTGGGGTAATCTTTGCATAGGGCTTGATGCACGTTCTTGTCTTTGTTTCTCCGGTAGAAATCTCGGGGCACTCTTTTAGGTTCTTTGTGTTGGATTGAGTATTATAAATCTGAATTTGTTTTGGTGTTATTTTTGTACGAACTCTTGATAGGTCGATAGGAAAGAATGACTTGTGTTATTTTAGTACGAACTCTTGATAGATCAATCAGAAAGAATAACTTGGTGTTATTTTAGTATGAACTCTTGGATAGATTGATCGGAAAGAATAGCTACAAACACTTTCTTCTTATGTTCTCCGCCAGATAGGAACTTTGGAGTGATTCTTCATCACACGTTGAGGGATGATTATGCGATCCAATTATATTAGTATAGTTGAGAGATTGCACTAGCGAAAGTATGAACCCTAGGCCTCATTTTCAAGCATTGCAATACCATTTGTGCTCACTTTTGTTACTTGATACCTTGCTGTTTTTTTATTGTTACTATTACAAAAATCAATATCTACTATCCAGATTACACTTGTATCACCATCTCTTCGCCGAACTAGCGCACCTATACAATTTTCCATTGTATTGGGTGTGTTTGGGACATAAGAGACTCTTTGTTATTTGGTTGCAAGGTTGTTTGAGAGAGACCATCTTCATCCTACACCTCCCACAGATTGATAAACCTTAGGTCATCCACTTGAGGAAAATTTGCTACGGTCCTACAAAACTCTGCGCTTGGTGGCCCAACACGAGTCTACAAGAACAAGTTGTGTAGTAGAAATCACATGAAAATGACTTTCCTACCAAATATAAAGGGAATACCTTCCTCTTAAATCCATCCTCGGTAAACCTGCGAGCTTAAACAATCCATTTTTTTCTTCCACATAGATTAATTGCATATCATGATGTGTCGTTCCATGTCCCGCATAAGGATTAGTTAGCACCTTCTCTAACATACTCGAAGGAATCTCATAATAAATATTTGCAATAGCTTGATTAGGTTTAGGGGAAACTCTTATGGCTTCCGATCGAGTCGATTATACCCCATAAAAAATCTGACTGCTCGTTTGGTACCCATCATTTGGGTCGGATTTGGTGGATTTCATTTGCGAATTCCGGAATATACTTGTTTGGCTGCCACGGAATTGAGGGTGGATTTCATTCTAAGATTCCAGAGGATGTAAACTTGGCCTAGGCCCAAATCCCAGCCCCTCGCCCGTCATTCTTCCTGGATTTCACTCGCTCGCTTCCCCCACCCACCCCGACGCCTTCGTCTCTCGCCCCCTTCCCCCACCCTACCTCGACGCCCAACACCGCCGCTGCCGCGACCAAATCTTCGACCCACTGCCGCTACCGCCGCCGTGAGCCCCTCCTTCTCGGCGGTGATGCATCCCCCCGCCGGTGAATAGCTTCTCCCAGAGTTCTCTTCCCACATCCCCTCTACACGCGAAGCTTTCTGTTGGATGGTGTGCTGCCTCCGGTGACCACAGTGTCGTCGTCGATCTCTCAAATCTTGGTAGGTTCTCCCTTCACCTCTCTTCTCCCCCTCCCTCTCTGTGGTGCATCTTTTCTTCTTGAACCATAACCCTGACCTGAACCCACCTCCATCCAGCCACCCAATCCGGACAGAAGACTGACTTCTTGACGATTCCTCCGCCAGCCCACGGTCGGTCAGCTCCACACCCCGGAAGATCTACTTTTTTGTGGTACGTGGTCAGCGTGTATGCGTCCCCTCTATGCAAGCAGACATGGATCTCTGAATTTAATGCGTTTTTCACACTGATTATTTTGTCTGAATTCAGTATAGAACAAAACAGTGTGGTTGGACAGTGATTTTTTTGTTTGAATTCAGTATAGAACAGTTCAGTATGGGCCACAAGTAGACATGGACCCATGATTTCAATATGTTTGCACACTGATTTTTGTCTGAATTCAGTATAGAACAATTTCAGTGTGCTTGCACATTTATTTTTTGTCTGAATCAGACTGTTGTTTTCTTCAGACTATGCTGATTTTTATACTCGGGTTTGTTACTGAAGCTAGATACTTGAACATAGTGTTTTGAAATACAAGTTCAACATAGTTTTGATTCACTCCGTTTTAGGAGAGAGTGTCAATAGCATGTTCAATGTTTGTAAGACTGTGTCAATTGTATCGTATGGCGATTGAAGCTTCTTTTTATGTGAAACTCAAATGCTTGATGGTTTTGTTTGTTATGATCTATTTTTGCAAATGTATGGGGGTGCAGGTCTGTTCATCCACCTGACAAAAGTGGAATAGAAAGTAGCATAAACCATGTTTGGGTTTTTCCCATATTTTTCCTCTATCTAAGATTTCTTGACTAGCAACTACATCTTTTTTTTGTGTATCACTAGTAATAAGCATGAGGTTTTTGTGTATCACAAGCAATAAGCATGAGTTTTTTTGTGTATAACTAGTAATAAGCATGAGTTTTTTTTGTATCCCAAGCAATAAGCATGAGTTTTTTTGTGTATCACTAGTAATCGAGCTTGAGTTCTTTCTCAATTGTTATTTTCTTCATCTTAATATAGACGTCGGACTTGTAAATTAACACATTGCATGACGATGAGAGGAGAAAGAAAAGGAAGAGGGCAGCTGCTAGATTTTTTGTTTCGGTTGTCGCGATAGTTCAACACACGTATTGTCAGAGGAAGATTAGAGAGCTTGATGTTTTCAGTGAGGATGAGGCGGAGATTAGGATTAGAAAGCAGATGCTTAGATCAATTTTCCTTTGTGGACCTGTGCGCTATCTTGCGTGAAAGATGTGGTTTGGGGGACACATTTTATCTATCGGTTAAAGAATCAGACACAATGTTTCTTCTAGTGCTAAGCCGTGGAATGAAATACCGGTTAATTGAAAGCACGTACAGATGGGCACTCGAGACCATCAGTAGGCATTTCAATGAGATCTTAAGAGTTGTCCTTTCCTTGTCTCATGAGTTTATAAAGTTACCAACCCCTTCAGCTGAGCAGCCCGAGGATAGTAGATGGAAATGGTTTCCAGATGGGCTAGGAGCTTTATATGGCACACATGTTGATGTTCGTGTTTCCGCTCTCAAGCAAGGTAGATACAGAATAGAAAGCAAGATGTGACTACTAATGTGCTTGGTGTTTGTGATCGGAATATGAAGTTTTTATATGTCTTAGCTGGATGGGAAGGTTCTGCATCAGATTTACGAGTGTTGCGAGATGCAATGTCACGACAAGACGCTTTTAGAGTTACACATGGTAATTCTCTGTCTTTGTACAGTAGAACAACTAAGTTATGATATTTCAATGTAAATATAATATCTAATACTTGTTATTTTTGCAAACATTAGGAAAATACTACCTTGTAGATGTTGGGTACACTAATGGTCCGGGCTTCTTTGCTCCATACCGGTCAGTCCCGTACCATTTGAAAGAATGGGCAGCTAATGAAAATAACCTACAAACTCCAAGAGAGTTAAATAATCTGCGACATGCATCTGCTAGGAATGTGATAGAGAGAACTTTTGGTCTACTAAAGATGAGATGGGCTATTTTGAGGACTAGTTCATTTTTTCGCATTCGGAATCAGGTATGACATAGTATTTTGCAAAACCAAGTCTCTATTTATTTTTAGTTTTTTATTAACACGCCAATAATACCATCTCGCAGATCCGTGTCATTAATGCTTGCTGCATATTGCATAACTTTCTAAGAGATAGGGAGAGAGAGATAGATGATATAATGCTAATTGACGTGGATAATCAGTTAAATGATGCTGCCATCGAACATCCCGAAGAACCAAACATGATTAGACATGTTGAATCAACAACTGAGTGGAACAACAAGCGAGATACCTTAGCTAATCAAATGTGGGCAGATTACCAAAGGAGATGCGGGGGGAGCCAATTATTGAATTCATTCATTTGTATGTTCATATATTTCATATACCTATTTTTTAACTTCTCTCTCTCTCTCTCTCTCTCTCTCTCTCTCTCTCTCTCTCTCGGGATTCTATGTTTGTCTCATACATGTATTGTTGCTTGCAGGAAGATATGGATGTGGAGAATAAAGGAGGTAGAAACTACCTTACCTGGACGGATGAAATGGACGAGGCAATGCTGAATGTGTTCGTGGAGCATTATAATAGAGGGTATCGTGCTCAAAATGGGTGGAAACCACATGTTCACACTGCAGTTGTCAACAATGCTCGAGCCAAGTGCAATGTGGACATCACAAAGGAGAATGTCATATCAAGGTGCAAGACTATTGATAGACACTATGTCAATGTCAGTAAGATGTTGTCAACGAGTGGTTTTGGGAGGGATTTGATCCATAACAAGCTTATGGTTGACAGTGAGGACGTGTGGAGCAACTATGTCAAGGTAAGCACCACATCTTGAGCAACTATGTATTCATGGCATGGCCATACGATTCATTTTCATCTTTCATGTGGTCAAGTTTCTTAATTAATTACTATCTCTTGTTGTCACTCATACTTGTACTGATATATCATGATGTGGAACTTCTAATCATCCTAAAGCTGATGAATGATCCACCTTCTCCATCATGATGTGGAATTCAACCAGGTTTATACAAAAACATGCACTTACACTTGTTGATGCATAGCCTTCTAATCAGGAGTTTACTCATCATTTCCCCTATGTTCTGCTATTATATTACTAATCAGCCTTCTCTTGAGAAACAATCACAACTTGCACTAGTTCACTTGTTTTCCCCATTATTTATGTGACTTTGCACCATGACATGAGTTACATTTTCCACCATGACATGATACTATTTGTCTTCATGTTTTGCAGGCAAACAAAGATGTCGCTTGCTATAGGCACAAGGTCATAATGTTTTGGGACTCAATCAGCCTTGTCTTCTCAAAGGATCATGCCACCGGAACCGGAGCTAGAACCGGCACTGAAAGTGCAGCGGAAATGGCTACAGAGAATGTCAACAATATCAACACTGAGTCTGCCGCAACATCTTCAACCCAAACCAGCGAGGAACAGAAGAGGAAAAGATATCGATCGGATGACTCAATTGCATCTATGCTTGGAGAGAAACTGGATAATTTTACTAGTGCCTACAAAGCTGATATCGCTCAAGTTGCTCCTCTCAAGACACCCTCCTCTCCTGAAGAAATACTTGATGCTCTCAATGCAATTGTGGGATTGGATGATGATGGTTTGCTAGCAGCTTATGATATCCTCATAGTAGATGACCGCAAGTTCAAGGCTCTTATGGCGCTGCCTGAAAGGATGAAGAAGAAATGGATCCTCAAGCAAATCAACCATTGAAGGTATGTTGCTTGTTCTTTGACCAGTTACCAGTTGGCAAGATCTGCTACATTTTGTCCTTAGTTGTTTGTTAGCAACGTTTTTCTGCCATGTATGAGAGCAACTTGTTCTGCCAACTTGTTCCTCCTAGAAAAACAAGGGATGTGATCGATCGGTTGTCTAGCTGGATATGTGACACAAACACAAATTCTGTTTTGTCACTATTAAGCAATTACTGTTTAGAAGGTTGAATGTAAGTGGTATACTGGTATGTAGTATATGCAAATGGAAATTAAGACTATGTGTGCTGGAAGCACTATTTTGCAGTATATGCAACATATATAGTACTCTCCAATCAAAGAAGTATGTTGTGATTATATACTTCAAAGAAAGTAGGATTATATACTATTTTGTGATATATAT
Organism: Secale cereale; assembly: GCA_902687465.1. Classification (NCBI taxonomy): domain Eukaryota; kingdom Viridiplantae; phylum Streptophyta; class Magnoliopsida; order Poales; family Poaceae; genus Secale; species Secale cereale. The sequence continues at coordinate 671,260,448 of LR738715.1, read as the reverse complement.
ATATATATATATATATATATATATATATATATATATATATATATATATATTTAGACCGGTATATACTGCTTATAACAAGGAGTATCTAGTACTAGCAAGTAGAGTATATACTAAATATTTAAATTTTAATTGGAGTACTGTGGCCAAGGATTTAGGAGTTTGTACTTAATTTTTTAATTGGAGAGTATATACTTATTTTTTTATTAGAGTATATACTTCTCGACCAAACAATGATATAACCAGTTGATATAGCAGTATATTCAGTTATTCATACGAATGATGCATACTCTCTGCTGAAATTGAATTGAAGTATATCCACATGAATGAAGTATATACTCTGCTGAAATTGAAGTATATTCACTAAATTTTATACATACACATAGAAACGTATGACAAGGCATGCACGTATTACATATGCATTTTGGAGTGGATATCTAGTCTACATTCATTTGTTCTTCACTGCAAAAGCATCTTCTTGTTGTTGTTCTGTTTGTCACCAGCAAGCACCTGCACGGTGGGCAGCACGACGTTAGGAGTCCAACACATTGAAATCGCCCGCACTCCACGCCATGCTATCCATGGCCTCCAGATGACACCTTGGGAAATTCTACGTGCATGCATAGAGCTTAGATAACGGGTACAACCAACTAGATGCCTACCTGAGCAAGCAATGAATTAGTCACGGAAAGAGTGATTGATGCATGCTTTTGCAGCTCAATCTGAAGTTCGTAGACCAGAAATAATATTGAATAAATTATGCACCTTGACGAGTTAGATTGTCGGCGGCATCTCATCTTCGAGTTTGAGTTGCGCCAACCACATCTTTGATTTGTCTTCTTGGATGTCCACATCTTTCACTTTGAGCAATTTGTACAACCATTGTGCCCTATGAGACCATATGTCACCATTTCTCATCATATTTTGCAGGAAATATTGGGTGAAGTGTGATGTTGAACAGACAGAACGAAGAAAAGAAGATCCTTGAGCAATGAAAATCTTTCTTGGGTGGTGCAAATAATGCAAAGATTCAGTTTTTATGTAACTTTGGCTAGACTTTGATCATTTGATGTTGTTGTGAACCTTTATCGTATTGCAAAGTTTAACTCTTTACAAAGTCTCATGTTGAAGTTCTATGTATTGGCATGGTTCAGTTTAATGCAAAACATTGCTATGTGTGAACAAGCAAGCTATCAATGTTGGTGCTGGTAGAGATTTATTCAACCTATTTATTCCTAGCACAATGGCTAGTTCATTGGTGCTGGTACAGTTTGGTTCTGGTACAGATTTGTTTACAAATGCTCATTTTGGTTCTGGTATAGATTTGACATCAAAATCCTAGTGGCAGCCAAACATGAAATTTGGATTTGGAATCTGGATTCAGCCAAATGAAATCTTGATAGAAATTTCATTTCATTTCATTTCAGCCAAATGAAATGAAATCAGGGGAGCCAAATGTTTGTGAAAGGAATATTTTCCATAGTGACAAGTGACAGTAAATTTCAGCACATAATGTAAATGTTTTCTTACAAAATTCTACTTATCCAAGGCGCTTCACTCCCCGACAATGGCGCCAGAAGAGAGTCTTGATGGCCCACAAGTATAGGGGAACTATCGTAGTACTTTTGATAAGTATGAGTGTTGAAACCAACGAGGAGCAGAAGGAAATGACAAGCAGTTTTCACCAAGGTATTCTCTGCAAGTGTTGTAAGTAACAATGATAGATAGTTTTGTAGCAAGGTAATTCGTAACAAGTAACAATAGTAAAAAAAAGGTGCAAAAAGGTGGCCCCATCCTTTTTGAAAAGGACAAGCCGAAGAGTTCTCCTATATAAATCCAAGTCCTCTCGAGGACAAATGGTAATTCCCATCAAGTTACATTCATCATGATTAGTTGATTCACGTACACTACTTTTATAATTTGATATGTGGGTGGACCAGTGCTTGGTTGTTGTTCTTACATGAACAATCAACCCACTTATGATTACTCCCTCTCCCAAGCATCCGCAACTATGAAAGAAGAATTAAGATAAATCTAACCATAGCATGAAACATATGGATCCAAATCAGCCCCGTACGTAATAACACATAAACTAGGGTTTAAGCTTCTGACACTCTAGCAACACATCATCTAATTACTACCCCAATATGTGTTCCCTTAGTACAAAGTATGGTAAAGTGTCATGTAGTCGGCATTCACATGACACCGCTAAAGGAAGCAACAACATACATACACTAGTAGATAAAGGGACATCTGACCCGGTTCATTAGGGCCTTTAGCCTCAGTTCTTGAACCGGGACTAAAGGGTCGATACTAATGCCCAGGCCCTTTAGTCCCGGTTCAATCCAGAACTGGGGCAGATGGATCTCCACGTGGCCTGTGCGCGGAGCCCAAGCAGGAGGGCCTTTGGTCCCGGTTGGTGGCACCAACCGGGACCAAAAGGCATCCACGCGTCAGCATTTCTGTGGCTGTGGTTTATGTTTTTTTTAAGGGGAGGGGGGAGGGTTGGGAGGTTTTGGGGGTATAATTTAGGTGTTTCATATATTGTGTTAGCTAGCTAATTAATAGAGAGAAGTGTCCTCTCTTATGTCCGTGCTTGGTCGACGCTATGTACTACACATACGTATAGAGAGGACTAGACACGCTAGCTAGCTAGCTAGTAAGCAAACGAAGGAAACAGAAGATCGTAATCAACATATATATGCATACAGAGAGAAATAATATCGACCACTTCTCCTTCTCCGAGAAATTGGTCGAACAACAAGTTCTCGTATATCTATCCGACACTACCGGGTACATATATACAATAATTATCTCTTACAAATATAATCTCCTATACGATGGACGCATGGTCCACATAGTATTCTCCGTCTTGCGCGATCACGTGTTCAAGGAAGAATGCCGCCAATTCCTCTTGAATTGCTCGCAGGCGATCTGGTGCTAGGAGTTCCTCCCGCATCCGAAACATCTAATTTGAAGAAGGGGGTCAATATATATATATATATATATATATATATATATATATATATATATATATATATATATATATATATATATATATATATATATATATAAATGAAACTCAACACAAATGATGGTAATGAAATAAAATTGTGAATATTATTAATTGCTTACGCACTTCAAATTGTGCTTCAGAGTAGCCCCGCTCACAGGTCGTGTGGCCGATGGACTTGCAAATGTAGTATCCACAGAAATCATTCCCGGGTTCCTGCCACAACCACTTTACAAGAAATAGAGGTCAATCAAACTGATAAGCAAGAATGCCAATGGTATTGATTAAACTAGCGCTTGAATCAAGATATAGGAGATGCGCGGAACATGCTACTATATAGTACTTACTTTCGGGTGTCTAAATTCTAGCTTCTTCGGCAGTCCTGGAGCTTTTTTGGTGAATTTTCTCCAAACCTTGCCAGACAAAGAAAATAATTACTTGATATCAGAAATGAACAAAGTAGATGATATGCATGGTGGATAATATTGATCGATTTAACTTACCTGTCGAGCATTTGAGTCATGTCCCCATACTCCTTGGGATCTTTACGTTTAGAGTCCAAGACAGTTACTACTCCCTGCTCAAGCTTAATCTCTAAGAGAATATAGTGGAAGCTGCGCACGCATGCATGAACTCATCAATTACATTACTATAACCTTGACTGATATATAAGGGAAACCGAATATGCACAAGACAGTAACACTCACTTGAAGTTGTAAGGAAAGAGTATTATATCTTTGTTTTCATTTACCACCAACGATCATAGCAAGTTGGTATCGGTATCTCAGGCACGCCATTTAACCTCGGTTACATCTATGAGGTATGTGTTAATGAACCCAATATCACCGACTTGTCTTTTCTTCAATTCGACGATCTTCAATCTGCATAATATAATGAGGATAATTATAAATACATGCAATGAAAGAGCTGAGCTATATAGAGAGACTTAATGACAGAAGTAGTACTACTTACAGACAGTAGCAGGTGACCGTTGCTTTATCGAGGGCCAATTGATTGAAAAACTGATAGAACTCCTCAAATGGAATATGCAACAGTTCAATTCCAACGAGGTCATGCTCCGCTTTAACTCTCACATACAAACTATCCCTCCCCCCAGACTCACTGCAGATTTTCAAGTACCAATCATGCAATCTTCGCATATTCGTTGATAGAGATCTTTCATCTTTGACGAGAGGCTTCCCGTACTCGTATCTTTGTATCTGCACCTCCAAGAATTCATAATGTACATCGTCGGACAGGAAATCTCCAAGATTGCTATAACCGGGCACCATCCTCGGATCATTAGCGACCATGTCGCTAGACACCTTGAGCGAGGGGCACGATTGGTCCGCTTGTTCGCCGAGCTGGGCAGTTTGTTTCCCAGCTCGTCCTTCTGCTAACCTTTGATCACTTCTAGTACTTCCCGACCGCTTCGCTTCGTGAAATGACTTTTCAATAATGCGGTCATAGTTGTCCTTCGGCTTACTTTTTGCTGGTTTCTTTAGGGCAGCAAGAGTGCGCTTTGCTTTCATCGGATCTATCTTCTCCTCCGGAGGTGGATGTCTCTATGCTTTCAACCCTTCAAGCCAGTCCTTCACTTCGCCTTCAGCGATCTTCGTGTTCCTCGCCGGACCTCTCGTATGGTAACTTCTTTAGAGGCGTGAGAGAAGGACCGAATCTGTATTGCCTCCCACCTCTAGCTGTACTGCTAGACGTCGGCAGACCAGACGAAGCGGCTATCTTCTTTCCTTGCTTACGCACCGGAGAAGGAGCAGCCGAAGCGGCGGCAGGTCTCTTCCGCCCTTGCTGACTAGGCGGAGAAGGAGGAGGCTAGCTGCTCGGGCGCGCCGGCGCAGGCGGAGAAGGAGGAGGCTGGCTGCTCGGGCGCGCCGGCGCAGGCGGAGAAGGAGGCGGAGTGCCGCCACGCGCCGGAGAAGGAGCCGGAGTGCCCTGATCGTCACTCGCCGGAGGAGGAGGCGGTGGAGGAGGCGGAGTGCCCTGACTCATCGTCGTCGGAGGAGGAGGCGGAGGCGTCCAGTTGAGAATGTTGATGAGGTCCTTCCGCCATAGGCATGGAGTCTTCAGTGAAGAACCCAGCCGAGTCTCCCCTTCACCGGTAGGGTGGTCAAGCTGGAGCTCCTCAAATCCCTTCGTTATTTCATCCACCATCACCCTAGCATATCCTTCTGGAATCGGCCGGTAGTGAAAAGTTGCGCCGGGTCCAGTAGGATAAACAGAGCCAGCAGCCGCCTTGACCTTCATATTTATCCACTGCGTCATAAGGTGGCAATTTTGTACCTCCGTGATAGCATCCACGGGATAGCTGGCAGTAGCCGTCAAGACATGCTCCGGCTGAAGCATCTTGGTGGAAGCCACGCTGCTTCTCCGCTGAGATGGCGGGGTAGCTTCGGGGGAAGCTTCGGCAGTTCTTTTGTCCCGATTTGCTTCTCGTTCCTCTATCGCTTGTATTCTGGTGCGCAGCGCCTGCAGTTTGGTCTGCTGCATTTTCTTCCTCCTCTCGTGGCATTTGTAATCGCCTGCGTCCGGAAACCCAGCACTCCACGGAACAGAGCCTGGCGTGCCTCATGTCCGTCCAGGGTGCTCAGGATTCCCAAGGGCCATTGTTAGCTTGTCGTTCTCTCTGTCGGGAAAGAACGTCCCTTGCTGCGCTGCTTTGATATAGTGCCGAAGCTTCCTGAGTGGTATTTCCAATTGCTTGTCCGTCCAAATGCAACTCCCTGATACAGGGTCCAAGGTTCCACCAGCCCCGAAGAACCAAGTCCGGCAACGGTCTGGCCAGTTCATTGTCTCTCGTTCGATCCCTCTCTGAAGCAGATCATTCTCAGCCTTGGCCCACTTAGGCTGGGCTCTGAGGTAGCCACCTGACCCCGTGCGATGGTGATGCTTCTTCTTCGCAGCATTTTTCTGGTTTGTCGCCGACATCTTCTTACTCTTTTCCGATGTCTTATAGGCCACAAATGCGGGCCAGTCATCTATGATCTTCTCATATATACCCCCTCATGTCGAAGTTATCGGGGAGGGGGTATATCGACAACGACATACCCGATAAAAAAAGAGGAAGAAGAAGAAAAAAAGAGGAGAAGAAGAAAGGAACAGCTAGAGGAGAAGATCGAAGAAAAAAAAGAAAAAAAAAGGAGAAGAAGAAAGGAATAGAGGAGAAGAAGAGAAAATTTCTCTTCTTCTCCTCTATTCCTTTCTTCTTCTCCTCCTTTTTTTCTTCTTTTTTCTTCTTCTTATTTATTTCTCCTCTTCTTCCTCTCCTCGTCTTCTTTCTTTCCTCTTCTTATTTTCTTCTATCCTATCTTTCTTTTTCTAAATTTGTAACTTTTGCATATATAAAACTTTCTATATATGTTTAGCATATATAAACAAAAAACTATATAGCCACATACACATATACATCACATACACATCACATACATCAAATATACATCAGAATTGTAACTTTCTATATATAAACAAAAAACTTTCTATTAAAAAAACATTTTTAACATATATATTTAGCAAATTCCTAAGAAAAATAAAAAAATATAGCCACATACACATATACATCACATACACATCACATACAGCAACTATATACACATAAACATATACACATATATGCAACTATATATATACACATACAAAATATATATATATATATATATTATATCACATATGAAAAAAAACATATTATTTCTCCTCACATCGCGGGGCAGGCAGAGGGCACGGGCGACGAGGAGCGCGGGGGCAGAGGGTGCCGGTGACGAGGAGCGACGGGCGGCGCGGCGAGACGGCGCGGGGCGAAGGCGCGACGGTGCGGGGCGACGACGACGGCGAGCACGGCGCAGGGGCGCGTGGCGACGGCGACGGCGACGGAGCACGGCGCAGGGGCGATGGGGACGAGAGCTCGGCGGGGGAAATGAGATTGGAAACTGAAAATTTCACAAGTGCCACTTATATACCCAGGGCATTAGTCCCGGTTCGTGGCACCAACCGGGACCAATGCCCCCCTTTAGTCCCGGTTGGTACCACCAACCGGGACCAAAGGTCTCTTTTCAGCAGCCCAAAGGGCGGGAAGAAGGGACCTTTGGTCCCGGTTGGTAGCACCAACCGGGACTAAAGGGAGGCATTGGTCCCGGTTGGTGCCACGAACCGGGACCAATACACCACCTTTAGCCCCGGTTGGTGCCACCAACCGGAACCAAAGCCCTTGTCCTGCCCCGCGGCGCAAATCTTTAGTCCCACCTCGCTAGTTGACAGGGGCTCGAAGTGGTTTATAAGCCCCACTGCGGTGGCTGTATTAAACTCCTCTCTATTGTAGGCTTCTGGGCCTAACTCTGTGCGCTGCCCTATGAGCTTGCTGGGCCTTATAGTCCAGCTGCATCCTAGGCTGTAGGCCTTGCAGGCTCACTGGACAGCGTCCAATTTTTTATTTTTTTCCTTTTCTGCTTTATTTATTTCTAAGTTGTTTTTTGTTGTATTTAGAGTTTCTTTGTGAATATTATTGCTTTAGGTGAAATTATTTGTTTTCTTTGTTGCTTTATTTATTTTATTTTGTTTCTACTTACAACAAAATACTTATTGTTGCTATTTTTATTTTTTTGCAAGTTTTTTGTTTTGTTTTCTGCATTATCTATTTTCTTTTGTTTTTTTCTTTATTTTTTAATTCTTTCTGGTAAAACCAATTACAAACTTTCTGGTAGTGCAAGTAGTATTCAATTTTGAATAGTTTAAATTTGAATTTATTTTCTTTCTTTGTTGCTTTATTTATTTTATTTTGTTTCTACTTACAACAAAATACTTATT